>CM031234.1:123919186-124536159 GCA_018340775.1 Taxus wallichiana var. yunnanensis | reverse complement strand
GTAATAAGTATGCACAATCTAGTGTAGTCCTATGATTTCACTTGCATACCCATAAACCCACGTATAGCTCTGTTATATGTGCGGGTACCCATGCGAAATAACGCTACCTTCTATCATCTCATGAATAAAACACATCAATGATTTTGGAAATCTTCCCCTGTCTACTCTAGGTAATGCATAGTACCCCACCGACTATCATTAATACCATGGCCAACCTTGTTGCCTCGGGGTGTCTTTGCAAACATTATACCATAAGTAAATGTCAAGCCTCGCTTATGTCGATCTCTCATGTGACTAGACCAAATAATGCCATTATCGCTATCTGCGCCATGTTGGGCCCCTACTGCACGATACACTGGTCTTCCTATGGTGGAAGTCTCAAAATTCGAAACACATCTTCTAATGTCACTGTCATCTCCCCTATTGGTAGGTGGAAGGTATTCTTTTCTGGATTCCATCTCTCAATCAGTACCTGCAACATAGCATGATTGCGTGTGATTCGTGAATAATAGTGGATTCCACTTAACCCCACACGGTTTATTAATGCCCACTCAGCTAGTTTTACATCCACTCGGACCCATGATAACAAAGCTAGCACCCTATCATTCATCCTCAACCCTGCCTCTACCTACACACATCAAACCAACAAACAACAAATAAATCCCCAAGTGTTTTTTATCACAATCTACAACTTTACACAGTAACCGATATCGGTAACCTAACCGATACCAGTTAGGCATAAACCGATATCAGTCACTGTCAATTCTATCCACCCTATTCAAAAAAACCACCTATGATAACTTATTCACTTTTTTCTCCTCTCTATACCTAAAAAATATCCAAACACCCGATTACCTACCCCATACCACTCACCCCATCCCAAACCCTTGTCTATCAACTTTCTTTTCATCTCTACCCACTTACCTTATCACATCCTTTTCATAACCATGCAAAATCTAATTCCAACCAAAACTTATACCTCTTGGGATGCGAAGCTTGAGTTGGAAGTTGTCTTCCCTCTCCTCTCTACCCGTTGGACACTTCTATTTGTTTAGCCATGTTCATCACCCTCTTCACTATAACTTTCCTTTACGCCTTCTTAATCCAAGCCCATGATCACTTTACCTGTCTCTTTCCTCCTTATCACTCAATTCTCCCATGTAATTAACCTGTATGGACGTCAACAGCCTCGCATCCTCGTATTTAACATGTTGCATGACTCTAAAAATAAGAATTTGAGTTGCCTCCCAATCCTTTCTATTTTTAGAAAAGCTCATTTTAGCATAACCGATATCAATTACCTAACCAGTATCGGTCACATAGTGACCGACATCGGTTAGCTAACCAATATCGGTCACCTATCTCCTTTTGCTTATACCTAGGCCTTTTCTTTGTTTTTACAAATTTTTGGTGGAGCCCGCCTCTTTTCCCTGCATAACGACATCACTATCCAACTCCATCATCATCATAACATCAACATTTCAAAACATATGCATATCAGCAAAACATCATCAACATCATCTATATACATCACATTCCAATACGATCGACAAAACACATGAAACATTATAATATATGCATCAAATCAAAAATTATACACATCATGTGGATCAAACTCATCATCTATATATCGTCAAATCAATGTCAAAATATAGAAATTTCCCTACATGGGGCCTTTGTTATCCAAAATACAAAGTCGGCACGCAGGCCGTGGTCTCTGTTAAAATATCGACTCAGCCCGCAGTTGGTCTCTCATGTCAAAAATATACTCGGCTCATGCAGCCGGTATCAACTATACAAAATGTACTCGGCTCGTAGGCCGGTATATACAACAAAAATGAATACATAAATCCTATGTGGGCATGCAGGTCCCTATATGCACACTCGGTTTGCGCAGATTGGTGTCTCTATCAAAAATCATCTATCTAACTCGACCAAAAATTTCTCTCTCCCAGGGTGACTCGGCTCTCCACCTCCTCACCCGTCCCTCGGTGGCCCCTATCTTTGGGTCTCACCTCATACCTGTAATCGACCCACTAGCTATGGTTATGGCCACACTGTGACTGTGACTCAGGAAGTCTCGGCTCTATGAGCCGCATATGGCTGATACTCTACACTAGTACCATCAAGTAGGTCCTGATAGTAACGGGCCTCTGCTCTAGCCTCCATGTAATAGGCTTGTGTAACCATGGCTAGTGGGGCTGGTCCCCTGGCTCCTAATAGAAGTGGGCCCTGCCCTACCTGTATGCCCTAAACCTGGGCAGGTACTGTGGTGGTGGTGGAGCTGCCATCGGAACCTGAACAGGGACCTAAGGTCGTTGCACATGTGTTTGTTCCTGTGCCTGGGCTAACTACCCCTGTAACACCCCAATATGTGCTCTGTGTGGTAGCAAGCTGCCCCTGTAGTACCTGCACTGACCTAGAGACGGTCCCTCTCCACTGTAACAGCCGCTAAATCTGGTTGTGCTGGTTGTGCTCTCACGACCGCCCTCTGCCCTGCCCACCAAACCAAAAATGAGCTTGTAACCCCAACATCATCCACTGTTTCATCTACTAGTCTCTCTGCTACCCAGACTAGGTCAAATGGTTGTGGTAGAGGCAGTGGTGCCTCTACATCCTCCCTCTGATACTATGGGAGGGGAGGTGGCACATCCTACCATAGTCCTAGCTATCATCATACCCTCTCTAGGGGAATCCACTCATACTCCATGGGTCTCTTCGTCTAGCCATCCAGAAGAGGTACTTGGATCCATCGCAGCTGTGCTCGGGCTCCTCCATGGGGCTGATGACCTCTGTATGGCCTCCATATAATATCTAATGTAGTCAGGCCCTCTATCATATGTCTGTAAAAGGTGACATCCTGCCCTACGACCACTGCTCGTAGCATGCCCACGACCCCCAACCACCTTTGAAACCCATATCTATAGACTACCTTTGGCCCTAGGCTGTTGGGGCAACCCTACTGGCCATATACACACGATGTGCTCATATGCCCAGTAGTGTAACAAGAATGTCAAACATATACCAAATCACCTCATACGGCGATAGCCCCAGAGCTCTCTATATAGCTGCACTAGATACACTGGTGCCCATGCGTAGTAGGTGTGCTCCTCCACCATCTCCTGTAAAACTACCATCAAAGCTCATGGGAAGTGGCCTCCTTTTGAGTCAGGGAGGCGAAGCAGGTGATATCAACCATCATCAGCACGGTAAGCCGTGTCTCCCATCGATGAGCATGATACATCTCGCCGTAGCAAATGCTTGCACTATGATACGTCACCAATGGGGATGCATCCCCAGAATACTGTAGGATGCTATCCATCATTATCTCTGCATCCACCTGGAACACCTCCTCACCTATGATCGGCAGTCTCAAGATGTGATACACATCCTCTAGGGTGACTGTCATCTCTCCAGTAGGGAGATGGAAGGCATTGGTTACCGGATCCCATCTCTTGATGACGGCAACCATTGGTCGTGATCCTATCCACAGCCCTATACCTCTGGAATCCGCCGAGTCCAACCTCCCGCATAACTACCCACTTTACTACTGTGGCCGCATCCACTCTAATAGGGCAACATCTCGATCTCACATGGTCAACTAATGGCATGCCCGCAAAACAACCAACCTAACCCTCTATATTTACTCACCCACCCAATCACAACCCAACTCTGTAAACACATTTACACCCACCTATCTTACCCCAACCACCCAATTACCCCCCACCCCAATAACCTATCCTACCCTAATCAACTTATCCCACCTAATCCCACTAGAATTCACCCACCTCACCCAAAGAAATCTACCTTCTCCCCCCTCAACCCTATAATCTATCCTACCCACCTAAAACAACACCCAACAAAGCAATTTTACAACCCTACCTCCAACCCAAGGTGACCGCTATCGGTCACCCTCGACCGCCATCGGTCCCCCACTCGCCCTATGTCCAAAATTTTAAGACCCGACGTCGGTCGACACATGACCGATGCGGTCTCTGCACCTACCAATCTATACCTAAAAATTGTGACCGATGTCGGTCGACTAGTGACCAACATCGGTCACTGTGGGGTTTAGGGGCCGAACTGAAAACGGCCCCCAAACCCCCCTTTTTCCCTATTTTTACCCATTTACCCAGCACAATTGCCTAAAACTTTACCCACCCTGACGTTTTTGCCTACCTAACATATCTACCCAATCCATTTTACTGTTTACCTTCATTTATTCATTATTTTATCAAATTTTGGATTCTTACCCCAATACCCAAATCCCAGCTAAATTCATAAAATTGACATAAATAGGGGTTCAAAGCCTACTCAAGTACAACTACACATTGTCATGGTGGGATAAGTGGTGGTGATCTAGCTCCTCCATCTGTACCATAGTTCCAAATCTCTTGGCAGGGTCCTCGACCAATGAAGTTCTACCTCCCGATCTCTAGGGCCTACCAATAACTCACTCACCCACTCAACTAGTGCCAACTCAACCCAAACACTCAACCCAATCAATTCAAAACTCCACAAGAGATGTTTTGGCACTCACATTCACAATATGAAAATGACATGCCACTTTTTTCTTTTTATAGGTTTTGACCTCTAACCGATATCGGTTAGGGTGCACCCTAGAAGACCGATATCGGTCTTCTAACTGATATCGGTCACCCATAACCGATATCGGTTACCTGCTTATCTTAACCTAACTCCTGCCCTTATCCACCAATATCCATTTTTCACCACATCACCTACCCCTGGCTTTGCTAAATAGCCTTATTTTGAATTCATCGGCGACCAAGGCCGCAACCAACCAATTGGCCCGACCCAAGGCCACAACCAACCAATCAGCCCAACCCAAGGCCGCAACCAACCAATCAGCCCGACCCAAGGCCACAACCAACCAATCGGCCTGACCCAAGGCCACAACCAACCATTCGTCCTGACCCAAGGTCACACTCCACCAATTGGCCTAACCGAGGCCACAACCAACCAATCGGCCCGACCCAAGGCCGCAACCAACCAATCGGCCTGACCCAAGGTCTCAACTAACCAATCGACCCGACCCAAGGTGTAACCAACCAATCGGCCCAACCCAAGGCCACACCTGACCAATCACCGACCCAAGGCCACACCAATTAAGTACCTCAACCGAGGCCCACAAATTATGATTCTATCCACCCATTATGTAGCTTTTTGTTTAGCTTGAGCTCACTGTTCGTGTTTTAGCATGACTAGGATACTTGAATTGATCGGTGACCAGCTTTTCCTAGACCAAGACCGTGACGTTTATCTCAACCAAACCAGCCATTTTAGTCGCCAAACATGCCTAAACATTTCGGTACCTTACCTGTTATATCCCCTGGAGCTAATTCCTATGCCTTGGATACGAGGATTATATCAACCTTGTTTGGATAACCTATCGACCTTTACCTATGAATTTTTTGTTTTCTCTTCAAATTGTGTACCCTGGTCACACTACTACATTTCAATGTGCATCTGCTTCCTTGAACTTACCCCACCATCTCACCATCATCTCATCATCATTCACCCTTTGTCAACCCTATCCCTGATTTCATCTCACCTCAATCTATGATAGATTTGAGGGGGATTACCTATACCCTAACCTGGGCAACCACTTCTTATTATTATTGGTGCGACTTTACAAGACAAGCTACACAATAACAAGGGGCAAATATAGACACAAATTTGGGTCTTACGATGCCTTGTGCCATGCATCTCATCTCGCAACCTAACCTACCACACCACCTAAACCTCACACACTTAATTATTTATTAATTACCTTATAATTAATAAATCCACATCTCCAACCTCGCCACCTCACTATGACCTAGCCCTAACCCTAAATTAATCTAATTAAGACCTATAACTTGGTCGAGACCCACATCCATGACTCATCACCCCTCACCCGCACCAAAATGAACCTAATAATGAATTGACCAAGCCCACCCGGCCCTCGGGAGAAAAGGAGGGAAAGTTGGCTATTTTACAAAAATAGCTAGAGTTTTGACCTAACCTACATCGGTCCCTACATGACCGGTGTCGGTTAGGTAACCACCATCAATTCCACGTAAATGACCTCCCCCACCAAAACAAAGGGATCCAAATTCATTTGCAAGAGAGAGACAAGTGGGAAAGTGAGAAAAGGTTGTAGAGAGGAGTATTGAGCCCAAGACTGTAGCTGAGCAACTAGATCACTATCACACTCATCCAAACATTGGGAGAGTCAGAGGATAGCTTCATCAGATCACTTCCGATTGTTGAATCACCCCAACTAAGCCTTTCCTTCACCACTGCATTCCTTGGACCTGCATCTGCATCAAAAACTAGTAAGTAGTCTCTTTTATTACATTGTATGCTTCTAGACACTTCTTTGTGAACTTTTGATTCATAGGGATTATAAGCTCACTCCTGGATCTACCACCCAGTAGTACCCTACACCTAACCTTCATTCATCCATCTATATATTGCCCCAAAGACAACCTTCTCACTCTCTGAGTCTTCTCTATCACCCTACAACTCCCCTCAACCATCTACCAACCTTCTAAGCCCCATAACCACCTTGTAACCAACCTCCATTTAAAAGCCCCTAAATCACTGCCCCTACCGATATCGGTCATCCCCTACCGCTTATCGGTTTATAATAAGCTGGTCGGTTATCTAGTGACCGTCGTTGGTCACTGTGACTTATACCAAAAACCAACCTTTCACCTATTTACCTCCAAACAATCTCATATCTAGGTTTTCTATCCCTGTAACTTGATCTGAATGTATCAATAACCAGTGACCAAACAAACAACATGATATTTTATTATTGCTAGTTTAGTCTCTATTTCTTTTAGTAACGAGGTACCTAAATCGTGATTTTACAATAGCTTATTTATTATCATTTGCATTAATTGGTATTAAAAGGAATTGTGACCTTCAAAACAAATTCTAATATTTCTTGGGCCCAGGTAGTTCCCTCACTTCTTATTTAATGAAAATCGGTGGTCTTGCATTCTTATTTGGTGTAGTCCTTCCTAGACAAAAAGGAGCTCTTCACAATCAGTCTGATCTCTCTACGGTACGCACACACCTTCCCAACACTCAACAGGTATTCCTCCTAGCCCTAACCCTTATCTATTTCTCAAGAGAATGAAAAGATAGAAGTAACTCTATTCTGGAACAAAATTTTGTGTGAAACAACAACACAAAAAGGATTTAGAGTTTATAAAATAGATGTAAAATCATCATTTTTGAATGGAAACTTGAATGAGGAGGTCTACTTTGAACAACTTGATGGAGTTTCTCTCACTTTGAGGACATGGATTATGTGGGTAGGTTGAAGAAGGCAATTTATAGTCTCAAACAATCCCTAGGGATTGGTATAGCAGATTGGACAAGTACTTGATTGAACAAGGTTTCAAAAAGGAGTAGTTAATAAAAATATGTATATATAAGAGGAAGAAGGTCATTTGTTTCTTATATTTTTATGTGTTGATGATATAATCTTTGGAAGTGATAGTGAGACCATGCCACATGGATTTTTAGAGGTCATGAAAAGGAGTTTGAAATTTCAATGCTTGATGAACTCTCATTCTTCCTAGGGTTAGAAATCAGTCAATACAAAGAGGGTATCTTCATCTCATAGACAAAGTAAATCAAGGATATGCTCAAAATATTTCACATGGAATATTGCAAGCCAATAAGAACTCCAATGATTGTAGGATGCAAAATCAGCAAGGAAGATAACTCATCAAATGTAAATCAGACCTTATATAGATTCATGATAGGTATTATTTTGTATTCAATTGCATCTAGACCTAATATCATACCAGCAGTTAGTTTGGTTGGAAGATTTCAAGAAGATGTTAGGGAAATCCATCTCCAATTTATTAAGAGAATATTCAGGTACCTCATGGGAACAATGGAATATGGACTTTGGTATCCAAAATGCAATGAGTTCCAAATCAAAGACTTCACAACTACAATTTGGGTAGGAAGCATTAATGATAGGAAGAGCACAATTGGTGGAGCTTTCTTTGTAGGTAAGTTCCTTGTGTCTTGGTTGAGTAAGAAGTTTTCTCTTATAGCACCTTCTACTTGTGAAGTTGAGTATGTAACAAAAATTATTTTTATACTCAAGTGATGTAGATGAAGCAAACACTTGAAGACTACAAAATTGAAAATGAAGTTCATATTCCTCTATAATGTGATATCATAAGTGTTCTAAGTGTGTATAACAATCTAGTGTTGTAATCTAAGAAAACACATGCCAATCAAGTATCATTTCTTGAGGGAAAAAGTGAATGAGTAAATAATTAAGCTTGAACATGTGTCAGGAAAGAAATAAGTAGCTGATATAATGACCAAAAATCTAGAAAAATTAGTTTTTAAGAAATTAAGAAACAAATTGGGGGTAATTATATCCCCTAGCAATCACTAAAGATCTCATATTTTCAAGGTGATCAGCTCAAGTGCCATAGTTTCTCCAAGGTTGCTCAAGGTGTGTTTAGATAGGGGGATAGTTTGCTAGTTCAAGGCACAAGTTAAGAAGACCAAAGAAAGGCATATGAAAAGGATGAAAAGGACTAATTTCAAGAGAATAGGTTCAAGGGAAGATTTGACTCAGATTGATGAATAAATTCATGTTATTTGGTAATGTCTATCGACAACAAAACAAGTCTAACTCAAGGGGAGATTCTGAGGTAAGGTCATGCGTTGTCACTTTTTTCTTTCATGTTTCTCATGTTATTGGTTATGTATAACTTTTTCATAGATGTAAAAGAGGGAGATAATTTTTTTGGAAACAAATATTGAATGCTTTGAATATGTTAGTGTACTAGTTTTCTATAAAGGTTTCTGAGTTTGTTGCCATCAATGACAAAGGGGTGATTGATGAACCCTTTTGGATTGGTTGGTGTCATTATTAATTTCACATAGCATTAATGGAAAAGGAGGAGTGAAATTTCAAGTAGGTTAGTGCCTTCTCAATAGTTTTGATGGTCACAAAGTGGTCTCATGGTGATTTCTTGAACATTTAGGATGGTTTCAGGGTGTTACAGGCTTGGTTAGTGTGGTTGGTTCCCTTTAGAGGAATGGATATGGTTGGTGATATTTCCTTAGGTGTCTTATAGGTCAGAAATGGTGTTTCAAGGATGTGCAAGAGCTTCTAGGGTGAGAATCAAGTCAAGTGTTGCAAGTCATAGTTGAAATTATCTCATTTAGGCCTAGTTCTAGAGTCTAATGAGGTGTATGAGCACACAATAGGCCATGAAAGTATTATGTAATCATGGTAGGATCCTAGGAACTCTTCCTAGAGAATTTATGAGTATCTATAGGGCATAATTTAACTCTTACAAAAAAATATAGATTTCACTAAAACTACCCTTGAGAACTAGTAGTGGAAGCTTAGAAAAATGATATTGGTATTGATTGTACATGATTATTTATGAGAAATAAATCCATGGAGAATGTAGAGGGAGGTTTTATAGTTCTTTGGGTCAAGTTTCATGAAATTTTGAAGAATATTGTTGAAGATATTCAAGTTTTACCAAAACCGGGTAAAGTGAGAAGGGATAAAACAGTGACTTGTCTTCTTAGCAATCAAACAAAATTAAAAATCATCCTTCAAATAAATTATAAGAGGAATTCTTAATAGAAATCCAATAATTAACTTTTTCAAATTATTTGATGTCAAATGTTTAAGGAACAAAAAGTTATATTCATTTTACTATCGGTGATCTTAGACTCTCAAAACCTCCTCTTAAAGTGATAAGCATAAAATGAATTATTTGACCTCCAAATCACTTGGGCATGTCATGAAAACCATTTACAAATATATAAAGGTCCTCCTAGTCTAGGATGATGACTTTGGGGATTCTCAAACATGATTTATTTGTATGAATTTTTCCCTTTTTGAAGAATATTGGCTATACAGTGCTATTTTGATCAGTCAAGATGAATCTCCTGATGTGGAAGAAGGTATGTGATGTGTTATTAGGGATCATGTAAAGTTTTGGGAAATTTTAATACTATTTTGGTGTGAAATTAATTATTCTTATACTCCTACCGCTAAATATAAAACAAGCCCAACTAGTCATGGTGTGTGAAGGATGTCTCTTTGTAGAGACTGAGGATTGAGGTGAGAAATGAATATTAACATATTCTATAGGTAAAATGTGATTTGATGAATCTCTTGGTATTCTCTTAGGAAGTTATTTAGAGTTTGAATCTTACTTCTCTTCAAATATATAGCATGTCTAGTCCAACAAGCTTGAAAACTGAGGTGATTCTATGTTTTCTCCTAATAACCCAACATCACAAGCAACTAGGGATGATGTAGAGCTTCCATCTACAAGATTGGTGGGGCTGGTTAACCTTATGTGTGAAGGAATGTTAGAGCTAAGTCCTTTGACCAAGATTATTTCTTTATGCCTCAAGCAATAATTTGCATAGTCCTAAAATTGTATGTTTTTATGATATTTCCATAGTTTAACATTGTGCCAAAGTGTATTTGGAATATACTATGTAGAAGATTATTACAAAGTCCAACGTTTTGGGTCACAATTCGGACCCATCCTCGGGAAAAAATAAAAATATTCCTTTTTTTGGTGATTTTTTTAGTATGGTGAGATGATTAAAGAAGATAACTCTATATAATAGTGCCTTATGTGCTTTATCAAGGGTTAAATGAAGTATAACATATCTTTCCTAATCTGGGTCTATTTTTCTTTGTGACATCCAAGAAGATAAACATCACGTCCTCAAACCATGAATTTAATCCATTAATAAATGAAAAATAAGGCTTGAAAGTGTTGAGATAACCTCTGATGAATTTTTTATTCACTTGTATTTGCATAAAAGGAAGTATGAAGTGTTGAAAGTCTCAAAACATTTGACTAGGTTTTTGTGTCTTAAAACCCTAACTATGCAAACATTTGAAGATCATGCTAAGTTGATCTAGTGATCCATATATCAGTAAAAACCTTGTCCTGGGAGCTATAAATATGTATTTTTCTCTCTTAAAAAATTACTTTACAGTAATGATTGACTGAGAATGTAAGTGATTCATCTAAATTCTAAGTGTTGCAAGTTTATGTCGTCAAAACAATATATGTCATGTCTTATCAGTGATGATCTAACATCCTTATTATTGTAGATGATGAAGAGCTCATACATCAACCTCTCTAAGATGAGAAACTTCTTGAATATGTGTTAAGTGTAGTGTGTCAAGAAAACTCTTGACTCTAACCAAATACTTGTTGACTTTGAAGATAGGTGTAGTGTGCAAAATGCTCCTTCCTATGCTTTATTTTATTGAAGATATTAAATTCCATATTGGTGTGTGTTCTTAAGGATCTTATCCTTCTTGTTTCATGATTTGATAGCTAGCATCTTAATCCTAATGCACTCATATGTGCTCAAATAAAACTAGAAATTTCAATGGCGAAGAATGAGTAAGTTAATGGGTTATAAGGACACTTTAGAGTACTTGTAGCATTTATCCTTGCTGATTAGACTTGAAAGAGCCTTAATTAAGATATAAGACAAATATTATTCAGTGAATCATATGAAAGGTTAGAGAAAATGTTACAAAAATAGTGAGAGAAGTCAGAAAATCTCATTGTCAATTAAGGATAGTTGTAAATGAAGTTCAGAGGACTCCATATGTTATGTTTGGTCTTCAAAGCATATTGATTATACCTACAAATTCTGAGAATAGGACATATCTCTTTCAGATGCAATCATGACAACTCTAGGTAGTTTCTTTTGAATGTAGGAATTATCAAGTGAGAAAAGTGAAGAGTCTGAGAATATGAAGTTGAAAATCCATGTGAAGGAGATAATTTTGTCTACAAAAATTAAGTTTTGGGATTGAAAATGTTGTTGATGTTTATGATAGTTGAGTGTAAGTTTGAGAGAGTGAGAAGAGTGATAATGTGTTGAAACTATTGTAAATTTGGAAATTTTGTAAAAGAATATTTTTGCAAATTTAGGATAACAATTCATTATTTTAGAAATTAAGTCAAGTGTGTGATCAAAGCTGTTATAATGTCTTCTCGATGAAGATGAGAAAGGTCGATAGTATGTGTTGTAAATATCTTCCCCGGGTAGATATAGACAAGCGAGAAGAATATAGAAATCAAAGGAACTCAAAACCCGACATTTATTTATGCCAAAAGTTGTGCCTTGGCGCGGTAAAGGGCACATGACACAGAGTGTTGACATGGCAAAATTCGCGCCTTGAGTGCGGGTAAAGGGCACATGATAGAGGTGTCGACATGGAAAAATTCATGCCTTGGCATAGGTAAAGGGCACATAAAAAAGAGTGTCGACATGGAAAAATTCATGCCTTGGCACAGGTAAAGGGCGCATGACACAGAGTGTCAATATGGAAAAATTTGCGCCTTGGCACACGTAAAGGGTGCATGACATAGAGCGTCGACATGGAAAAAGTCGCGCCTTGGCGCACGTAAAGGGCACATGACACAGAGTGTCAAAATGGAAAAATTCACACCTTGACACATGTAAGGGTATGTCGACATAAGAATGCATGCGCAAAGGTACACCTTCAGGAGGTGCAACATTTTGAGTGCTGACAGGAAGCAGACCCTAACCTAGATATTCAGATGGCCATAACTTTTCACAGGGAGCTCGGATTAACCCAAGGTTGGACTTTTCAGAAATCTTACGAGGTCCTCTATCCAACTACAACTGGATATCTTTAATTGGGTGGGAAAAATTCTTTAAAATGCAAAATATAGTTCGCCACTTTTTGGGTTTGCTAGGGTTCTCACCTACCACCATAATGAGATGAATTAAATACAACCTGGAGGTGGTTGGGGTAGATTTGGATTTCCTCTCTCTTCCCTCTCTCATTCTTCCTATAAATTGTAAGGAGGGGATTCTTTCTAAAGGTTGGACATTCTTTTTTTCCCTCCTTCTTCTTTTTGGTAGGTGAATTTGTGGAGTTCAAACCTCCCATCTAAAACTGTAATGCAACTTTGCCTCTTGGCACTTTGTAGTGTATTGTGTCAATATTTGGAGAAAATGATGCATGTCCATGGATGATTCTCAACCCTCTCTATGTTCATTTGCATCCTATTAATCCTTCACTACAAATCTAGTTATGTGCATGATCTTGCATTGCATTTTTATGGTTTTTGTTTATTGGCAAAATAGGTGTTCTTCATTCCTCGGTGCATCACCTTTGTAGTTTAGGTTTTACTTTATGCATATTCTTACCCTGTCTCCTTGGAAAGTTAGTTTAGGTTTTTGAGTAAACCCTCTGCATTTTTATGTGTGCATCTGAATAGAGGAATAGGAACCGGCCTTCATTTGGAGAGATTTTCCAAATCATGATGTCCCACACTTGGGAAAAGCTCCATGTTATGCAATCGCACTAAGAGTCTCAACCCATCAAGTTGCAGACATTCAGGGGTGTTGTGATTCACCATCAATAGTTTTGGCATGCCCGTGGGACAAGAGTTCATTCCACAAGATTTTAAGGAATTTTCAAGAAATTTGGACTAAAAAATTGCAAGTTTTACAATTTTAGATTTTTCACCTTCCAAGCTGAACTTTGAAATCAATTTTCAACAGCTTAACTTGCTCAAAACAAGTCAAAATTTCACCAGTTGATAGATCGGGGTGTAATCTTTAAAAGGGTATTCTTAGATTTTTGAGATTTTGACTTTCAAAATTTCATGGTTTTTAGTATTTCGGGTTTTCCCAGGTATTGAGCATGTCCCAAGTTCTGACACGGTGTATTTCAGGTTTTGTAAGTTGCCTTGCATGACCTAAGTTTTGCCTGTACCTTTTGGGGATTAGTAACTACACAACAATACCCGATAACCGAATTGAAGAACTGTATCTTTCGGGTCCTTCAAAGTTTTAAATTATTTTTTAATATTGTCAGGTTTGGTGTGTAACTTGGTAGAATCTAGCCTTTTGAGACTCAATTTCTAACACATCTGATGACTCCGAAGGGATAGAATTCAGTGGTATAATAGCACAGGTTGCCTAGGTACATGAGAAGAATTCGAACTAGGTCTGATACTCGAGAAGAGGGGCTATTTGTTCACTTGTAGCTATCACTAGGCAGAGGAAGGAGAGGAAGAAGACCACAAAGGTCACCATCTCCACCTAACTGGACTTTTTCTACACCTCCACCTAGTAGACCTTTTCTTGCATCAACCAGAGTTCTTAGGCCAATCATAATGGCACATCTACCACCGAATCCCTTTGTCAATTTCACTGGCAGCAGCCCACTTGCCCTCAATGCACAGAATCCAGTTCCAATTGCAGCATTGAAGAACATTCCATTTTTCACTGGAGAAAATCATACCACTCCTGGTGATCATGTCAAAGACATTGCTAACGTTTTTTGCAATCCACGAGATAAATGAAATGGATGTTTTTTGTCAAATTCTTGGCATCTTCATGAAAGGAAAGGCTTTGCGGTAGTTTAGGAGCCTTGGAGCTGGTTCTATCCAAAATTGGAATCAGTTATGCATAGTTCTCCATGAGCAGTTTGGAGAAAAGGGAGACAATTTATCTCTACTAGAACAATTGACAACTATCAAGAGAGCTCCCAAAGAGTAGGCGATGACTTCAACTTCAGATTTCAAAGGTCGTGAGATAGGATTCCAAAGTGGCCATTAGGCCAACAGTGAAAGGTGCTTTTCTATATTATCTTAAGGCTTTGAATTCTGATATTTCTATGTTAATTCAATCTATGGGAGGCACAACCTTACCTGCTTGCTTATAGCATCGCCATTAGGGCTGAAAAATGTCTTATTCAAGCTGGTAAGATGGCTCCTAGGCCTCCCATTACCTTATATCCAAACTTAGAAAATCTAAGCACTACTCGGGCACCAACTTTGGCTCCTATTCCCACTCATAGAAATCAAAGTTCAAATGAAACTTCTACTTCATCCTCTAGTGCTTCAAATGAACTCCAAGAGGTTATGAAACAGTTGTAGAACCTTGGAAATGAGTTGGTGACTATCAAAAGACAACAAGCTCAAAGTGCTAGACTATCGATCGCCTCAAGCATGAATGGTGCAAGCTAGGCCCCCATACCAAAAAAATTAGGTGTCTTACGACACCTTGTGACCCGCATCCCATTTTCGCAACCTAACCTCATTACCTAAACTTTACACAATTATTTATTAATTACCTTGTAATTGATAAATCCACATCACCTTACCCGCCACCTCACTTTGCCACCTCATCATGACCTAGCCCTAACCCTAAACTAACCTAATTAAGACCCATGACTTGGTCAGACTCACATCCATAACTAATGCCTCCTTACTCACACCCAAAGCCGACCTTCTAGCCACTTGACCAAGCCTCGCAATCGATCTCTCGGGAGAAAAAAGGGGAAGGTGGGCTATTTTACTAAAAATAGCCTACTTTTTCCTTACCGATGCCGGTTCCTACTCGACCGCCGTCGGTTACGCAACCGCCATCGGTTCCCTATAAATGGGCTCCCCAAACCAAAACAACGGATGGGAATTTCATTTTGGAGATCAGTCAAAGGATTTTGGATCAACAGAGAGAGCATTGCGAGTGAGGAACAGAGTCCAGATCTTCACTTGACAGAGCAGAGATGAGTAAAGAAACCAGAAGTGTTTACAACCAAGGAGATCAACTTGCATCTTGGTCAAAACCAGTAAGTCACATCTTGCATGTCCTTTGTTATAACATTTCTTATGCTTCTTGAATCTCAGTCCTCCTAAATCCGTTTCTGAATCCACTACCCAACGTGCCATTGCATCTAACTGTCATTCTTTTGCTTCTAATCATCCCATTTCCTAATATCATCCATAAACCAGCCTTACAAAACACCATAGCTACCAAGAAGATCCTAGAACCCACCGGTATCGGTTATTAGTAACCGGCATCGGTTATCAGTAACCGGCATCGGTTCCTCTCATCAAAACCAGAAAACCAGCCTTTCCCCTACCCAGTTTAACGAAACAATTTAATTGATATTTTGCAGTCTTTTGTGTTAATTCATATTAGCAGGGGAACTGACCACCTTCGAAAGGAAGTTTTATATTTCCTGGGCCCAAGGCAGTTTCCTCATTTATTGTTTAATTAAAATCTTGTGGTCTTGTGTTCTTATTTGCAGGTAGTCCTTCCAAGACAAAAAGGAGTTCTTCGCAGTCAACCTGATCTTTCTCTACGGTACGCGCACACCATCTCGACATTCAACAGGTATTCCTCCTAACCCTAACCTCATCTGTTTCTAAAAGGAATGAAAGGATAGAAGCAACTCTATTCCCAGAAGCTGAAACATTCCGAGTGAAACATTTTGGCACGCCCGGTGGGACCCATTTTGGGTTTCTTTCTCTTGCTTATTTTCATTTTAGGAAGCATATTTGCTGTTGCTGCTTTTGTTGTATATTTCGTAAAGAATTTGTCTTGCTTTCCTAGTTTCGCATTAGTGAAAGTCATCTCTCTTGCTTCATCGAACATAATTTTTGATTTGGGTTTAAAACACATGCATTGCATTCCTGCTTGTTGTTCTTCAATTCTAGTGAACATAGATTAAGTAACAGGTCGTACACGTGGGGGTGATATCCACGGTATTGACAGGAAATTAACCCTAGTTTCACTGCACAACACATACCGAATCACTTCACAATTAACACAACAGCTCAAACATCCCCCCTTTTCCGCGGTATTCCTCCGCCCGATTGAGGTAACCTTATAAGCCAAAACAAACTTGACATTTCCCCTAGGTCTTGTTGTTTAGGATTCCGACATCATCTTACGTCTAAAGGCATAAGCCCACGATAACTAAAATTAACCCTAGGATTAGTCTCTAGATTTGCGTGTGCCTCTTGCTTGTTTTCAAATTCTGTTTTCTCTGTCATACTTTGTCTTCTGTGATCAATAAGTTGATAAATATACTCAACGTTGCTAAAAATCAAATTAGCAGCCTTTTATATCTTCTTATCCTAGACTTTTAACACCGGCATCGGTTAACTGACCGACGTCGTTTGCTCTCTGACCGACACCGGTTATTAAACCGATATCGGTTACTGTCTTCATCAGCCCCTGACAAACCAACAACTTGCCAAATTCATCATTCTGAGGTTGTTTTTGTTCTTGATAGATTGAAACTTTCCTGTGTGTTCTTGTCCATGGTTGTCATCACTCGGAAGCAAGCCACCACCATGGTTTCACATGCCTGCTCTGTGTCTTTGCCTGAATCACCCCCTTCACATTCTATAGGGAACCCTACGGACACCAGTGAGATCCCCCAAATTCCTGTAGGAGACAAGGACTTTGCCAAATTTCTGGATGCTAATCCCAGTACTGTACAATACTATTTGTCTCATGCCCCTGACCGTACGCCTGATGGTCAGCTCCTTATTGGCATGCCTATTAGTATAGCTGCTCATTTAGCTCCCACTCCTCCTGATAACACTGCCTTACTTCCTGCATCTCTAGCCCCGTCTCCCAATCCGACGGCTTCAGAGGTTCATACGACCCCGATTAGCTTTCCTTTGGTTAATCTTGGACCCCACGTATCATTACCACCAACTGCCCCTACCTCATCTCTCTTTCAGACCACTCCATTCATGACTTACTCTCTGCCACCTATTCACACGAGCTTTCCTTCTCAAGCTCCACCTACCTTTTCATTCCCATACACGTATCCAGTAACCTCAACACCTTATATGGGACATCCCTATTCTGTTGCTCCAACATACTCATCCTCCATACCTTATCAACACTTAGCCCCACCATGGGACATGGAAGCCCTTGGTCCAACTTGCCTTTGTTTACCTACAACCGTGCCATCATCTCATCCAACCACGATTTCATCAAACAAATGATGGACAAAATGCAAAACCGGAGGCTTCGTTTGAGGGAAGTCGTAGTGCCTTGACATACGAGAGCAAGTTTGTCGGGAGCCCATTCACCCTTCTGTCCCCCTTCATTCATATCCTCCTCAATGGGAGTTGCCAAAATTTACTCGTTTTAATAGTAAAGAGGATCCTCAACAACACTTGCGATCATTTAGACATGCTTGTTATTTGATTGCCCATGATGATGCCTTGTTACTCCGCACCTTTCCCATGTCCTTATCAGGACCTGCCTTGGAGTGGTACAGTGCTTTAACCCAGCACTCAATCTTCTCTTTTAACCAACTAGCCCAATCTTTCTTGGATCATTTCTCCATTAACATTGCCAAGAAAGTATCTATTACCGACCTCTATGCCATCCGACAATTTGAAGACGAATCTATCGCAGATTTCATTGGACGATGGCGGGGCCTTATCAACCAACTTACGTATGCCTTGCCTCAAACCGAACTTATCGAACTATTTACGCGGGCCTGCGCTAAGCACATCTCCCCTACCCTCCAAATTCAAACTTTCCACACATTCGACGAGGCCTTTACATGGCTCAGAAACTAGAAATTCGAGCCTTAGAAGAAGAGAAATTGCGGTTGCGTAACAAAAACCCCAATTTCCGAACTCCTGATTCTACCAACAAGCCAAACACCACCACTCCTCACGCGTCCACTTCTTCTAAATCAAAAGGAGCTGTCCACGCGGTAATGGTCAAATCTCAAACACCATCCAATACTCCGCCGAAAACCACCTATAAGTACAAAGCCGAGCCCATCAATTACACTCCCTTGGGAGAAACTTATGGCGTCATCCTGGAGAAATTGCTCAAAGCTGGGGCTATCACCTTGCCCCCTGTTAAACCTCACTCTAGGTTTGACTCCACCCACGCAATACCTTCCTGGTACAAAGAAAATGACTTTTGTAACTTTCACCGCGTAAAAGGACATAGTCATGAAAACTGCAAGATGTTGAAAAACATAGTGCAGGAAATGGTTGATGCGGGGATATAACCTCGATAATCCTAACGCCCTGCTAACCGAAATCTGAAAATTTTCAACAAGCCATTCCCGAATCACTCGTCCAAGAACGTAAACCAAGATATCTTAGCCGAGGAGAGTGTTCATGAGATCCATGCAGTCTTCGATTCTCAGCCAAAAGCCTCTATTGAAATTTTTTGAATCAAGCCTCTCCACCAACACAGGAGTCTGAACCTCCTTCACCACCATCAAGCCAAAGTGAAATCATTCCTTTACCCATAAAAGAGTTAACTGCCCGGACTTCTCTTCTCATCGATGAGTCTTCTTACACCACATCCCTACAAGACTGTGAGCGGATGTTATCTAATTTATCTATTTCCCAAACGTCCCCTTCTACCGCTCTTGCTGCACAAGAGGAGAGCTCGCCACTCCTTTTGTCACCTTTAGACGAGAAACTTCTTACACCGACATCACTAACTTCTTTAACCATAACGGACCCCCTCAAACACGCCCTCTTACCTATTAGTTCTTCATCGCCTAAATCTTTTCAGCGACCTGTTGACCTCTTAACATCTATTGATACAGCGCCTCATCTACCCCTTGTATCACACCCGCAGTGGACTGGAATTACAACCCACCTTTCTTCCGTACAAAAATTACAAATCACACCTGGAGACTGTCATTCCACAGAAGATAGACAGGCCCTATGGGAACGTTTGAGTACCCCTTTTTCTACTCAAATGCAAATGACTGATCCTGATGTCTCCACCATATACCCGAAGTGTTTACAGAAGCTTAAAATGCCCCTGTTCTCACCTTCACCCCCCTCACCTCTACCAAATGCCCCGTCCACTTCTATCAACTTAACCAGATCTTCCCCTACGCTTGGGACCTCACCAATGCCCAGTCTAACGCACCCGCCTAAGCGACTCGATCTATCCAAAAATAAATCCACCCCACCACCTAGGAGACAAACTCAATCCGTGCCCCTATCACAATCAAAACCATCATCGTCATACCTACCTTCCATATTGGGACCCCATCCCTCTACCTTACATCAATATATCATACCTCCTGCGTTTTCTTCAAAACAACCTACGCCTTC
The DNA here is from genome assembly GCA_018340775.1 of Taxus wallichiana var. yunnanensis. NCBI lineage: Eukaryota > Viridiplantae > Streptophyta > Pinopsida > Cupressales > Taxaceae > Taxus > Taxus wallichiana. The sequence continues at coordinate 124,516,204 of CM031234.1, read as the reverse complement.
CGCACCTATACAGAAATTCCAGGGTATAGCAACACCGTCACTCCGCGTATCCTGTCCACCTATCAACCCTAAACAAATTCCATCATCAAAAGATTTGTTTTCGGTCACTCCTATTTCCCCGTGGTTGTTTTCTGATACCACATCATCTGCGGCCTCATCATCCAACATAGCTTCTGTGCCAAAGAAATCACGTTTAGTGAAAACCACGTATCAACACCCCTCGGCTAAACCACCACCCGTGCGAACCAATCATGCCCAAACATTACCAAAACCCGCACAACCAATACCCTCATCCTCTTCCGATTTTGACCCACTCAAAGGATCTTACGCCAAAATCCTTGCTATGTTGGTGGAGAATGCGACCATTTCCCTACCTCCACTTAGACCTTATGACCCGTCTAAACCCCGACCTATGGGTTACGATGAGTCTAAAATCTGTGCTTATCACCGCACACCAGGACATGATGTGGAGGGATGCAAAGCTCTAAAAACCATCCTTCGTCAGTCACCTCTCCCGGATAGAAAGATTAAGAAAGACAACTTACGAAGGGAGAGACCTTTAGTTTCCATTCCCTCTCCTATACCATCTGTCCCCGCCTCACCAAGATCTATCATTATTACAACCCCACCTCTTGAAGACCATGAGTTATCCCAACCATCTTCCTCATCTCAGGTCTACGAGATTAATATGATTAGTGTCGCTACTCGAGGGCAGAAAAACAATGGGAAAGCAAAAGAAAACACACCTGCGGCATCTCTTTCTCCGTCAAACATCCCGATTACACCACCACCTAAAGTGGTCATTCGCGGACCCGCCTATCCCATCTCTAATGGCATTGCCCACCGAAATATGATTAAACAGCTTCACCAATCACCCGTAAAAATGACACTGTATGATCTCATTCAGACTTCTGAATCTCATCGACAAGCTCTCGTTGAGATCCTTCAAGGGATAGAGGTTTTACCTAATGAAACCCTGCCTGTCACCTCCATTCTAACACCCAATCACGTTGCCTCTCTCACTAAACAGCCCACTACTCCAATCACTTCTGTCTCTATACCACAAGCTGCTGCAGTCAGTTTCTCTGAAGATGAAATTGTTGACTTTGGTACAGAAGACCCTGACCCTGCCCTTTTCATTTCCGCTTACGTCCGAGACATTCGAGTACGTCGGGTTATGATTGACGGGGGCGCTAGCCTAAACATCATCTCTTCAAAAGCCTTCCAACAAATGAATATCCCTTCTAGTTGCATGTGTGCCAACCCCATCATGTTGCGGTCATTCAATGACGCTATTACTTCTACCTTAGGCACCGTGATCCTCAACATTCGGGTAGGACCACGTACTTTACCCGAACTCTTCTATGTCTTGGAGGGAGAGTTCCAATATAATATATTGCTGGGTCATCCTTGGATCCAAGCCATGGGATGCGTTCCCTCAACATTACATAGATGCATAAAATTTGAGTACGAGGGGAAGTCCTACACCGTAAAAGCTGACCCTCCCCCCTTTAAAACCTGCAATATGTTATACCGCCCTAACGATGTGCTTATACCAATCAAGACACCCATACATTCAACCCAACCATCCTCTTCAAATGTACCTCAACCATCCACCTCAACCGCGCCTACGCCTTCAACTGATGAAACCACCATCGCAAAAACCACTTCCCTTCCCGCAGCTAACATTCCAACCTCCGACCCCTTAGTAGATGTTTTTCAGTGCCTTACGCTGGGGGAGTACCGCCTATATAACGTTAGTTCTTTCCCTACCCCGCAGGAGTATGGACAATTACATGCACATCCCACCTACGACCGTCGCGTGGGGGAGATAATCTCTTACGGACCACCCCATTGCCGCACTAACCTAACGTATGGGGGTGTTGACGCATCCTCCATTACCCCTGAACCTCCTCTTGGTGTGGTTCCCTTCCAATCCGATTTTCAATACTTGACGAATCGTCGTTTTGCCCTCACCTTCTTGACTCGTTGTGCGTGGAAAGGCTTTGGTTTTGGCCTTTATGAACAAGGCCGACATACACTCATTCCCGTGACTACCCGTAAACATAATGATCGCAGTGGTCTCGGTTTTCCCGAAACACCTACACAGGAGACACCTCCTGACCACTGTATCCTGGAAGAAGAAGACGTCGCCCCTACCAAACCATCATCACCCACTTTGCCATCATCACCCGTAGAATCTATAGACCTTGAATCCATCCCTCCTAACTTTTTTTTTTTTTTTTTCATAAATGCTATCTTCATAGGTCCTCTCACTTATCAACGCGATAATGATGACCCATCTTCTCTTCCCCTTCTGTATCCAGACACGATCGAAGAGGATTCGCCTTTGATTAATGTTGTTGAATGCCAGGATGACGACTCCATCCTCACTTACCTTGGCGCAGATGATTCTTATATTCAACGAGCCTTACCATCTGAAACCCAAACCATGCTGAATGAATCTACCATAGAAATCAACATCCACACGGAGGAGGATCCTCACATTGTGAAGATTGGACAATCCCTTAACACATCAGAACAAGCCGCCTTTACTACCTTTCTCCGTGCTCGCAACCAAGCTTTCGCTTGGTCCTACGCTGACATGCCAGGAATTGATCCTGACATTGCTGTCCATAACATCACCCTGAAACCCGATTCCAAGCCAATTAAACAGAAATTGAGAAAAATGCATCCACGCATTGCTCTCTTGGTCAAAGAGGAGCTCCAACGACTCCTTTCTGTTTCCTTCATCCTGCCTATCGACTACCCTCAATGGATTTCTAACATCGTACCTGTCACTAAAGCGACAGGGGGACTTCGGATATGATATGCATAGATTGACCAACTTGTTGATCTAACAACTTGCGCAGTCATGAGATGCTCTCTCTCATGGATGGCTTTTCAGGATACAACCAAATTTTGGTTGCCCCTGCCGATCAACATAAAACTGCCTTCATAACTCCTTGGGGAACCTTCTGTTATCGTGTCATGCCATTTGGCCTTAAGAATGCTGGTGCTACCTATCAGCGGGCTATGACCTACATTTTTCATGACATTATGCACACTATCCTTGAAGATTATGTCGACGATCTTCTCGGCAAGTCTAAACATCGTAGTGAACATCTCGATGTTTTAACCATTATTTTTGATCGCCTGTTACAATATTCTGTCGCCTTCAACCAAAGAAATGTGTCTTTGGTGTTCTTTCGGGAAAACTTCTTGGCTTTATCGTCTCTTTGCGTGGCATTGAGGTCGATCCATCTAAAGTCAAAGCTATCCTAGAAATGCCCCCACCCAAAAATCTCAAACAATTGCGTAGTTTACAAGGTAAGCTCCAATCTATCCGACGTTTCATCTCCCAACTTTCGGATCGATGTCAACCTTTCCATCACCTCCTTAAAAAGGATATTGCATTCCAATGGAGCGAAGAATGTCACCAAGCCTTCGAAGCTCTCAAATCCTATCTCTTGCAGCCACCCGTGCTTATCCCACCCCAAGACGACCGCCCTTTCTACCTTTACCTTTCCGCCACCGACCACGCTGTAGGAGCCATGCTTGCACATCGTGACTCTGAGAATCGCGAACAAGCCGTTTATTATATAAGTCGTACTTTGGTGGACTATGAGACTAGGTACACACATATAGAAAAGTTATGCCTAGCCCTATCATTCGTGGCCACCAAACTCCGACACTACCTTCTAAATCACAAGACTTTCATCATCACCAATACAGACCCCATCCATTACATGTATGCCAAACCTCATCTGAACCAACGCATTGCTAGATGGCTCATGCTTCTCGCCGACCTCGACCTTGAGTTTGTCCACCAGAAATCAATCAAAGGACAAACCATTGCAGACCAACTTGCGGAAGCTCCTTTACCGGGAACAATTTACCAATTTCACATTTCCCGACGAACTCATCGCTACTCTTTCCCTCACGGAGGAGTCGTACCCAATGACCCTCTTCTTCGATGGCTCCAAATGCCATCGCGGCGGAGGAGTGGCGTTGTTCTTATTCCTCTCGACGTTGAGCCTATGCCTCTTTCATTCCGACTGATTTCCCTTGCACTAATAATACAAGCGGAATACGAGGCCCTTGTGTCTCGGGTCTCAGAGTTGCGCCGCACTTAGGTATCAAATCTATCAATATTTTCGGTGACTCTCAATTGGTAGTCAATCAAGTTATGGGCATCTACCAATGTAAAAATGAGGAGCTTCAAAAATACAAACACTACGTGGATTCACTTCTAGCCTTATTTACTCACTATTCTATACAAACCATTCCCCGCTCCACTAACAAATTTGCGGATACTATGGCTTGCTTAGCCTCGCAAATTCCCGCCGCGCCAACTGACTCTGAATTATTCGTCGTGGTCCAACAACTTTTTGCCCCATCCTATTCAACCCCGGTAGTTTGTATGATAAATACTGTGTCTACTAATTCACAGGATACCTGGTACCACCAATTTCACGACTACCTTACAATCTCTATCCTCCCACCTGACCTTACTAGTAACGGCAAACGTGCTTTTCTTAAAAGTGTTTCGCGTTATGTTGTCATGGGGGGACTCCTCTATAAACGTGGCTTTGATGGCATCCTCCTTCGCTGTCTAACTGGCGCGGAGGCCACTCATACCATCCAACAGGTCCATGACGGTATTTGTGGTGGACATTTTAGCGGCCTTGCCGTGGCCAAACGAATCCTTCGCCTTGGTTATTATTGGCCTACTCTCAATAACGACTGCTATGAATATGTTAAGCGTTGTGTTATGTGTCAGCAACATGCCAACCTTCAACATACTCCTAGCCACCCGCTCCAGATCGCTCGAGATCTTTGGCCCTTCTCACAATGGGGTTTAGACCTTATTGGTGAGATTCACCCGACCTCTTCACAACGTCACCGTTGGATAATCACAGTGACCGAATATTACACAAAATGGGTGGAGGCTATTCCACTCATTTCAATCAAAAAAGAAAAAATTGTCAAGTTCATTAACCACCACATTATCTGTCGTTTTGGTGTTCCTCATCGCCTGATAACAGATAATGGAAAATCTTTCAAAAACAAGTTGTTGCAAGACCTTTGCGACAAATTTGGTATCAAACTTAGCTTCTCATCACCCTACTATCCACAAGCCAATGGGCAAGCCGAGTCCTCTAATAAAACACTAACCAAAATCCTCATGAAAGTTGTCAATGAATCCGGAAGAAATTGGCACGATCACATTCCCTTTGCCCTTTGGGCTTATCGTACTAGCATTCGTACCTCTACTAATGCCACACCTTTTTCTTTGGTATACGGTACCGAGGCTGTTTTGCCTCTCGAAATACAAATACCCTCCCTTAGAATATCTCTTCAGGATATTCTCACCAACGATGATTTCCGCCAAGAGCGGTTAGCCCAATTGGAGCTTCTTGACGAACGCCGTCTTACAGCTCTTGATCACCTTCAAATCTATCAAAAACGCATTAAACGTGCTTATGATAAGTGACTTCATGAGCGTACCTTTAAGGTTGGTGATCTTGTCCTCAAAGAGAATCAACATGTAACCAAACTAGAAAAGAGCAAACGTGGAAAATTTGCTCCCAATTGGATTGGGCCTTATATAATCACTCACACCTATGGATCTGGTACTTATCGTTTAGCTTCGCTTAATGGTAAACCTGAGCCTGAACCCCTTAATGCCTTGCATCTTCGACCATTCTATTGTTGAAATTAGTGTTATATCACTTCTTATCTACCTGCCGCTCGTCCCTTGAGCTCACTTACCACTACATACACTCTGTTTCCTACACCTCATAATAACAATCAAGCTCACATAGTTTGATTCTCACCTCCCCTTGATGATGCCTTCCCTTTTTAGTCTAGTCCATGACTTCAAAGTATTAAAATAAGCCGTATTCTTATGGGATTTTCTTGAGTCAAACTTCCTACTAAACTAGATGCTTCACGCCAAAAGAACATCTAGTCATCTAAATTAAATATAGACTGCTCCCTCGAAGGACAGCTATATGCCGAACTATTGCTGCTATTATATATAGACTGCTCCCCCGAAGGACAGCTATGCATTAAAATCATATCTGCTACTATAAATAGACTGCTCCCTCGAAGGACAGCTATACACAGTCAGCCTTTATCAGAAGCTTCTCGCATTGATCAGCTTCGTGAAGACCTCAAGAATAAAACAATCAATATCCCTGGTAGACTTCCCGCATCGATCAGTCTATATTCAATAAAATAAAAGCCTCATTCAGAAGAACTTTTGAGTCATGGACTTGTCTATTTAGGGTAGGTTCTCTTTTGTCAGAACACTCACTTTGTAATGAGTTCTCCGTACCTCAGCTATATCATCCACCTCACCTCACCATCTGTTTCAAACTCAAGGGACGTGACGTACACCTGATATATTGTGATCATACAACTCTTTTCACCTATTGACTTCTCGTCTATGCACGGTACCTAGGGCTTCAAGCTCGTTCTACGTTGTGTGGTTTGTTTAGCTCTTTTCACCTACGAAGCACTCTTTCCGCTTTGCCTCGCATCTAGGATTGTGTGTTGATCTTAATCAGAACATGATTCCCTTCTACTTGGGTAGGCTAACTTTCACTTCCCTTATACCTTTTACAACATCACCAATTCATTACCAACACCATCAACCTTACCTTTACTAATCTTAATATTTTTACCAACCAACCAATTGCCTAAACCGTACCAAATTGCCTGAATTCGCCTCTCCCTGATCCTAAGGGAGAACTACATCGGTCTGAGGCCCCTCCTTGCTTTGTGCAAAGGGCTATGTAGGCAGCACTTCGGAGACATGGGGTCTCCCAAGGTTAGCTCGACCATCCCCTACCATAACCTATCATGTGTGGTAAATATAAATATTTTTGTGTATTTCTATTTAATCACATTCCTCTTTATCCTTTTTCAAAACACCGAAAGTCAAAACGAAAACATTCTTATTATTATAACTCAAATCAACATACATATCTCGTTTTATTTAGATGTTAAACAAATACATCTTCTCTATCATCGACACGCAGGTCGGTACTCTTATTTATTCTTATACCTTGCTAACATTTACTCGGACCCTCACGCCTCATCCCGAACTAGGTGATGATCGTGATCGTCGACCCTCTCGCCGGGCCTCTCTGTCCTCAAAGGTACCATGGCTATTGGTACCACCCACTGATCTGCCAATCTCTCCTGTAACATATGAATACGCCCTCTCGCATGGAGGACTCCAGCCTCTAGTCTCTCCGCCCGTGACTCCGCAACCACTAACAATCCTCTTGTCTCATTCACCTGCGTTTGGAGCTGCTGAACCAAACGCTGCAGACGATCCCTCTCTGCTGTAATCACCACTATGTCAGGGCACTCACATACACCTCACAGTTCTGCTACCCACCATAATCTATAGGCCTCTATCGTTCCTGCATCCATTACCCTGCGATCGGCTGCTACCTCTTCAGGCCCTTCTGGAGGTGTTGGCCGGGGAGGTGAGAATGCTGCCTCGGCATCGATCCTCATATATGGTCTATAAGCCAGGGGTATATCCTGCACAAATCCAAATTGCGCACGCGATCTATAGGAATCCTCTCATATTCACCTGGCCTGTGCCCCGCGATCCACCTCATTCGCTCTACACCCCTTAACTCCTCAGCTATGCTCTCTGTTATCATATAGTTCCCGTAAGGCCTCCAACAGATATCCGCAACCGTCACTCTCTCCCATACTCGCTGTAATACTCAATGTCACCCATCACGGCACGAGATCTTGCCTCTTGTTCTGCTCTGGACCCATCGTCGAATCCCAACCTCTCGTACTCGGTCTCTCTCGCCAGAGGGATTGGCCTATTGGTCACACACAAACAAAAGTGTGCTCATAGGCCCAACAAGTGTAATAAGTATGAACAATCCGGCGTGGCCATCCCGTGATTTCGCCTACAAGCCCATAAACCCCCGTAGAGCTCCGCTAAATATGCAGTGCCCATGCAAACGTAACGTTCCTTTCTACCATCTCCCAGATAACACACATCAATGCCTTTGGAAATCTTCCTCCTTCTGCCCTCGGTAATGCATAATACCCTACCGCTATCATTAATATCACTGCTAACCTTGTCTCCTCGGGGTGTGCTTTGCATACATTACCCATACGTAAAGGATAAACCTCATGTGTCAAATCTCGTGCGTATGGACCAAAATCTTGTTGTTATCGCTCCCGTGCCGTGTTGCTAGGTAGTGCACGATATATACTGGTTCTCCTGTAATAGGGAGTCTCAAAATCCGGAACACATCTTCCAATGTTACTGTCATCTCCCCTGTTGGCAGATAGAAGGTATTTGTCTCGGGATTCCATCTCTCAATCAACGCCTGTAACATACCATGATTACGTGCGATTCGTGAATAATAACGGATTCCACTTAACCCCAAACGATTTATCAATGTCCATTCCGCTGGTGTTACATCCGCTCGGATCCGTGACAGCAGCGCCGGTACACTATCATTCATCCTTATCCCCGCCTCTGCCTGCATACGTTACAAAAACAAATAGCCGTTCAATAAATCAAATCACCACGGGTTTTTTCTCAAATTCTGGAAATTCTCCGCAAAGAATCGGTATCGTTCATACATAATGTTATCGGTTGCAGTAACCGATACCGGTTATCCTAACCGATATCGGTCATCACCATTACTTTCATACACCTTGCCTAAACAACCACCTACGACAATAAATTGCTCATTTATTCCTCTCTCGTATACAGACATACCCGAAACCCTTGATTACCTACCACGTAACACTCACCTCATTTATAACTCTTGTTATCATCTTTTCTTTCTCATATCTACCCACATACTCTCCCCCATCTTATTCACAAAACATGCAGAAATCAAATCACAACCAAAACATTTACCTCTGGGGTTGCAGTAGCTTGAGGTGGCCCTTGTCTTCCCTCTTGTCCCTGCCTGCTGGATGTTTCTCCTCATCCTGCCATTATCACCACTCTTTTCAAATTCACCTTTCTACTTTCTGAATCTCCGATCGCATTCACCTTCCCAGTCTCTTTTCTTATCACCCAAATCTCTCATACAAATTCCTGTCTCTCTTCTCCTTATCACTCAAATCTCTCATGCAAATACCTGTCTCAGTCGTCAAAAAGCATCGCGTTCACGTATTTAACCTCTTGCATGGCTCTAAAATTAAAACTTAAGTTGCCACCCTAGCTTTTCTATTTTTAGAAAAGCTCATACCTAAATAACCGGTATCGGTTACTTAACCGATATCGGTCTATCAGCTACCGATATCGGTTCCTAACCGATATCGGTTACACACCTATCTTTTCTCAACAACGTTCTTTTCTTCATTTCTCACCTAAATTTTTGTCGCGCCCGCCTCTTTTCCTGCATAAACAACACAATTTACCACATTTGTTCATCCACCACATATAGCATTACACTTTCATTAACATCATTTATTTTATACAAATACACAAACCATCAACTACGGATATCAAGCAACTATCAATCTATACATCATTTGGATCCAACTCATCAGTTACATATATCACAATGTCACAAAACCAACAATTCATCACATAACCTGTCATTCATATATACGTGCAAAAACAAAAACATCAACATCATCCATCTATCAACATAAACTTATCATACATTATATATTACCAACCATTAACAAAATATTTAAACACATTTTGAACACTGCATGTGGATCAAAACATCGTCTCTATATATATACAAGTTTTCAAAAATACAATGTGCCCTACATCGGGGCCTCTGTGATCTCATAATCCACCAAAGCCGGCACGCAGGCCGCAATAACTGTCAAAAAATCTCGACTCGGCTCGCAGGCCGGTCCCTCGTATCAAAAATAGATATATACTCGGCTCGCAGGCCGGTATCCACTATACAACCCCTACTCGGCTCGCAGGCCGGTATACAATAAATGAATAAATGAATACATGAATAATACACATAGGCACATGAGCCTATCAATACACACCGGTTCGCAGACCGGTGCCCATCTATCAATACACCATGTCCGGGATCTCGGCACCTCTCCCCGCCCTGGTCCCCTGTGGTGCCTCTCGCCTCCTGCCCGTCACGGACACGCCAGCTGTGGCTGCACCTCCCGAGATCTCTGGCTGTGAGAGGTCTCTGCCCTATGCGCTGCATAAGCCTGATACTCGACTCCGGTACCATCAAGAATATCCTGATAATATCGGGCCTCTGCTCTAACCTCCATATAGCGCTCTCGAGCCACTGACGGAGCTGGGGCTGGTCCCCTGGCACCTACAACCAATGCCCCCCCGAGCCTCGTGCCTTGGTGCAGTGCTGCTTGGTGGTGCTGTGGCCGCAGTGGTCTGCACTGTACTAGTGGTGGCTTTACTACTGTCTTCTTTGCACTGTGCACTGCTTTGTGGGTGTGGTGCTTGGTGGTGGTCTTTGCTTTGTCTGTGCTCGAGCTCGGGCTAGCTGCCTGTAAGACACCATTCGTCTGCTGTCTTGCTGCTGCATTTGCCGCCCGTAAAAGCGCACCTGACCCCTGAGCTGATCTCTCTCTCCTATCACTTTGCCAAGCCTGGCTGCATGCGTGGCAGCATGTACTATCTGGCTGCTCTGCCCTGACCCACCACACCCTGTATGCTCCCGTGCACCCAGCATCATCTACACCCTCACCTGCTGGCCTCTCTGCTACCCAATCTGGATCCAAAGGCTGTGGTGCAGGCAGTGGGGCCTCTACATCATCTCTCCTGTACTGAGGAAAGGGAGGTGGCTCGTCCTGTCGCAGCCCCATCTGCCTGCGTACCCTCTCCAGGGGTATCCGCTCGTACTCTCCTGGCCTCCGTCCTGCTATCCAGAATGTGTACTGGATTAGGCGCAACTGTAAGCGGGCTCCTCTGCCAGGATGGTGACCTCTGTAGGGTCTCCATACAATGTCTACTGCTGTAAGGCCCTCTAGCAAATGTCTATAGTATGCCACATCCCGACCTGCCATAACTGCTCGTGGCTGGCCCACGACCCCCAACCACCTCTGAAAGCCATATCGGTATATGACCTGTGGCCCTGGCTGCTGGGGTAACCCTACTGGCCTGATGCATACGATGTGCTCGTATGCCCAACAATGCAACAAAAATGTAGAACAAATACCAAATCACCTCCTCCGGCGATAGCCCCATAGCTCCCTGTATAATTGCACCAGATATACTGGTGCCCAGGCGTAACAGGTGTGCTCCTCCACCATCTCAAGCAGCACCCCCATCAATGCTCGTGGGAAGCGGCCTCCCTCTGAGTCCGGGAGGGCGAAGCAGGTGATCCCAACCATCATCAACACAGCCAGTCGTGTCTCGTGTCGATGCGCACGGTACATGTCACCGTACCCGATACTCGCGCTATGGTAGGTCAGTGGCTGCATCCCCAAAAACCTGCAGTATGCTATCCATGGCAGTCTCTGAATCTACCTGGAAGACTGCCTCTCCCTCGATAGGTAACCGAAGGATGCGATACACATCCTCCAATGTGACGGTCATCTCCCCAGTCGGGAGATGGAACACATTGGTCGCCGGATCCCATCTCTCGATGAGGGCGACCATCAGGCTGTGATCTCTCTCTATCGCTCTGTACCTCTGGACTCCACCGAGTCCCACCTCACGCATGATGGCCCAATGAGCCGCAGATACGTGTGGCCTCATCCGCACCAACAGCGGGGGCATCCTATCCCGCATCGTCAACTGCTGACGTGCCTGCAAAACCAACCCACATCCTTAGACCTACTCTTTATTACAACATCTACTTTATCATCTAAACACCCTTTTTATCCCCCCGACTCTCTACCACCCCCCTCTAGTAACCTACCACCCTAAAAACCCAAAACCATCCCACCCAAAACCAACAAAAACAAAACCCAAACAAAACACATGCAACCCAACCCTACACCAAACCCTTCTCCAACCTCCAACCCACACCCACCCACAACCCTACACCAAACCCTTCTCAACCCAAAACCCAACCCTACACCAAACCCTTCTCCCACCTCCACCTCAAACCCAACCCAAAAACCCAAAACCCAACCTCCAACCCACACCCCCCACAACCCTACACCCAACCCCAAAAACCCACAACCCAACCCTTCACCAAACCCTTCTCCCACCTCCACCTCAAACCCTTCTAAACCCAAAACCCAACCCTACACCCACCCACAACCCTACACCAAACCCTTCTCCCACCTCCACCTCAAACCCTTCTAAACCCACAACCCAACCCTACACCAAACCCTTCTCCCACCTCCACCTCAAACCCAACCCAAAAACCCAAAACCCACCAAGCCACCGACGCCGGCCGATACATGACCGACGCCGGTCACCAACAACACTCCCTTTCCCTACAATTTTGCGACCGATGCCGGTCGCTTAGTGACCGACATCGGTCACTGTCCTCTCCCGGAGCCGAACCCCCGCGCGGCCCCCAAAACCCATTTTTTACCTATTTCTACCCATCTACCCACCCAAATACCCTAAAAACTTACCCACCTACCCACCTTAGCCTATCTAGCCTATCTACCCTCTCCCTTTTTCAAATCATTTCCATTTTCTCATTATTTCCTAAAAAAGGTTAATTCCTACCCAAACCCCCAATTTAGCATAATACAACCAAATCACCAAATTAAAGAGTTTCGAATCTACCCGAACGACGACACGTCGTCGTGGTGGGATGGGTGGTGGCGGTCCAGCTGGTCCAGCCCCTCCAGCTCCTCCTGCCTGTGCCATGGCTCCAATCCTGATCTGCTGGGTCCCCGGCCAATCAACTGCTGCCTCCTCCTTAATCGGGCCCACTATCAACTCTCTCCGCCAATACAATAGCTCCACCTCACTCAATCAAGCCTCTAATCCCAACTCTCCACGTCAGACAAGTCGATTTGGTTTGCAAATAACAAAAGTGACAATGACAAGCCGTATTTTTCTTTTTATAGGTTTTTCGCCTTTCACCGATATCGGTTTCATTTTGCCCTAAGGAACCGGTATCGGTCCCTTAACCGATATCGGTCATGCAGAATCGACATCGGTTCTCTACCCAACTTTCACCCCATTCTTTGCCCTTATTTACTCCTTGCCTCTTTTTCACCAATATCGCCTCTATCCACCTTTGCTGCACACCATTTGTTCACTTGTCCAGCCTGACCTAAGGCCTCAACCTACCAATTTGGCCCGACCCAAGGCCTCAACCTACCAATCGGCCCGACCTAAGGCCTCAACCTACCAATTGGCCCGACCCAAGGCCTCAACCTACCTATTCGGCCCGACCCAAGGCCTCGCCCTACCCATTTGGCCCGACCCAAGGCCTCGCCCTACCCATTTGGCCCGACCCAAGGCCTCGCCCTACCTATTTGGCCCGACCCAAGGCCTCGCCCTACCCATTTGGCCTGACCCAAGGCCTCAACCTACCCATTAGGCCCAACCCAAGGCCTCGCCCTAACCATTAGGCCCGACCCAAGGCCTCACTCTCCGGCCCGACCCAAGGCCCCTATATGACCCGACCTGTGGCCACCGCCACCCCAACCACTTGGCCTGACCCAAGGCCGTATCACTTCAATACCATACCCACAATCAACGTTTTATTTTATCCATCCATCATGTACCTTTTGTTCAATCGAGCTCACCTGTTCGTGTTTTAGCATGATTAGGGTCCTTGACTTGATCTGTCGACCAACTTTGCCTAGACCTAGACCGTGACGTTTATCTCAACCAAACCAACCATTTGGTACTGCCGAACATGCCTAAACGTTCCTGTACCTCACCTGTTATATACCCTGGAGCTACTTCCTATGCCTTGGATACCAGGATTATATCACCCTTGTTTGGATAAACTATCGACCTTTGCCTACACATTGCTGGTTTGCTTGTCAAATCATGTACCCTAGTCGTACTATTGCATTTCAACATGTGTCTGCTTCCTTGGACCTACCCCACCACCTTACCATCCTCTCTACAACATGTACCCTTTATCAACCCTATCCCTGATTTCCCGTTCACTCAATCGGCGATAGATTTGAGGGGGATTACCTACATCTTTAACATGAGAAACCACTTCATATTATTGTCAGTGCAGACTTTACAAAACAAGCTACACGACAATAAGGGGCTATGTAGACACCAAATTTGTGTCTTACGACCCCTATGTGACCCGCATCTCATCTTGCAATCTAACCTCATCACCTAAACCTTACACAATTATTTGTTAATTACCTTGTAATTGATAAATCCACATCACCTTACCTGTCACCTCATTTTACCACCTCATCATGACCTAGCCCTAACCCTAAACTAACCTAATTAAGACCTATGACTTGGTCTAGACTCACATCCATAACTAATGCCTCCTTACTTGCACCCAAAGCCGACCTTCTAGCCACTTGACCAAGCCCGCAACTGATCTCTCGGGAGAAAAGTCAGGGAAGGTGGGCTATTTTACTAAAAATAGCCTACTTTTTCCTTACCGATGCCGGTTCTACTCGACCGCCGTCGGTTACGTAACCGCCATCGGTTCCCTGTAAATGGGCTCCCCAAACCAAAACAATGGATCGGAATTTCATTTTGGAGATCAGTCAAAGGATTTCTGGATCAACAGAGAGCATTGCGAGCGAGGAACAGAGTCCAGATCTTCACTTGACAGAGCAGAGACGAGTGGAAATACCAGAAGTGTTTACAACCAAGGAGATCAACTTGCATCTTTGTCAAAACCAGTAAGTCACATCTTGCATGTCCTCTGTTATAACATTTCTTATGCTCTGTGAATTTCAGTCCTCCTAAATCCGTCTCTGAATCTACTACCCAACGTGTCATTGCATCTAACTGTTATTCTTTTGCTTCTAATCATCCCGTTTCCTAATATCATCCATAAACCAGCCTTACAAAACACCATAGCTACCAAGAAGATCCTAGAACCCACCGGTATCGGTTATCAGTAACCAGCATCGGTTATCGAATGGCATCGGTTCCTCTGATCAAAACCAGAAAACCAGCCTTTCCCCTACCCAGTTCAACGAAACAACTTAATTGATATCTTACAGTCTTTTGTGTTAATTCATATTAGCAGGGGAACTGACCACCTTCGAAAGGAAGTTTTATATTTCCTGGGCCCAAGGCAGTTCCCTCATTTATTGTCTAATTAAAATCTTGTGGTCTTGTGTTCTTATTTGCAGGTAGTCCTTCCAAGACAAAAAGGAGTTCTTCGCAGTCAACCTGATCTTTCTCTATGGTACGCGCACACCATCTCGACATTCAACAGGTATTCCTCCTAACCCTAACCTCATCTGTTTCTAAAAGGAATGAAAGGATAGAAGCAACTCTATTCCCAGGAACGAAACATTTCCGAGTGAAACAGATGGTGATATCCTATTTTTCTCTACCAGATTCGATAAGGTGGAGATTCCCACCGTTATCACTAGATTACGTTTTGCAACATCCTGACGCCCGAGACAGGTGTTTGCTTTTGCTGATGCTTTGATAGCTCAGATATATCATGAGTTATGGATGTATACCACTGGCCGGAGGATAGGTATCGATGTCAGTTTTGTGCTCCATTACTGGGCATATGAGCATATAGCAGTGATCAGGCCATCCGGGCTTCCTTGGATGCCAGCAGCAGTGGGAGCTATTGATTACGGATTCGGTGATGGCGGGCCGATATGGCCTCGGGAGATACAGGTAGATCAGAGATTGGTATACCGAGCGTTTCAGGACACTGACACCAGAGTAGGTCATCTAGAGACCATATCAGGTATTTCCAACATGGGCTGGTCAGGATGCTCACCTGGTGGGATTGAGACGGAGTAGGGTGGTTAGGGGCCGCAGGCCTGATATGTGGGAGCGCGTCCCGTTTATGTGGGTATTGAGACAGTTCAGCCTAGTACAGACAGTGCCGACTACTTACAGGCCTTATAGGCGAGACAGCAGAGAGACTGATCTACCGATTTTGATCCCGGCAGATCCATTGAGAGAGGCCCCACCCTCCACAGATAGTGATGATGACGCTGGAGTGGATGATGGTTATGCGGCATGGTATGCGACAGAGCTACCACGACACCTTCCGGCATCTATAGATGTCGATGAGGAGGATATGGCTACAGTGCTAGAGAGACTAGAGGGAGAGAACACCACCCTGACATATACACATGAGGTGGCTCTCGAGGAGATCAGATCTCTGATAACGGAGAGGGATGTCCTAATTTTGGAGAGAGACACCACTCACCAGGAGTGAGATACAGCGATCCAGCAGAGGGATCGCTACCATCGACATAGGGAGGCCCTCAGGGCCAAATATGGGGAGACAGGTACCATGTCAGAGTCTGGGACACAGGGCGCGACCATAGGAGGGGCACCACCAAAGCAGCACCACTACGAGCACCTGGTACCGTGAGCTTGAGTACATATCAGTCTCTCCTCGCTGAGGTGAGATACTACGAGGATGCCCTAGCGCAACATGCCCCAGATGTGCCTCGGTACGGGGCGAGGAGGAGATCAGCGATAGCCACAGCGAGCGGGGCATCAGAGGGAGGGAGCACCGGAGAGACCGAGGTGGGCAGAGGCCTCCAGCAGCAGGTGCGTCTAGCTCGATAGGCGGTCAGGAGAGACAGCCTGGTCCAGAGGAGGGCGGAGGAGATAGTGTCCTCCACGCATCAGATTTTATGATATAGAGATTGATGTATTTTGTATCAGTGTAGTGATGTAGCCTCGATTGGAAGGCATTTTATAGATGGCTTGATTAAGAGCCACCCATTTTTTGTTGTACAGACACTCATTTTATATATATAGATTCATCATTTCCTTTGTCATATGATTGTTCTCCTGCTTTTAATTTTGATATACATGGATAGATGTAGCGTAATTGTGATGGATGTAGACATATGCTGAGAGATGATAAATAGATGTGATTGGATGAACATAGACATAGAGGATAGATAGACGTGATGTAACTTGATGTGATTGATATGTGGATTTAATTTTGATGAAAAATAGATATAGATAGATGTAGTGTAACTTGGATGTACATATTTTTAGATGTTTTGATGGATAGATGGATAGATGTGATTGATGTATGGATTTAATTTTGATGAAAAATAGATATAGATAGATGTAGTGTAACTTGGATGTACAAGTTTTTAGATGGTTTGATGGATAGATGGATAGATGGGATTGATAGATTCGATATGTTTGAGATGTTAATTTAATTTTGATGAAAATAGATAGGTAGATCCACATGTGTTGACAATACATGCTTTGATATGTCAAAGTAGATAAGATGAAATTAGATAGATGATAAATTTTGATTAAATTAACATGTGAAATGTCAATTTAACTGGATGAAATAATTGGAAATATTCGCTGTGAGAGCCAAGGATGTAATGAAAATGACCTTGATTAGAAATAAAGGAAATACACCCAGATAAGAAGAAAAATGATAAGTTGGACTCCCAACCGACCATAAATAGAATCTGGATAGGAAACCAAAAGATCATGCATACAAGGCCCTATATGAGGTTAAAATAAACCTGACACTAACTAGCCGCAAACCAGATTTAGGAGGGAAACAGAAGGAGCAGTAAGTAGGTATCTTGTCGAAATTTACAAGGGACAGAATACATGTTCATACTGGGAAAATAGGATTCTCCATATGATCGACAAAAGGTCTTATATCTCAGCTTCATGATTTCTGGCAGAAAAGAAAACTGATCAATGCGGGAAGTTTGCTAGATATGGAAAGACTGATCAATACGGGAAGTCTTTCAGTGATGCTAAAAAGTGTATAAACTGACTGAAAGGCTGATCAATGCAAGAAGCCTTGAGAATTCCTTTGAGAAATAGCCGTCCTTCAAGGGAGCGGTCTGTATTTTGAATTTTAATGATAGCCATCCTTCGAGGGCATGGTCTATATCTTTTGATTCATTTGATTGTATGGGTAGCTGTCCTTCAAGGGATCAGTCTATCCTTTTTTTTTTTTTTTAAAACTTTTTGGAAGAAGCTGAGTTTAGACCTAGATAGATCAGATAGAGGGGAAGAAAACGTATAAAGAACACACACTCATGCCCCAAGTAGATCCGATTAAGATAAGCACTTGGGACAAATGAAACGGTGATTAAGGTGTTCCTACCATGAGGAGAAACATATCCAGAAGAAAAATGCTATGAGTAGAGCCGCAATACTCATATTTAAGGTAAAAAAGACAATAGGCGGAGAACCACATAATTTCAAATCACCATGAAAGTATATGACTGGTTATTAGAGGGATGAAAGATTTGTCTTGCGACTAGATTTGTGTAAGATAGATTTTAACAGTAGAAGGGCCATAGATGCAAGGCATTAAGAGGTTCCACTTCGGGTATACCATCCATGGAAGATAGACGATAAGCCCCAGACCCATATTTATGGGTGATAACATACGGACCCATCCAGTTGGGAGAAAACTTACCACACTAACTCCTTTCGAGTGTAGTGACATTTTGGTTTTCTTTAAGAACAAGATCACCAATTTTGAAGTCACGGTGCTGCAAGTGCTTGTTATAAGCACGTTTGACATGCTCAAGATAGACTTGATGATGTTCAAGAGCGTTGAGATGCCGCTCATCTAATAATTCAAGTTGTGCTAGATGATTTTGACGATAGTCCTCATCAAAGAAAAATTCTCTAAGAGAAACACGGAGAGATGGGATTTGGACTTCCAAAGGAAGAACAACCTCAGACCCATAGATGAGAGAGAAGGGAGTAGCACCAGTAGGAGTACGGATGCTAGTTCAATAAGCCCAGAGAGCAAAAGGGATATGTAAATGTCAATCCCTACCAGCTCGACTAGTTACCTTTGCGAGGATATTATGCAAAGTTTTATTGGAAGCTTCGGCCTGACCATTAGCTTGAGGATAGTATGGAGAAGAAAAGATGAGTTTGATATTGAAAGCGTCGCAGAGGTTCTACAAATCAACGTTTTTGAAAGACTTACCGTTATCTGTGATGAGTTTGTGTGGAACACCAAAGCGACAAATGATGTGTTGATAGACAAAATCAACTATGGGTTTAGCTTTTGTTGAAGAAAGAGGGATAGCTTCCACCCACTTAGTAAAGTATTCAGTGGCAGTAATGATAGAATGATGACGCTGTGAAGAATAGGATTGATGAGACCAATGAGATCAAGACCCCATTGCGAAAAAGGCCACAAATCTGTTGTAGGTTGTAAAGCTTGACTAGGGATATGTGTGAGATTGGAATGTTGTTGACACTTGACGCATTTCTTAGTGTATTCACAACAATCTCGATTAAGAGAAGGCCAATAATATCCCAAACGTAAGATGCGTTTAGCTACAGCCAAGCCACTAAAATGGCCACCACAGATACCGTCATGGACCTCCTGGATAGCTTTAGATGATTCAAGGGTTTTGAGGCACCAAAGCAAAATACCATCAAAGCCGCGTTTGTAGAGGATCCCGCCTAGAATAGTATAGCGATTAGTGCGTAGGATAAAAGATCTTCTACCATTGGAAGTCAGATCTAGAGGAAGCACCGAATGAGATAGATAATCAACGATCTGTTGATACCACTCATCTTGAGTATGGGTTGTGACAAAGCATGGATTGAAGTTAATTGCCTAAGATGAGATGGTTGATCTAATCATTGCACAGCCACATAAAGTCGTGAGTCCTCGGTAAAAGGTGGGATAAGTGAGGCTAACAAAGCCATTGTATCTGCGAATCGATTCGCAGTGCGAGGAATAGCTTGGATAGTGAATTTATCGAAAGATTGGAGTTGAACGAGAATGATATCACGATATTTTTGAAGGATATCATTCCTGCATTGATAGACACCCGTGACTTGATTAACGATGAGTTCAGAATCACCAAAGATGTCAATATGACGAGCGCGAGATTAATGGCATTTTGAAGACCCAAGACAAGAGCTTCATATTCAGCCATATTATTGGTGCACTCAAAGTTCAATTTGTGTGCGACTGGGATAGGCGTACCCCAAGGAGGAATCATCATGAAACCCGCACCTCCCCCTTGCTGGCATTTGGATCCATCAAAGAAGAGCTTTACTTTAAATGGAGATAGACCAAAATCAATTTGTTGGATATATTCATCGGGGAATTGAGCAAGGGGGACTTGAGTGTCCGGAAGAGGAGCATCAGCTAATTGATCTGCAATGACCTGACCCTTGATAGACTTTTGTGGGATAAACTCGAGATCAAATTCTGTCATAAGCATGAGCCAACGAGTGATACGATCATTGTGATAAGGCTTCGCATGAATTGTCTTGAGTGGATTGAAACTTGTGACAATGTAAGTTTTGTGATTAAGGAGGTAATGACGAAGCTTAGAAGTTGCGAAGAAGAGAGCACAACACAGCTTTTCAGCTTCGGAATAACGTGTTTCATACTCATGGAGGGTGCGACTGATGTAATAGACAGCTTGTTCTTTACCACAAGCGCCTCGATGCCAAATCATGGCTCCCAGCATGGTCATCACAGAGATATAAAGATAGAAAGGCTCCCTCGCATGGAGGTGTAAGCACAGTGGAGAAAGAAGATAAGCTTTGAGATCATCGAAGGCTTTTGGAAATGTTCATCCCATTCAAAATGAACATTCTTACAGAGGAGATGATGAAAAGGTTGACGACAATGGTCCGACAATTGTGAGATAAAACGATGCACTAATCAAGACATCCTTGGAGACCGTGGAGTTGTTTTAAGTTAGAAGGGGAGGCATCTCAAGGATAGCTTTTATTTTTGTGGGGTCTACTTTGATACCCCTAATGGAAATGATAAAACCTAAAAGTTTACCAATGAGAATGCCAAACACGCACTTAGATGTATTTAGACGAAGACAAAAGCGGATAAGCCTCTCAAAGAGAGTTGCAAGAATGAAAAGATGATCCTGACGACATTTGGATTTACCGAGGAGATCGTTGACGTAATCTTCCACAGTTTTGTGTAAGAGATCATGGAAGATGTAGGTCATTGCTCGCTGATAGGTTGCTCCTGCATTCTTAAGACCGAAAGGCATGACACGATAACAAAAGGTCCCCCAAGGAGTTATGAAAGAAGTCTTATGTTGGTCTTCTGGTGTGATGATAATTTGATTATACCCAAAGAAACCATCCATAAGAGAAAGCATCTCATGACCCACAGTTAAATCCATGAGTTGGTCGATATTAGGTAGAGGAAAATCATCTTTTGGACAAGCAAGATTAAGATCCCGGAAGTCGGTACAAATTCAAATTTTCCCAGTAGCTTTAGTTACTGGTACTACATTGGAAACCCATTGTGGATAATCGATGGGTTGGATGAAGTTAGCTGAGAGCAAGTGCTGTAATTCTTCTTTAACAAGAAGGGCTACTCTAGGGTGCATTTTACACAATTTTTGTTTAACCGGTTTGATGTCGGGAAGAGTAACGATATTGTGGACCACAATATCAAGATCGAGTCCTGGCATATCCTCATATGCCCAAGAAAAGGCTTGACAATGGTTGGAAAGAAAAGTGGTAAAGTCTCCTAACTCCTGTGGATTAAGGGATTGGCCGACCTTAATGATGCGAGGGTCTTTAGAAGTCCCTATATTAAGGTCGATAGTGGCTTCGTTGAGAAGCGTAGACGTGTCGAAGGAATGGTTTCGGGGAAGATAGGAATTCTCTACCCCGGATAGGTGAGGATAGAATCATGATCCGCGCAAAGTGGATAGTATTGATAGTAGGAGAGTCGTCTCTAACTATTTTAGGGAAAATTAATGGTATGGAAGTGGACCTATCATTAGTCTTATAGGCTAGTAGTCCTAAGGAAATGGTATTGACTAAAAAAAAAAGTTAGACAGATGGAAATGGCGTCATCCACATCGAGTGATGCTTCGACTTAAGCGGAGAAGATGGTTCCTCAATAGGGAGAGGCTCATCGAGAATAGTGACGGTGGCTTTTGAAAGAGGTTTAAATCCTAAACCAAATTTTTCATGTGGCTTGAGATTTGGAATGGATGCAAGGTCATGTACACCTTGTTCATATTTACCTAAGCCAAAGCCCTTCCACACGCATCAATATAAATAAGTTTTTGCAAACGTGGGATTCTGTAGACAATCGAACCCTGTTAAATAAGGTTTGGTCCTAGGAGGAGAATCCGGGCGATAGTGAGGCGTATCAAGACCACCGTAAATGAAATTAGTCTGTTGATTGGGAAGACCAATGGTGACGATACGACCAAGACCTGGCTGATATTCAAGTTGTTTTTCTGGTCTACCATACTCACTAGGTTTGAGATGGGTGTCAAAAGAAAGGAGAGGAAGCTCTCCTAGTGAGAAAAGCTACAATGTCTCTTCAAAATTTTGTAAATCCGGTAGTTTGGTTGCAGGTATGGAAGAATATGAGGCCCGTCAGGAGAAAGACATTTTCCTTTAGAGGGGCAGACCCTATGGTCATGTCGCATTGTGCAGAAGGAAAAGGATCTCCTGGATGAGTATAGATTTTTCCCTCATATTGATATTTTAAGCATCGATGGAGGGTGGATGGGACACAATGCATTGCACGAATCCAGGAGCATCCGAGGATCATATTATAGTGGAATTTCCCTTCAACAATGTAAAAGAGTTCGTGAAGCAACTTCTTACCTACTCGAATGGGTAGGACCACAGTTCCTAAAGTAACTGCTAGTTGATCGTTAAATGATCGAAGGGTGAGATACGGGGTGACACTACGTTCTTTGGTAACTTAAGTTACTCGAATGTGTGCGAGGAGATGACATTGAGTGCAGCACCACTGTCGATCATAATGCATTTTAATGTAGTGTTGTCGATTTGGACTGTGATAAAGAGGGGAGCCTCCAAATCCTTGGAAGAAAGGGAAGGAATTTCTGAATCTTCAAAAGAAATGGCGGTTGATGGTCTATTCAATCCAACAATCATCTCGAAAGGCTGGGGCTCATCTGAATTCACTACGATGTGATGTAGATTATCAATCAGATCTGGCGATGTTGCGGAGAGGATTGAATGAGGTCAAAAAGAGACATTTTGACCGGAGCCTGGGTGAGTTGTTTCATAACACTCTCCTCAACTGACATGGGAATTTGAGCCCGAGGTGCAAGCACGAATAGAGACCCGAGGTCTTGGGGCTAATGAGGAAGGAGGAACTCCTTCGGGGGCTACAGAAATGACAACCCGTGGTCGAGATGCTGTAGATGAGGATGGATTATCATACTGTTGGGTTCTAGTGGCGATATGAATTGTGTCGATTTGAGAAGGTGGAAGGTCATTTGGAGTGGAATCACTAGAAGTAGAGGTCTGAGTAGATCGTTGGGGCTCAGATGGAGCTAAGATGATAGGAGATACTTGTTCCTCCTCCTCTAGCAAAAGATCACTTTCTTCCAAAAGAAGCTGACTGGCAGATTCAAGAGCTTTACATCCTCGATCATGACCGAGGTACGGTGGTAAGCACAAATCAAATCAGAGTTAAACCAGGTAGGTTTAACTCCTTTAGGGTTATAGGGTTTAATCAGAGGAAGAGATATGGATGAAGATTGGACAAGTTGGCGAAGGATTTCAGTATAGAACCCGGTAGACAAAGATGAGGACAGAGATGATGAAGGCGCCTCTTTTACTTTAACAGACTGCCGAGGTAAAAGAACCTGCATGTTAGGTTTGACAGTATTTTTAGGGATCATCTTATTTTTTGGACCTCGGAGGAGCAGCCTTGGGCACTTGAGATAGAAGTAAGTGAGACATGATTGATTTCGGTGGAGGAGGAGCCCTTAAAATAGATTTTGAAGATGATGGAGATGTGATAAGTGTTTTGGTCTTCAGAGATAAGGGAGGCTGCTTGGTCGAAACTAATGATGATTTAGATGATGTCAATTTAGATGAGGGAGAAGCTTCCAAAGTAGGTGTAATCATAGGAACAGAAGGTGCCCTGGTTTTTGGTAATGAAGATGATGATTCTGATAAAAGAGGTGATGTATTTTTAGCAGGTAACTCCACTTTTTGAGGTGCTGGTGAAGAATGTGTTGTAGAAGAAGATGATGGTTTTGATAAGTTTGTAGAAGAAGACACCTTCTCAGCAGACAAATCCAATCTTTTATGAGGCACAGAGAGAGATTTTTGTGGGAAAGCACCAAGAGTCTTGATGGTTCAAAATATGGGCTTTCCTTTTTCAGGAATGGTGACAATTTCAACCGCATAAGGTGATTGTAACCTTTTCGGGGGAAGCAAATGGGGAGGTACTGATGGCGCAACATTAGATTTTGGTTGTCTCGGTCTAAGTTTAGGAACCGAGCGTATAGGTGTTGGTGCTACTTCTTTAGATTTCCCCTTAATAGGAAAAGTAGCATTGGTGATGGAAGAAGTGAGTGATGAAGAAGTAGTTCCTTGCGAGGGAACTACTTCTGGTGCAGTAATTATGGGTGAAACTACTGTAGGAAAGGAAACAGGAAGAGTCAAAATTGAAGACGCTTCTATCAAAGTTGGCACAACTATAGGTACGTTCACCAAGGGCATAGTCGCAACAAAAATGGGAGAAACAGAAGTAGATGTATCCGCGGTGGAAACTTGAAGGGATGTAATTTCCTTGAGCATTGAAAGAATGTCTGATGATGACACAGATGAGGATGATATGGTCTTGGGTATGGATGGGAGATCAGACAAAGAAGTAGAGAGAGGTGAATCCGTATCTAACAATGTTGGAATATTCAAAGACGGGCTATCTGAAGATGGTGGAATCCCAGCGATTAACGAAGTGGAAGGAGGCTTTGATTTGGTCAATGTGTTTGCAGATGGCTTAGTTTTAGAAGAAGATTCTTCAGTAGAGATGAAGCTGATAGTATGAGTGTTTGGTTTTTGAGACTCTGAAGCATCATGGTTTAGGGAATGATTGGGAAAAGGTTGTTTAAAGACATCCAGTGCTTGATTTGGGGGAGCATTTGGGTTATCCAGAATGAGCTCGCCTTTATCAATGAATTTCTGGACAAGATTTTGAAGGTCCGCATCATTCAATGTCATGACCTTTGGTTCTATGATAATGATAGAAGTCATTTTCCCTATACCAGAATGGACGTTCTTGGCTTTCATCAATATTCCTAATGGGGGGAAGTTCGATCATGTGGACTTCCAACATTTTTTCTAGGATAGAAGCATATGATTCCCCCAATGAAGTGAAAGATCAAGATGATGAGGTCCCTTTTCGAGAAGATGAGGAGTCTCTTCGTGGTTTTGATTAGAAGTGGTATCGGCTCATGATGTTTTTAATACGATAGCGTTGGTGGATCCCTGATTCTTGTCTTTAGAAGTGGAAGGATTTGATTTGGTAAACCGAGAAAAATCTGTCTTAGATTTAGAGTGAAGTTTTAACTTCCCTTGTTCAATGGCACGAGATTCAAGTTTGTGTGCCATCGTAAAGGCTTCTTCAAATGTATGAAAGGTCTAGATCCTTAAAGTGGAAGAAATATGATTAGCACAAGATCAAGTAAACAACTTGATCTTTTAGGATTGAGGAAGGGAGAAAGACAATTGGTTTATTATCCCTCTCCAATGAGCGACAAAGTCTGTAATAGACTCATCATCGAATTGACGAATGTTATAAAGATCTGTAATCAAGATCTTATGAGTGATATTTATTGAAAAGTTTTCAACAAACATCTCAGGCCAATTGAGAGAAAGAAAACAAGGAATGTTGAGGAATGTTATTTACATCGGTCTAAAGCGGGACTCGCTAGAGACATAGGAAAGCACGGAGCATAAGCTCCCGATCCCGGACTATGAGGTAGCAAGCATGTTTGAATGCTCACAAATCTTTGTTGAGGGTCCTCCGACTATGAAATTTTTAAAATTTAGGAATTTCCCATTGGGGAGGATAAGGCTTAAAAGCCACTGAGGGGTGAATGGGTTCATTACATACTTCTTCAAAAGAGTATGAAGGATGAGCCCCTTTGGTGGAGGCTTCCAAGTCTGTGATTTTCTTGAAAAGAATTTGAACCACGTCAGATTGAGGAGGAGGCACACTGGCATGTCCTACATAAGAAGCAAATGGTGGATGTTGTTGAGGTGTCAATGGGGGATTCATCTGTTGATTGATAGGATGATAAGAGGAGAAACTAGGTGTTCTGGGTGACGCCTGGTGGGGTATTTGCTATGAAGGAGCCTGTGTGTAGGCAGGCTGTGAGATAATAAGTGGTTGAGAAAATGAAGGTTGGATGACGGATGGAGCCTGTGATTGGTGGACTCCTATGCTTGTTGACTGAATCGGAACAGATTGAGGAACATGGGTGCCGATTTGATTGGACATATTGGGGAACAAGATCTGAAAGAGGCTTTCTACTACCAGATTAGTTATTAAGGGCGCCGATGCTAGAGGATGGGTGAAGGTCACTGTTGCTGGAACATTGGAAGAAAAACCCACTGGAGGACGAGAAGCAGGAACCAACTGACTAGTCGAAGGGGGTTGACTCATAAAGGGGTACTGACCCTGGGACACAATGGATGACATAGATGAATTAACAACAATATGCGGGTGCACAGACGCACTCATTATAGCCAGAGAAGAGGACCTCTCAGAAGTAGGTTGTGGAATAGTCGAGGTAACTGCGGCGTTAGGAATAGGTAAGACTATTTGAGAACTAGTCGATATGGTCGGTGGAAGAGAAAAAGGAGGCACAGGTGCGCCACCCTCCTCCATGGCTCGAGGTGAGAAAAATGATGCTAACTATTCTACAAAGGCCTAGGATGGTTCACAAGAATAATCATACACTTTCTGGATTGGCGGTCCCTGATCAGATATTTGAATAGACTTGTGTACTAGGTAGTCCATGAGGGCTACCGGATTGCGATCAAGGAGCGCCTGAAATTCAGGATCCCCGCGAGGAACATACTCTGAGTCGGAAGCAGATGATATTTCTGACGGACTAGGGGAAGCTAGACGTGATGGGGTTGGTTTGGCCTGATAGAAAGGATTATATGACCAAGATGGGGAACCAACTAACAGCGGTCCCGAGGAAGACCTGGGGGGTGCCAAAACATCCACACTAGTAGTGATCTTGGAGGAGGAAGGGGCTAATTGAGCCATTCTTCTAGATTGTAATCGAGTGATGACCATCATAAACAAGTAGAAAAGAAGATTGACCTAACTAATGCACAGAAAATTCAAGCAGCGTAGGTGATTATCTCTTTTAAGTTTTTATGCTTTTAAGAAAGAAATTATTAGGGAAGGCCTTTTAGAACAGGAACTACTCAGATAGCCAAACTAAGGATGGTTTGGGGGTGTTTTGGTGAGGAGTCCCGAAGGCACTTTAGTAAAAGACGGTACGTGGCTTGATATAGGGGCCTACCCCCACACTTCACACACCACTACGATAAGGGAGTCGGGTGCTTTGCCAATATATACCAGTAACTTCCGTGAATTTGTAGTGCGGCCCGAGTACCGTGTAGGCTCTTCCTCTTGGATGTCACTTCCAAGTAGGCGAGGCCAGGGAAAGAATTTTTGTTTAAATGCTTTATACCTAGTGATTTTGGCTTTGTGTGCAAGGGTGAAAAATAAAAATCAAATAGTGTCACTACCGATTTTGATCAATTTTCCAGCGTAATTAAAACTAGATGAAAAACATACAATAGAAATGACAAAGAAAGAGTTTTTTTTTAAGCACTTAAAAATGAAGTGTTTGATTTCGATGAAGACAAGTCAAACAAATTCTTTCCCAAATGCGTTTAAATTATTTTTAAGCACCAAAAATTGAAATGTTCGGATGTGATAGACAACAAAAAAAAAAAAATTTAATTCATTTTTTTTTTTTTTTCTTTTTTTTTTTTAGTTCCTAAAAAGGAGAAAACACCGTAAAAGAGAAATACTGTAGATTTAGCTCTCCAAAGTGTGTGGACTTCAAAAAGAGCGTTGTTGAGCTCTTCCCCTCGAACAATCCCACGAACAAGCAAAGTGCTCCGTGGGAAAAGGTTAAGCAAACACCAAACAAAATCCAGAAAGATGTATCTAGATAATGGTGAAACGAAAATTTCTATTTTAAGGAACTAGAAAAATTTCAAGGAAATAACAATTTCAGTATAAAGGAAAGATTGGAACGATGAAAGGAAATGCTCAAGCAGAATTGATAAAAATCAGTGAAGAAAAAGAACAAAGCTCAAAACTAAAAAAAAGAGATGAACTTATCAATAAGGGACTTTGGTTGGGTCCCACCGGGCATGCAGAATGTTGATCAAGAATTTCGCGCTTGTTACCTGTCCAAGTTAATGCACCAAACTAAACACAAAAACCCTGAAAAACTCCAATGAAATCGATACCTGATGGACAAGATCCAAAGATGTAGACGGATAAGGAAGCCGATGTAGATAAGACAAAGCGCACACGAGTAATTCGCGCGGTGAGATCCAAGTAACTCCGCAAGACACCGATACTTGCGAAAAAGACCACGTTAAAAGATATTTAGGTGGACCGCCCGAGAAGCGGGTCCAGAAGCGGTAAGCTCCCTCGGCGGATGTCAGTCCACGTTTTCAATAAAGTAAAGAAGCATACATGATAAAAGATGTACGTACAAGACTAGATTTTCTAATCAAAGTAATAAATAATCTAAACGCAGGCGTAAGGCAACGAGAAAATAGGGAACTATGAAAAAAATCTAGATTTGTGTTACCTGTGTCTTTTTACCTGTCTGCAGGATGATCGGCGTTGATTATTTAGAATCAGCATGATGGTTAAGATCAACGTTGATCTGGTAAAGATCGGCGTTGACTAATATAGATCAAGCGTCGATACAAGACAAAGAGCGATAAGATTTGGAAATCAAAAAGCGAAGGCCGATCGCCAACGTCTCACCGGATCTGCGAAGGCCGGAGAGATATCGCAAGGCTCCACCATGCGGATGATGTAGGAACAGAGTCACCAGAAAATCAATGGAGACGTGCGATGTTAATGTGATAAGAACAGAGTAACGGTGTTCCTCTTAGGGATTGATTTAGACAAGATCCACTCTCATTCGATGGATAATGTTCTGTTGATGCTAAAATATCTCTTGTTCTCTCTCTCACAATCTGTGTCCCTTACAATCTATCTCTCTGTCACTCTGGTTCCTCTCCGTAACCGAGTTTCGGGCCTCTATTTATAATCGGCACCACTCCGAAAAATTAGCGTCGACCGAGTAGTGCCGGGCGCCGATCACTGGAAATGACTCCCGAGACGGCCAAAATGAGTGATTTCTGGGAAGATAAGAGTGATCCCTCCACTTCAAATACGGGAAATATCCCGCTTTAGGAGGAGGAGAAATAGGGGGATATATGGATAGAATAGATATGAGGTAGATAAGTGGTTAGGATACATGTGAAAAGGTGTAATTAAATAGTTAATATTTAATTACTCACGGGTAAAACATAATGGGGTGAATTAAACTTAGGATAGGTGTTTAAATCACAAATTGAATAATACTCCAAGGGGATAGTGGTGATATAAACGTGCCCCAGGTTACCTGAGAGAGCAAACACGCATTAGGGACACTAAATTGGATAACCAATTTTAGGTGTCTACAATATCAACCAAGCCCGAGACCAAGGTCAAAAGTGTGCCTTCATCAAGTTCGAAAGAACTCATATCTCGAGACTTCAAGTGCAATTACTTTGCCTAAATTTTATATCATTGATCATATCAATAAAACAAAATTTCCATATCACAGCAGAGTACTTGAAGTCTAACAAGGATCAGCTCGAGAAGTTGGTCCACTTTATCAAAGGCGACTCACTTGTTCATTCCTCTAAAGGAATTCTAAAAACTCCCAAAGATGGGAAAACTCAAAATATTGTGGCAGCCACTACACCTTCAAATGAAAAGATCGAACCTTTCTTTGTGTCTTTTCTTATCAACGGATGCAAGTTAAGTAATTGCATTATAGACTCTGGAGCCTCGGATAATGTGATGCCGAAAAAGTAGCACATGCTCTTGGTTTGACTTCAGACGAGAACATTCGGATCGTGTTACTCTATGGAAACCAAGAAAGTTCATCCGATCAGGTAGATTAAGGACACCCAAATGGTTTTAGCCCAATTCCCTCAAAAGCGAGTTAAGGTAACTATTTTAGTTGCTGATATCCCCACCTCGTATGGAATGTTGTTGAGAAGGAAATTTTGTAGGGATTTGGGTGGTGAGATTCAAATGGACTTGTCTCATGCCATGATTCCTATCAATGGAGAAATGAAGAAACTTATGCCGGAAACTCGGAAAAGTTCACAAAGAACTAAAACAGAAGATCTCTCACACACGATCCTTTCCAAGGCTCAAGTATGGGTAATTATATGATGACTACAGAAGTTCATACCCCTGAGATCACTTGCCAAGATTCCAATGAGATCTGGACTCTTGAGTTCGATGGAAGTTGTTGCTCAACGGGCTCTGGTGCAGGAGTGGTGCTCATATCTCCAAATGGTAAAATCTTTCCTTTTTCCTATAAACTCGAATTTTCAAATACTAATAACACTGCAGAGTATGAGGCATTAGTCCTTGGCCTCCAAGTTGCAGAAGAGAAAGGGATCAAAATCTGGAAGTCTTTGGAGATGCGGAATTGATCGTGAAACAAGTAAGAAATCAGTTCCAGGTAAAGAACGATCGTCTGAGACACTACAGAAATAAAGTTTGGGATGCCATAGAAGTTTTTGACGCTTTTTCCATTAAATTTGTCCCTCGTGAAAAGAATGACAAAGCAGATTCTCTAGCAGTCTCAGCGTCATTAATGATTCCTCATTCAGAATTTGATCAAGACAAATACACCATTGAAATGGTTTTTAGGCCAAGTGTTCCTGACAATGCAGAAAATTGGCAAGTATTTAATGATGATCAACAAATTATTGCCTTCTTGGAAAAGAGAGAAAATTTTGAACAATTGTACTTTGAAGGAAGTGATTCGGCATTTCACAAATCAACTACCTCACCCATTCAGGAAGGAGTTGAGAACGAAGATCCTGGTGATGGCATCATTCAACTCAAAGGAAATAAAATTCCCAAAGGATTGGTTTCACTTGAAGAAATTTTTGACAAACATGATAGGTTTATTAAAGAGAAAGAGCAGGCAGGACCTGTAAATTCTGTTGACTATGAGAAAATTAATATCGGCACCAAGGATAAACCTCGCCTGATCAATATTGGTAAATGTTGCTACCGAGGAGCGCAGGAAATTCATAAATCTCCTTACCAAATACTCTGATGTCTTGGCATATTCATACGAAGACTTGAAGTCTTTCCAACCAGGGAAATGGAGCATGCCATACACTTGAAGCCCTGGCGATTCCATTCAGGAAAAAGTAAAGACAATATAATCCCAAGATTGCAGGGACAATATTTCATGAAGTTCAAAAGATGCTAGATGCACGAATAGTTTTTCCTATTCGACATTCGACTTGGATAGCTAATATTGTACCGGTTCGCAAGAAAAATGGAGAAATTAGGATTTGCGTGGATTTTCGCAATCTTAATCAAAGGCCCTTGAAGGATAACTACCCACTGCCAATCATGGACCATATTCCGCAGGCAGTAACTAGATCGGAAATGCTATCTATGCTAGATGGTTTCTCTTTCTATAATCAGATTGAGGTGGCTAGAGAAGATCAACATAAAACTACATTCACTACCCCCTGGGGTACGTTCACATATAGAAGAATGCCTTTTAGTTTGATCAATCTTTGGTGTAATGTTTCAAAGGGCCATGGATATGGCGTTTGTAGATTATAAGGAAAGATCATTGTGATATACCTAGATGACTTGACAGTGTTTTCAAAGAAGCGAGAAGATCACTTAAGAGATTTAGAGAAAAGTTTTCAAAGGTGTAAACTTCATAAGATTTCTCTGAATCCAAAAAAATCTATGTTTGGAGTTACGGAAGGTAAACTCCTAGGTCATATTGTTTCTAAGGAAGGAACTAAGATCGATCTGAACGCGTTCAAGCTATAAAGAATCTTTCCTTTCCTATAAGTAAACCTGGAGTCCACTCCTTTGGAAAGGTGAACTTTTTGAGAAGGTTCGTGCCAGATTTCACCGAGCTTACTAAAGAAATCGCTGATATGATGAAAGGAAAAGAATATTTCAAATGGTCAAAGGAAGGTAGAGAGGCATTTGAGAAAATCAAGGGTGCTATTGCAAAAGCTCCTACATTGGTGTGTCCCGATTTTAAGAAGGATTTTATAATTTATTGTTATGCTTCACCACACACAATCTCTGCCATTTTGACTCAGCACAATCAAGAGGGGATTGAATCTCCTATCGCATTCATGAGTTCGGATTCAAGAAACATGAACTTAATTACACTCCTCTTGAGAGACATGTGTACGCGGTGGTAAGAGCCCTGAAACACTTCAGGTATTACGTGTTGAATTCTCACACCAAAGTCTTAGTTCCGCATAATCATGTGAAATCAATGTTGACACAACAGGAACCGGGATCTAAAAGAGGTAATTGGGTATCAAAGATCCAAGAATATGATCTGGACATCAAGCCTACCAAGTTGGTTCGAGGGAGAGGACTCTGCCAACTCATTGCAGAGAATGAACCATGAGATAACTCTGAAGAAGAACTAGTTGAAGGAAATTTACCATTGGTAGTTTTTGTCAGTACCACGGATGAATGGTATTCTGATATTTCCTACTTCCTCACATACGGCGAGTGTCCAGAAAATCTGACAGCTAAAGAGAAATGAGCAATCAAACTAAGAGCTGCCAGATACGTCATTTGGGATAACACGTTGTTCAAGAAAGGAATTGATGGCATGTTCCTCGGATGTGCCGATAAAGAACAATTTAGGTTGGAAGCCTTCCACAATCATGCTTGTAGCGGTCATTTTTCCGCCTAAGAATGTAACAGCCCATAAAATTCTGAGAGCACATTATTACTGGCCCACTATGTTTTCTGATGCTCAGAAATGGGTGACCAAATGTGAGGCCTGTCAACAATTTGTTGGAAGACCAAAGTTGGCAGCACTGCCTTTGAAGCCAGTTGTCATTGAAGAACCCTTTCAACAATGGGGTTTAGATTTCATCGGGGTCTTGAATCCTAATTCTAGCACTGGTCATACCCACGTGCTCACCGCCACTGATTACTTTACTAAGTGGGTAGAAGCTATACCGGTGAAACAAACATCTACTGCAGTAATCTGTGATTTCATCAAAGAAAACATATTGGTTCGTTATGGAATTCCTCACAAGATCGTGACTGACAATGCCTCAAATTTTTCTTCTGCAGAGATGATAGGTTTTTGTTATGGATATGGGATATCTTTGTCTCATTCATCAGATTACTACCCGCAGGGAAACGGTCAGGCTGAATCCAACAACAAAAACCTCATTACCATTGTGCGCAAGTTAGTCGAAGAAAATCAAAGAACTTGGCACAAAAAGTTATACGATGCATTGTGGGTTGACCGCATAACTCCCAAAAGGGCAATTGGGATGTCTCCATTTCAACTTCTGTATGGAACTGATGCTCAAATTCCCGTCACATTGGAGCTACCAGCATTAAAATTAGCTCAAGCAGTTGATGATGAATGCTTCACCAATGCATTAGATAAAAGGGTCATGTTTCTAACCAAGCTTGAGGAACAAAGAAGTCAAGTGGCCAACAGGATCAAGGAACATCAATCCAAGGTAAAGAAGTTGTTTGACAGGAAAAATAGAGAGAGACAGTTTCAAATCAATGACTTAGTTCTTCTCGAGATAAAAGATGTGAGCCGAAGGAAAGCATGGGAAGTTTGACTCACTGTGGTCAGGACCTTTCAAAATAAGACACTTCGTGGAGATAGTACCTACTACTTGGCATATCCCGATGGAACTCATTTTCCTTTACCCTATAGTAAGCAAAGTATCTCAAATATTACCAGAATTGAAAACGGGTTGTTCCCGTATGTACATAGGTAATTAGGATTTTGGTTTGTTTGTTTCCCTATTTTTCGGTCTCCTCTCTTGTGTCGCCCCATTTTTGTGCCCCATCTTTACGTGATCATGTTCATGACTATTTTTTGGTCCATTCTGCTGCGTCCATGAAGTCCTTGTCCCCAATCAGAGCCAGCTGTTATCAGCCAATTTTGACTGCATGCAAAATTGTCAAAAAATAATTGAATAATTAAAAATTAGAAAATTTTGAAAAGTATTACTTTGTGTGGTTCATTGGACTCCTTGCGATTGTCTTATTTTTGTGATCGTTTCGATCTTGGTTTCATGATTTTCGGGCAAGAACTCTTCCGCTTGAGCTATAAAACGCATTAAAATACATTAAAATAATTAATTAATAATTAATTAATTAATTTCTCCTTGTTTGATTAAATTAATTTTAAAAAATCACTTAAGGAGTATTTAATTAAATAAATATAAATCAATAAAACAAAAATTTCCATGTCACAAGCAGAGTACTTGAAGTCCAACAAGGATTAGCTCGAGAAGTTGGTCCGATTTATCAAAGGAGACTATCTGTTAATAATGTTTGCATTGCCTGTAGCTTTTTAAAAAATAAATAAATAAAAAGAAGCGACCCGACCGAACCATGGGCAAGTATGTTTGAAAAAATGAATTGTTTTTGCGACTTGTTATATTCTGCATTTTCATCGGCCTTCAGAAAGAATGCGTAATATTGCATATGGATGGATCTGGGGCCCTGATAAAGCTTACAACTTAATTGCTAAAGGCTACAACAAATGAAGGTCACGAATAGCAAATGTCATGCAGCTGTAGGCTCTTCTTTATTCTGAACTCTGATACATAGCAAGTTGCGTATTGGGTGAAGGAAAAAAGATACAGTCCAAAAGAAGACAAAAGAAAGAATTCATTCCCACGTTGGTCCAAAGTTTTAGTTCCACACAACCAGAGAATAAATTTGTTTTATTTGCCTAAAGCCAGAAGAAACGCCGAAGAAAGGAAACTCCATTCACGTAAATATTAAGATCGGGGGATTTTAATTGTTATTGTCGGAGTTAGAATTCGAGCTTGGTCTCGATTTGTTTTTATTAACATACTAAAAGTTGTAATTCGAGACAATTATTATTATCATTTTTAAAATAATAATAATAATAATATATAACGGGAATATTTTTCTTACATCAACGGGGTGTTGGAGACTGAGACCCAGCCCCATTTGCATTGTTTGGCGTGCCTGAGTCACCTTTTGATTAAATTCATAATGGCTGAAAGATCCAAATCTGCAGGGAGATCGAGGAAGCCAGTGGAAAAATCTAATAAATCTGCCCTGAAATATGAATTCCAAGGAATTATTCCTCCCAGCTCCATTAAGTCAGCGTATGACAACATCACCGATACAAATCTGGGTCACATCAACGTGCAACATTTTTGCGAGCGAGTGAAAACTGAAGGCAAAACCATTTTCTCGTATAGGCTTTACCACGGTGGCCTACCTCAAGCAGCAGCATTCCCTATCTCGATGCAGTGTCCAGAATTGGTGATTGCTTGTGTAGAGCATTACGATCCTGAGAGACAAGGAATTTATAAAGACAACCATGAGCCTTTCCTCTTAATCACACCTGAACACATTGTAGAGTTGCTCGGGATACCTGACTTTCCTGAGAATGCAGATATCACTCGCTAGTCTGCGCAAGATTTCTGGGATGAAGAACCCCTAAGATGGAGCAAAATGGTTAGCAACAATTGGCTGGTAACCAAGAGACCTCAGATTGATAGGCTCCCAAATAAACTGTACCGCGTTGAGTTCGTGGAAGAGATTGGAGACATGATCACTCTCCTAAGTTGAGTTTTTGGTTTACCTTATGCAAGGGTCTTCCACCCATGGATGTACCAATTTATCTGTATCATCCTAGCTAAGAAGGATTTTGTGGACTGGGTCACCATCATCAACAACACCATTCACAAGCAATTGATAGAAGTCAAAATGATTGGATGCTTCTACATGACCTCATATCTGACCTATGCACTAAAGCACGAAGAAAGCTATTTTTGGGACTTGAAATGAGAGGAGTCCTGGGGTCATCAATCAATGTTTTTCACTATTACCCTCAACTCAGCTTCAAAAATAGTTCTCACCATTTTAGAAGAGTCAACGATGCATTCACCTTCTGCGTGATCCGGAACTTGAATTGAAATACCGAGGAAAGGTTTTCCAAAGAAGCCATGAGTGTCATTTCCCAATGGGGAACCTAGTTTATACAATTTTCATCTTTTTCCTACATTCACGTGAGTGGCTTTGCTGGGACCCCATGGAAACTTCCCAAGTACGTCAGTGATAAGTGGGCGTTAATGGAGCTGGCGTGACAATTGTTCCAAGTTCACTACTTACTTAGTGATAAGCACCGTCCAGGAATTCATTTCCCGATCCAAATCGGGGAATACCAATGCCCAAACTTATTCAAAGGCACAACTAATGGAAAAGGAGTTTGCTCTCATAACCATCCATCCATATGTGAAGAGAGCCCGATTCGATATCAATGGTTATATGGAAACGATTATGGGAGCGAATTATCAACATAATCCTACCATAGAGGATTTACGGGCCGCTTGCTTGGATGAACATGAGGTAAGGAGGCGGAGTACTCTCACCTAACACTTGCTCGATCAAGGCCTTCCACATCAGGAGTCCTCCGATTCATTCATAATCGATGATGAGGATGTCGTCGATCCCTCGTATATGCCATTGCCTTCACACTGCTGTTACCTCGAATCGACTAGACCAAAAGAGATGAATTTTCTCTCGATGGCAAGAACCAACCAATTATCGAAAGAAGCATATCTTGGTATGATAGGGATATTGCCAAATTTCAAGCAATTCGGATCACATTTAATCACAAAAATTTCCTATATCAGGACACCTCCATTCGACCAAGGTTTCTTCTAGATCAACTTCGTTACCATCCAATCATACATGACATACAAGAAAATAATGGTTGCCAAAATCCACTTCGCCAAGCAACGTGTCACGAGGAGAGACATCCAAAGATCCAAACCCTGAAGAAGGAAAAGAGCGTTTTTCTGGATTTTCTACCTCGAGTAGAGATTCTTCCACTCACATCATTAATAGCACTCATACGCTGGTAGCAAATGATCCTCGGCCATGCTTGAAAAAATACCCACTCAAGTGAAAGTAATTCAAATATCAAATACTTCAAGCACATAGTTCATGAAGGGATTTCCCAAAATCTCCCGAATGATCAGGAAGTGGACATTGAGGTTGTGTCTCCTCAAATCGAGGCCGTTGATAGGATTCAAGAAGGATCTCATGATGTCAGGGATAATGAGGATATTGATTCGAGCTCCAGGATTCTATATGCTGAGATAGTAAATGAAACTCCTTCTTGGGTTTATTCTAAAGTGAAGAAAAGGAAGAGAGTTGTCAAGCCAATCGACATTGATTTTGATGCCCTTTTCAAACTATCGAATGACGCCATTCCTAAGAAGCCTAAGGTAATTTCTCGAATAATGGTGGATAATGATGGAAACAAGTTTGCAGACCTTGCCATTCCACGAGTGGATAAAGAGTGTAATGCTATGACACCAGCCGACTATGAAGTTTCCAGACTAGGACTTGGGAGATCCATGTTAGGAAGTGACATGGCGATGGCTCGAGATTCAATTGATATCGTGATAAAAATATTAGAGAAATACAAGTCCCAAAATTCTTAGCTCAAGGCTGAAAAGAGTCAATTGGTGGAGTATGTTCAGCATTTGATAAATCCCATATCATCCACCTTCCCAATACCTGATGCGGTGGCTGCCCCAGATGAAGAGACTCTTAATTTGTCAAAGGAAATAAACACGTTGGGCCATGTCACTAAAACTTGGCTTTCGGAGATTCTCGTTTTGGGCTAGGGAGCGATCAAGACTGCAGTTAAGCTTCATGAAGATATCAGTGTATATCTGGATCCAATTCTTTCTTTCAAAGAAACTTTTGTTTCTACTATATCAAATTTGGATGAGATATTGCCCAGTCTGTAGGAGATGACAAGTATGGAATCTTCAGTGTTGGCTATTGAAGGGATTATCGAATTTGAACATCGAGGGACACGTTTTCTCTGGTGTCTACATCTCAAATTGAGAAAGATGCTTCTTGTGGATTCTATGATCCATTATGACAACATGTGCAATGAAGTTTTCGCTTCACTTTCCTTGATCCAGGATTTCATAGCTGAGATTCCTTGCAACCTAGTAAATGAGCATAATCAAAGGTGTTCATCGGAGTAGGTGGAAGAACAATTTTCATGATTGTTCAAAGACATGTACACTCCTGCCAACAATTTCTCATCGTTTTCCATGGAACGGTGTATCAAATTGAAGAACTTGTTTGAGAGTGCTCAGTCTAAAATTGTTAATTTTAATGATATGCCAAGTATAATTCTTGAATTGCAGGTATTTTTTGAGGCTTTTCTTCGCCCAAGTGAACCTCCGTAAGAAGAAAATATGTTTGAAAATTTGGGAAGGTTTAGATCCTTTCAATTATCAAAAGCAAAGCACATTCTAATTTCACCGGCGGTGTAGGGAGTTGATTTTCTTGATATCTAGCGAATTGGGAGAGTCCATTTCTCATACGTTTGAGATAGCGGACCCCATTTCAATTAATAAGGCACTGGTTATTATTGTATATTTTAAAAGGTGTTTTTATTTGGGAAACATTGGATATTTTAAGTAATTTCTATTTTTGGGTTGTATTTAATAAAGTTGGTTAGAAAAAGTCAAAGGTCACTTAAGTGCCTTATTTAATGATCATGTAAAACCCTAACTACTTTGTAACCAACTTTTGGGTTATAAAAGGAAGTCAGGGGCTCATTTTTAAGGGTGACTTTGAGAGAGGAGAAGAAGATAATTTTGTGCAAGCTTTGTTTCAAGAAGAAACTTTGTGTTCTTTGTGAAAAACATTTTGGAGTTAATAGAATAAGAACTTTGTGTCTCATTCATTGTCTCTTGTAACATTTGGTGTTCTTATGTTCATTAGATGTTAGGTGTTTGAATCTTGCATGCAAATATTATCTTTGATCTTATTGTCAACATTAGTAATCAGTTGTTCTAGTTCACAGTGATCAAGCTCTAACTATCTACTTGCTCATGTGTGTTCCCTTTTGCATGTTCTTGTTTGGCTAACTCAAACTCCGTTTTATTTGTGTTGGTTATTCATCTTTCCTCTTCATGCAATATTAGGCTTTGTTTTTACCTAACTCTTGCATGTTCTT
This sequence comes from Taxus wallichiana var. yunnanensis, assembly GCA_018340775.1. Lineage (NCBI taxonomy): Eukaryota > Viridiplantae > Streptophyta > Pinopsida > Cupressales > Taxaceae > Taxus > Taxus wallichiana. Next base: position 124,477,018 of record CM031234.1, on the reverse strand, counting down.
TCAGTTCATTCCATTCCACTCCTTTCCTTCTTTCTATTCCATTTCCTTCATTCACTTTTCTTCCATTGATGTTCCAAAACACCCCCCACATACAATTTTGAATGTACAGATGTAAATACAATTTTGGTTTTCAATAAAGGCAGCCTCACCTTCATTGAGGATGGACTTCGTTCCCCTTTGTTGCATGTCATTTGCATGTGTGCAAATCCATATGCTAACAAAGCGGCATGGGTAAGTAAATGGTTGGGTTGCGGGGTTGTAAGGGATATGAGAATGAGCATGCAAAATGTAGATTAATAATAGGAGTAACAAAAGCTACTAACTCGAAATAACAATGTTTGTTAGGAATACACTTCTTGTGATGTATATTGGATGGTAATGGTATTTGATTAGAAGGATGGTATTTAGGACCATAGAAATGAATCCCGAAATGCTTCGTGAGTAATATGCTAATGGATTTGTCCTTGTGTTGGCTATGAATGTCCTGGATGTGTGAAAGGATGTTGGTTCTGCTTGCATGCAACTCGATCTCTCTCCTCTAGTCCAAAATGTGCCAACCTCTCAAATAAGGTTTCTAAGGTGAATAAATGGTAACCGATGATAGTTTTGTCTTGATCAGCATCGGTTTATGTCTAAGCGGCATCGGTTAAGGTGGGACTCCCTAGGTTTACTTAAATGGGTAGATCTTTCTAATTTCTTGGTCCAAGTTGCTTTTTCTTTATCGCAGATTAGAAATGAAGCTTCCCTTATAATGAGTAGGAATTTGGTTTGAGAAATATTAGGCATGTTATTTTAGGGTTAGAAAAAATCTTATCTCATTAAAGCAAGTAAGACTTAGTTGTAGTTAGTTATGGGAACATGCCAAGAATAGGCCTAGGGTGAGATGGATGGGTGAAGTCTCTGGGTGAGGTGAGATCTAGGTCAATTAAGAAAATTAAATAATGAAATTTGTGAGGATAAGGATTAATTTAATTAAAATAATTAAATTAATATTAATGTGGGGTGAAAGGGGCCATGGTTAGGTGCCCATGTTTAAGTTGGTTATCGATCAGGGGCTAAGGGGAATGTGACCAAATTTTGGTGTCTACATTTTGCCCCTTTTTTGTTGCGTAGCTTGTATTGGTAAGTGATGCTGACAAAAATAAGATGTGGTTTCCCCATGTGTGGGTGAAGGTAATGTTTCCCTAAGTGTGGGTGGAGGTAACCCCCCTCAAACTAGGAACCGATGAGGTGAGAGAAGGAAGCAGTGAGTGGTTTGATAAAATGAGGAGGTGGGTGGTTTGAGAAAATAGTTGTTAGGTGTGAAGAAGGTGATGGTCGAGGGTATGGTGGGTGATTAGGTAGAGAATTCAAATATACACACACGTTGTGAAATTCCATGAGATAACAAGGTTTCTCAACATAACAAATGTACGTTAGATAGGGTCGTAAAGGTCATCCAAACAAGGGTTGTTGAGGTCCGGTATCCAGGGTAAAGGATACGGTCCGAGCACTCAACAAGGTAAGATGAAGGAATGTTTAGGTGTGGTTTTGATACATCTAAAGGGTCAAAAGGTCAAGGTTTGTTTGGATAAGGGTCATGGCCATAGGCAAGGTAAGGCTATGAGGTTGAGCAAAACCAGTACCATCATCGTAAGATACAACGGGTGAAGACATGAGAATATCCACTTAATCAATGGTGAGGAAGGTAGGTGTGGGTCAGATAGGTGGAGGTAAAAATGAGGAAATGGGGTAAAGATCAAATTGGGAAAAAAAGGGAAATAAGCTAGGGTCAAAGGTAGTGACAATCAAATGTACGCACATGTATAAACTGTGGCACAATACTAGGTTGAAGAGCATGCAAACTCTACATCATCTAAGGTTGATAGGTTTATCCAAACAAGGTTGAAGTGATTTTGGTATCCAAGGTATAGGATATGGTGTGGAATCACATCGCAATTCAGGTGCAGGAACATGTAGGTATGTTCTGGTACACCAAAGGTTGGGTTAGGATAAATGGCATGACAATATGCAAGGTAAGGTCATTAGGTCAAACAACATTGGTAACAGTGTCACAAGGTATAGCGAGCACATGGGTTCACATAGGTCATTAGCAATGTTCTAGGTCTAGGTAGCGAGGTCACGACATGGGTAGGACCGAGGTATGGGTAAAATAACAGGTCCCTAAATGTAAGTAAGGATAGATTAGGTAATGTGGGCTAGTAGGTATGTGGCTATAAGGATGGGTAAGGTCAAAAAGGGGTTGGGAAGGGTAAATGTGGGTCAAAATGGGTAAAAGATACTAAAAGGAGTCTAACAGGTAACCGATGTCGGTTAAGTAATGACCAATGTTGGTTGGATAGGGTATGACTTGGTGATGTCGCTCATGTTGATTTCGGTATATAAAAAATAAAAAATCCATATAATACGAGATCCATTTATACAGTTTGACTTTTTAGAAAATGACAAAGCACGAACAAGTTGTGCTTTGTCGAGAGGAAAGGATGAGGGATGATATCCTGCTGAGGTGGAGAGATCGGTTAGTTAGAGGAGCTAGGTAGGTAAGTCCACAAGATTGGGTAGAGTGAGGAGATTGGTGGAGAGGAGTGAGGTAGAGATTTGACATGGAAGAAGAAGGAGAAGGTTTGGGTAGACCACCAACACAACGGCTAGACGTTCCACCATGAAGGTGACATTGAGATGAGGTAAGGTTGAATCCCTTTGTTATTTTGGTTATATGTAGAAGGGAACATGGGTCGGGGGGTTTGGGTAGGGTAGAGAATTTGAAATTTGTGGGGAAAAGGGACGTAATGAGGTATGGAAGGGGACAAGGAAGGGTAAAGAAGGTTGGAGAGGGATTTAGATTAGGTGTGGGTAGGTATGTGGATTAGAGAGAATTGAGAGAAAGAAAATTGGGGTTTTTGGGTGTGGGCGTGGTGACAGTGACCGACGTTAGTCAAGGTATGGCCGATAGTGATCTGTATATATCGACATTGGTTATGTATGGGGGAACCGATGCCAGTTATAATGGACCGGTGTTGGTGAGGGGTGACCAATGCTGGTTAGAGGTAAAGGGATAGAGGTATAGGAAGGATAAAGGAGAAGGATGGGTAAAGTGGGTCAAATAGATAGTGGGGGAGGGGTCAGTAAGAAGGGAGGGTTAAGGTCAATGTTGGGTAAAATCAAGCTTGAATAATGGTTGTGTTTTGTTGAATGCAAGAGAGTAGCTATGGATGAGAGACTTAGTACCTCCCTTGTTGTTATCCGTATAATCAAGTGGCACCACTGATGAGTGGAGGCACATGACAGATGTCAGCTTGATAGGAGTGAGATGTTACAGGCACATAGTCCAAGAGCTGAGTTTGATGGTCGCCCTCATCAACAGATGGGACTCAGTGACCAATACCTTCCATCTACTAACTGGGTGAGATCACAATCACCCTGGAGGATGTGTACAAGATCTTGCAGTTATCAATAGTGGGGATGCAGGTGTATTCGATCTCCTTAGAGACATCTAAGGAGTTGATGCCTACTGTGTTTGGTGAGGGGATGGAAAATATGAGGTTCTATAGTGCGAGTATGAGCTATGGGTAGATGTATACGTGAGAACATCCCGATGAGATTAGGCTAGTTACTCTTATTATGGAGGCAAAGTGTGTTAATTTACACTACTAGATGCAGAGAGTGGGAGATTCCCATGGGTGTTGATGGGGGTCCTCCATGACATGATGGAGGAGAGGACCTATTTTCTTGGGCACTAGCATACTTGGTGTAGTTGTACAAGGAGTTATGGGCATACAAGAGATTTTGGCGGTTTAGCCTATGCTACACCTTTCTTCTCCACTTTGTTGGGAATATGAACACATTGTATGTATGAGGCCACTAGGTATGCCCGATCTAGTGCATTTGACACCAGCTTAGTTCGAGTGGGTTATAGGCACTAGGTTCCAGTTGTTGGAGCGCGCAGATTTATTGGGGTTGCACATGATATAGCCTATTACAGGAGCATATTGGAGGGCTTATCTAGAGTAGACATTAAATGGAGGCCATATGTGGGATTCCCCTCATACAAGCACATGGCCACGGAGTTAAATGAGTTATAACTGGTTTGATGGATAGAGGGGCATCGCACGTGAGAGCATGAGCTCATACCCGTAGTCGTGGGGGCAATAACAATAGTTTGGGATGCTACAAAATGTACCACCTCCTTTCCCATAGTATAGGAGGGATGACGTGGAGATACCTATGTCTCCACCATGACCTACCATGATAACTAGGAAGGAGGAGCCACCAGTGGACCAAAAATTGATGATGTTAGTTATATAGACATTGGTGGGTAAGCGCGATTCTGAGTAGCACCACTTAGGCCAAGGTAAATGAGACTTGGCAACCCTCATAGTCCAGAGGAACACTTTACAAGGATAGGTGGCCACATTACAGGCCCATGTTACAGGTCTACTAGGGATAGCTGATGGGGTCACAGGAAGAGGTGGCCATGTTACAGGCACAAGTGGTGGCCCTTTAGGCCCAGATCATAGGTTTACAGGGCAGCACCACGGTGGTGGAGGCGGAGATGGCGGGTAGGTATCCACCCTATAGACGTAGGTCACAAGGATGTAGGGCTAGTTGGCCACTACTCAAGCACAAATTGTAGCCTTATAGGCTCAGATTGTAGAATAGGCACTAGTGTAGGCACCAGACGAGCTCAGCACAAGATACCATGGTATAGGTATAGGCATGAAGTCGCTATTAGTAGGGATGAGCACACAAGCCACGGTGAGACCCATGACACCTCCTCAGACAATGTCTATGGTGAGATTCAGGGATGCCCTATGTGATTGAAGGTATTATTAGGATTATTTGGTAGCGGAAGGTATATATGTCCCTTCATATGTAGAGTACCGAGCACAGCAGGCCTCGAGTGAGAGGACCCGAACCCAAAATCACAAAGGTGGAGAGCACAAGGGGCTAGTGAGCTCATAGATAGGAGTATGGTGAAGCTACTAGTATATGGAGACCAGCTCCAAGTGAAGGGCCATTGGCAGATTAGACCGAGGCCCATAGTAGGAGGGGAGGTGGTTGGTGGGCATCACAGCTGAGGAGCGGCAGAGGAGTCGGGAGAGACTAACGCAGATATCCAAGGGGTAGGCGAGGGATATCATCATTTTGGATAGTATTGTGATTGTTTTTATACACCGGCCTACGTGCCGATGATAGTGAGGTTGTTTATGAGAGATTTTTGATTTTTGTATACATGATACTAGCTGCGTACAAAGTTTTTAATACCTTTGTATTTGTTATATGGTAGATGTGATATATTTGTATAGATTTTACAATCAGTATATATGTATGGAACCTCAGATTTGGATGATATATATAGAGATGATGATGTTTTATGGTATGATGTGTATGAGTATATGTAACTTCAATGATGATTTTGTACATGTGATGGAAAATAGGTAAGTTAGGCATGATAGATTCAAGTCGATGTAGGAATGGAGATATTCAGTTGGTTTAGGCATGGATTGAGTTAAGTCAAGTATAGGAATGGATTGAGTTAGTTTGGTTTAGGCATGGATTGAGTCAGTCATAGGCATGAATTGATTCAAGTTAGTTTAGGCATGGATTGAGTCGAGTTAGTTTAGGCATGGTGAGTCAATTCATAGGTATGGATTAATTAAGGTTAGTTTAGGCACGATTAAGTCAAGCTGGTTTAGGCATGGATTGATTTAGGTCATAGGTATGGATTGATTTGGTTCAAAAACATGGATTGAGTCAAGTCATAGGTTTTGATTTAAGTTCCAAAGTATTAGGAACAAAGGAAACAAATGGTGATGTAAATGTATGTGATGGTTGAAATTTCCAAATATTTGTTATTTATGGAAATGTGAAATAGTAAAGTGGTGAATGTTATGATGATGTGTGCAAAAATATGTAGTAGTTATGCTTGTGAATGGATGTATGTGTGGTTTGTTTTATTTCCAGTTGTTGGTATAAACGGGAAACCAAAGTAGATTGGGATATAGGAAAAATGGGGGGAAAGTGGTTAGGGTAAAGAGTGGCCGAGCTAACCTCTGAGGGCCCCATGCACTCAAAGTGTTTCCTACATAGTCTCAGCAAAAAGGACCTCGGTGACGATGTAGTTCTCCCATAATCGAGGGAAGATTATGATGAAGTATAAGAATGGGTTGGTAAGTGTTAGGTATTGTTGAATTTAGGTCATAGGCATGATTGATTGTAGGTCACATGGTTGGTTGAGTTCAGTCACACGCATGGTTGAGTTTAGGTCACAACTATGGTTGAGTGTAGGTCACAGGCATGGTTGAGTTTAGGTCATAGGAATGGTTGAGTGTAGGTCACGGGCATGGTTGAGTTTAGGTCGCAAGCATAGTTGAGTGGTTTTTAAATATAAGTGTTGATAATCTAGTCTTGTATAGGATAATCAATAATTAATGAGGAAGGCAAATGGTAAGATGTGGTAAAATATCCACTTAATTGATAAGAACCCCATGGAGTCAACCATACCTAAGAGGGGCATATGAATGTAAGACCCTAAAGGCATTGCGTAATGGACCATTCTAAGGGTGAAGAAAGTTGCATAATCACAAATTCTTGCATTTGTAGAAATTACCTTGAGTAACGAGGGAATTAGGCTAAAAAGGCAAGGAGGTAAGAATAGGTGGTTTAGCATAACATAGTGTACGACAACATGTCTTTCGAAACAAGAAACACGGGATAAAGAATAGGCAATTCCATGACAAAATTTTCATATTTTTCTTCATTTGTTTGTTTTTAATACACTGATCGATGTAGGAAGTCTATATGGGATGAGTATATTATCTCCTTGATGTATTTTTGAAGCTGATCGATGCGGGAAGCTTCTAGATATTTTTATTGAATTTATGAAATAACTATGATATAGATTTACTTCAAGGGAATAGTCTATTTATAGCGATGGAATTAGAGTGAAGAAATGTCCCTTTTGAGGGAGTCATTTTTCTAGAATTTTGAATCAAGGAGTTGCATCCATTTTTTTTTAGATGTTTAAGTCACGGAAAAGACTATAGAGGAAGGGTAGGCTATTGTTTAGAAGGCAAGACCGTAACACACATAAATTAACTATGAAAGAGGTGGATTTGAGTGATAAACAAACATGGGATTCCATCTTGAAGAAGATAAAAGTATCCATGAGAATCATGATATGAGTAGATATGTGGTACTCGTATTGAAGATAAGGCTGAAGCGTAACGGGAATCACATTATTCATTTTGAGTTATGGATCCTTCAAACGGGTAATATGGAAGGTGAACAACACTCAAGAGACGAGTGATCAACTAACAAAAACTGGTATAGAACTTGATGTCAACAATAAAATGGTCAAATATGTAAGGCACTAAAGGGCTCAGTTTTAGTTTACCTTCAAGAGAAGACAAATGATAAGCACTTAATCCATAGGCATGGATTACAATATAGGTCCGAGCCAATTAGGAGAAAATTTTCCCCATTTAGTTTTCTAATCTTTGGTTACATGTTAGTTTTCCTTTAAGATGAGGTCACCGATATGAAAGGTTCATTTGTGAACATGTTTTTCATAGGCACGTTTGATACGTTTAGTATATTTGGAGATGGTCAAGAGAATTGAGATGACGTTCATCCAATAACTCAAGTTGTGCCAAACAATCCTGGTGAAATTCATCATCATTGAGCATGTCTTGTAATGAGATACGGAGTGATGGAATCTAGACTTCAAGAGCTAAGACATCCTTGGTACCGTAGACTAGAGAAAAGGGGGTGGTAGCAGTCAAAGTGTGAATACTAGTGCGATAAGCCCAAAAGGTGAAAGGAATGTGCGTATGCCAATCTTTCCCAGTATCGTTGACTATATTTGTAAGAATTTTGCTCAAGATTTTATTGGTTGACTCGGTTTGACCATTGGTTTTCAAGTAATAAGGTGATGAGAAATTGAGTTGGATGCCAAAAGTGTCACATAGTTTGCATAGGGTTTTGTTTTTGAATTGTTTTCCGTTATCAGTGATGAGGTGGTGAGGAACACCAAAATGACAAATGATGTGATGGTTGATGAATTCACATATTTTATCATCTTTTGTAGAAATGAGGGGAACGACCTCTACCCATTTAGTGTAATATTCGGTAGCACTTATGATCCATTGGTGGCATTGTGAAGAATGGGGGTTGATCTCACCGACAAGATCCAAACCCCATTGAGAGAAAGGCTAAAGGTCTCTTGCGACTTGTTAGTACCCAAATTTAATCTCCTTCACAACTTGAGCAACATCATGGATTTTACAAGACACTCAGAGGTAGATAAATGATTTATATGTCATTTTGTAGCCGGGGAAGCAATTTATCTAACTTGTTAGCACTTAGGCTTTGAAGAAGTGGGTAGCACCTTGAAAGGATTTTTATCTAATCCTCACTATTTTAGGTTGTTCCTTTCAACCAAGGTAAGAGAACCTATATTGCAGCCTCTGTTTTGTGAAGGAGGTGGAGATATCCTTATACTATGCATATTTTATGGAGATGGCCTTGGGAAAACATGATCAATTTTCCATTATTCAAACTCAACAGAGCTATCACTACTAAATGATGGAAATGCTTTCAAGACAAGGCTGAGGCTACTAGAGACATGGTATGATCCTGATTTGCTTTGTGCATTTTTGTAAATGGATTGTGTTCTTTTGTTGACACACAATGCAATGTAGGGGTAGTATGGGGTAGGATTAGTTATTCTGAATGAATTTTTGGTGGGATATTTTAGACAAGACTAACCAGAATTTTCTAGATTCTTTGAGGACCTTTGCAAGAAATTTGTAACACCTAAACAACAAAATGCTTCAAAGGGGTTAAGGTACTCCTTCAACCAGGATATGTGCACCAAATGGAGGCCTAGATCTACACTCTTCCACACAATATTTGATAACCTACCATAAAATCTTGAAGCAGATGAACCAAAAAAGTATCCAGAAATCTCTATTTTATCATGACCTAAGGTGCACCCAAAGGTTTACAAACAATCTCAGAATTCAAGGAAGGTAAAGTGATTTTAAATATGTTTATCTCTTTATCAGATGAAATCTCTTCTGAATGTGAGACTGTAGATGCCACTAAACTATCAACAAGAAATGAGACCATGTATGATCAAGATATATTTTAAACACAAAAATGCAACAAGAGTAAGAAACACAAATTGAAAACATTCTGAAACATAAGTGCATGCAAATTTTCCAAAGAGAAAACACAAAATAATCCAGAATGACCAAATTTATCAATAGGGGAATGTTATAAGAACAATCTCAAAGCTTGTTGATGGATTTACAACTAAAACCAACTCAACATGATACAAATCTGATGCAAAAAGGAATTAGAAATGGTTCTCAGGTGGTTTCTCAGAGAATGGACTTCTTCCCAAAATTTTCTTGTGAAATTCTAAGTTTCTCTGACATTTTGCATGTCTCAAAACATGCATTATATAACTTTCAATTACATTTGATCCTTCTTTCCCAAGAAAATAATATGCCTAGCATCAAGTTTGTTACAAAATTCCAACATGATTCGCAGATAGGGACATTTAACAAATTTGCAACAAGAGTTGTCAAGTGTTTCTAAAATGGTGAATCATTACAAATCCTTCATCATTATCCATTGTGGAGGAACGTTTTTCATTCTCCAAGCATACAGATCCCTTTCATTTCATCATTTCATCCTTATCATTCCAAAATTTCATTCGCAACTTTACAATTTGATATTTCACGTTTTACACGGGCCTGAGTAAAAATTTATTTTAAAAACACCTCAAATCTACAAATTAATCCCTAAAACCACTTGCATTGGTCCTTACAAGCACAAACAACACGAATCTGCCAAAAATTCAATCAAAATTGATGCAAACTTCACATTTCCACACTTTACGGAGCAAAAATTGGCAGTGAAAAATGAAAATGTACTGATTACCCTTGATCTACTCTTTCTCCTTCAATCTGGGCCCTCCACGTGTCAAAATATGATTGGGAATGAATTTGGGCTCACTTTTTGACTTTTTAACATTTTTGGAAAAATGGAAAAATTTGACTTTTTTCTCCGCCCCTCCGCCCTTGAATTTTGGTGATGACACGTGGCATATGGTGGGTCCCATTGGAATCGCACTTCAATTCTGCCCATTTCCACCCTTTTTTGGAATTTGGAAATTTTTCACTTTTTTCCCCGTGGGCCCGCACCTCCGCCTCTGTCCTTGACACGTGTCATCCTCTCTATCGCTAAAAATCCATGGGCTTATTCCATGTTTTAGCACCTTTTTTCGCCAAGGGAAATTTTTCTCATTTCTCCCCATGGGTCCGCACCTCCGATCCCGTCCTCGCCACATGTCCTATTTTGATTTGTCACAGAGCCACACCTCAAATATTTCATTCTAAGTCTTTTTTAAAAAGGGAAAAATTCCCTTTTTTCCTCCGCCGGCCCACCGACCCGCTCTGCCTTCACCACGTGTCTCCCCGTGGCTTCATTTGGACTCGTGACTTAATTCTTTACTCTAAGTCTTTTTGACCAAAAGGGAAAAATTCTCCTTTTCTTCCACGGCCTGCACTTCCTCCTACGCCCACCACATGTCCACCCCTTTCTCCATTATAGACCCACAGGCCTTTCTTCTACTTTTCTCCCTTTTCGCCAAAAAGGCAAAAATTTCCTAAGTTCCCTGCTCACCTTCCATCCCACCTTGGCATAAGAACATGACACATGTCCTCTTGCGGAGTTGCGGGGGTAATGTTGAATTTTTTCCCAAAGCCAAAAAACACCAAGTTTTTCAAAGAAGCCCCGCCAATCCTTGTCCAACCAGAAAAGGCCATGTAGGAGACATCTTTTGAGCTTAATTTTGATGGTCAAATGACACCTATATGACCGTCAAAAAACACAGAATTTTCTAAGGATGTCCGAATCGATTTGTTCTCATGGGTAAGGGATTTTTTGGTCAAAAAACATATGGGAAGTGGTTTCAAGAAATTTTCGATCATTGGGAAGGATTTTAGGGAAAATAAGTGTAAAACGAGCAAATTCAAGCTCCACAGGCTAGGAAAATGGAAAAAACAATAGAGGCCCATGGATTTGGAAATTTAGGGCATAAAACAGAGCCTGCATGTATTTTTATTTCAAGTTGGGGAAAAATAATAGGTTTATGAGCCATTTAAAGCATTCAATCTAGATGGGGAAACTTTCAGACCACCAAACTCAAAGAAAAACATTTTTGAGCATGTAGAAGAAAGGGGAAAGGTGGGAAAATAATAGAGGATCAAAATGGACACCAACATGACCTGTAAGGCATGAATAGATGTGTGGTGGAGATTAGCATATTACTCGGCATTTCATGCAATGTTTGATGTAATCAAAACAGTTGTGGCTTAGGTTTGGCCAATAATAGCCTAGGTAAAGGATGTGTTTTGTGATAACTAAACCACTAAAGTGACCTCCACAAATTCCATCTTGGAATTCCTTAATGGTGTAGGGAATTTCAGACCTCATAAGGCATCGTAAGAGAATGTCATCAAATCCACACTTGTAAATAACACCACCCATGATGACATAATGAGAGACACTTTTAAGAAAGGCATGTTGTCCATTACGAGTGAGATCAGCGGGTAAAATGGAAAGGGAAAGATAGTTTGCATATTTCATGTACCAAAGGTCATGTGGGTCGGGGCAACAGATTCGATGGAGTAAACTTCACGAGGTAAATAAGAGGGTTATTTTAGCCTTTATATGGTGGCAAAGATTTTAGATTTAGCGGAGTGAAGCGGTATATGAGAATCCAAGTAGGCCATGGTATCCATAAATTTATCGCGAGAACTTGGGGTAGTTTGAATTGTATAATGATCAAAGGTGGTTAAAAGTATGTCTATATGTTTCTTATACTTTTGAAGGATCTCATTACAACACTATTATATACCATTTACTTGGTTTGTGACCAACTCGTAATCACCAAAGATATTGATTTTCTTAACATCTAAGGCATATGCAACCTAAAGACCCAATACGAGAGCTTCGTATTCTACAATATATTATTTGTACAATAAAAATTTATTTTGAAATACAAAGGCATTGATTCACCCTCAAGAGGAACGAGGATAACACCAGCCCCACCCCCACACTGACACTTGGAACCATCGAAGAAGAGTGTCATTTGGTAAGTGGGTTCGTCAAGGGAAAGGGTAGATATAGACTCATCTAGGAATTCAAAGTTAGATGGATGATTCTTGGAAATAGGTGCATTGGCAAGTTCGTCAACGATAGCTTGGCCCTTGATGTACTTTTGATGAATGAATTTGAGGTCGAGGTTGGTAAGAAACATAATCCAACGTGCGGCATGTTGATTTTGATAGGGTTTGGCATACATATAGTGTAATGGGTCAGTATTAGTGATGACAAAGGTTTTGTGATTGAGTAGGTAATGGTGGAGTTTGGTGGCAATGAAAACTAAGGCTAAGAATATTTTTCGACATGGGTATATCTAGTTTTGTAGTCAAGAAGGGTACGACTTATGTAATAAATTGTTTTCTCTATGTGCTGCTCGTCGCGATGAGCGAGCATGGAACCTAAAGAATGGTCAGTGGGAGAAATATATCGGTAAAAGGGTTGGTCATCCTTAGGAGGAATGAGTATTGGTGGTTGAAGAAGGTATTTTTAAATGCCTCAAAGGCTTTATGGCATTCATCATCCCATTTAAATGAAAAGTATTTCTTGAGAAGATGATGAAATGGTTGACAACAATGGAAAGCTACGAGATAACAACAAATAGATTGTAAATTTCCTTGTAGGCTTCAAATTTGATGGGGATTAGTGGGTGGAGGAATTTCTAGAATAGCCTTGACTTTAGCATGATCAAATTCTATGCCACAAAGAAATGATGAAACCTAGGAGTTTTTACGTAAAAGTACTACAAAGATGCACTTCTTTAGTTGAAGACACACACAATACTTGATGAAACAATCAAAGATGATTTTAAGGACTGATAAGTGTTTGGTTCGATGTTTGGATTTGGAAATAAAATCATCTACATAATCTTCTAATATGTTATGAATGATGTTATCAAAGATGTAAGTCATGGCTCACTAATATGTAGCACCAACATTTTTGAGGCCAAAAGGCATGACCTCGATAGTAGAAATTCCCAAAGGGTGCTTGAAGGCGATCTTGTGTTGATCCTCTAAAGTTAGTACTATTTGATTGTAGCTTTGAGAAACTATCTATGAGTGATATCATTTAATGGCTAGCGGTGAGATCAACTAGTCGGTCAATTCTGGTAGGGGAAAATCATCTTTGGGACAAGCGAGGTTGAGGTCATTGAAGTCCATGTAAATGTGGATTCCCCCTATTATATTTGTGATAGGAACGATGTTATAAATCCATTGGGGATAGTTAATGGGTAGAATGAAGGAAACCAAGAGAAGGCACTGAAGCTTTTCTTTGACCAAAATAGCAATAGGAGGATACATTTTCCACAGCTTTTTTTTATGGGTTTGGCATCATGAATGGTTATAATATTGTGGACCATGATTTTTGGGTCAATCTTTGGGCATATCGGCATATGACTAAGAAAACAAGTTGTTATGGTCTTGAAAGAAAGAGGTGAAGAATTCTTTTTCAAGATAACGTTTAAGGATTGGTTGATCTTTAGAATGTGTGGGTAATCCTGAGTGTTAATGTTGATTTTGATGGTCAATTCATTCAACATGGTTTGTGTCTCAGAGGGTAACGACCGATGAATATAAGAGTATTCCACACCAAGGTAGGTGAGGATGGACTCATCGTCCTTACATTGAATGACGTTAATAGAATGTGTATCAACATCGATCATGCTAGGATACATGAATGGGAAAGAAGAGGGAGCTTTGCCATCATGTTGATAGGTTAGCAGTCCCAGGGAAATGGTGTTTATGAAAAAAAAAAAGTTAAGAGGAATATATTTTGGATCGATGCAGAATTCCGTAGGTGAAGATGGTAATGTGGGTGAATGAGGTGGGGAAGTTTTTTTCATCCTGGATGAGGTCAATGGGAACCTTCTTGGTAGGTGGTGTGTCAAAACCAATGCCACTACAGTCATTATGTTTACAAGAGGTACAAAAATGACAAAGTATGGTGGCCCCTGTTTGTAAAATCTAAAGCTAAATCCTTTCCACGAGCACCGGTGGAGGAAAGTGTGAGAGAAGAGGAAATTAGTGAGGGAGTGTAGGTCGAGACAAAAATGGTGGTTTGGGATGGAGGTTCAAGTTTATAGGTTACAATATATATTCCCCCATACATTAGATTAGTGCGAAGGTGGGTAGGGCCATAAGGAAAAACTTCATCGATGTGGATGTCATAGTTGGGGTGTATGCGCAGGTTCCCATACTCGTGGGGTGAGGAAGATGTCGACATTGTCTAGGTAGTATTCCCCAAAGTGAGGTGTTGAAAAACACCTTCTAATGGATCAGCGGTTGGTATGTGGGTAGCAGGTATGGATGACTTACTAGACAATGGGGAAATAGGTGAGTCGGTGGTAGAGGTTGCTGCTACACGGTGGGGATAGTAAGGTTAGATGTAGAAGAGGTAGTGGCAGTTTTAGTGGATTGTCTTGTAGGCAAAGGTGAAGTAGGGATAGTGACAGATGCCTTGACTACAACAAGTAAATCATTAGGTCAGTTTAGCATGTTACAAGTCTTAAAAGGAAATGGTTCGAAGGGATGGTGTAATTATGTCCCTCATGTTCAAATTTGAGGCAGTGGTGTAAAGTCAAAGGGACACAACCCATGGCACGGATCCAAGTTTGGCCAAGTAATAGATTATACTAGAACTCCCCCTCTAGGACATAGAGAATTTTCGGGATAGTGCAGGGTCCCACGCGGATATGGAGAACAATGGTACCCAGGGTAGAAGTCATGGTGTCATTGAAGGACCTTACCATAACCGAGTTACCATGCATATAATTGGTAGGTATTTACATTTGGTCGTATGCATGGGAGGAGATGATGTTAATACTAGAACCACCATCCATCATAATGCATTGTATGTGTATATTAATGATAAAGAATGATATGAAAAGAGCAAGGTCAAGGTCGTCATACTAGAAGGGAGTGATCTCTTCATCCGAAAAGGCCGAGGCGATACTTGGTGAGTAGGTGGAGGTGTAGAGGAAGGAGATGACTTAGTGAGATATACAACATGGTGAGGGGTAATGATGGAGGCTACATGTGTGGGGTCATTTGGTAAAACTTTAATAGATTGAAGGACCTCCATGAGGGCTTGCTGATGTGACTCAGAGGTTTAGACGAGGTCATATAAAGACATTTTGAGAGAGGATTGATGTAGTTGTTTAAGAATTGTGTGATGTGTGACCCCATTGGAAATAGGATATGTAGGACCTCAAATGGTGAGTTTGGGTATGGGTGTGGATTGTATGTTAGGTACGGGGCTGGTTGATGGGCCAATTTCCTTTTCTTTTCCCTTGTCTTTTTAGCATGGTGGTAACATGAACCATGTTAATTTGAGGGAGGTGGAGGAAGAGGGTGTGTCATAGAAGGTATATCGGCATGAGGGATAAAACCCTAGTGGGGGATACGATCCTTGTGAAATTAGTAGGGTACATTCACATTTGGGTGGTGGTTTGGCCAACTCTCTTATACGGACCATGTTAATCTCGAATCTCAGGGATGGATTAAAGAGTTGTGGGGGTGGAGTTTTGTTTCTTGAGTAGGTAATGGAAGAGAATCTGGAGAAATTAGTGAAGGAAAAATGGGGTCCTCATCAACAAGATCATTGTCATCAAAATTTTGTTCGAGAGGACATAATTAGACAAGAGCAGTTTTTAAATCCTTACAGTTCTCTACATCGTGTCCTAGCACATGATGGTAGGTGAAAATGTTGGTTTTGTAAAACCCTTTTGGTTTAGGTTTGAGTTGGCCATAAGGTATAATAGGTGGTAGTGTGATGTCATAAGTTTCAAGGAGATTGGTTAAGATTTTGGCATAGGACCCTACTAGTGGATCACAATGGGAGGTGAATGTGGGTTTGGGTATAGGTATGGTTGATTGTGGAGAAAGAGGATTTACAGGAGGGATAATTGTTTGGTCTACTATTTTGGTGTGTGAAGTGGTCTTAGGTCTTGGTGCATCTTCTCGGGTATGGGCATGGTAGAAGAGCTAGCGATGGAAGGTTTGGTTGGTTTAACTATATTATTGGAAGGTAGTGATATTTTATCTTTAGGTTTCCCCTTTTTGGAAAAAGGTGACATGAGTGTATGAGATGTGGAGGGAAAAGCAGATGGTGGAAGAGGATGGGTTACCCATGGGGGTAACCGAGGTGCATGAGGTGGTCAATAGAGGTTGGGTAGAAGGTATGAGTTAAAGAGAAGGAAGTGTCATGGGTAGTGAAGAATTTATGGATGGTAGTGGAGGTATGGGTTGTAAGAAGGCTATGGGTGAGGATGAAGTTGTGAGGATCACTTGGGTATATTAGAGATCCGTGATGCGAGAGATGGGTTGTTGTGTTGTTGGTTTTCGGTGGACGGGGTTACTTAGCTTGGGGGTCGAGGGGTAAGTTCTTAGGATGGACGAAAGGGGTGAAGGTGATAATGGCATGCTAGGAGAGGTTGGTGTATGAGGCCTAGGAGGTTAGATCTTCTTTTTAGGGGCCGAGGTAAGAATAGTGTTAGTTTTGGAAGATTTGGCTAAATCTAATTGGATGGGTCTGATCAAGAAGGCTAGTGTCAGATGACCCCTAAGGTAATAATATGTTTAGGTAAGGGAGGATATAGGTGTAGGTAGTTTTTAGGTGTAGATGTATGTTGGATTGTCAGGCGAGAGGTGTGTGTTGGGTTATATTTGGTGACATGGAAGGTGTTATAATAGTTGTGGTTGTGTTTGGTTTGGTCACTTGAAACACTTTTGGGTAAATAATGGAGGTGTCGGTGAGTGACAACTGCATTTGTGTTAATATAGGAAGTAGAAGGCATCCCCAAATTAAGGCTCTATCAACATAGTCTAGGCGATGAGAAAAGTGTGAAAATGGTATTGTTGTAAGCGGGGCCGAAGTGGATCGAGTAGCAATTCCTGTAAAATGTGTTTGAGACACAGAGAAATGGCTAGCCTCAGACTCTGTGGGTAAGAGAGCCAAAATTAGATCAACGAGCTCTTGAAGGTCCAATGGTGAATGGTCATCTACAGACAATGGTATTTCTATAAGATCCTCCATGGGTAGAGGAGAGGATGGGCTAGACAAGGTCGACTCTCCTTGTGATATTGTGGGTTGTGGATATGTATCTCCTATGAGTAGGAGAGGTGTCATGGACAATCGCTTAGAAATTTGAGGGTCAAAGGCAAAGTGTGTTGATTATAGGCTCTTCCACGAGGTGAAGGAGAAAATGAATGGGGTTCCTCTTTGGGTGGAGGAGTACATGAAATAGGTTCTGGTGTAGGTATGGGAGCTCAGGATAAGATCTCATCTATGGAAGGAACATGAGGCAATTGGGAAGTAACTGGTATGTCATCAAAAATAGCGTGGACCTCGCAGACATTGCTATCATTATTTGAGGTGTCACCAGCTTGGTTGGAAGATGGGGCATGATTAGGGAATGGCTTCTTGAAGATATGTAGGTTTTGGTTAGCAAGTGCATTTGAGCTATCCAAGACTAGTTCTCCGTTGTCTAACATTTCTTGGACAATATTCTTGAAGGTGATGCAATTATTATCGCTATGACCTTTGACACGATGATAGTTACAAAATTCATGTTCCTTATACCATGTAGGCATGGGGCACTCGGGTGGTAAAAACCAAGATGTGGTGTTATAGGTAGAAGGGTAATGGCACCATCCTTAACAAGATTTTCCAAAATAGATGAATAAGATTCTCCTATCGAAGTGTACATCGTTCTTGTGTCCGAACTAGAAAGCTTGGACGAGAGAGATATTAGAAGGAGGTTTGGCTGGGTTTGCTTGATGAGGGGGACAACCTTGAGAATTACAGACATTGGTAGATCCTTTTGGTTTTGAATAGTTTTTTTGGGGTTTCAAAGATGAAGAAGCATCATGTTGGCTAGATTTTCTGCATAGCATCAAACCTAGGCAGTCATGAGATAAATCTCCCTCATTTAACCGGTGAGGCTCCCATGTCAGATTTGTCAATAAAAATGTGTTATTATCTATCAGGGGTTTTACTTTAACCACTTAGTTCATGAACCATAACTAAGAAGTTTTGCAGCAAGTAAGCAGCTGTTTAAGAAAGGAAAGTTATAGAAGAAGGAAGTAAAGGAAATACAGAGAAGAAATGGGGAAGATGTGCATCCCAATTAGTAGATAGCAAAGCTAATTGCATGCACATAGAAGAAACTTAATAGATATGAACACAGAATTATAAAACAAAGGCAGCTCTAGATCCAGATCTAAAATAACACAAAGTTTATTAAGAGATCTAAGATTAAAAGCAAGAAACACAGTACACCGTGACACAAAGTTCTCCGGAAACCTGCTCCTTTGTATTCCTTTGCTCCAAGTTTCTCTCAAGGGTTCAGCACAAAGTCTAGAACACAAGATTGCTTCTTACAAATTCTGATCGATGATTAACCGAAGGTTCTTCCTCTACTTATAGAATGTAGAGGGGCAATTACAAGCTGGAAGCTTTAGTTGAACTGGCACATGTGGAAGTCGAAAAAGAAACAACTGGCAATCTCCTTCCTGGAATTCCTCTTTGCATGACATGTATGATTTGCAACTGAAAATAGAACCTTCTATTTTGTACGCCTGCCACCTATCTCCAAGTAATTGACTTCTTCAAGTAATGGCTTTTAAACCAATCACGTAAGTTGTATAATTTAATTGATCGCTCAATTACTTTGTCGGAGGAAAGAAGAAGGAAGAGGAAAGCTGACTTTATCCTTTTTCATGTCTGCATGCAGCTGATTCAAACTGGATCTGGAAGCAGCTGGATCTAGAAACAAGCTAGAATTGCAAGCAGTTGGAATTGGAAGCAAGCTGGAATTTTGCCTCCGCATTGTCTTCTCTTTTATCCTTGAAGCTTTTGCAGTTCTTTTGTTGTACATGCATCAGTGCAAGGTTGGCCATAGATAACTCATCATCCTTATTTTTAATTGCATATGAGAAATTAAAAATTCTGGAAAGCACTCAGGGTGAATGAAAATTCAATGAAGACTTCAACTGGAAGATGAGAGCACATGCACAAGGTCTTGGAAGGAATTTCCCACACACTGTCTTCTTCATGGGCTGCATTCAAAACAAGAGGATGAAGTCTTTGTGCTAGAAGCTTTTGCAACTATAAGATATGATCTCGGATCTACATATGGATTTGCATCTGCATCTACATCTGGATATGGATCTGCACCTGCATAACAAATTCTGGCAACTGGGCTATGGATGGAAAAGTTGCAGCTCGAATAATTCCACTGCTTTTAATCTGCACGCATGAGTGAAGTTTCTCTTGCACGCATGAGTGAAGTCCTTCCTGCTCGGATCCGTCTATCAATT
Source organism: Taxus wallichiana var. yunnanensis (assembly GCA_018340775.1). Lineage (NCBI taxonomy): Eukaryota > Viridiplantae > Streptophyta > Pinopsida > Cupressales > Taxaceae > Taxus > Taxus wallichiana. The sequence goes on along the minus strand of CM031234.1, from coordinate 124,457,522 downwards.
TAACAAGAGGTTCGAGCCTAGATCCGTGTGTAAATTTAGAAGTGATGCATGACTCGTTTTGCTTTCTTTTTCATCTTTCTTCGCCATAGCTTTGTTTATCTTTGTCGAATGTCTTTTTCTTCTTATTTGATGGAATTCTTCAATACTAGTGCAGATCTGGACAATTCTTCAGATTTGGAGGATATTTGCAATGTATTGGACATTGATAAAAACTCCTTTTCCTTTGTAAAGCACCTGTAATGAATTCCTGTAATTTATCTAGACAAAAATGGCCACCGGAGCATGAATAGTGAATTTTAATTGTAAAAATCTGCACTTTTCAAGCCTGCTGCCCCAAAAAATGGTGTTTAATTTACACATAAATAGAGCATGAAGCCTTTCAACAACACTTGAGCTCCTGTAACACCTGTGTAAACAATTATGCAGACAAAGATCAACCTCCTTCAAAGCATGCGCCAAATTTGGAAGCTTTTAGCCTTGTTTCCACCTTGCTTGAGCAAAATCCTTCTTCAAATGGGGGCACACTTTTCCTCTTGGCTGCAATTCTTTACCTGTGAATTAAATAATTCACCCATATGGCTGCCCATGCTTATATAACCTTCACAATTCTATAATTAATAATTGCCCTAATAATTAAAGGCAATTAATTAATTAAAAATCATGCTCTTCTCTTTTAAAAATAACATGTTTAAGGACAACCATCCAATAAATTAAATTAATCCAATTTAATCCTTCACACATCACTTCACTTAAGCTTCACAGTGTGCTTTGACCATAGCCACTGAAAATAGAATTTAATATAATCTTTTAATACTTTAAAAAGTATTAATTCCTTCTCAAAAGGGGCTGCATTAAATAAATTAAATTTATTTAATTTTGGAATTCTATTTCCAATTGATTTATTCCCCTTTGCTTTTGTTGACTTTTCCACAAGCCTAGGTGCCAAAATTGGGTGAATAAATATTATCAAATATTTATTTAATGCATTATTATTCACCCAAGGTGGGTCGCACTTTTTGCATAATAGAATTCTATTTTTAAGAATTTCTGACAATGGGATTTTTTACCCTGCAAGGCAGCCCCGGAAATCCCATGATCCACTTAAGTGATTTGACTTTGACAATGGGATTATTTACCCTGCAAGGCAGGCAATAAAATCCCATGATTTCACTTAAGTCACTTTTCTTTTATTTCACCATGGGAATTTTTACCCTGCAAGGCAGGCAATAAATTCCCACCTGCCTGCTGCTTCTATTTTTCCCACTGCGCACTTAAGTGAATTTTATAACATGGGAAAAAGTACCCTGCTAGGTAGGTATAAAATTCCCATCATGCCTGCGGCTTCTATTTTTCCCATCGCAGCTTAAATCCTTTGTTTTCCAAAAATGCGCCCATCCCCGCAGGGGCTTTTCTGTGCACGACTTCACTTTTTCCCAGTGATCCAGACCTCCGATGGCGACTTCCTCTGGGCATAATGTGCGTATATGTTTTCCAGCTGCTCCAGGCCAAAAATCGGGCTTACCCGGCGAGGGAATTGCTCCAGAGAAATTTCACAGAAAACAAAACGGGACACCACAAAAACACGAAAAATTGCCAAAAGTTACAAATAAAGCCCAAAACTTAAAATAAGTTAAAATCCTTCTGGCACATAGGAATAATAACATATTCGCTCATAATAGAGTTAAAACGGAGCGCAAATAGCCTCATACGGGGCTCAAAATAATTAAATACAAATTTCCCATGACAAATCCCGACGACAAAATATAACAACTTTGGGCATCTGGGTATTTGGCGAAAAAGGCTAATATGGCTCTTTGGGATTATCTTGACGCAATACAAGAACTTTCAGGCAATAAAAACACAAAATGACCCATTATTTTAAAAGTACAAAAAAAATTCAAATAGGGTAGTCGCAGATTTTAGGGTGAAATCTGGGTGACACCAGTTGGCTCCGTCTGTGGACATCTTTTTCTCTGTCAGAATGATAAGGGAAAAGATGAGATCCCAACATCTCTGGTTTCGTGTCTTGTCTTTTGGGCATGGGGTCAGGCAAACAAACACAACACAAAAGCAAAAACAAAACAAGGAAAAACAAACAAAGTTTTATTTATGTACATACAGGTTTTACCCTGCTTCTTCAGTTGATGAACAACTTCAGATGCTGCCCGTTGAAAGGCAGTGGTAACTCAATTCCATCCCGGTAGGCAAGGAAGAAAGTGTCCATTCCGGCAACTCTTTTGATCACGAAGGGCCCTTTCCAGAGTGAATCAGATTTGTTATGCATGCCCTTCGGTTCATGTCTCTTGTCCCACCAGAGTACCCAATCTCCGATCTTGAACTTCCTTTCTTTGGCCTTCTTGTCAAATACTCTAGGCAAGTCCTTATCAACTTCATCTGGTGGTGGCTCATCCTTTCTTCTCTCTGTGAGGTAAGTCTCGCATCAACCTCGCTCTGCTACGTTAAATTTATCGGCTATATTTCGAGGAAGAACTATCACCATATTCTTTGTTCTTCTTCAAGTACTGATCATGCTTGTTGAAAGTCTCCACTAAGGAAACTAAATCCTTGGGGATTTTGTTACCTTTTGGTTGGATCATTCCACTGCTATCACCATAACATGGATCATCTTTTTCTGTGACTGTTTGTCGTGGTGGTGATTTACTTCCTTCAACATGCAGACATGCAGATGTTTGTTCAGGGACTCTAGGGTGGTAGACCATCTCCACTTTATAGTTTCCTTGTCTGAATATGGATGGTGGTCTATCCGGATTCAATAGTGCAGCCGTGACTGCCAAAGAATCTGCCTTGGAGTTTTGATTTATTGGAATGAAGTCAATAGAAAAGGCTGCAAAATCAAATGTGGCAGAAAGCACTCTATCTCTATAATGCTCCAGCTTATCTCTTTTGACTTGACTTTGCCCTCGAACCTGCTTTACTAGAAGTTCAACATCTCCTTGGGCTTTGAGGAGTCTTACTCCTTTCTTTTAGCTTGCTCCATTCCTATAAGCAATGCTTCATACTCCGCCGTATGATTGGTGTTCTCGAACATCAGCTTGTGGGAGTATGGAAATACCTCATAATCTGGAGATATCAGTAGAGCACCAACACCTGATCCAAAAGAACAACATGTGTTTTTAAACTCCAGAGTCCAAACTTTTTCTTCTTCTTTTGCTGGCTCTGGCTCTGGTCGAAGTTCTTGCTCTGGAACATCTTTATTCGTTTCCAAGAAATAGACCCCACGGTCAGATTCCTGAAAAAGAATCTGAGATCTAGAATCCTCAGATTTTGTAACTATGTACCTGGACTTCTTTTCCGGCTCTAGCTTATGGTTAAGCCCTTTGATAGGAATGTGCGCACAGGACCAATCCATTTTTACTTCTCCTCCCAGCTCTTTGCAAAAGTTTCTACTCAGCAACATCCCGTAGGAGACAGGAATATCTGCAACTAAGATTGTCATCTTTAATCTTTTGTCAGGAAAAGCTGCCAGAACAACTTGTGCATATTTGATTTGTCCAATTAAAGGGACTTGTCTCTCCATGGAGTAACACCTTTTTATGGTCTTTGTCAGGGTAAGCCCAAGAGCATCTACAATTTTAGCTGGCATGACATTGTCAGAAGCACCTGAATCTAGAATGCAATTGCTTAACTTGAAACCATTAAGCAATATGGAGACATAGAAAGGTTCTACTCTTTCAGAAGGTGAGGATTTAACAACTGCAGTGTTGTTTTGTGGAGTATCCTTGGGCTTAGGCAAAAGGCCTTTTGATGTACTGGATTGTCCTGGTGATTGCACATATTTGACTAGCATATTTAACTGCTCAGGAAAAGCTCTCAGGTATTCGGCTTCTGACATTTGAACTTTAGTTTTCTTGGCATGATCAACAATGTCGAGGGAAGGAATAGATTCAGATACCTGAGCCGCTTTCTGTGGTTGAGATGAAGAACTTGCATTCTTATCTCTAGGAGCCAAGGAAGAAGGTAAAGGGCTGCCCCTTTTTTGTTCGTCAGCTAATGCCTCAGCTTGGTGAGTTTGTGATCTTGTAAGTACTGCATATGCATGACCATGATCATCTTCATGAAGTTTCTCATCGTCATGTTCAAATTTGTAGTTCAGGTAATTAATGTTGGAGTCGCCAGCAGGAGCTACAAAATCATCATTCTCGAACTGATCAGCATCAGCTTCCTGGTCTTCTTCATTCATCTCCACATTGTTTCGAGAGAAGCTTCAATTGCTAATCTTTGGGATCTAGCAATGTGGTTCCAGTTGTTGTTGTTGAAATTCCAAGCAGGGGCAGTGTTGTTTCCTTGAGCCATTTGAGCCATTTGTTTCTTCATCTGCATCATCTCATTTGCTAACTTTTGCAGTAGTGAATCGGAAGTAGTAGCAGAGGATGAACTTTCAGCTCTAGAAGTGTTGCTCTTTATCTTTCCAGCCATGATGAGGTCGTCTTCAATTTCAACCGCCATGTTTTGGGTTGCTAACAAGTCAGCAGGACGTGCTCTTCGCAGTTGATAGCTTACTTTAGGAAGTAAAGCGTTGATGAAGAACACCTTTTGATTCTCATCATTTAGAGAAGCAGAAGCCAGAATTTTGTATAGTAATCTTTGGAATTTTACAATAAAATCCCACATGTGCTCATGTGGCTCCTTTTCAACTGAGTGAGTTGAGTTATCAATGTACTAGAATCTTCGGCTGCCTTGAATCTTTTTTCAGGAACGCATCCCGCATAGTAGCCCAGTTGGTTATGGTGCCAGGAGCTAGCCGGTAGAACCATTCTCCAGCCAAGTCATGCAAAGTCTCTATGAAGAGTCTAACAGATACATCTTCATGTTCGACTGCAAGCACTCCACAAGATATGAAAAACACAGCCAAGTGGTCATCTGGATTCTGCTTGCCATCTCCAAAGAATTTTGGAAAATTCTTTCTCGTCCCTTTAGGTAGATCATGCATAGGAGGAGTCAGATTCAAAGGTCCAAAGGTTGCACCCCATGGAACAGCACTGCAGGGGCAAGTGCATTTCGGTTCAGCATGATGAACGGGGAAAATTCTCTCCAAGAGTAGACTTGATGAATAATTTCAGCTGCCAGATTATGCTGAAGATGATCCGGATCTGGATGTGTTTGCACTCTTCTTCCTGGTGAAAGACTAGATCTGCGGCTTCTAACTTGAGGAGGATGATTGAAATTGAATTGCTCTTACAGTTGGAAGAAATGATCATTCCTTCCTTGTGCCTTCACGGATCGGGTGAATGGACGTTCATCCAGGTTGAGATTTGTATGGAAAACACTCTGATCTTCAATAGAAAAACTTTGATCTGCAAAAATAGTTTTTTCCCCAGCGGAGTCGCCAAAAACTGTTGGCTAGATTTTCTGCATAGCATCAAACCTAGGCAGTCATGAGATAAATCTCCCTCATTTAACCGGTGAGGCTCCCATGTCAGATTTTTCAATAAAAATGTGTTATTATCTATCAGGGGTTTTACTTTAACCACTTAGTTCATGAACCATAACTAAGAAGTTCTGCAACAAGTAAGCAGTTGTTTAAGAAAGGAAAGTTATAGAAGAAGGAAGTAAAGGAAATACAGAGAAGAAATGGGGAAGATGTGCATCCCAATTAGTAGATAGCAGAGCTAATTGCATGCACATAGAAGAAACTTAATAGATATGAACACATAGAATTATAAAACAAAGGCAGCTCTAGATCCAGATCTAAAATAACACAAAGTCTATTAAGAGATCTAAGATTAAAAGCAAGAAACACAGTACACCGTGACACAAAGTTCTCCGGAAACCTGCTCCTTTGTATTCCTTTGCTCCAAGTTGCTCTCAGGGGTTCAGCACAAAGTCTAGAACACAAGATTGCTTCTCACAAATTCTGATCGATGATTAACCCGAAGGTTCTTCCTCTACTTATAGAATGTAGAGGGGCAATTACAAGCTGGAAGCTTTAGTTGAACTGGCACATGTGGAAGTCGAAAAAGAAACAACTGGCAATCTCCTTCCTGGAATTCCTCTTTGCATGACATGTATGATTTGCAACTGAAAATAGAACCTTCTATTTTGTACGCCTGCCACCTATCTCCAAGTAATTGACTTCTTCAAGTAATGGCTTTTAAACCAATCACTTAAGTTGTATAATTTAATTGATCGCTCAATTACTTTGTCGGAGGAAAGAAGAAGGAAGAGGAAAGCTGACTTTGTCGGAGGAAAGAAGAAGGAAGAGGAAAGCTGACTTTATCCTTTTTCATGTCTGCATGCAGCTGATTCAAACTGGATCTGGAAGCAGCTGGATCTGGAAACAAGCTGGAATTGCAAGCAGTTGGAATTGGAAGCAAGCTGGAATTTTGCCTCCGCATTGTCTTCTCTTTTATCCTTGAAGCTTTTGCAGTTCTTCTGTTGTACATGCATCAGTGCAAGGTTGGCCGTAGATAACTCATCATCCTTATTTTTAATTGCATATGAGCAATTAAAAATTCTGGAAAGCACTCAGGGTGAATGAAAATTCAATGAAGGCTTCAACTGGAAGATGAGAGCACATGCACAAGGTCTTGGAAGGAATTTTCCATGCACTGTCTTCTTCATGGGCTGCATTCGAAACAAGAGGATGAAGCCTTTGTGCCAGAAGCTTTTGCAACTATAAGATCTGGATCTGGATCTGCATATGGATTTGCATCTGCATCTGCATCTGGATATGGATCTGCACCTGCATAACAAATTCTGGCAACTGGGCTATGGATGGAAAAGTTGCAGCTCGAATAATTCCACTGCTTTTAATCTGCATGCATGAGTGAAGTTTCTCCTGCACGCATGAGTGAAGTCTTTCCTGCTCTGGATCTGTCTATCAATTTAGCAAGAGGTTTTGAGCCTAGATCCGTGTGCAAATTTAGAAGTGATGCATGACTCCGTTGTGCTTTCTTTTTCATCTTTCTTCGCCATAGCTTTGTCTATCTTTGTCTGAATGTCTTTTTCTTCTTATTTGACTGGAATTCTTCAATACTGGTGCAGATCTGGACAATTCTTCAGATTTGGAGGATATATGCAATGTATTGGACATTGATAAAAGCTCCTTTTCCTTTGTAAAGCACCTGTAATGAATTCCTGCAATTTATCCAGACAAAAATGGCCACCGGAGCATGAATAGTGAATTTTAATTGTAAAAATCTGCACTTTTCAAGCCTCGCTGCCACAAAAATGGTGTTTAATTTGCACATAAAGAGAGCATAAATCCTTTCAACAACACCTGAGCTCATGTAACACCTGTGTAAACAATTATGCAGACAAAGATCAACCTCCTTCAAAGCATGCGCCAAATTTGGAAGCTTTTAGCCTTGTTTCCACCTTGGTCGAGCAAAATCCTTCTTCAAATGGGGGCGCACTTTTCCTCTTGGCTGCAATTCTTTACCTGTGAATTAAATAATTCACCCATATGGCTGCCCATGCTTATATAACCTTCACAATTCTATAATTAATAATTGCCCCAATATTTAAAGGCAATTAATTAATTAAAAATCATGCTCTTCTCTTTTAAAAATAGCATGTTTAAGGACAACCATCCAATAAATTAAATTAATCCAATTTAATCCTTCACACATCACCTCACTTAAGCTTCAGGTGTGCTTTGACCATAGCCACGAAAATAGAATTTAATATAATTTTTAATACTTTAAAAGTATTAATTCCTTCTCAAAAGGGGTTGTATTAAATAAATTAAATTTATTTAATTTTGGAATTCTATTTCAATTGATTTATTCCCCTTTGCTTTTGTTGACATTTCCACAAGCCTAGGTGCCAAAATTGGGTGAATAAATATTATCAAATATTTATTTAGTGCATTATTATTCACCCAAGGTGGGTCGCACTTTTGCATAATAGAATTCTATTTTTAAGAATTTCGACAATGGGATTATTTACCTCTGCAAGGCAGCTCCGGAAATCCCATGATCCACTTAAGTGATTTGACTTTTACAATGGGATTATTTACCCGCAAGGCAGGAAATAAAATCCCATGATTTCACTTAAGTCACTTCTCTTTTATTTCACCATGGGAATTTTTACCTGCAAGTGTGCAATAAATTCCCACCGCCTCGCTTCTATTTTTCCCACTGTAGTTTAAGTGAATTTTATAACATGGGAAAAAGTACCCTACTAAGCAGGTATAAAATTCCCATCATGCCTGCGGCTTCTATTTTTCCAATCGCAACTTAAATCCTTTGTTTTCCAAAAATGTGCCCATCTCCGCATGGGATTTTCTCAGTGCACGACTTTGCTTTTTCTCGGTGATCCGGACCTCCGATGGTGACTTCCTCGAGCATAATGTGTGTATATGTTTTCCAACCGCTGCTCCGGCCAAAAATCGGGCTTACTCCGGCGAGGGAATTGCTCCAGAGAAATTTCACAGAAAACAAAACGGGACACCACAAAAACACGAAAAATTGCCAAAAGTTACAAATAAAGCCCAAAACTTAAAATAAGTTAAAATCCTTCTGGCACATAGGAATAATAACATATTCACTCATAATAGAGTTAAAACGGAGCGCAAATAGCCTCATACGAGGCTCAAAATAATTAAATACAAATTTCCCGTAGACAAATCCCGACGACAGAATATAACAACTTTGGGCATCTGGGTATTTGGCGAAAAAGGCTAATATGGCTCTTTGGGATTATCTTGATGCAATACAAGAACTTTCAGGCAATAAAAACACAAAATGACCCATTCTTTTAAAAGTAAAAAAAATCGGATAGGGTAATCGCAGATTTCGAGGTGAAATTTGGGTGACACCACATCATTTGATTTAAACTCAATGTTCTTTTTACAAAGTTGAATTTTCTTCTCTTCGATAACATGAATTTCCAATTTTCGTGCCATGGTGAATGCCTCATAAAAAGTGCAAAAGGTTTACACCTATAGGGTTGGTGAGATGTGTCTATCACAAGCCCAAGTAAACAAATCTATGAGCTCAATTTGAGGAAATTGAAATATGAGCTAGTTATTTAAGTTGCTCCAATGAGTGACAAAGTCAACGATAGACTCATCGTCGTACTATCGTGTGGAATAAAGATCATTCATGGTAACCTTCTTAACAATGTTGATGGGGAAGTGATCTAAGAAGTCTTGTGCTATTTGATTAAATGAGTAGATGGAGTGTCTTGGTAGCTTGTTATCAAAATTCCCCGGGTAAATTTCGATAACATGCATCAAAGGTGGCAGAAAGGCAAATAGGTTGATTCAGAAAAAAGTGAAAAAATTGGCTAAGTCCTGCTAAAGGGAGCAACTGGGACATTTGGGACGTCAAGGCGCGGATCGGCCGAAAAGCCTCCAGGCGGCCCAAATTGCATTTGGGACAATCGGGCCAGAAGTACGCGAAAGGCGCGAAAAGCCGATCCGGCCGAAGGAGGAGGAAGAAATTGGCTAAGTGTTGCTCAGGACGTTTGGGACAGAAAGGCCCGAACCGGCCGAACCGGGCGAAATAAGCACAAAGGGCCCAAAAACAAAGTGGGACAAGTGGTACAAATGGGCCCGAACCGGCCAAACCGGGCGAAATTGTCCCAAGCGGTCCAAAGGAAAATGGAACAATCGGGCCAGAGGTACGCGAACCGGCCGAATCGGCCGAAATTGTCACAAAGGGTCCAAAATCAAATGGGACATCTGGGACAGATGGACGCGAAGTACGCGGAAGACCCGGCAGGCCCGAGAACCAACCAAAAGATGCCACGTGTCTCAAGGAGAAAGGTTAAAAAGTCAAAGGGGCAAGGTTTGAAGCGCTGGCCCGAGCCAATAGGAATTGGACACGTGTCCAATAGAGCAGTAAAGTGCGGAGCTCGGGAGGAAGTTAGAGAATTTGGTTGAGTTCCCCAAAAAGGCTAAAAGTAAAGGAAGCCCCGCGCCCTGTCCTCCAACAAGATCATGCCACGTGTCATCCAAATGGCGGGAGCGCGGGAAAGGGGTGAAAAAAGTCCCAAAATCATCAAAAGTCAAAATTTCAAAGGACAACCCGTTGAAAAGACGGAGGAGAGAGAATTGCTCGTCCAATCAGAGCGTGCCACGTGTCATCCAAGTGGCAGAGCGTGGGAAGAAATTCAAAAATCTGTTTTCACCTGTTCCGTGCCCTAAAACTTCAGATCGACATAACTTTCGATCCAGAGCTCAGATTTGCGCGTTCTTTATATCAACGGAAAGCTTGTGAGATTCTCTACACGTTTCCAAGGTCAATCTTGCATTTTGGTTCAGTTTGAAGAAAGAAAATCAGAAGACGCCTCTGGCACGAAATAATAAGCAGAAGTGATGCTCAACTAACAACTTTAATGCAGCAGACAGTTCGCCGCTTCTGCTAGGCAGCCCGCCGTTTTGCCAAGATCCGCCGCTTCCATCATTATGAGATGAGTTAAGTGCATTCTGGAGGTGGTTGGGGCAGATTTCGAATTCCTCTCTCTTTTCTCTCTCATTCTTCCTATAAATTGTAAGGAGGGGCTTCTTTCTAATGTTGGACATTCTTGTTTTGCAACCCCTCCCTTCTCTCCTGCTTGTAAGAGAATTCGTGGAGTTTTCAAGCCTCCCACATAGACTGTAATGCCATTGTGCCTCTTGGCCATTGCAATGTATCGAATTGATCCTTTGAGCAATATATATGTCTGTGATTGAATTTAAATCCTCTCATGTATTCATTGTTGTCATTCTGATCTCTCATTGCATTTCAGTTACCTGTGCATGGTGTGGTATTGCATCTATATGATCTGTGTTTATGTTGCAAAGCTTATGTTCTTCATTCCTCGGTGCATCACCTCCTTAGCTTAGGTTTATTTATATGCATTTCTCTCTCCCTGTCTCCTTGGTAGTTAGTTTAGTTTTTCTTGGGTAAACCTCTGCGTTTCATTGGTGCATCTAAACAGAGGAATAGGAACCAGCCTTTCTCTGGAGAATTCTTTCTCATTTTTCAAGTCCCACACTTGGAGAAAGGATTCAATGTTATGCAATCACACTGGATGCATGAGCATCAACCTAAAAATCTGATGTGCAACCAGGGGTGCTGTGATTTTGCATCAACAGTTTTGGCACGCCGGTGGGACCTAGAGGTCTCATTTTTATTGCAGCAAAGTTGATATGCATCTGCTGCAATTTTCTTGCTTAAAAAGAGCTATTATTTGCATATCTGGCGACTCCAAGGGGAAGAATCAACTGGTTTCAGCAGTACAGGCCTAAAAGCTTATGAGAAGAATCACAAGGTCAAGAGTTGGAGAGGAGGAAGTACTGTTTGAATACCTGTAATTATCTCCAAGAAGAAGGCAAAGAGGAAGAAGGATTCAAAGGTCCCCATCTCCACCAAACAGAACTCTCTCAACTCCTCCACCTGAGTGGCCTTTCTTTCAATATACAAGGGTTTTAAGACCAATCAGAATGGCGCAACCAGTGAACCCCTATGTCAACTTCACAGGCAGCAGCCCACTTGCTCTCAATGCACAAAATCCAATCCCAGTTGCAGCACTGAAGAACATTCCATACTTTACTGGGGAAAATCAGACCACTCCTGGTGATCATGTCAAGGACATTGCTAACATTTGTGCAATCCATGAGATTAATGAGATGCAAGTAGCTGTCAAATTGTTGGCGTCTTCATTCAAGGGAAAAGCATTGCAATGGTTTAGGAGCCTTGAAGCTGGCTCTATCACAAACTGGAATCAGCTGTGTATTGCACTTCATGATCAATTTGGAGAAAAGGGAGACAACTTGTCTCTTTTGGAGCAGCTGACAACCATCAAGAGAGCTCCCAATGAGCAGCTAACCGACTTCAACTTCAGATTTCAAAGATCTTGGGATAGAATTCCGGTGGCAGTCAAAGCAGAAGGTGCTTTTCTATACTACCTTAAAGCTTTAAATTCTGATATTTCTATGTTAGTTCAATCTATGGGAGGCACAACTATCCCTGCTGCTTATAGTATTGCCATTAGAGCTGAAAATTGTCTGATTCAAGCTGGCAAGCTAGCTCCTAGGCCTCCAATGCCATTATATCCAAGTTTAGAGAGCCCAAGTACTAGTCAAGCACCTGTCTTAGCTCCTATTCCCACTCCTAGGAATCAGAGTTCAAATGAAGCTTCCACTTCATCTCCAAGTGCCCCAAATGAGCTTCAAGAAGTCATGAAGCAGCTGCAAAATTTAGGTAATGAGCTGGTCACACTTAAGAGACAGCAAACTCAAGGTTTTAGACCTTCGTATCAGCCTCAAGCTCAACCTAATAGGCAGCCATATCAGCCTCAAAGGCCACCTAATCCAGCTGCAAATATGAATCAAACAAGGCCTCCTGCCAATAGACCATTCCAGCCCTATAATCCAAATGCCATATCTGCCTCTAAGGCATTAGTACCAGCACAAAACAACATTGCCCAGGAGTATGAATGGTGTTTTCCATGTAATGAACCCCATAATCAATCCATGTGCTTCAATGGTGCTTTGACCCAAGCTTTAATGGTAACAACTACTGGTGTGGAGGGTGAAAGCAATCAAGAAAACAGCCAACAACAAGAAACATTCCAACAGCAATCTGCCCCAAATGACACCACATTGGTAAATTGGCAAGCAGAGGATTTCTGTGGCATGAATCAGGCAGTTTCTCAAGGTGTTGCTGCCAACACAAGGTCAAAAAGGAGAAATTTGGGTGAAGAACAGCCATTAGCCCCAGCCAATCCACAACCTTCCACAGCTCCACAAATGATTGGCAAGCAAAACCCAGTTTCAAATGCACAAGGGCAGCCAAGAACAGCCCCTAGGCAACTCAAATGCCAATTTGTTGCTGCCACATTCAAGGAGCAAATGTGCAAATCAAGGGACAACAGAGAGATCCTTCATCACCATTTAGTATCATTGATCAGATGAAGAAGACAAATATCAATATATCTATGTGGGAATCCCTATCCATCCCAGGCCAAAGAAATCTGCTGCAAGCTGCCATAAAGGATTGGCCAACTTCGAATCAACAGGTTCAGAGGCAAGACAAAGTGCTTACAAATGCTACCCAGCCTGAAGGAAATCATGGAGCACAACAAGGTAGAATGCTGAAACCTCCCCCTTTCTATGTTTCGTTAATCATTGGAAATCAGCTAGTACATAATTACATGATAGATTCCGGGGCAAGTAGCTCAGTAATGCCTAAACAGATAGCTGATCAGTTAGGCTCCTCCAGATGAAATAGCATCTAAAGGAGTAGTGCAGGCTGGATGGGACAGCGATAGCAACAATTGGAGTGATTAGAAATTTGAGCCTTACCTTGCATGCATGTCCAAATGTTGTTGTCTTACAAGATATATCAGTCATAGACCTTCCACCACTCTTTGCCCTCTATTTGTCAAGGGACTTTCTTTGCCAAGATTGGGGGATATTTGTCGGCTGATTGGTCACACATCTTTGTTCGAACAAGGTATGGAACTAAAGCTACAATTAGGTTAGAACCTATTGCAGATTTCCACATTGAGCCCTATACTCCAAGTCATATTAATACCAATTGCTCAAAGCATTTGATCAAGAAGATCAACTTGGCACTAATGAAGTTGACATTAAGGTTGGAAGTATCCCAGATTTGACGCTTGATGAATGGGCAAACAAGGTACATGCTTTTGATCCTTATCAAGAAGTAGAAGAATCGAGCTGGGGTATATTGTATACACGAAGAAAGTAAATCTATTCCTAGCATCACCAAGCCAAACCACAAGGATGACAATGAGGTATGGCAATTTTTTTTTGATGGATCAAGGAGTAGACAAGGCGCAGGAGGTGGAGCCATGCTTATTTCACCTCAAGGAGTAAAGTATTATTCAGCTTTTAGATTTCAATTTGCATGCTCCAATAACTGCTGAATATGAAGCCTTAGTGCGGGGGATGCATTGGGCAATAAAGAGAAAAATAAAGAACTTGCAAGTTTTTGGGGACAGTGAGCTGATTGTAAATCAGGTCAAGGGACAGCATGCCGCCAAAAATGATATACTCAGGTGCTACAAGAACAGGGTATGGGACCTCATGGAAGATTTTGAGGGTTTCGGCATCAAGGCCATTCCTAGGAAAGAGAATCAAGCTGCTGACAGGCTTGCAACAGTAGGGGCAGCCTTTGACATTGTAGAAAACATTCAACAAGAAAAGGTACAGCCAAACATCCACGTGATTGTGAGGCCTTCAGTGCCGGATAACGATGTCAGTTGGCAAGTATTTGAGAATGACCAGCAAATCATCCACTTCTTGCAAGAAGAAGCTGAGTTCTCAGCCAAGAATCAAGCGAAGTTGGAACAGCAATATGGTAACCAGGTGATACAGCTGAGAACTGACAAGCTGCCCAAGGGACTTATCACTTTGGAGTCCATTTTTAATCCCAATGATCAGTTTAGAAAGGAGAAAGCAAACATTCAGGTCAAAAGAGAAGATTCGGTATCCATCTTGGTAGAAGAGAACAAGCAATTGCAAATTGGCAAGATGACAACTGAGCAAGAAAGGTATGAGTTCATACAGCTATGTCAAGAATTCCCCGACGTGTTTGCTTGGAGCTATGAAGACTTGAAAGGTTTCAATCCCAACTTAGCTCAAAGCATACCATTGAATTGGACCCAAATACTAAGCCTATCAGGCAGAAACAGAGACCAGTCAATCCACACATGGAGCCTCTCATGAGGAAAGAACTGGACAAGCTGATTGAGTCAAGAATCATATTCCCAATCAAGCATTCTAGTTGGGTTGCCAACTTAGTTCCAGTCAGAAAGAAGAGTGGAGAGATCAGGCTGTGTGTTGACTTCAGAGATTTGAATAGAGCCTCTCTCAAGGACCATTATCCACTCCCTTCCATGGAGCAAATATTGCAGGTCATAGCTGGTGCGAGAAGGTTTTCACTACTTGATGGTTACTCAGGCTTCAATCAGATTATGGTAAAGGAGGAAGACCAGTTCAAGACAGCCTTCACAACCAAATGGGGCACATATGCTTACAAGAAGATGCCATTTGGTATCGAACGCAGAGCAACATTCCAGTGAGCTATGGATATGGCATTCAAAGGCTTGATCAATAAGATAGTGCTGATATACCTAGATGATATCACTGTCTTCTCAAAGAATGCTGCAGACCATCTCTTTCACCTCAGGCAGGTTTTTCAGAGGTGTAGAAAGTTTGGAGTGTCTTTGAATCCTAAGAAGTGCATCTTTCTTGCACATGAAGGGAAACTCCTTGGCCATATTGTTTCAAAGGAGGGATTAGCAATTGATCCAGAGAGGGTTGAAGCCATAAGAGCTCTACCATTGCCAAGTCACAAGAAAGCCCTTCAGAGTTTCCTGGGAAGGATAAACTTTGTTCGGAGGTTTGTCCCAAACTTTGCAGCCCTTGTCAAGCCCATCACCAAAATGTTAAGGAAAAGCATGGCTTTCAAATGGACGGCAGAAGGCAAGGAGAGTTTTGAAGCAATCAAAGAAGCCATCTCCCAGGCACCCACTCTCATCAACCCGGACTTTTCCAAGGATTTCATCCTCTATGCATTTGGAGGTGATGACACTATTTCTGCCATTCTGGTACAACAGAACAAAGATAATGAGGAGCAGCCGATTGCTTTCTTCAGCCAGAGCCTAAATGACTGCGAGGTGAGGTACTCTTTTATTGAAAAGCATGTGCTTGCAGTAATCAGAAGCTTGAAGAAATTCAAGCATTTAGTCTCAAACAACAAGGTCCAGTTATTGGTCTCACATGCTGGGGTTAAGGACTTCCTCCTCAACAAGGATTTGAATGAGAAAAGGGCAGGATGGATCACCCGTGTCATGGAGTATGACATTGAGATCAAGATCACCAAGCTGGTAAGAGGCAAAGGTTTGTGTGAGCAGCTCGCTTCCAAACAACCAGACAGCCCAGAAGATGAAGAAGACGCTGTCCTGCTATTACAAGAAGATCAAAAACAGGAAAATGATGATGTGTCCACTCCCTGTTGGACTCAGAATATGATACATTTCCTACAAACGGGCATGTGCCCTCCAGAAATGAGCAAAGTGAAAAGAAGGTACTTCAGATTACAAGCAGTTCCTTATGTGCTTGTTGATAATGTTTTGTTTAAAAGGGACATCAACGGTGTTCTATTGAGATGTATCGGGACAGGTCAGATCGAGAGGATCTTACAGGAGTTCCATGACGGAGAGGCAGGAGGCCATTTCACCCCACGAGTAACAGCTCTCAAAATCATGAAAGCTGGTTACTATTGGCCTACTGTATTCAATGATTGCTACTCATGGGTTAAGAAATGCAAGAAATGTGCATTCTTCACAGGGAAAGGAAGGTTAGCACCACTTCCCCTTCGTCCAATTTCAGTAGATCATCCATTCATGAAATGGGGATTGGACTTCATTGGAGTCATCAATCCCAATTCGAGTCAAGGCCACAAGTGGATTCTTACAGCGACAGACTATTTCACCAAGTGGACCGAAGCAGTAGCGCTCAAAGAGGCAAGTGAGTCTAACATACTAGACTTTTATGAAGGGATAGTAACTAGGTTCGGTGTGCCGGCCACCATCATATCAGATAATGCATTAGCATTCATAGGTTCAAAAATTACAGAATGGGCTGTCAAGAATGGAATCTATTTGAGCACCTCTTCAAATTATTACCCGCAGGGTAATGGACAGGCAGAGTCCACAAACAAGAATTTGCTAAAAATCATCAGAAGGACTCTGGATGAAAATCAAAGAACATGGCATACAAGGCTAAAATCAGCGTTATGGGCTGACAGAATAACACCAAAGAGGTCTACAGGTAATTCTCCCTACAAGTTGGTCTATGGGAAGGAGGCAGTATTGCCTATATCATTAGAATTGCCAGCCTTGGAGCTCATGAAGCAGCTTGAGTTATCTGAGTTCGAACCAATGGAGGTCAGGTATGCGGAATTGATGGAATTAGAAGAAATCAGAGAACATGCAGTTCAGACGATTGAAAAGGATCAGGCCGTAGTAAAAAGATGGTTTGATAAGAGAGCTAGAGCAAGAACCTTCCAGGAAGGGGACCTGGTTCTGAAATGGGATGCAGATCGGGCAAAACCGGGGAGACATTCCAAGTTTGATGCCATCTGGAGTGGTCCCTACATGGTCACGGGATGCAAAAATAGTAATGCTTTCCAATTGTCTGCATTGGATGGAGAGGAACTTCAGATCCCGGTTAACGGAATCTATCTTAAACATTGCTACTAAGAGAAACGTTTTGCCCTTGTAAATATTAGTTTAGAGTTTTCTTAATTCCTCTAAGTGCGTATGCACATTGTCCTGTTGTAGTTAGGTTTCTATTTCCCTAAGTGCTTTGGCACAGGTTTTGCTGCTCTCAGGTTGTTTTCTACAGTTCAGAGTGTTGCTGGAGAGGAAGTTGCAGTATCAGGCTTGTTTCAGGTTAGTGCTTAACTCCATGCCCAATGGACCGCTAAAAGGCCACTGATCTTCTACCTAGCAGGCAGGTGACCCCGCTGAGTCGTCAAAACTGTTATCAAAATTCCCCCCCAGGGTAAATTTCGATAACATGCATCAAAGGTGGCAGAAAGGCAAATAGGTTGATTCAGAAAAAAGTGAAAAAATTGGCTAAGTCCTGCTAAAGGGAGCAACTGGGACATTTGGGACGTCAAGGCGCGGATCGGCCGAAAAGCCTCCAGGCGGCCCAAATTACATTTGGGACAATCGGGCCAGAAGTACGCGAAAGGCGCGAAAAGCCGATCCGGCCGAAGGAGGAGGAAGAAATTGGCTAAGTGTTGCTCAGGACGTTTGGGACAGAAAGGCCCGAACCGGGCGAAATAAGCACAAAGGGCCCAAAAACAAAGTGGGACAAGTGGTACAAATGGGCCCGAACCGGCCAAACCGGGCTGAAATTGTCCCAAGCGGTCCAAAGGAAAATGGAACAATCGGGCCAGAGGTACGCGAACCGGCCGAATCGGCCGAAATTGTCACAAAGGGTCCAAAATCAAATGGGACATCCGGGACAGATGGACGCGAAGTACGCGGAAGACCCGGCAGGCCCGAGAACCAACCAAAAGACGCCACGTGTCTCAAGGAGAAAGGTTAAAAAGTCAAAGGGGCAAGGTTTGAAGCGCTGGCCCGAGCCAATAGGAATTGGACACGTGTCCAATAGAGCAGTAAAGTGCAGAGCTTGGGAGGAAGTTAGAGAATTTGGTTGAGTTCCCCAAAAAGGCTAAAAGTAAAGGAAGCCCGCACCTGTCCTCCAACAAGATCATGCCACGTGTCATCCAAATGGCGGGAGCGCGGGAAAGGGGTGAAAAAAGTCCCAAAATCATCAAAAAGTCAAAATTTCAAAGGACAGCCCACCGAAAAGACGGAGGAGAGAGAATTTCTCATCCAATCAGAGCGTGCCACGTGTCATCCAAGTGGCAGAGCGCGGGAAGAAATTCAAAAATCCGTTTTCACCTGTTCCGTGCCCTAAAACTTCAGATCGACATAACTTTCGATCCAGAGCTCAGATTTGCGCGTTCTTTATATCAACGGAAAGCTTGTGAGATTCTCTACACGTTTCCAGGGTCAATCTTGCATTTTGGTTCAGTTTGAAGAAAGAAAATCAGAAGACGCCTCTGGCATGAAATAATAAGCAGAAGTGATGCTCAACTAACAACTTTAATGCAGCAGACAGTTCGCCGCCTCTGCTAGGCAGCTCGCCGTTTTGCCAAGATCCGCCGCTTCCATCATTATGAGATGAGTTAAGTGCATTCTGGAGGTGGTTGGGGCAGATTTCGAATTCCTCTCTCTTTTCTCTCTCATTCTTCCTATAAATTGTAAGGAGGGGCTTCTTTCTAATGTTGGACATTCTTGTTTTGCAACCCCTCCCTTCTCTCCTGCTTGTAAGAGAATTCGTGGAGTTTTCAAGCCTCCCACATAGACTGTAATGCCATTGTGCCTCTTGGCCATTGCAATGTATTGAATCGATCCTTTGAGCAATATATATGTCTGTGATTGAATTTAAATCCTCTCATGTATTCATTGTTGTCATTCTGATCTCTCATTGCATTTCGGTTACCTGTGCATGGTGTGGTATTGCATCTATATGATCTGTGTTTATGTTGCAAAGCTTATGTTCTTCATTCCTCGGTGCATCACCTCCTTAGCTTAGGTTTATTTATATGCATTTCTCTCTCCCTGTCTCCTTGGTAGTTAGTTTAGTTTTTCTTGGGTAAACCTCTGCGTTTCATTGGTGCATCTAAACAGAGGAATAGGAACCAGCCTTTCTCTGGAGAATTCTTTCTCATTTTCAAGTCCCACACTTGGAGAAAGGATTCAATGTTATGCAATCACACTGGACGCATGAGCATCAACCTAAAAATCTGATGTGCAACCAGGGGTGCTGTGATTTTGCATCAACAAAGTAACCCACCGTATCAGCCTAATATAGGTCCTGTCGGGGACATCGGGAAGGTCCGTAGCAATAAAGTGTCATCATGGACAATCAAGTAACACCCATGTTTGAACGATCGCAAATGTTGCTGCAAGTCTTCTTTACTATTGAAACGGTTGAATTTTGGCATTTCCCAATGTACATGGTATGCGAAAATAGGGATGGATGGATGAATTGGCTCATTACCGATTTCATTGTAGGTGAGAGAATTGTGCAAGCCCAAACAGATGCTTCCAAGAGTGTCGCATCCTTTCCATCATCAATTTGATGAGGTCATGGGTAGGTTGTGATGGAAGGGCATCTCCTATGGCATAAGGGGGGTGGTATTGAACCTATGATGTGGGTGGCATTCCATTGTATGGTGATGTTGAATATGGATGTTGAGAATAGGGGACCGACATAGAGGGCATGTATCCAGAATGGGTGACAGGCAAGATTGGGGGTTATTGATATTATGTGTATGTAGGTGGGACGGTCATAGTGACTCTAGTAGTGATTGGGGAAGTTTTTGGGGATGGAGAGGACAAGATTTTGGAGTGGAGTAGGGGTCACCGACACGATGGGTGGTGTGTTGCAATGGGTATTTTTGAGACAATGGGTGCGAGATGGGGTTATAGTCTGGTTGGTCGATGAGGGGACAACGAGATACTACATGTGCGACTAATACTACGTGACGCAATGGTCATGGTGGATATGGGTCCTAGATGTGAAACAAGCGGGGGTGAAGTAGGTGAAGGTAACATTGTATTATTAGGGGCTGATGCGAGAAACAGGAATAAGGGTAGGAGAGATGGATACGGGCATGCCATATATCAACCGACCCGAGGAGTCCGGGTAGAAGAGTGTTAAAGGTAAAACTATAAGGCCGTTGGATTTTGATAAAGGAGTCGTGTAAATTTCTCGTCTCCTCGTAGAAATGGTGGTAGGTATGGTTTGATTCATGGGTGATATGCTAGAGGGTGGTGAAGGACTAGCGGGATTTGTTGACGACTTGCGTGAAATGTAAGAGCATTAGCTTGATTACAAGTAAACACCATGTGAATGAATGTATATTAGGTGATGTTGTATCCTACAGGTGACACAAGGAGCAGTGAGAATGAATAAAATAGGTGTCTATATGTGGATTTGGGTAGTATATCGGTTGATATTCAAGACAAAGATAAATGCGCGCCGTTAAGGATGATGATGCCGATTCGGGGGGTGGCGAGGTCGTTCTTGTGAGACAGGAACAATTTTACCAAATGAAGCAAAAGCTGTTGTGATTATATGAACAATTTTTATGCCGACGGTTTATCAAATCCTAGAGATTACAGAGACTCACGAGAACTCGACAAAGAAAGAAAATGAAATAAGGGTTCTCTAGGAAATTCAACCCAAAAGAACAAAAAGCGAGGCGGTTAAGAAAAACCAATGTCTGGGGGGTAAGCGATGCGATTCTTGTGAAAATTGGAAAATGTAAAAAAAATGGATTTTGTGAATTTTAGTGAGATAAATAATCAATCCAAAGGTCTGGTGATGATGCAATGAAGTCCTAACACACTCACAAGAAGTCAAAATACTCTAATTGTGATTGTGGAGTGTGTAAGGCAACACAATGGAAAAATGGAGAAGCATATCCTCACACCTCAAAATGCATGTCAATCAAACACTAAAAACACGCACCTAACAAGTGATTTTTAATGTGTCGAGATTATGATATTTATAAGATTGACTCATGAATTTAGAATAGAGTTTTGGTGAGGAAGGCTTCCTACGAAGAAGAATGTCTAAAAGGAGAGGTTTCAGGTATGTTATGGCCGGGGCGGGCTGTCCTCTGAGATAATGACTTGACAAAGGCAATGATCTGGGATTACCTGCCTATCGAGACCATGTGATCACTCACAGTGCTCCTAGGTAAGATTTTGTTTAAGAAAGATGTGTATATTTCAATTTTTGTAGTTTGGTAAGACATAGAGAGAGAGAGAGCATGCTTTCTATGATTTTTTTGTCAACCATCAATTGGGCATGACTTCCATCATATAGGTTGCCCTCATTTTAATGTGAACTAAATGTAGCAAATCAGAATGTAATGCAACTAATTTTAAGACCAAATTTAAAATATTATGTTCGATGAAGGAAATCATGAATAGGAGAGGGTATGCTTTTTCAATACATGTAGAAAGAAAGAAAGAATAATGATTCCTTTTAAATGCACCAAGATAAATGTTTCTTTTGAAGAAATTAGAAAGAAGAGAAGATTCCCAGAGAAAAAGATTAATGTGTAAGCCTTTTTAAGGGAAACGAATCTGTAACACCTCACAAACCGTGATATTCCTCTTTTGCATTGCAAGCATTGACATGTGATTTTCAAGACAAATGTATGTTTTGTGGATGTTGAAAAATCATGCTTTCCATGGATAAATCATTTCTGCTCTTTGATTGTAGGGTTGATATGTTGTTGCTTGCAATAATCTATTTCACTTCTTATGAGTAAGCTGCAATCTGGTTTTAAGAGTTGCAAATTTATCTCTCACATTGACTCATCCTTGGATCAATTCCAGTGATCCAAGGAATGTTTTAAATATTCTTATCTAACTAAATGAAAAATTGACATTCATTGATTAAGAGACTTAATGGACTGAACTTGTGTTTGTTGCAAATTCTTTCTTATCTTGAAAGACCATGCCTACATTTTTTTGTGTGTTGTGCTCGGATCTTCTTGATTGACCTTTTATAGGGCACTTAATGGTGTTAAGGAAAAGGAAACCTACTTCCAAATTCTTGAGAAAGAGAGATTATAATGTGTCCTATATCTATAAGGTCTATCCTAATAGATTCGAGACTCAGGTAAATTTTTCCTAACTCTTCCTACACCACTCTACGTGGGATGACATCCTAACCTAAGTTGTAATACTAAGTTGGCATGAAGGGAAGTAACCTAAGGGATGCTAAGTTATTTCTAACCTATTGCCTATACTATTTGGTTAAGCTATGTTCTAACCTAGGTGGCAATCTATTGTTTGAAGGTTATATCTAAGGTTATATTTTTAAATTAACCTAAGCAAGTTGTACCTATCCTAAACTAATGGGTATGAAAGGGAACCTATGGGTCGATTGGAAAGTGGGAGCTAAGTGGTGGTTCCTAAGCTATTAATGAGATGTGATTTTTATTTAAAAAGGTAGAGTACTACCAGACTTGGTAATTACATGGAAATTTGGAGGAACCTACATGGAGGCATCACTAAGTTTGGAAATGCATGTGGAAGTTAAATTTAGTCTCGCCAACTTTGGATGGTAGTGGCAAGGAGAGATAGGTGGGAATATGTAAATTAATGGCATTAATTCACCTCAATTTTGGTGAGCAAGTTGTCTTGGAAGGCATGCTGGTGGATTTGTTGGGGATTGTTTTGCTTTGCATGCTTCACGATTTTTGCTCTGCATGGAGCTATCTAGTTTTTCAAACCAGTAGTTTGATATACACTTAGTGGCTATTTTTGAATTCTCTAAGCTATATTCAGTTTGAGGAATGTATAAGAGGAATTGTGAAAAAATATTATGGTTGTTTGATCTTGCTTGGAGAAGAAGGGGTGTTGAAAACTTGGCTGGAAGTCTTATTTGAATCGGTAGAGGCACTATCAGGCATGATAGGCTCTACCCTTTATGATTTCTTGCTTTCTTCTAAATGATTCATTAAAACAATTCTTTTCACTAGAAATATATATTTTCATGATGAGAATGGTTATTTACTTGCATGTTTTCTTGAAATTTATGTGGGTTTTGGAATGTGAATCCTTTGTTGTTAATGGTAGTTTGAGGGAACTTTCTGTACTAGTTATCAGTGGTCTTCATGTGAAATTTGTATTAAGGACTTTGTAACTTGTACATTGGAAGCTCTAAAATTTGTAGTGGAAGCTCTGTAGCTTGTATTCTAAAACTTTGTTTCTTGCATTCGAGACTAATGTTGAAAGAACTGGCTTGTTGCTCGTTTGGTTCGAATCTCTATTTAGTCTTGTGTTTTTGAGGTAGAGCTCTATAGTGTTCTATGCTTGTACTCAAAGCTCTAAAATTAGTATTGAAGCTTCGGAATTTTTTAAGAGTTTTATGGGGACTATGTGTTTGTGTCGGACTATGTTGGAACTTAGTGTAGATCTATACTTAAGGTTGAACCTTCGTATTCAACACTGTACTTACATTTGGTTCTTATGATGAACTTGTAGTCAGGTTGTGATTTTTTCTCTATACAATTACTCAAAGCTAAGGGTTATTCTTTTTATGGAATTATGAACTCTAGACTCGTAATGGATTTTTGTGTTTCCTGATCCGGTAATAGAATCTTGTAGAAAATCAGAACTTATGTTGGAAGCTTGTATTCATCTCTGAACAAGTATTCCGTTAATGGGAAATTTAATTCTCTACCTATTTTACGAGTTAGGTTTTGTTGGTTCATCTAGTTTTGAAGCTTAATCTCCTTTATGGACTATTTGCTTGATGGTGGCTTGAGAGTTTATTTCATTTGATGCCGAACTAGTAACCTATTTGTAATCTCCTTCGTGCTGCCCCTTGGGTGTGATTGGTTTATTTTACTTATGTCCTTTGGACTGTATAGCCTCCCTTGAACTCGACAGGGTGAGAAAAATTAAAGTAAAACCTCTCCCTCTCTTCCCTGAGTGAACCCATGTCATGTGGGAAGCTTGGTTGTTTAATTCTTAGGAATTAATGGACTAGAACTGTAATCTATTTTGGGACAGTCATATCGATTGTAGAGGTTTATGGAATGTATTATTTATTTCCTTTTTGTCTTGATGTTGAGAAAATCCTTACATGTCTTAAGATTTTAAATGAAACTCGTGAGGCTTGTGGTGGTTCTATTCAGTCAAGTTGGAGGAAGTTAGGGATAGTACTTGTCTTGAACAGATTGTTTAGTTCCTTACTCTCTTCAGATATTTCATCTGATTTGTGGGTTTTAATTGAATGTTGAATTTAAACCTATTTTTAATGTGTGTCGTTTGAAGGGAATATGGTATCCCTGTCTTAAATGCTTGGAAATTCAGTCCCTGGGACCGTGAGTTTCATCGACCCTTGTCTATCTTGCACTATTGCGTATTTCTGTTCCTTGTTGGGTTCTTTGAATGGATCTCTAGGTTTTTGACAGAGAAGTGAATAGGATCTCTTGGGGACAGTATGTTGTTTAGAGATGATACTATGAATTTCATTTGGAGATTGAATTTGGATTTGAGCTTGGTGAATGGAAATAGGTCTTCATTTGTAAGTTTGTAATGGAAGTTGGTAATGTGCATTCTTTAACTTGTATTTTGTTTGAGTTCTCTTTTGGGAACTAGCTAAGGAATTCCTAAGTTTGTACTTAATAAAGGATTTCATTTCATAGTATAAATGAAATGAAATATGGATTGGGTCCTTTTTGGTTTGAGATCCTTTTATGTTAACTGTATAAGTTCATTGACCAAACTTCTCTTTTATTGATTCTCTTCTGAGATGGGAATTTTCTTGTGGATTGGTTAAGAGATTTATTTCATTCGAGTATAGCTTGGATTTTTGGAAAGTTTGGTTTTAGACCTTTTAATTATATACTACTAACATACTGAAGTTAGTAAAACTTTCAGTTAGACTATTTTTAACTACTTGGATTGAATTGGGATTCTTGTTTTGTTGTTGCCTCTTATTTGATGGACTCCTTATTTTGTCATCTTTGGACTGAGGTAGTGATGTGTGTTCTAAACTTGATTCTTTCCTTCAGAGGAATTATGTCTAAGAAATAGATTTTTATTGATTATATTCTTTGTTTATATGGAAAGATGAAGCATACTAATATGAGTTATGCTGTAACTAACCTCTTTGTTGCCTAGAAAAGTTAAATGTGTTTTTCTATTCTTTTGAATTTATGAAATAATGGAAGGACAAGATTTGTTGACTGTTTAAAAGTAACTGATAGGATCAACTAGGTCTTGTTATGTAAGTTGAATGTTACTGATTATATTATGCCCTTTTCTCAAAAGTGAATTGGACTCTCTGAATTGTTCTTCTTTCTAGATGTTATTACTTATGATTACTTATATGATGCCTATTAATTGTTTCATAAAAGCATATTTGTTTAATGAAACAATTAGTGGAATGCACTTTACTTTAATGCTTAGTGCTTATCATGCTCAATTCATTGAATTGACCCATGTTAGTAATTTTGCAGATGGACATCATAAGTGATAAAAGAAGACAAGATATTTCATGTTGTATTGGCTTATTTAACTCTGAATCTTATGTAAAGAGTTTCGATTCTTTCTTCAGTTGTATGAAAAATAAAAGTTGTATTCTTTGGGATAGAGGTTGTTGTTGAACAGTATGCCTGATATGCATAGTCTTGTAAATGTATAGTTTTATAATGATGAATTGAAAGTTGGAAATTTACTTGTATTGGTTGTGTAAATTATCTTGTATTTATGAGGAAGATGGAAATCCTATCTTGATGATATTTTTCATATCTGTTATATGCTTAATTTGGATAAACTTGATCAGTTGGATAAAGGGAATTAGTTTAATTTCTTTATTTAGATGCAGCTTGTTAAGTTGCATAAAATAACGAAATTTATCTAAACAATTCTAACATAGTAATGGAATGTGTAATGAATATGTAGTAAAACTATAGAAATTATGAAAGATAAGAAGGGTATGACAAACCCTAACACTTAATCATGTAGAGGAATATTCTTCCTCGCTTAAAGAAATGTAATCTAAAGAATGGTGATATGATCATTAATCGTTAGACTTCATTTCCTATAAATTCTACTACTAGTTGAACCTATTTGGTTGTTACACCTTCTTTGAATGGTTAAGTTACATTAAATGGAAATTAGGATGTCGTTGTCCTATTCCTTTGGATACTTGTTTTTTAAGCCATGTAAAACAAACCTATAAAGAAATCATAAGTTAAGGAAGTTCTTTAATGGATAAATGAATCAAATTTAGAAAAGAACTTATGGAGTGTTGGATTAGGGTTTAGCAGGTTGTTGCTATAATCGGTGTAATAATCCAAATTAATAATGTATTAATAACCTCCTTGGGGTATGTACATCTTGATGAGGTAATTTCTATAGGATGTTGGCACACACCAACTATAGGGCTGTACCTTCGAGAAGACAAGGGTCTTCTCGAGGATACAACATTGCAGTTGACATGTGGCAACACCCTTCTACATTGATCATCTAGATCTACACACAAATAAGGACTTGAACTTAGTTTCTCTCTAGGTCAAGTTAGTGGCATGTTTAGGATAGGTAGTAGCTTTTAATGGCTTAGGGTACCTTGGCACATCCGGTTGACTTAGGTCAACCAAGTATGCCCATTTACCCTAAGACATTGTGAGTGTCTTCCTATAATAAATTATGTTTCTAACCAGGCTAGGGTTAAACCTTGGGCAAGTGGATTGATGGTAGTTAGTAAAGACCATTCTAGATAATAGAAGAGTGAGGTGAAGGACGTATTCTAGAATGACGAGTATGTCATCTAGGAATAGTAACATGAACAATATGTTGAAAATCTTTGGCCAAAGTATCGCAAGTTATTGGTTGTGTTGTCCTATGTCACCTAGTTTAAAGCAACGTGATGTCAGATGAATATTGGTAACAAATATTTAGATAGGTTCTTTAAATAGATCACTCAGTACCTGGATTAGGGTAGGGGAACCAAGTATACGTAGTATACATAAAGTATTCTATACTTCAAGTTAACATGAGAGATCGGTTGGTAACCGAGTCATGGAATGAGAGATCGAGAGCATCTAGGAGTCATTACAATTTGCATATGGTTATATGTTATGAGATTGATTGGAATGGAATGTTTGTTCTAAATGATGTTTTATTTAGAATACAAAACATTATGAAAAAAATCTCCCTTGTTTCTAAAGTCTTAAAATGGGAATGTTACATCTTAGTATCGAGCTAAAGGTTGCTGAGATCTTGGACCTAGTATGTTCATAATCGATGAAACTTAAATTTTCTTGTAACATAAAATGGTTAGAACAAGAGGAAATGTTGAAAATAATCCTCCACCCGAGGAAGGAGTGGAAACTACCCAAAAATTTGATGAGATCGTTCTTATCGCCCAATTAGAAACAAGAGATTGTTTGGCTTTACTTGAATAGCAAGTAATGGGAAATGAGGAGGAAGAATATGCTAATAGCAATAATCAGCCACCTCTTGGGGAAGACACCAATGTAGGTGTTGATAATAACAATGTGAACATACCTGATCAACCTGAGAACAAAAAGGCTAGGTTGGTAGCTGAACTCACTAATGATATAAAAAGGATAAGTCCACCCAATTTTGATGACACCACATTAGGAGATGGGGCTGATAATTAGATCAGTGAAATGGATAAATATTTTGCAATAAGGAAATTCTTAGAAGAAATAAAGGCGATATAGGGAGCATACCATCTTTCCCATGAGGTATCTTCATGGTGGGACAACTGTAAGGATGAGTTAAACATTGATGAAACTAATATCACATGGGATCAATTTAAAGGTTATTTTAGGAAATATTGGCTACCACAACTTTACTATGATCAAGAAAATGACTGAATTCTAGAACTTAGCTCAAGGAAAGATAATTATAACTGAGTATTGGTAGTGGTTTACTAAAATCCTTAAGTATGTACCTCATAACCAAACCGATGAGAATTTAGGATATGGAAATTAATCATGGGATTGAATCCCATTACAGGAGGAGAGGTGGATGTTCACATCCCAACCATGATGGAAGGTGTTGTTCAAAAGGCCATAAGGCAAGAACAGAAATTGAAGGCAATTTTTGCTCATAAGGAGGAAGTAAGGAAGAAAATTCCTAACTCCTCTTCATCATCTCTTGCACCTAAGAAAGGACCATGGAAGAAATTTGGAATGAAAAGTAAGTTTTCATCTGATACTAATAAGAAAGCAACAACAAACAAGTTTGCTAGTAATGCACGGAAAAACTTTGCCAAGAAGAATAATAATGGATATAAGTCATATGGGAGTCAGAATGATAACTCTAAGGATAGAAATAAACCCGAGCCTAGGAAAGGACCTGTAGGAGGCTGTTATAACTGTGGAAAAGATCATTATGCAAATCAATTCCCTTTGAAAAAGGATGATCATAATCAATGAGCACAAGATACATGCACAAGAGGTGACAAGTAGGTGAGAAATAGGCCATGCATATAAAAGTTTTGGGTACAGTTTTTGGTTTACCTATAACTATTATTTTTTATACCGGAGCTACTGAATGTTTTATTTCTAGTAAATTAGCATCAAAACTAAAAATAAAATGTTGGAAACATGGATAAAACATGGACTATGTAGTATGGAAACAATGTTGTTCATATAATTAGTATGTGTCTTTTGGAGCATTCTTGATTTACCTAAATTTTCCAATGAAGTTGATCTCTATGTTGCCTTTGGGGTCTTATGATGTAATCATAGGTGTTAATTGGTTAGTAGAACATAAGGATAAAGTGGACTATTTTGAAAAACACATTAGTTGTTTAGATGACCTGCAGAAAACAACAGAGATTCAGGGTGTGAAACGTGAGATTTCTATTAGACAAATGTCAACTATGCAACTTAAAAAGGCCAAAAACAAAGGTTGTACCTTATATGCAGTAAAAATTACTAAAACATTGAAGTAACAAAAATGATATTATGGAACGATATCTATTGTTATGAGACTTTAGTGACATATTTCTGGAAGAATTTTAGGTCTTCCACCCAAAAGGGAGTTTGATTTCATGATTGAGATCAAGCCTAGAACTGAACCTATTTCTAAAGCACCATATCGAATGACTACTATAGAATTAGTAGAGCTTAAGGCTCAGTTGCAGAAATTTTGTCTAAAGGTTTGATTAGACCAAGTGTTTCACCTTGGGGAGCACCTATAATTTTTGTGAAAAAGAAGGATGGAACACTTAGATTGTGCATTGATTATAGAATGTTAAACAAAGCAAAAATCAAGAATAGATACCCACTCCTAGGATTGATGATTTATTTGATCATATGTGTGGAGCATCGGTATATTCTAAGATATATATTTGATCTGGATATCATCAATTATGGATTAAGGATGAGGACATTCATAAAACAAATTTCAGAACAAGGTATGGACATTATGAGTTCACAATTTTACCTTTTGGATTAACAAATGTACCTATAGCATTTATGAACTTAATGAATAATATCTTTCAAGAATACTTGGACAAATTTTTTCTTGTATTCTTGGATGACATTCTCATATATTCTAAAAGTATTGAGGAACACCATGAGCATTTGAAGATAGTTTTAGAAATTTTGAGAAAAAGACGGTTATATGGTAAGTTATCTAAATGTTCTTTCTATGACATAAAGTGCATTATTTGGGACATGTAATAAGTAAGAATGGAATTTTTAGATCCTTCTAAAATTGTAGCTATAACTGAGTGGCCTACACCAAAGAATGTACATGAAGTTAGAAGCTTCATGGGGCTTGTTGGTTACTATAGGAAATTTGTAAAAGACTTCTCTAAGGTGGCTGCACCAATAAATTCTTTACAGAAGAAGGATAAAAAGTTTGTTTGGAGTGAGAAATGTGAAATTGCATTAAAAATTTGAAGGAACAATTAACTTCTACACCTATTCTAGCAGTACCAAATCCTAATGGAGATTTTATGGTGGTAACTGATGCATCTAGTGAAGGTCTAGGAGGTATTTTGTTACAAAATGATCATGTCATAGCTTATGAAAGTAGAAAACTAAAGTTACATGAGTTGAATTATGCTCCACATGATTTAGAGCTTGTTGTCATTATTCATGCACTACAAGTTTTGAGGCATTACCTACTTGGTAAACCTTTTTAATTAAAAACTGATCATCTTAGGTTAAAGTATATCTTCACTTAACCAAATCTTAATGCAATGACAATGAAGGTGGTTAGAGTTTTTGTCTCGATATGATTTTGAAATTAGTTACATCAAGGGTAAAGAAAATAGAGTGGTTGACACGCTAAGTGTAGGAAGCACATTTATGCACTCCTATAACATTGAGAACTCAATTTAAAGATGAAGTAAAAGTGTTATGGAATCTAGTTCTTACTTTAGTAAGTAAAGACAACGCTTGATGTAGATCCTAGTGATCGAGGTATAAAGGTTTTCACTTTGATAATGAAAGAATCTTAAGATTTGAAAATAGGGTATACATACCTTCGCTAAATGACTTAATAAATAAATTGTTAGCGGAATTTCACAATTCACCTTTTTTGGACACCATGGTATTACAAAGATGTTTGCTGATATAAACCAACAATATTTACGGAATGGAATGAAAAGGATGTTATAGACTTTATGACACATTGCCTTGAATGTCAATGAGTTAAAGCGGAATATATGCACCCATTCGGTTTATTGTATCCTCATAGCATACCATGATAAAATGGAAAGTTATAAGCATGGACTTTATACAAGGGTTACCTATGTCAAGAAATAAAAATGATGTTATTTTAGTAGTTGTGGATAAACTAACAAAGGTAGCACATTTTACTATGGGTAATCTGAAGGATGATTCTCTTGTGTTAGCTAAAATATTTGTACACAAAATTTTCAAATTACATGGAGTACCTAAATTAATCATATCGAATAGAGATCCTAGAATGATGTCAATATTTTGGCAAATGCTTAATGCAGCTCTAGGAACTAAACTAAAATTCAGTTCTGCATATCATCTGAAAACGGATGGACATACTGAAAGAGTTAATCAGGTTTTAGAGGATATGTTACGAATGTATTGTATGGACCAGCAATATAAGTGGAAGAGTACCTTCCACTAGTTGAGTTTGCATATAATAATACTTATCATGCCTCTCTTAATATAACACCTTTTAAAGCATTATACGGAAGAAAATGTAGAACCCCTGTTAATTGGGACATTATTCAAGATAAAGAGGTAATTGGACCTGAAATTCTTATTGAAATGGAACAACAAGTTAAAATGATTTGTGAATGCTTGAAGGAAGCAAGCTGATAGGCAAAAGAGTTATGCTGATTTAAAGCATGTAGACATGAAATTTGAACTTGGTAAGAAATTTTTCTTTAGGTTAAACAAAAAAAAGACTCTATAAATTTTTGTCAAGGCTGCCAAGTTATCACCTCATTATGTGGGACCTTTTGAGATAGTTGAAGTAATCAACCCTTTAGCTTACCGTTTAGCATTACCTCCTACTTTGGCTTTATCATGAATGCATGATGTTTTCCATATTTCTTTGCTTAAGAAATACGTTTCATTTATCACGTGTTAAATTGGAATTCCTTAGAGGTCCAAGACCCAGGAATAATCATGGTTAAACCCATACAAGTGTTAGAAACTCACCAATTGCATTTAAGAAATCGTGAGATAAGTCAATGTAAGGTCTAAAGTGGGACCAGTTTAATGAAGAAAGTGTAACCTGGGAAAACTTGGACGATATGAAAACTACTTTTCCTTATTTATTTGATCAAAATTGACTATGGTGACTGATAAAAATTTGTGATTTTATCTTTATATGTCAATAAGTCTGCCGGTTATGAATAGACAACTATTGTTTTTAAATAAACAACTATGTAAATGCTGATTTCTGAAACTTTAAATTCAGATATTGTTGCAAACTTATTCTATGAAAGTGAATAAATTGAGTATCCTGATTGCGTTGATTAAAATGAGATAATCATCAGGATGATGATTCTTTTTAGGAGGGAAGTATGTAACACCTTGTCAAACTATGATATTCCTCTTTTGCATTACAAGCATTGACATGTGATTTTTAGGACAAATGTATGTTTCACGGATGTTGAAAAATCATGTTTGCCATGGATAAATCATTTCTGCTCTTTGATTATAGGGTTGATATGTTGTTGTTTGCAATAATATATTTCACTTCTTATGAGTAAGTTGCAACCTAGTTTTAAGAGTTGCAAATTTATCTCTCACATTGACTCATCCTTGGATCAATTCTAGTAATCCAAGGAATGTTTTAAATCTTCTTATCTATTTAAATTAAAAACTAACATTCATTGATTAAGAGACTTAACGAACTAAATTTGTGTTTGTTACAAATTCTTTCTTATCTTGAAATATCATGCCTGCATTTTGTTGTGTGTTGTGCTCATATCTTCTTGATTAACCTTTTATAGGGTGTTTAATGGTGTTAAGGAAAAGGAAACCTACTTGGATTCTTGAGAAAGAGAGATTATAATGTGTCCTATATCTATAAGGTCTATCTTAATAGATTCGAGACTTCGCGTAAATTTTCCTAACTCTTCCTACACCACTCTACGTGGGATGACATCCTAACCTAAGTTGTAATACTAAGTTGGCATGAAGGAAGTAACCTAAGGGATGCTAAGTTATTTCTAACCTATTGCCTATACTATTTGGTTAAGCCATGTTCTAACCTAGGTGGCAATCTATTGTTTGAAGGTTATATCCTAAGGTTATATTTTTAAATTAACCTAAGATCTAACCTAAGAAAATTGTACCTATCCTAAACTAATGGGTATGAAAGGGAACCTATGGGTTGATTGGCAAGTGGGAGCTAAGAAGAGGTTCCTAAGCTATTAATGAGATGTGATTTTTATTTAAAAAGGTAGAGTACTGCCAGAATTGGTAATTACATGGAAATTTGGAGGAACCTACATGGAGGCATCACTAAGTTTGGAAATGCATGTGGAAGTTAAATTTAGTCTCACCAACTTTAGATGGTGGTGGCAAGGAGAGATAGGTGGGAATATGAAAATTAATTAATTCACCTTAGTTTTGGTGAGCAAGCTATCTTGGAAGGCATGCTTTGGTAGATTTGTTGGGGTTTTCTTGCTTTGCACGCTTCACGATATTTTCTTTGCATGGAGCTATCTTGTTTTCAAACCAGCAATTTTATCTCGCACTTAGTGGTCCGAGCTATTTTGGTTCGAGGAATGTATAAGAGGCATTGTGGAAAAATATTATGGTTGTTTGATCTTTCTTGGAGAAGAAGGGGTGTTAGAAACTTACTGGAAATCTTCTTGAATCGAAAAGAGGCACTATCAGGCATGATAGGCTCTACCCATTAAGATTTCTTGCTTTCTTCTAAATGATTCATTAAAACAATTCTTCTCAGTAGAAATATATATTTGCATGATGAGAATGGTTATTTACTTACATTTTTCTTGAAATTTATGTGGGTTTTGGAATGTGAATCCTTTGTTGTTAATGGTAGTTTGAGGGAACTTTCTCTGTACTAGTTATCAGTGGTCTTCATGCAAAATTTGTATTAAGGAATTTGTAACTTGTACTGGAAGCTCTGAAATTTGTAGTGGAAGCTCTGTAGCTTGTATTCAAAACTTTGTTTCTTGCATTCGAGACTAATGTTGAAAGAACTGGCTTGTTGTTCATTTGGTTCCGAATCTCTGTTTAGTCTTGTGTTTTTGAGGTAGAGCTCCGTAGTGTTCTATGCTTGTACTCGAAGCTCTAAAATTAGTATTGAAGCTTTGGAATTTGTTAAGAGTTTGTATGGGGACTATGTGTTTGTGTTGGACTGTGTTGGAACTTAGTGTAGATCTGTACTTAAGGTTGAACCTTTGTATTTGACATTGTACTTACATTTCGTTCTTATGATGAACTTGTATTCGGGTTGTGAGTTTTTTCTATACAATTACTCAAGCTAAGGGTTATCCTTTTTATGGAATTATGAACTCTAGACTCATGCAATGGATTTTTGTGTTTGCCTGATCCGGTAATAGAATCATGTAGAAAATAGAACTTATGTTGGAAGCTTGTCTTTGTCTCTATGAACCAATATTCCATTAATGGGAAATTTAATTCTCTACCTATTTTACGAGCTGGGTTTTGTTGGTTCATCTAGTTTTGAAGCTTAATCTCCTTTATGGATTGTCTACTCGATGGTAGCTTGAGAGTTTATTTCGGTTTGATGCTAAACTGGTAACCTCCTTGTAATCTCCTTCATGTCACTCCTTGGGTGTGAATGGTTTATTTTCTTATGTCCTTTGGACTGTATAGCCTCCCTTGAACTCGATAAGGTGAGAAAAATCGAAGTAAAACCTCTCCCTCTCTGCCCTGAGTGAATCCGTGTCGTGTGGGAAGCTTGGCTGTTTAATTCTTAGGAATTAATGGACTAGAAATGTAATCTATTTTGGGATAGTCATATCGATTATAGATGTTATGGAATGTATTATTTATTTCCTTTTTCATCTTGATGTTGAAAAAATCCTTACTTGTCTTAAGCTTTTAAATGAAACTCGTGAGGCTTTTGGTGGTTCTATTCAGTCTAGTTGGAGGAATTTAGGGACAATACATGTTATGAATAGATTGTTTATTTCCTTACTCTCTTCAGATACTTCATCTCATTCATGGGTTTTTATTGAACGTTGAATTTAAATCTATTATTAATGTGTGTCATTCGGAGGGAATATGGTATCCTTATCCTGAAGGCTTGGAAATTCAGTCCCTGGGACCGTGAGTTTCATCGACCCTTGTCTATCTTGCACTATTGTGTATTTCTATTCCCTATTAGGTTCTTTGAATGGATATTTGGGTTTTTGACAAAGAAGTGATTAGGATTTCTCGGGGACAGTATGATGTTTCAAGACGATACTATGAATTTTGTTTGGAGATTGAATTTGTATTTGATCTTGGTGAATGGAAATAGGTCTTCATTTGTAAGTTTGTAATGGAATTTGGTAATGTGCATTCTTTGACTATGCATTCTGTTTGAGTTCTCTTTTGGGAACTAGCTAAGGAATTCCTAAGTTTGTACTTAATAAATGATTTCATTTCATAGTATAAATGAAATGAAATGTGGATTGGGACCTTTTTGGTTTGAGATCCTTTTATATTAAGCTGTATAAGTCCATTGACTGAGACTTCTCTTTTATTGATTCTCTTCTGAGATGGGAATTTTCTTGTGGATTGGTTAAGAGATTTATTTCATTTGAGTATAGCTTGGATTTTTGGAAATTTTTGTTTTAGACCTTTTGAATTATATACTACTAACATACTGAAGTTAGTAAAACTTTCAGTTAGACTGTTTTAATCTGCTTGGATTGAATTGGGATTCTTGTTTTGTTGTTGCCTCTTTATTTATGGACTCCTTATTTTGTCATCTTTGGACTGAGGTAGTGATGTGTGTTCTAAACCTGATTCTTTCCTTCAGAGGAATTGTTTCTGAGAAATAGATATGTATTGATTCTCTTCTTTGTTTATATGGAAAGATGAAGCATACTAATATGAGTTATGTTGTAACTAACCTCTTTGCTGCTTGGAAAAGTTAAATGTGTTTTTCTATTCTTATGAATTTATGAAACAATGGAAGGACAAGACTTGTTGACTATTTAAAAGTAATTGATAGGATCAACTAGGTCTTGTGATGTAATTCAGATGTTACTGATTATATTATGCTCTTTTCTTAAAAGTGAATTCAGACTCTCTTAATTGTTCTTCTTTCTGGATGTTATTACTTATGATTACTTGTATGATGCCTATTAATTGTTTCATAAAAGTAGATTTGTTTAATGAAACAATTAGTGGAATGCACTTTACTTTAATGCTTAGTGCTTATCATGCTCAGTTCATTGAACTAACCTGTGCTAGCAATTTTGCAGATGGACATCATAAGTGATAAAAGAAGACAAGAACTTTCATGTTGTATTGGCTTATTTAACTCTGAATCTTATGTAAAGAGTTTTGATTCATTCTTTAGTTGTATGAAAAATAAAATTTGTATTCTTTAGGATAGAGGTTGTTGTTGAATAGTATGTGTGATATGCATAGTATTGTAAATTTCTTGTTTTATAATGATGAATTGAAAGTTGAAAATTTACTTATATTGGTTGTGTAAATTATCTTATATTTATGAGGAAGATGGAAATCCTATCTTGATGATATTTTCCATACCTATTATATGCTTAATTTGGATAAACTTGATCATTTGCATAAAGGGAATTAGTTTAATTTCTTTATTTAGATGTGTCTTGTTAAGTTGTATAAAATAAAAAAATTATCTAAACATTTCTAACATAGTAATGGAATGTGTAATGAATATGCAATAAAACTATAGAAATTGTGAAAGATAAGAAGGGTATGAAAAACCTAACACTTAATCATATAGAGGAAGATTCTTCCTCGCTCAAAGAAATGTAATCTAAAGAATGGTGATATGATTGTTAATTGTTAGACTTCATTTCCTATAAATTCTACTACTAGTTGAACCTATTTGGTTGCTACACCTTCTTTGAATGGTTAAGTTACATTAAATGGAAATTAGGATGTTGTTGTCTGTTCCTTTGGATACCTGTTTGTTAAGCCATGTAAAATGAACCTATAAATAAATCATAAGTTAAGGAAGTTATTTAATGGCTAAATGAATCAAATTTAGAAAATAAATTATGGAGTGTTGGATTAGGGTTTATCAGGGTTGCTGTAATCGGTGTAATAATCCAAATTAATAATGTATTAATAACCTCCTTGGGGTATGTACATATTGTTGAGGTATTTTTTAGGATGTCATCACATGCCAAGTATAGGGTTGTACCTTTAAGAAGACAAGGTCTTCTCGAGGATACAACATTGCAGTTGACATGTGGAAATACCCTTCTACATTGATCATCTAGATCTACACACAAATAAGGACTTGAACTTAGTTTCTCTCTAGGTCAAGTTAGTGGCATGTTTAGGATAGGTAGTAGCTTTCAATGGCTTAGGGTACCTTGGCACATCCGGTTGACTTAGGTCAACCGAGTATGCCCATATACCCTAAGACATTATGAGCGTCTTCCTATAATAAATTATGTTTCTAACTAGGCTAGGGTTAAACATTGGGCAAGTGGACTGATGGTAGTTAGTAAAGACCATTCTAGATAATAGAAGAGTGACGTTAAGGATGTACTTTGGAATGACGAGTATGCCATCTAGGAATAATAAGCATGAACAATATGTTTAAAACCTTTGGCCAAAGTATCTAGTTTAAAGCAATGTGATTTCGAGATGAATATTGGTAACAAATATTGAGATAAGTTCTTTAATCAAATCACTCAAGTACCCAAATTAGGGTAGGGAACCAATTATACATAGTATACATAAAGTATTATATACTTCAAGTTAACATGAGAGATCAATTTGTATGGCGAGTCATGGAATGAGAGATCGGTAGCATACCAAGTCATTGCGGTTGCATATGGTTATCTGTTATGAGATTGATTAGAATGGAATGTGTGTTCTAAATAATGTTTTATTTAGAATAGAGAATATTATGAAAAAAAAATTCCCTTGTTTCTAAAGTATTAAAATGGGAATGTTACACAAACACACAACTTTTGCCTAGGAATAAAGAAAATGCAATAGAACCCTAATGGGTGTCAGGCGTGCAAAATGTTTCACTATTCTTTTTACATTTTGAGTGACAAAATAGATAGGGTTATGGGCTAGAAGGAACTACCTGTAATAGAAAACTAGACCACAAAAGAGAAGTTAAATGATATCGATAGTGGATTGTCACAGTGTATGCTAGTTCCAGGAAGTGTTATACTTCTAGATGGCTATCAATCCACCGTTTAAAATAAATTAATGTGAGAAATAATTAAATTCCTACTATATTTGATATGATTTAGGTATCTCTTTCAATTAAAATAAGCAAATCCAATCAAAACATGCTAGACTATAGTTGGATCTAAAGGATGAGGTGACTATCAAAGTCTTGGGGTAGTCGAGAGTCCGATTTTTGGTTGTTTAGGTCAATTTGTAGGAGGTTGTTTGGCTTTGTTCTTAGGAAAGGTATAAAACATAGAGACTAATGTTGGTTTGGTATGACCGGTGATGGTTTATTCAGAACCGATGATGGTTATGGGTAACCGTTGTCGGTAAGGTTAGGGTGTATGAAACTCAAAGAGATCTGATTACAAGGTTTGATCTAGGATTTGATAGAGATGGTAGGGTGGAAAAGGAGGTTTATAGAAGCATCAGGTGTATTCAGGGATGAATAACAGGTGAGGATGGGTGATTTGGTGGTGTGGGTAAGGAAATGGTTGGGTTACATGTTGGTATGGGATAGGAGAATGAGCATGCAAAGTGTAGATTAATAACATGAGTAAAAAAGCTACTAACTGAAATAATAATGCTAGTTAGGGATACACTTACTATGATGCAGACTAGATGGTTGAATGGTAATGGTAGTTGATCAGAAGGATGGTATTTAGGACCATGGCAGTGAATCATGGAATGCTTTCGTGAGTGCTATGCTTCTAAATTTGTCACGGTGTTGGGTCCGAATGTCTAGATGTGTGAAAGGATGTTGATTCTTATTACATGCAACTCTAATCTCTCTCCTCTGGTCTAGAATGTGACAACCTATCAAAAAAAGTTTCTAAGGTGAATAAATGGTAACCGACGATGATTCCATCTTGATCAACATCGGTTAAGGTGGGATTCCCTAGGTTTACTAAAATGGGTATATCTTTCTAATTTCTTAGGCCAAGTTGGTTTGTTATCATGGATCAAAATGGAATCTTCCCTTATAATGAGCGGTAATGTGGTTAGAGAAATCTTAGGCATGTGCTTTTAGGTTTAGACCAAATCTTAGCTCATTAAGGAAAGTAATACTTAGTTGTAGTTAGTTATGGGAACATGCCAAGAATAGGTCTAGGGTGAGATGGTTGGGTGAGGTGTCTAGGTGAGGTGAGAACTAGGTAAATTAAAACAATTAAATAATTAAAGTTGTGAGGATGAGGATTAATTTAATTAAAATAATTAAATTAATATTAATGTGGGGTAAAAGGGGCCATGGTTAGGTGCCCATGTTTAAGTTGGTTATCTAATCAGGGGCTAATGGGAATGTGACCAAATTTTGGTGTCTACACCCGAGGGCTGAAAACTTGCCACATGAGGAACCATAGAAGGGGTTGAGCTTGGGTGATTTTTTTGTACCATTTTTCTCCTTGGGAATGGTATAAGAGGAAAATAAATACACTCTAAAGATTGCGACACTTGGCATGATCGGGTGTAGGCAAAGGAAAGTGAGCTTAGCGATTAAGCACTTTCTCGAGATGAAGATGGTCACATGAGGAACCAAAGAGGGGGGATGAGCTTGGTACTCTTTTTTGGACCCTAAAATATTGGCCAAGTACCAAGAGGTGTGCATGCACATGATTAGTGGATAGAAGGGTACTCAAGGAAAAGCACACAGGAAAAAGAGGTTTATGAAGGATTTAAGTGAAACCCGGGGTGTGCGGGAGAGGAAGAACAAGGGTTTAAAGGACTTAGACATATCGGCATCATGGAGTAACTTAAGGAAAAACATGAGGACCCCACTAGGCTCGATAAGTAGATAAGGTGCCAACCTAGAACCTTAGAGATAAAGGAAAGGATATTTTGTGCGGGGGATATTCCCAAAGACATCATTATAATTAGTGGAAGGTTTGCTAAGAGGATAAGCATTTACCAATAAAGGACCATATTGACACTTGGCATGTGATCTGCATTCATGAGATAAGTCTTTGCGGTGGTCAATGATCCTATTTAAAGAGGTGCTCCGGGCGGGAACATAGACATGAAGAGAATGCACAGAGAATGTAGATATAGAGAGTGCAAAGGGAGTAGAGAAAGATAATTAGAATAAAAAAGTGCTACAGAAATGTCAAGGGTTTGGAGCTCATAGTGTTAGGGTTTAGAGTACTTAGTGCTAGAGGGTTATAAGGGATGCCATTAAGCATATGTATGGGTACTTGGGATCTGTTACAAGGGATATAATGGGGAAAGTATAATTAGGATCTCTAATCAAATAGGATTACAAGAGTTGAGTATCTGTCATTTGATGTATATGGTCTGAGATGACCCTTTTGAATGTAATATGGCTACTAGAATTCTATTAAATCAATATACATGGATCTATTCTATATAACTTGCTTATTGGTGTAAACTCTTATGTTATTTGGCTTATCATGACTCGAGATCTAGTTTCTTTTACTTATTACAATGATTATTTAGCTTTTGTGATGCAGCGATATGTAGATATTTTAGTTATATTATGCTTTTCTAAGTATATGCATGTACTTATATTTCTATAAATAATCCTCTATTAATGGCAAAAATCTCTCAAAAATCTCACATAAAGGAGGGGCTCAACACCCACATGCACCTCAGGTGAGTGCCCAGAGTATGTTGGATGATAGGTTGACGTACTTGGGGTTAGAAATAAGTATTGAGGGTAAAATAATGACTACATCTTGGTTCCATTGTCAGGACCTCTTCAAAAGCTATTGTGAGAGAAATGTGTGATGAGAGTGCTTGACCTTGGATAGTGTTGAAGTGTGGCTCAAAAACATGGAGGATGAGTTTTCTGAAATTTTTAATATTGGATCTAAGTTTGATGCACAAAAATGGGTGGAGGATAACTTGTATCAAAAACTCTATGATACATTAACTGCTTTTTTGCCATTAGATTTGTATGAATGGCTATTAGCATATGCATCAAGGATGAGTTGGTACTATAGACCTCATGTTTGGACCTAGGAGGAATATCAATGGTTGCATGATGCCGATCTGACATGGACCCATGTTGTTGGTCACTGGTGGAGTAGAGTGTTGACTAGTTGTACCTTAGAATATGTTATTTCTATGTATCCTTTCTTAGAGATTATTGAGTTTGAGTTCTTGAGAGAGCCAGAGGATTGTACTTGCATGTTATTCCACTAGCTATCGGGATTCTAGACATTACTTTGATTTGGAAGAATTTCCCATGGTTGGATAAATTCCTACTAGGTGTGGGGTGCGGAAGTCTGGCGTGGTAGAAGGATGGTAGACCTTGCGAAATAAATGGAGAGAGATGAGAGGCGGATTAAGTATAATGAATCTCAGGAGAGGGAGTTGGCAAGATAGTGTGAGGCTTCAAGAGTGATGGATTTATGGAGGAAAACATTGTGGGAAGGATTTGAGGTTCACACGAGAGGACATGTAACGTGAGAAGTCTGAGCTACCCCATCTTGGCAAGTGTGGAAGAGAGCTCATCATATAAAGAAATGAGAATATCTGTAAGCACACATCTCAACCCACATGGTGACTAGACCCTAGCGCTTAGTTTTCCAATTCCTAATATAAGTGTTGATAATCCATTTGGTATCAATATTCATAGTCGAGTGACACCTAGGAGGTACAATTTTTATTTGGTACATCTATGGTTACACAATCATTTCCTATGTTTGGGGGTGTTTTATCTCGCGCACAACAATTAGACAAGGTGTGGGATCACATGGTTTGATTATTGCATCTAGGATTAGTGTGGGAAACACATACGGGAGTGGTTCAAAGTATCACAAACTATCGGTGTGTAGTTTAGCACGACGATGGGTTCGCAGGGTGTAGATGCATTAGGCTCCTTGCCTATGAAAGGAGGAGGATCTTGTGGATCTTGAGGAATTGGCTCTAGTGGATCTAGTGGTTCTGGTGGTGGAGGTAACATCAAAGGGAATCAAGCTCCTAGATTTGGAAGATAAGTTCCATAACATCATCAACAGGTGTTTTATGAGATGTCACTCCACTTACATGATTACAAGGGAATTGAGGATGTTTTGGAACATGTACACAACTTTGAGTTACTATGGCGTGTCAAGGATCACTACCTCGGATTAGAAATCAATTCATTTTGTAACTACGTTACAAGGATGCACACATAACTGGTATAGGAAGAATGACCCACACCAAAAAGTGGTGGATTACATTGCCTTGCATAATGCCTTTTTATCAGAGTTCCACATACCTAATTTTGAATAGAAAATAATCGGCACATTAAAGGAGATTCAACAAGGAATGGAAAAGAGTGTGTGGGAGTATGACGCATGTTTCAAGACTCTCCTATCTAATTTATCTTATGACATTCATCCTTTGCAGCATGCTCAGTGGTTTGTCGGAGGATTGATCACACCATTCAAGAGGAGCTTTCTGAGAGGACTTTCACAAATCCGCATGAGGCCTTAGAGCATGCCTTGCACATTGAGGTTGTAGGAAGCATTATAGGAGTTAGTCCATTCCTAGAAGCCCAAATTGCTGCAATGGAAAAGCAACTAGAGAAATTATCTGTGAACTTGGATCGTGAGACTCGTTGTGGGTTATGGTGTATGGATTGTGAGGTATAAGGGCATACAAAGGAAATTTTTCCTTGAATATCGGTATGCGTGATGATGATGGACTATGATATTTTCATGGAGATCATGATGCAAGTAGGTATTTGCTACTGCAACACATGATCCGTAAGAATGTGTCTTGCTATTACAAAATTTTCACCTCTACTACTCATGAAACCAAGGATTATAGATTGATTGAGAAAATACATGATTCTATTGATACTAGTGTGCACCGGACTAGTATTGCAATTAGGTCCAAGGATGAGGGCCGTCATTATGAAGGGTGCATTGATAGAGGTGGTCGAGGAAGAGGCTTTCACGAGAGGATTTAGAGGACGTGGCAACAATGGAGGTGGAATAAGTAAGTTCCCATGTGGAACTTGTTAAAATTTTGGGTCATGAAACATTATAAGTGTGAATGACCCAATCTACTACTGATTTTCTTGGTGTGGAAAGAAGTAAAAGTATGAGGAGTTCCCAAAATAATTCAAACACATGATCCAAAACTAGCAAAAAGATAAATACATTTGGATGGTGATCATAAAGCGTGTTGATTAACATTAGATGCTTATAATGGCATGTGAGTCAAATTTAGAACATGTACTTGTGACAACACGAGCTAAGGTTGCACACACTAGGGAAATACCAAAGCAGAGACAACTGATTACAAGAGAAGAGGTGGTATATGGGAAGTATCCAAACCCTATCCATCATAAGGAAGTCTATCAAGAGACCATGGACGTAATCAAGAGTCTTCAAGGGGAAATTTAGTGTCTAAAAGAGAAATCCAAGAAGTTGGAGTAGAAGAAAAGTGTTGAGGTCCCTCAGTCAGATATAGATGATGTCAAAGAGGTGTGTAAGATGATGCACTAAGAGAATATCATTCCTCTGTTAGGATAATGGTTGAGAGATAAAGTACCAAGCACTAGAGGAGAGCGCAAGATGTGGGTTTTACATACTAACCTTCCTCCTCATAGCCTTGACTATGATAAGGAGATTACCTTGAATGCAGTTATTGATGGATGGATCCTAAGAAATATTCTAATCGACACGAGCACGTAAAGTAAATGCTCTCACCTTATATGCATGGAATCAAATGGGAAGGCCACCATTACCACCATCCTCAAATGTGTTATATATGGCTAATAAGACAATGGAAATTCCCATTGATGTTTTAAAGGATAATGCTTCCACTATCCAAGGGGTGAAATTCACTAGATACTTTGAATTCTTAGTGTTTGCTAAGGTAGAAAACTTTCCAGGGTTACTTGGGCACCCCTAGTTCTATAATAATAATGTTGACTTACTTTTCAATAAGGGGTATATAAGTTTTGAGTACAAGGAGGAACATGTTATCATTCCTTTGATGGATGGGAATTCAACACCCTATACTAAGCCCTTAGGAGAAGAGGACCTAGATAGAATTTATGTGTGTACTATCAAGGACCCTGAGGTTATGTAACCAACAAACAAAGGTGGTATTCAGTGGGAAGATGCTCAATATATAAGTGATACAACTAGTGTGGCATGTGACAATTTGGTGCATGACACATATTATTTAGTTAGAAGGTATTTAAGAGGCTTTGTGAAAAATTCACAAAGGCGCGATAAATCAAGCGCCTCGGAGGAAAGAATTTTCCAAGTTATCTGGGGAGCCAACCACGATGTCTTCTTCCAAGCAATGGAGACCCGGTGAATAGGTGAGATCGAAAGGAGAAGGATAATTAGCTATACAAAGGACCACATCACAGGACCAATCGTAATAACCTTATAGAGTGGCGTGAGGTTAGATTCATGTTCTTTGTTAGGTTTTTCCAAGCAATGCACCTACTATTATACAAGATTATCATGGGAAGGAACTTGCCTCATTTCACATCCAAGCATGTGAGAAGTCCTGGATGGAAGGTGCAAAAGCCTTGCCACCTTCTTTATGGGTGCATAAGCTTTACTCTACCTTACAATGTTACACATGTATGGTATATTCACTCAAAGATGC
This sequence comes from Taxus wallichiana var. yunnanensis, assembly GCA_018340775.1. Taxonomy (NCBI): domain Eukaryota; kingdom Viridiplantae; phylum Streptophyta; class Pinopsida; order Cupressales; family Taxaceae; genus Taxus; species Taxus wallichiana. The sequence continues at coordinate 124,413,018 of CM031234.1, read as the reverse complement.
ACCGTTAGATAGGAAACTAGTAGGAGTGACAATTGATCTCATGCAAGATTTTGAATATCAGAGTACTAAGCCATCGGTGGATGAGGTGCTACAGGTTGTTAAGTGCCTAACTATGGGAGATAGTTCCATGGCAGAAGATAGAATACAAGAATTATTGGGTGAACTCCGGTGTGATGAGGCACATTTTGATGAGAAATAATCGGAGGAGATAGAGCTTGAGCCGCATGAATGGAAAAAAAGAAAGGAAATTTGGTCTATGTGATTGATGGTGAAGAAATAGAGATGGTGATGCATGAGTTTATGGATATTAATGATGAGAAAGTGTGTACCTACCATGAACCCCAGAAAAATAAGAAGGTTAACACTGGTTTGTAGGCAGAACATAGAGAGGGTACTATTGGAGATTCTTTGGACGAGAAAAGGATGTTTTGAAGATCATTGATCTCTTACACAAATTTCAATATTTTTTTCCATGTGCGTACCATGAGCTTAAAGGAGTTCACTTCTTGGGAGAAATGAAGATCAAGTTAAATGAATTTGTGCGCCTAATTTGGAAGAGACCTTATCGAATGAATCATAATCTGCATATCAAGTTAAGGAGGATATTGACAAGATGATCATATCGGGAATCATTGAAGCCATTGAAGAATTGGAATGGATAAGTCCAATGGTCATCAACATTAAGAAGGATGGAAGGATAAGGATTTTCTTTAACTATAAATATTTAAATGTAGTATGTGTCATTGACCCTTTTCCAACCCCCTTCGCCGAGGAGATCCTAGGAGTAGCTAGGCACGAAATCTATTCTTTCATTGATGGTTTCTCAAGATATCATCAGGTTAGAATTACAAAGGAGGACCAAGAAAAGAAAAATTTTGCCACTAAATGGGGAAGTTTTACCTACTGTCGTGCCTTTTGACTGAAGAACTTTCTTGTTGTGTTTTCACACATTGTGGTTCAGCGTTTGAGGACTTCATCCACAAGTTTCGTAAGTGTACCTAGATGAATGGGACAGTATATGGATTAGTGAGGGACCGTTGTGACAATCGAGGCGATGTCGATTAAGTGGTCTCGCCAACCCTTAATTAATATGGGTCCATCACTATTATATAGGTTAAATATTTAATAATATGAAATAATTTTCTATTATTAAATATTCATATCTACGTAATATACATTAGGTAAGTATTTAATAATGTGAATCATTTATGTTAATATTTATTAAATACACTCACCTAGGAATATGTGTCAACCATTTAGGTTGAAAAGGTGGGTCGGGAGACATACGTGATCACCTTATATAAAAAGGACTTTAGGTCCTCATTTGATGTGTAAATCAATTGATTTGGTTTTACCCTTGGTAAATAGGGTTTTAAGGAGGAGGTGATCTTACTGGATGTAAAATAAGTTCTCTGAAGTAAAAGGTTATTTTCAAAGTGGTTTTTACCCTTTTGGGGTTTTCCACTATAAATATTGTGTCACATGTGTTATTTATTTCCTGTAAGTATTTCTTTATTTACTTATGTTATGATGTAATGTTTATTTAAATATTTATTGTAACATTATATAATATTTAAGTTGATTAAATCCGTATTTATTAGAATCCTCAAATTCTAACATGGTATCAGAGAGCAAGATAAATTAAATAAATTAAGATCAAATGTTTTGTATTTTATTTATTTAATTTATAGGGTTTTTTCAACCAACCTAGAAAGGTAAATTAAATAAATTAAGATCAAATATTTTATATTTTATTTATTTAATTTGTACGGGTTTTTTCAACCAACCGGAAAGGTAAATTAAATAAATTAAGAGCAAATGTTTTATATTTTATTTATTTAATTTGTATGGATTTTTCAACCAACTTGGAAGGGTATTTAAAATAAGTGCAACCTAAAAGTTTTACTTTGTGAAGAATCAAGGTGAATTCACAGGTGGAAAATTTGGAAACTTCTTACCTTCCATGAAAACTTGTGTAGAGGTAAGGGTAAAATATTTGAAATATTTTTTTCTATAGTTTTAATGTGCAAGTTGAATTTTGTCAATGGTAAATGAAGGAGGAGACAAAGCTCCATCAAAATAGGATTTGAATTTTTTCCATTGGATGTGTGAAAAATGTTGTCTCCTCTGTAAATTCTAAGGTTTATGTAGAATTTAAAATTACATGGCCTAGTAAATGTTTTAAATATTTTTTCATGAGGGCCCCGTAATAAGGGTTATATGTGTTTTTTAAAAGTATATATACTATAGTTTATAATTTTTTATAGACTATATGTTATTTTTATTTACATTATATAAACTATATACCTCTTTTTAAAAGTGAATATATGTTTACATTATAAATTATAATAAGTTAATATAATGTATTAAAATATAACCTCCTTAATATTATATAGAAGAAGAAATTCTGGAAATACACAGAAATTTTTTAATCCATTAAATTTGACGGTCAAATGACCGTCACGAAAAGATCAAACATAAGGCAATATGGCGGTAATTTAGGCGTCAAATTTAAGGCTGGATGGATCTCTCTGTCTACATTATTTTTCCATAAATTTGAAGTTATTTTGTATTCTTAAAGGTTTCTTCTTCACTTATATATGGTTAGAATTTATATATATAAGTCTAGGGTATCATGCAAAGCCCTTTATATTGCGGGTTATTATTTTGATCATGGGAGGTTAATTAATATGCATTGTAATGACAAAATTAGTTATGATTAAATATTTTATATAGATCTATAAAATTTAGATTTGTTTCTATTAAAAGTGTTTCTTTTTTATAAAAATGTATCTAACTCTATGGTACATTGTATATTATAATGGGGTGTGTTTTATAGGTTTAGGAAAACAATGATGTCTAGTTATTTCTATCTTGAAAAAACCCAGATCTGAATGGGACCAACTACAACATTTGGAAGATCAGGGTCAAATCAGAACTTATGGCGAGGAAACTCTGGAAAATTATTTCTAGATTTGAGGTTTCTCCCACCGGTCATCAAGCAACTGTAGATAACATGAATACATACTCGCAATGAATGTAGGAGGCTATTTCCATGATTTTACGCAATGTGAATGATGAGTACCTTCTACACATTGGTAATATCGAACATCCGAAAGAGGTATGGACACAACTAGAATCCATGCATGAAGGTACATATTTATCTAAAATTATTAAATTAGTTTTAGAATTGCTTACAACTCCTATGAAAGGAGATGAAAAGGTAGTTAATTTCTTAGCCAAAATTAAAAATAATAAAGCACAATTAGATGGATGCAATTGTGATTTAATTAGTGAAAAACTAATCTACTTTATTTTTAGTTAAATATACATGAAATATTTAGGAATTTTATTTCTATGTTGAACTCTAAATATCAAAATGAAAATGATCTTCCTAATTTAAATAACTTGAGTTCACTTTTGATACAGGAAGAGAAAGTGATGATGAAATTTGACTCTAAGGAGAATGTCTCTCAGGCACTTCTTGCTCAAAATTCAAATTTCAAACCTCATAAGCCATTCTCAGATCAAAAATTTAGATCTAAATCTTCTTTTGTTGATAAGAAATTTTTTTCTTCTGATCAATTACATGTTAGCTTTAGTGGTAAATGTCACAAATGTGGTAAATTTGGACATAAAAAAGAAGATTGCAAAACTAAGAAACATATCCATAAAAATAAAAAATAAATTGTTTCTTCAAAATACAATTTAAGGAAAAAAGATAGCTCTAATGATATTCCTAAAATGATTGCATTATATGTTACCTTGTATTCTTCCTCTAATTCTGAATGGATTCTAGATTCAGGTGCATCAAATCATATGACTGGTGTTTCAAATTATTTATTTGATGTTGTGAAAATCAATGAATGTGTGTATCTTGGTGATAACTCATCTTTAGAAGCAATAGAGAAAGGAAAGTAAAATTTTCTAATGGTGTGTTGAATAATGTTTTATTTGTTCCTAAGCTCAAAAAGAACATTTTATCATGTTTTTAATTAACTCATGATGATTTGGCTATCAAAAATTTGAAAGATACTTGGTATATCAAGGATAGTAATGATAATATAATAGCTGAAGGAATTTAAAGAAATGGTCTTGTATATTTTTATGATTTCCATTCTGCATCCTGTTTTGTTTCTCAAAGTTTGAATAATTCAAAACTATGCCATGAAAGATTAGGACATGTTAATTATATAAGTTTATATGAAATGGCTAGATATAATCTTGTGAAAGGTTTGTCTTTTTTTCTTCTTCTCATGATGCGTGTGAAGGTTTTTACGCTCAAAACAAAGCATTAAACCATTTCACTCACATCTTGAAGAGAGTTTGTCTTCCCCACTAGAACTTATTCATAGTGATGTCAGAGGGCCTCTTGAAGTAGCTTCATTAAATGGTTCTTTATATGTTATGACTTTCATTGATGATTTCACCAGGATGATTTGGTCATATTTTCTTAAAAATAAATTTGATGTACTAGGAAAATTTAAGGAATTTAAAGCATCTATTGAAAACTCTTCAAATTATAAAATTAAGAGACTTAGAACAGATAATGGGGGTGAATATGTTAGAAAAGCATTTAAAAATTTTGTATTGATTGTGGTATTAAAAGGGAATTAACTTCTCCTCATTCTCCCCAATCTAATGGTGTTGCAAAATGTAAGAATAGGACTATTTTAGATATGGCTCACACTATGCTTCATTCTACTAGTCTTCCCAAATTTATGTGGGTAAAAGCAATGAACATAGCAGTCTACATTCTAAATAGGGTTCCCACTAAAGCTATTCATCTTTCAACTCCTTTAGAAAAATGGTCAAATCAAAAACCTGATATTTCTCATCTAAAATTTTTGGTAGTCCTACTTCTTTATACATTCCTAAAAAGAAAAGAAAGAAACTTGATATGACTTCTTTCTCTTGTGTTTTCATTGGATATGGTATTAAAATTACAGGTCTAAGGATTTATGACCCTGTAAAAAGGGAAGTAACTGAAAACCACAATGTGGTGGTTTTGGAAAAATATTTTTGTTCATCTGATAATGGTAAAAATGTTCCTAACTCTGTCAATATTTCTAATAATGGTTATGATTCTGATATTGAGAATATAGTAAATGGTCATGATGATGTTTCTTGTTTTGATACTATGGATGCTTCTGAATCTCCTAACTCCCTAGTTAAGAAACCAAAATGGGTTCAATCTGTGTTAGAGAGTTCTAATCCTATTGATCTTAGGAAAATGACCAGAAGCCATCATACGTACCATACATTAATGACCTTGTATGAACCTGAGCCACACAATTTTGAAGAAGCTTCTCAAGATGAGAAGTGGATCAATGCAATGCATCTTTGAATATAATGCTCTAATTCAAAATCAAACCTGGGAGTTGGTTCCACCTCCAGAGCAAATAATTATTATAGGGTCTAGGTGGTTATACAAAGTAAAATATAATACATATGGTAGTATTGAAAAACATAAAGCTAGTCTTATTGCTAGAGGTTTCACTCAGAAACCTGGTATTGATTATGTTGAGACATTTGCCCCTGTAGCTAAAATGATTATTGTTAGGACCTTATTTGCAATTGCCACTCAATTTGGGTGGGAAATCCACCAAATGGATGTGAAAAATACCTTTTTGAATGGTGATTTACAAGAATAACTTTACATGTCTCAACCTAAAGGATTTGAATAAAATGGTAAAGAAAAATATGTTTGTAAATTGAAAAAATCCTTGTATGGTTTAAAGCAATCTCCTAAAGCTTGGTATGCGACAATTAATTCTTTCTTTAAACAGTTAGGATTTGCTAATTGTTCTTTTGGAAATGACCAATTCATTAAGTAAGAAGGATCATATATTATCATTGTATGTATGTTGATGATTTGCTTATGACAGGTGATAATCCTACTTTAATTTGAAGAACTAAAGAAAAATTGAAATAATACTTTGAAATGATTGATTTAGGTCTCTTACATCATTTTCTTAGCATGGTTATATTTCAAGATAAACATTCTATTGTTGTTTCTCAAGCACAATATGCAACCAATATACTAAAAAAGTTTAACATGATTGATTGTAAACCAATTTCTACTCCTATGGAAGTTGAACTGAAAATTGATCCTAAACTTGCATGTGAAAAATTTGATCCTACTTTATATAGGCAAGTTAGTTGGTAGTTTGATATATCTCACTATCACCAAACCAGATATTTCCTATGCAGTAGGAATTGCTTCTAGGTTTATGCAGGAACCTTATAGAGATCATTGGAATCTTGCAAAAAGGATTCTTAGATATATTAAAGGTACAATCAATTATGGGTTGCATTATACTAAGAATGAAAATGCTAACTTATATGGATTTTTGATTCTGATCATGTTGGTGATGTATTGGATAGAAAATCTATTTTTGGTTATGTGTTTAAATTTGGTGTAGGTGCCATTACTTGGTGTAGCAAAAAGCAGCCAACTGTTTCTATCTCTTCAACAAAAGCTGAGTATAGAAGTGTAATGGAAGTTGCAAAAGAGGCTCTATGGCTAAAGAGGTTGTTGATGAGATAAAGATGAAGGATCCACGTAGTGTTCCTTTTTTTTGCAACAACCAAAGCACCATAGCTCTTGCACATAATCCAATACAACATCATAGGATGAAGCACATTGAGATACATATACACTTCATCCGTGAGAAGGTGCTAAGTGGTGAGATAGATCTCAGTTTGTGCTTTGATCGAAGAGTAGGTTCTTCGATATCTTCACAAAGCCCTGAGTGATGTAAAATTTTGTCACTTTCATGAAAATCTTGGATTTTCGAGTTTCCATTGAGGGGGAGTGTGTATGACAATGTCACCTCCTAATGAAACTTGGTTTTTGTAAAAATACCTTCGGGAATTTGTAAAAAATACCTTTTGGCAATTGAAAAAATACCTTTAGGCATGTATACCTCCTTGGCTTCTTTTTTAGAAAGATATTAAAGGCATTCTTTAGTAAACTCTTTAGTGCTACTAAGTTTACTGGTAAACATCCAGTATAAGCATATTATTAAGGAGGTCCTTGGTTATAAAAGTATCCTATATGCTTGGGTTCAATAACCTTTTATGAGACCTTGTGAGAATATGTAAAACTCACAAATCATACTTAGCCACTAATCATGGGATGATCATTGGGATTCCAAATCCTTTTGTACCAAAAGGTAACTTGAGTATGATGAAGGTGCTATAATTATTTCACTGATATTCTAGCCTAAAACCTTTATGGTTTAAGGATTTTAAATCATGTAGTGTACCACAGAAAGGTAATATATTGGCATATGTTATCCCACTTAACATTAAGGGGGAGTTTTGGAACACAGTGATTAAGTGGTCTGGCCAACCCTTAATTAATATGGGTCCATCACTATTATATAGGTTAAATATTTAATAATATGAAATATTTTTCTATTATTAAATATTCATACCTAGGTAATATACATTAGGTAAGTATTTAATAATGTGAATCATTTATGTTTATATTTATTAAATACACTCACCTAGGTATATGTGTCAACCATTTAGGTTGAAAAGGTGGGTCGGGAGACATACCTGATCACCTTATATAAAAAGGACTTTAGGTCCTCATTTGATATATTCGGGAAATATATCAAAGGTGTGAAAATCAAGTGATTTGGTTTTACCCTTGGTAAATAGGGTTTTAAGGAGGAGGTGATCTTACTAGATGTAAAATAATTTCTCTGAAGTAAAAGGTTATTTTCAAAGTGGTTTTTACCCTTTTAAGGTTTTCCACTATAAATATTGTGTCACATGTGTTATTTATTTCCTGTAAGTATTTCTTTATTTACTTATGTTATGATGTAATGTTTATTTAAATATTTAGCGTAACATTGTATAATATTTAAGTTTATTAAATCCGTATTTATTAGAATCCTCAAATTCTAACATAACTTTCCTATTGTGTTTTTGCACATTGTGGTTCAGTGTTTTAGAATTTCATCCACAAGTTTTTATAAGTGTACCTAGATGAATGGATAGTATATGGATTAGTAAGGGACCATTGTGGACAATATGAGGTTGATGTTTTAGAAATATCGGTAGTTGAGTATATCCCTCAACATTAAGAAATTTGTTTTTGCTACTCCATTTGACACCCTATTGGGGCATATCATATATAAAGAAGGCTTATGGTGGATCTTTCCAATGTTGTCGTTATTATGGGATTAGAGCCTACCATCTAGAGCACGAGTGCACGGATTCCTTGGGCACAAAGGATATTACCATAAATTTATTAATGGATATGCCAAGATCGTTGTGCCATTTGAAAATTTTCTAAAGCACGAAGTACATTTCATCGGGGGAGAGGCGCAACAAAAGGCATTTGACACATTAAAGAATAGGCTTATCACCACACCCATATTACACTTTCCCTATTGGGATAAGCCATTCCATGTACATTTTGTTGTTTCAGGATGGATATTGGAGATATATTATCACAACGTGGAGAGGTAATTATTGACCACCCCTTGTGTTATGCCGGTAGGAAGCTAACCCGGGTAGAACAAAACTATACTACTACTAAGCGGGGGCATTGTCAACGATCTATGCATTGAAAAAAATAGGTAGTATTTGTTGGCAACACCTTTTATATTCTAAATTGACCACATAACATTGAAGTACTTGGTAAACAATCTCATTCTACAAGGGTGCATATGCCTGTGGTACTACTATTTCAGGATTTTGAGTTTACGGTTGTTGTAAAACTAGGTAAGAGAAATTTGGGGCCTAACCATTAATCAAAGATTTACTCAGGAGAGAATGTATAGAGCATTGAGGATACAGTTTCAGATGCACATCTATTTAGATTGTGGCACGCACCCTCTGACTTGGAATATATTGTTTTGTTTCTCAAAATGGGTGTAGCGTTAGAGGGAATGAAGACTTTGGAAAGGAAGAAGTTAGCCATACGCATTGCGCCCTACATGTTAATTAGTGGAGACTTATACAAGCTAGGTCGTGATGAGGTTTTACATTGGTACGTGTTAGAGAATGAGTGCACTAAAATCATGGAGGAAGCACATGGTGGAATTACAGGAGGACACTATGTAGGGAATGTAACCACATACAAGATCCTTCCAAAGAGGAGTTTTGTGGGAAATGGTTTACAAATATTGTATTGAGTATTGCAAGGCTTGTGACCACTACAGTGCCTTGGTAAACCAAGGAAAAGAGATGAAATGCCATTAAGACCAATTGTCAGTGTAGAACCATTTGAGAAATGGAAAATTGACTTTGTAGGCCCTATTTCCCTAGCCACGTGAAGGATAGGTTCTATGATTACATGCACATATTACCTTACAAGGTGGAAAGAAGTGGTGCCTATAAGGGATTACACATCAGCAATAATAGCTAGGTTATTGTGGGAAAATATAATCAGCAGATATGGATGCCCGGTGAGCTTAACAAGTGATAGAGGTATACATTTCTTAAATGAGAGAGTTAGAATATTATTGGAAGAATTCATGGTAGCCCACCACAAGACTACTCTTTATCACCCACAAGCTAATGGTAATGCTAAGGAATTTAACAAAATTTTGAATCAAACTTTAACCAAGATTTGTGATGTGGGAAGAAAGGATTGAGATGATAAAGTTTCTATTGTTTTATGGTCATATTGGGCTACTTATAAGAGATTGAACAAGGCCACACCTTTTCAATTGGTTTTTGGTGTGAAAGCTATGTTACCTATTGAATTCATGTTACCATCACTATGTATATCATGCACATGAGGGTTAGATGATGAACAAGCAATTAAGGAGAGGATTGATAAGTTTATATAGTTAAATGAGAGGTGGCCTATTACTCGTTGAAGTCATAAAATAGAAAAATATAGGCAGAAGGCATGGCATGATAGACACATTAAAAATAAATAGTTTGAGGTTGGGAATATGGTTCTATTGTGTCATTATTTCCGCGCCATCCTAGGAAATTCAAATTTCATTAGATGAGCTCGTACATTATATCCTATATACTTGATTTAGGCACTTTCCAATTACAAGTGATGGATGGAACATGATTTTCATGTCATTTCAATGGGAGTAGGTGGAATCCCTACTATAAATAAGTTTTCTTTTTTTTTAAATAAGGCAATGATGAGGCCATAAATTGACCATAAATTACCATTATTTTTTCCTTCCAAGTTACCTTTGAAAGTGGATTTAAATTTAATTTTGGAACTTATAGTTTGCTTAAGATATAATATAGGATATATATCTTTTTTATTCTTTAGAAGTCTTTTTTATCTATTTTGTTGACTAATCATATTGATTATTTGGGAAAAGATGCAAAGTCTTGTGTATGCATGCCATAAAGGAAAGGTAATGCTAGTTTTGGGGAAAATTTAACTAATCATGAATATTAAATCTAAACTCAAATATGATTTCATATCCAGATTCCTCTCAAAAAATTATGCAAGTTCAAAAAAAGAATCATCTCAATCCGAGATCACATGCAAAAGTTATAGTTGTTTTAGTTAGCTCCAAAACATGTAATGTTAGCTCTGAAACAAATGGATTTATCTCTAGAACATGCATCAACAAAGTAATGTTAGCTTCAAACCATTGGAGTTAGCTCTGGAACCTGCATCAATAGAGTAACGTTAGCTCTGGAACCTACATCAATGGAATGAATTTTTTTGAGGAATTGTGAATAATAAGAGAATCCAATGAGAAATATAAGAGAGGTTTTTGTTCATAGAAATGTGTTTAACAAAAACCTCATTTTGATTTTCTACAAGTTTTACCAATGAAGAGAAATATAACTTTTAGTGAGTTGTAGTCCAAGGAAAAAGTGTATCAAACGAGCACTAAAAGTTCCATAAATAGAAATAGAAAAGTCAAATGGAAAATATGAGAGATATTTTTGTTCATAGCAATGTGTTTAACAAAAACATCATTCAAATTTTCTACTGAGTTTTATCAATGAAGAGAAATCTAACTTTTAGTGAGATTTAGTCTAAGGAAAAAGTGTGTCAGACAAGTGTCAAAAGTTCCATAATAAAAAACAATAAAGTCAAATGGAAAATCCAAGAAAGGTATTTGGTCAAAATAATATTTTGAGGAAAAACCTCCTTCCAATAATTTAGGAGAATAAAATCATTGTGATTCTTGTTACCAAAAATCAAGGAGAAGATTTGGGAGAAAATCTTCCTAAAACAATGAGATAAGACTTTGACTCCAATAATATATCTCTCTCCATATTTTGTGGAGATGGAGATATTAGTTGTTAGGATTGGAATAAAGATAATATCATATTGTATTTCCTAAAATAAGGAGTTGGTTGGATGCATGAATTATAAATGCAACCTTCCACACTGAGATATGTAATTTTTCTCCCAAGGAATAAATATTCGTTCTTTCTTTCCAATCTTCTGAGTGAAATCATTCTGTAAGTTTTTAATTAAAAGTATAAATTAATTCCTCTTCCAAGGAAGATGGATCAATGTGTTATGTTAATTTCTTTATTTTTGTCATTCTCCTTTGTTGTAAACTTCTAATTTCATGTTATGTGATCCTTCTTTAATACAATTTTTGTTGTGAACATGCAAGTATTTTTTTATCTTTTGTTTATTTTTATTTAGCAATTTCATTTACCCAATTTTGAATTCTTTCATGCAAGCTTTAATTATGCACATGTGTTTATATTTTTGCAAGAATGTGGCTTTAAATTTCTGCATGTGTGATTTATTTTATGCAAGTTTGGATTGTGTTTAAAGGAGTTGATTCCCAAGATCTTATTCTCTTAATGCATATAGCCTTCAAACACCAGCCCTAGATTGAAATTATTAATGGTGAGGATTGATGGACCTCATTAGGTAGTATTTCTAGTTAGCCTAGGTTTTTCTTTGATGTAATTTCCTTTCAGTGTGTTTCCCTTTCTTGTTGTTTTGTTTTGAGTGTGTTTGTGTCTTTGGTAGCCACTTATTATTTTCAAAAAAATATCTATACGAGAGAACTATGGATCCATTTTTGTGTGGGTTGGAGTGATGTGACAAGTGCTATAAGCTTTGGTTGTTGATGGCACAGGTTGAAAAATTCAAAAACATGTGGATTGGAAGATCGTGAAACGTGGAAAAGGTGAACATAAGGGAAGGTTGGTGTCAAAAGGCTTTGAGAAACCATGTACATGAATAAAATGCATAGGAGAAACATGACGAAAGTAGCGGAAAGAAATTGGTCAAAGAAATAGAGGAATAATTGACTTTAGCATGGTAAAAGTGTGAAGAATTCTATGCTCGAGGCGGTTGTGCTCAGAAGGTTGTGGAAGTATTCATGTAGGATTGAGTGCGGAGGAAAAGTGCTAAAGGTTGGCATTGAAAAAAATTGCCTTTATTGTGAAATTACATTGGTAGGTGGCATGACATTTATTGTAGAGAAGAGTAAAAGTTATAAATATAATATCGGGGTGTGTTATTTTCTACCTTGTGTTTTAAGTTATCAAAGAGATCTCACAAACTAGGGCATCCTTGCGAAGAAATTTTGAGAAGATTTATGAAGATTTGTGTGCATAGTGATTTTGGTCAGTGAACCAGAGTGGAAAGAAGTACATGGGTGTAAGAGGAGAAGGTTATGTGGAATAATCTCATGGGTTTTACGTTGTCTTGTGGAAACAAGGTTTTTGAGGTTAGGGTTACATAGCTAGGGCACGGGGTTTGAAGGAGTTTTCACAAAGGAGTGGAGCTGTAAATCTAAGAAGAGATAGGACCAAAAGAGAGGAAGAATTTTTAAGGACATGATGAAGGAATAGCACCAATGAAAGTAGCAAATGTTTCACCAAAGAAGGGAAAGGGCAAGGGAAAGCAAGTCGTTTCTACTAGTTTCAAGGAAGAATGGTATATGGAAATGCAATACCGGATGACATATTTATTGGTAAAGAATGGGTGTCTCACATCAGGAAGATGGTTTTCATTGATTACAACCATTGAATGAGCACCACAGAGAATGAAATGACAACTGGAATGGATTCTCCCTACAAAGAAGATCACACCGAGATGGAATGCCCATATATGAAAATGAGGTAAAGGTAAAAATGGAGAAGGTCGGGCTATTGCAACTCTACGAGTTGCCCTATTTTGGCAAGCCCGAGTGACTATACCAATGGTTTATGTTACACATGCATGAAGACAACTTCTATTTTGTAGGTCGAGGATGCACATAACCCCAGACTAATTTTTAAGTTCACCATCCTTATCTATGATGGAGATTCATTGGATGATGACTTGTAAGAAAAATACGCCATTTAGAAGACCGTTGAGGCTTATTACTACAAGAAGGGTTCACACTAATTCAACATTTCTACAACTACTGACCTAGTAATGAGGATGGTCACACACTTTATTAAGAATCTAAATGGGCAATAGAGATGGACAAAAATCAACAAGGCCTGGTTGAATGCGTGCCACAAGATCTTGGAGGGAACCATTTATAACCTCTCACTTTCCTTATAAAGGAGATCATAGAAGTTATGCGTGACAAAGAGAAGATCATGTTTGGTAATGTCCTCCTCACCATTGTCTTTTCAGATATTGGAGTGCCCAATGGGATGGATAAGTTTGTTTTGGAATACCTAGATGATAACCCCTCCCCTACTAAGAGGTTTTAAAATTATACATTTGACACAATGACGACCGCTCATAAGGCATGCCTGGAAAAGTGGTATAAGTAGATGCATGATGCATTCAAGGCTGAATGGAGAATACCCGAGTAGTTACCCTCATTAGTATAAGGAGAGGTTAATTTCATCGTTTACTAGCATTTTTATATCAGCATATTTACTTTGGTAGATGGCACCAAGAGTCCTTGGTGTAAATTACCTTTCTCCTTCACAACATAATACTTCTAGGTCAGGTTTAATTGATTTAAAGAGGTGAATAAACTTATATTTTATCTAAGTGTAGTAGATCAAGACTACCATGAGCTACACATGAAACTAATATACCCCAAGAAGTGTGCCTATGTGGAGAAGTATGTCTCCCATGATGTGCACATGTTAAAACTAGTAACATTACCTATTACAGGGAGGACAACAACGAGGGTGTATTTGCACATAAGGCCTAAGTATGAAAAGGGAACTTATGTTGAAGATGATGTCTCCATTCCTAAGGACCCCACCACATGGAAAAATATTGTGCTAAGGAAAAGAGATAGAGGAGAGGCTCCTGAGAAAAAGGTGTCGAGTGTGCAGAAAATACAGATAGTAGGGGCACATGAGTCGGGTGTAATCACAAGTACTTATGTCCACCGGAAGAAGTATCCCATGAGAAAATATTCATCACAGAAGAAGTAATCACCACATAAGGAAGATTCATCATCAGAAGGAAGAATCACTTATAAGGGGAGAGTCACCCAAGAAAGAAGAAAAATATAAGTCCCTTGAACTAGAATCACCAGTAAGGAAGAAGTAGAGGGTGAAAAAAAGGGTCAGACTTAGGAAAATAGAAAGCATGGAGGCCGACAAGGGCGATGAAGATGATGAAGATCATGACGAGGCTCATAATCATCTTGTGTATGATGTATATGATTCAAAGGAATAAGGAAATAAAAATAAGGATGAGAAAAAGGGAGGCGCTCATGAAAAATGGGGGAGCGAGGAAGTAAACATGAAGGATCAGAAGACCCTGACCCTAACTAAGGAGTAGATGGATAATACCATAGAGAGGAAAGTAGTAAGAATTATCCAACAGTTTGTGAAGCACAAAGTTGATTGAAGTTTTGAGGAAGTACTGAAGGAAACAAAGGAAAGCGCAAGTGTGGGAAAGGAGTATGGAAGCATGATCGAGACCCTAGCTTAATATTAAGCTTCCCAAATTGAGCTCACATATGTGGAAAGGGAATAGTAGTGGCACAGAACAAGAAATGGATTACATTAATGATCTGAAAAATGAATTGTGTGCAAGCTTCCAAAGTACCATGCCTAAGAACCAACTCCTTGTTTGGCCTTCTTTTGATGAAGAAGGTGCATACCCATGCACAAGGAAAATGCTATCTTGGGATTTTGAGTCAAACATTGATGAACCTGAGTTTGAGGTAAATTGAGATGCATCGATGAGGATACTAGATGTTAAGGGAGTGTTATCCAAAATTCACAACCCTGGGTAAATTTGATAACATGCATCAGAATACTCAAGTCCTGGGAAAATAGATTGATTCAAGGAAAAAAATCATGTTTTTGGGGTCCCCTCGGTCTTTTTCTAACTCTCCTGTCCAAGGAGAAAAGAGCAAGTTCTAAAAAAGGGTGAAAAAGTTGCAAAAAACAAGCTTGGGCAGAAAAAATCATGAAAATTGGCTAAGTCCTGGTCCAGGTGGCCCTTGGGACAGTTGGGACGTCGAGGCGTGAACCAGCCGAAAAGCTTCCAGCGTCCGTCCGCAGAAGAAAGGACATCCGAAGCTATGGGGACGCACGGACGCAAAAAAAGGGCGAACCGGCTGAAGGTGAAAAAATTGACTAACTTTTGTGCAGATAAGGCTGGGACATCTGGGCCGTGAGGATGGGAAGGACGCGAAGGATGCAAACTACCTGGATCGGCCGAAACAGGGGAACTACAAATCGGGGACATTTGGAACAAAGGGACGCGTGGGATGTGGAGAGACGAAGGAGCCGAGAGCCAATCAAATCACGCCATGTGTCTTCACCTCAAAGAGGGACAGGGAAGCCTGAATCGGGTGGATCAGAGGAATTTTTCCTAGACAGTTCGGGACAACCGGGCCAAAGGGACGTGAGGGATGTGAAAATCCAGCAGGCCCACAAACGAATCAGGAAACGCCACGTGTCACAAGGGAAAATGTCCAAAATTTCAAAGGGCAAGGTTTGAAGCGTTGGCCCGAGCCAATAAAAAGAGGACACGTGTCCTAAGGAGAAGGGGAGTGCAGAGCTTGGGGAGGAATTAGAGAATTTGGAAAAAGTTTTGGCCAAAAACTAAAAGGTAAAGGATGACCCCGCACCCCTGTCCTCCAACCAGATCATGCCACGTGTCCCAAGTGGCGGGGACGCGGGGAAAAAATGGGAAATTTTCCAAAGTTACAAAAAGTCAAAAATTTCAAGGAAAACCCACGGGTAAGGGAAGGAGAGAGAATTTCTCATCCAATCAGCGCCCGACACGTGTCGTCTAGGTGGCGGAGCACGGGAAAAAATTTCAAAACCCATTTTTGCCTGTTTTGTGCCCTAAATCTTCAGATTGCCATATCTTTCGATCCAGACCTTAGATTTACACGTTCTTTATATCATTGGAAAGATTATAAAATTCTCTACATGATTCCGAGGTCAATCTTGAATTTTGGTTTAGTATAGAGAGATAAAGTTAAGAAATGGATCTGACGCATGTTCATGGCCAGAAGTGACATTTCAGCAACCAAATTTAATACAGAATGGGTCACATTCTCCTCCAATTTGGTCAAAAATGGCAGGGTATGGGTTTGTAAGGTCCTCCATGCTGATTTAATGCATTTATAGTCAATGAGGAATGGGCTCCCACATTTTGTATGTTTTCTCTCTCCTGGGCTCGACCCATGCAATGTAAAAGCCAGATTTGGCTCATTTCTAAAGGGGGAACACTTTTGGCATAGCAAACTTCTTCTTTCACCTCTAGCAGGTGATTGTTGCAAGAATCAGACCTCTTCAAAGACTGTAACAATTTTTCTACCTCTCTGAGGTTGTAATGCAGTGGTTTTGACATTGGAAATGATAATGCAAGATTTGTGAATGAGTTCAATCCTTTGTTTGTATTATTTGCTTCATTTCAGATCCTAAATTATATCTTATCATCTGTGTATGATTTTATTTTGTGATCTTTGGTTTGTGTCTATTTGCATAACAAAAATATTCACCACTCCTTTCAGTGCATCACCATCTTTAGTTAGTTTCAATTTTTGCATTTCTATCCTGTCTCCCTGTAATTTACAAAGTAAGATTAGGATCTCGAACTCTGTAGTTGTGCAAATATAGATCTAAATCAGAGGAGTTGAGGAACCAACCTCTAATCTCGGAGATTCCTCTCTCGTTTCAAAAGTCTCACACTTGGAGAGAGGTTTCCATGTTGTGCAATCACACCTGGATGCCCGAGTGATCAAACTAGAAATCAGATCAGCGTTTAGGGGTGCTGTGATTTTGTACTAATAGTTTTGGCACGCACTTGGTGGGACAATAAGGTTGGATTATTTCTTCTTTCGAGGTGTCTCATTATCAACAACGAAACTTACACCACCATGCGCCACTAACGGTTTTGGCACGCCGGGTGGGACACTAGAGGTCTAATTTTTATTGCAGCAAAGTTGATGTGCATCTGCTGCAATTTTCTTTCTTGAAAAGAGCTATTATTTGCATGTCCAAGTGAATCCAAGGGAAGAATCAACTAGTTTCAGCAGTGCAGGCCTGAAAACTCATGAGAAGAATCACCACAAGGTCAAGAGTTGGAGAAGAAGAAGTTCTGTTTGAATACCTATAATTATCTCCAAGAAGAAGGCAAAGAGGAAGAAGGATTCAAAGGTCTCCATCTCCACCAAACAGAACTCTCTCAACTCCTCCACCTGGTAGGCCTTTCATTCAGTCAACAAGGGTTTTAAGACCAATTAGAATGGCACAAAACAACCCCTATGTCAACTTCATAGGCAGCAGCCCACTTGCCCTCAATGCACAACATCCAATTCCTATTGCAGCCTTGAAGAACATTCCCTACTTCACTGGAGAAAATCAGACTACTCCAGGTGATCATGTTAAAGACATTGCCAACCTTTGTGCAATCCATGAAATCAATGAGATGCAAGTGGCTATCAAGTTACTGGCATCTTCATTCAAGGGTAAAGCATTGCAATGGTTTAGGAGCCTTGGAGCTGGTTCTATCACAAATTGGAATCAGCTATGTATAGCACTTCATGAGCAATTTGGAGAGAAGGGAGACAACTTGTCTCTTTTGGAGCAGCTGACAACCATCAAGAGAGCTCCCAATAAGCAAGCTGACCGATTTCAACTTCAGATTTCAAAAGACTTGGGATAGAATTCCGGTGGCGGTCATGGCCAACATGAAGGAAGGTGCTTTTCTCTACTATCTCAAAGCTCTAAATTCTGATATTTCTATGTTGATTTAGTCCATGGGAGGCATAACTATCCCTATGGCTTATAGCATTTCCATTAGGGCTGAAAATTGTTTGATCCAAGCTAGAAAACTTGCCCCTAGACCTCCCATGCCATTGTTTCCAAGTTTAGAGAGTCTAAACACCAATCAAGCACCTAATTTGGCTCCTTCTCCCACTCCTAGAAATCAGAGTTCAAATGAAGCTTCCACTTCATCTCCAAGTGCCCCAAATGAGCTTCAAGAAGTCATGAAGCAATTGCAAAACCTAGGCAATGAGCTGGTTACTCTCAAAAGGTAGTAGGCCCAAGGTTTTAGACCTTCTTATCAACCCCAAGCTCAGCCTAATAGGCAGCCATACCAACCACAAAGGCCACCTAATCCAGTTGCAAATATGAATCAAACAAGGCCTCCTACCAATAGACCATTTCAGCCCTATAACCCCAATGCCATATCTGCCTCTAAGGCATTGGTGCCAACACAAAACAACATTGCTCAGGAGTATGACTGGTGTTTTCCATGCAATGAGCCTCATAACCAATCCATGTGCTTCAATGGTGCTTTGAATCAAGAATTAATGGTGACAACTATTGGTGTGGAGGGTGAGGGCAGTCAAGGAAATAGCCAACAACAAGAAACATTCCAACAGCAATCAGCCCCAAATGACACCACATTGGTAAACTGGCAAGCAGAAGATTTTTGTGGCATGAATCAAGTAATTTCTCAAGGTGTTGCAGCCAACACAAGGTCAAAAAGGAGGAATTTTGGTGAAGAACAGCCATTAGCTCCAACCAATCCACAACCTTCCATGGCTCCACAAATTATTGGCAAGAAAAATCCAATTTCAAATGCACAAGGGCAGCCAAGAACAGCCCCTAGCCCAACTCAAATACCGATTATTGCTGCCCACGTCCAAGGAGTGAATGTGCAAACCAAGGGACAACAAAGAGATCCTTCATCACCGTTCAATATCATTGATCAGATGAAGAAGACAAATGTTAATATATCAATGTGGGAATCCCTATCTATCCCAGGCCAAAGAGATCTACTGTAAGCTGCCATGAAGGATCGGCCAACTTTGAATCAACAGATCCAAAGGTAAGAGAAGGTACTTACAAATGCTGCCTAGCTTTGAGGGAAATCATGGAGGACAACAAGGTAAAATGTTAAAGCCCCCTCCTTTCTATGTTTCATTAATCATTGGCAATCAGCTAGTGCACACAATAGTGCATGATAGACTCGGGCAAGTAGCTCAAGAATGCCTAAACAAATAGCTGATCAACTAGGGCTCCGATGAAACAACATCCAAAGGGGTAGTGCATGGATGGGATAGCAAAGAGCAACAGTTGGAATGATTAGAAACTTGAGTCTTACCTTGCATGCATGTCCAAACGTTGTTGTTTTACAAGATGCATCAGTCATAGACCTTCCACCACTCTTTTCCCTATGCTTGTCAAGGGACTTCACAGACCAAGATCGGGGGATATTTTTCTCGCTTATTGGTCACACATGTCTTTGTTGAGAATGAGGTATGGAACTAAGGCTACAATCAGGTCAGAACCTATTGCAAACTTCCATATTGAGCCTTACACTCCAAGTCAGATTAATGCCAATTTCTCAGCATTTGATCAAGAAGATCACCCAAGCACTGATGAGGCTGACACCAAGGTTGGAAGCATCCCAGATCTAACTCTTGATGAATGGGAAAACAAGATACATGCATTTGATCCTTATCAAGAAGTGGAAGAATCTGAGCTAGGGTCTATTGCATACACGAAGAAAATCAGCCTATTCCTAGCATCACCAAGCCAAACCACAAAGATGACAATGAGGTATGGCAGCTATTTTTTGATGGATCAAGGAGTAGGCAAGGTGCAGGAGGTGGAGCTATGCTTGTTTCACCTCAAGGAATAAGGTACTATTCAGATTTTATATTTTATTTTACATGCTCTAATAACACCACTGAATATGAAGCCTTGGTGCAAGGGATGCATTGGGCAATAAAGAGAGGAATAAAGAACTTGCAAGTCTTTGGGGACAGTGAATTGATTGTAAATCAGGTCAAGGGACAACATGTTGCCAAGAATGATCTTCTCAGGTGCTACAAGAACAGGGTGTGGGACCTCATGGAAGATTTTGAGGGTTTTGGCATCAAATCCATTCCTAGGGAAGAGAATCAAGCTGCTGACAGGCTTGCAGTAGTAGGGGCAGCCTTTGACATTGTGGAAAGCATTCAACAAGACAAGGTACAACCAAACATCCACGTGATTGTGAGGCCTTCAGTGCCAGATAACAATGTCAGTTGGCAAGTGTTTGAAAATGACCAGAAAATCATCCATTTCTTGCAAGAAGAAGCTGAGTTCTCAGCTAAGAATCAAGAAAAATTGGAACAGCAGTATGGTGACCAAGTGGTACAACTGAGAACTAACAAGCTGCCTAAGGGCCTTATCACTTTGGAGTCCATTTTTAACCCCAACAATCAGTTTATAAAGGAAAAAGAAAACATTCAAGTCAAGAGAGAGGATTCAGTATCCATCTTGGTAGAAGAGAACAAACCATTGCAAATTGGGAGGATGACAACTGAGCAAGAAAGGTATGAGTTCATACAGCTGTGTCAAGAGTTCCCTGATGTGTTTGCTTAGAGCTATGAAGACTTGAAAGGTTTCAATCCCAACTTAGCTCAGCATACCATCGAATTGGATCCAAATACTAAGCCTGTCAGGTAGAAAAAAAGACCAGTCAATCCACACATGGAGCCTCTCATGAGGAAATAATTGGACAAGCTGATTGAGTCAAGGATCATATTCCCAATCAAGCATTCTAGTTGGGTTGCCAACTTAGTTCCAGTCAGAAAGAAGAGTGGAGAGATCAGATTGTGTGTTGACTTCAGAGACTTGAATAGAGCCTCTCTCAAGGACCATTACCCACTCCCTTCCATGGAGAAAATCTTGCAAGTTGTGGCTGGCTCCGAGAGGTTTTCACTACTTGATGGCTACTCAGGCTACAATCAGATTATGGTGAAGGAAGAGGACTAGTTCAAGATAGCCTTCACAACCAAATGGGGAACTTTTACATATAGGAAAATGCCATTTGGGTTGTCCAACGCTGGTGCTACCTTCCAAAGGGCAATGGACATGGCATTCAAAGGTTTGATTAACAACGTGGTGCTGATTTACCTTGATGATATCACTGTTTTTTCCAAAAATGCAGCAGACCACCTCTCTCATTTGAGACAAGTCTTCACGAGGTGCAGGAGATTTGGAGTGTCTTTGAATCCTAAGAAGTGTATCTTTCTTGCACATGAAGGAAAGCTCCTTGGGCATATTGTCTCCAAAGAAGGATTATCAATTGATCCAGAGAGGGTTGAAGCCATAAGAGCACTACCATTGCCAAGCCACAAGAAAGCCCTTCAGATTTTCTTGGGAAGGATAAACTTTGTTGAGGTTTGTCCCAGATTTTGCAGCCCTTGTCAAGCCCATCACCAAAATGTTAAAGAAGAGCATGGCTTTCAAGTGGACAGCAGAAGGAAAGGAGAGTTTTGAAGCAATCAAAGAAGCCATCTCTCAAGCACCAACTCTCATCAACCCAGACTTCTCCAAGGATTTCATCCTCTATGCATTTGGAGGTAATGACACTATTTCTACCATTTTGGTACAGCAGAACAAGGATAATGATGAGCAGCCAATTGCCTTCTTCAGCCGGAGCCTAGATGACTATGAGGTGAGGTACTCTTTTATTGAGAAGCATGTGCTTTGGTAGAATCGAAGCTTTAAGAAATTCAAGCATTTAATCTCAAACAACAAGGTCCAGCTTGCTGGTCTCACATGCTGGAGTCAAGGACTTCCTCCTCAACAAGGATTTGAATGAGAAAAGGGCAGGTTGGATCACCCATGTCATGGAGTATGACATTGAGATCAAGATCACCAAGCTGGTAAGAGGGAAAGGATTGTGTGAGCAGCTGGTTTTGGGAAGCAAAGAGAAGTACGCAATGAAGAAGAGGTTGTTTTGATGATCCAGTAACAGCCATGAGCCAAGTGGCAATCAAGAAGAAGACAATGCTGCCCCCACTCCTTGCTGGACCCAAGGCATTATACACTTCTAGGCACAAGCCTATGCCCTCCAGAGATGAACAAGACCCAAAGGAGACACTTCAGATTGCGCAGGATGTTCCGTATGCCATTGTTGATGGAGTTTTTCTCAAGAAATATGTGAATGGAGTGCGCTTGAGATGCATTAGCACAAATCGATTCAAAGGGTGTTGGAAGAGTTTCATGGTGAACCAGTGGTGGTCATTTTGCACCAAGAGTGATAGCTCTAAAAATCATGAAGGCTGGTTATTATTGGCCTAAAATCTTCAAAGTGATTGCTATGCATGGATCAAGAGGTGTAAGAATTGTGCATTCTTCACAGAAACGAGAGACTTGCTACCCTTCCATTACATCCGATCTCGGTTGACCAGCCATTCATACAATGGGGTTTGGAATTCATTGAGTCATTAATCCCAATTCAAGCCAAGGTCACAAATGGAATTTGATAGCCACGGACTACTTCACCGGATGGATGAAGTAGTAGCACTCAAAGAGGCAACCGAGTCAGCATCTTAGACTTTTATGAGGGATAACAACCAGATTTGGTGTACTGCTACAATAATCTCGAGATAATGCATTGGCATTCATTGGATCCAAGGTGACTGAGTGGGGTGTCAAGAACGGTATCTACCTAAGCACTTCATCAAACTATTACCCTCAAGGTAATGGCCAGGCCGAGTCTACAAACAAGAACTTGTTGAAGATCATTAGGAGGACTCTTGACGAGAATCAGAGGTCTTGGCATACCAAACTAAAATTAGCCTTATGGGCTGATAGGATAACTCCCAAAAGATCCATAGGTAACTCTCCATTCAAACTTGTCTATGGAAGAGAGGCAATCTTGCCCATGTCGCTTGAGTTGCCAACATTGGAACTCATGAAGCAGATGGAGTTGCTAGAGTTTGAGCCCATGGAGGTGAGGTATGCAGAGTTGATGGAGCTGCAAGAGATCAAAAATCAGGGATCCCAAGCAATGGAAAAGGATCAAGCTTTGATCAAGAAGACCTTCGATAGAAAGGCCAAGGATAGATCTTTTCAGGTTGGAGATCTAGTGTTGAAATGGGATGTGGATAGAGAAAAACCGGGAAGGCATTCAAAATTTGATGCCATTTGGAGTGGCCCATACATGGTCATGAAGTGCAAGAATAGCAATGCTTTCCAATTGGCCTCATTGGATGGTGAAGAACTGTAAATTCCATTAAATGGAATCTATCTCAAGCATTTATTCTAGAGGGAAGTTCACTACCCTATAAATATTAGATTAGATTTTCATTCCTCCAAGTGCTTATGCACATTATTTTGCTGTAGGTTAGTTTTGTTTCCCCTAAGTGCTTTGGCACAGCTTTCTATCCATGGAGATGTTTTACAGCCCTTGCTCCCCTCAGGTGATATTCCATCTTCCTCCTTGCACATTCTAAGTCAGTGGAGGTTCTAAACAGAATATCTGATGACTCCATGCCCAATGGACTACTTCAGGCAACTGGTATCTTCTACCTAGCAGGTAGGTAACCCCACTGAGTCACCAAATTGTTATCCAAAATTCACCCCCCAGGGTAAATTTGATAACATGCATCAGAATACTCAAGTCCTAGGCAAATAGATTGATTCAAGGAAAAAAATCATGTTTCTAGGGTCCCCTCGGATTTTTTCTAACTCTCTTGTCCAAGGAGAAAAGAGAAAGTTCTAAAAAGGGTGAAAAAGTTGCAAAAACAAGCTTGGGGCAGAAAAAATCATGAAAATTGGCTAAGTCCTGGTCCAGGTGGCCCTTGGGATAGTTGGGATGTCGGGGCGTGAATCGGCCAAAAGCCTCCAAGTGGTCCGCGCAGAAAGGGACATCCGGGCCGTGGGGACACGTGGGACGCGAAAGGGTGAACCGGCCGAAGGTGAAAAAATTGACTAACTATTGTGTAGATAAGGCTGGGACATCTGGGCCATGAGGATGCGAAGGACGTGAAGGACGCAAACTACCCGGATCAGCGGAAACAGGGAACTACAGTCCGGGACATTTGGAACAAAGGGACGCATGGGACACGGAGAGCCGAAGGAGCCGAGAGCCAATCAAATCACGCCACGTGTCTTCGCCTCAAAGAGGGACAGGAAGCCCTGAATTGGGTGGATCGGAGGAATTTTTCCCAGATAGTTTGGGACAACCAGCCAAAGGGACGTGAGGGATGTGAAAAGCTGGCAGGCCCGCGGACGAATCAGGAAATGCCACGTGTCACAAGGGAAAATGTCCAAAATTTCAAAGGGCAAGGTTTGAAGCATTGGCCCGAGCCAATAAAAAGAGGACACGTGTCCTAAGGAGAAGGGGAGTGTGGAGCTTGGGGAGGAATTAGAGAATTTGGAAAAAGTTTTGGCCAAAAACTAAAAGGTAAAGGATGACCCCGCGCCCCTGTCCTCCAACCAGATCATGCCACGTGTCCCAAGTGGCGGGGATGCGGGAAAAAATGGGAAATTTTCCAAAGTTACAAAAAGTCAAAACTTTCAAGGAAAACCCGTGGGTAAGGGAAGGAGAGAGAATTTCTCATCCAATCAGCGCCCGACACGTGTCATCTAGGTGGCGAGCACAAGAAAAAAATTTCAAAACCCATTTTTGCCTGTTTTGTGCCCTAAATCTTCAGATCACCATATCTTTCGATCCAGAGCTTGGATTTGCACATTCTTTATATCATTGGAAAGCTTATAAAATTATCCACATGATTCCAGAGTCAATCTTGAATTTTGGTTCAGTTTGGAGAGAGAAAGTTAAGAAACGGCTCTGACGCATGCTCATGGCCAGAAGTGACATTTCAGCAACCAAATTTAATACAGAATGGGTCGCATTCTCCTCCAATTTGGTCAAAAATTGTAGGGTATGGGTTTGTAAGGTCCTCCATGCTGATTTAATGCATTTGCAGTCAATGAGGAATGGGCTCCCACATTTTGTACATTTTCTCTCTCCTGGGCTCAACCCATGCAATGTAAAAGCCAGATTTGGCTCATTTCTAAAGGGGGAACACTTTTGGCATAGCAAACTTCTTCTTTCACCTCTAGCAAGTGATTGTTGCAAGAATCAGACCTCTTCAAAGACTGTAACAGATTTTTCTACCTCTCTGAGGTTGTAATGCAGTGGTTTTGACATTGGAAATGATAATGCAAGCTTTGTGAATGAGTTTCAGTCCTTTGTTTGTATTATTTACTTCATTTCAGATCCTAAATTATATCTTATCATCCTGTGTATGATTTTATGTTGTGATCTTTGGTTTGTGTCTATTTGCATAACAAAAATATTCACCACTCCTTTCAGTGCATCACCATCTTTAGTTAGTTTCAATTTTTTCATTTCTATCCCTGTCTCCTTGCAATTTAGAGTAGGATTAGGATCTGAACCTCTCAGAGTAGTTGTGCAAATATAGATCTAAATCGGAGGAGTTGAGGAACCAGCCTCTAATCTAGATATTCCTCTCTCGTTTCACAAGTCCCACACTTGGAGAGAGGTTTCCATGTTGTGCAATCACACCTGGATGCCCGAGTGATCAAACTAGAAATCGAGATCAACGTCAGAGGGTGCTGTGATTTTGTACTAACGAGGAGTAAACCCTTTGGTAAATTCCCAACAACTATCTAATGAGAAATTTTACAACACACTCAAAAAAGCATCGGTGGAGATGGAGGTAAGGCTCTTTAGTAGAAATGACAGAATAAGGGTCTTGGAGGGTGAGCTTTAGAAAAATAATGAGTACATCATTGAGTGTGACAAAGAGATAAAATAGAAGGAATTAATCGGTGTGCAATTAAGGCTTGAGCTAAGGGTGAATAGAAAAGGTGCATGAAATACATAAGAAGATAGATACCATTTCGTACACCATAATCTTGAAGTACCAGACTTGGCCTCACTCGAAAGCAGAAATATGAGTCAACCATGCAATGCTTAGAATACTTGACCCGCATTCTCACCATGGAAAGGCAACCGCTCTCATTAGATCGAGAAGAGGAGGGGAATGCATGCTAGAAGGAGGAGGAAAACTGAAGATTGGGGAGATAATGACTCGTAATCCGAGCTCATTTCTATAGTAAAGACTTCCACATAGATGGCTGAAGCTGTGTATGATAATGCATACTAAAAATATAGGGTAAAGAAGCATATTGATTGCTACACACAAAGTGGATCTGAAATATTTTTGGAAAATCACAAAGGCAATAGGGTGAAGCATGAAAAGATCATGGCCAAAGTTGAGAAGAATTTAGAAGTAATCAAAACCTTATAGGGTTCGATTAATAATAAGCTAAAGGAACTATACCCCCAAGTCACTCATAGGATGGATGCGTTAGGCGATCTTAGAAAACAGCTAGAAAGCATTGTTGATACGCTGAAAGCTAAGAGTGAGGAACTTAGTTTTGATGAAATAAGTGTATTGGTGGGTGACCTGCTTAAAAAGTGTAGGGAGAAGTAGACACATGGGAGAAGATTGAGGCATCCTTGAAGAAGGATTTCCCACTCCTTATGCAGCAGTAGAATATTCTTCCATCATTCCATTCTTTAATTTTTTCTATACCTCTATTCTTTATTATTTGATGAAGTAGAATGTTTCGAGGAAAAAGAACACGTATAGTGTAGGGTGATGTTGGACCCTAAAATATTGGCTAATTACTAAGAGGCATGCATGCACAACATCAAGTGGATAGAAGGACGATCGGGAAAATCACATGGTAAAAAGGGGTTTAAGAAGGGAATAAGTGAAACCAAGGCACGCGAGGGAGGCAAAATAAGGGTTTAAAGGACTTATCCATATTTGGCATCATGGAGTCACTTGAGGAAAAACATGATGACCCGACTAGGTGTAATAAGTGGATAAGGTGCCATCCTAGAACCTTAGAGGTCAAGGAAAGGATATTCCATGTATGGAATATTCCCAAAGACATCATTATAGTTAGTGGAAGGTTTTTAAAGAGGATAAGCATTCACCAATGGAGGACCACATCAACACTTAGCATGTGATCTACTCATGAGAGAAGTCATGGTGGTGGTCAATGATTATATTTAAAGATGTTCTTGGGATAGGAACATAGACATATAAAATGCATAGAGAATGCAAATATAGAGATTACAAAGGGGAGTAGAGAAAGATAAGGAGAGTAACTAAGTTCCATAAAAATGTTGAGGGTTTGGAGTTCATAGAGCTATTCTTTAGAGTAATTAGTGCTAGAGGGTTGTAAGGGATGTCATTAAGCATATGTATGGGTATTAGGATCTATAATAAGCAATATAATGGGGAAAGTATAGTTAGGATCTCGATCAGATAGGATTGTAGGAGTTGAGTCTCTGTCATTTAATGTATATGGTTTAAGATGACCCTTTTCAATGTAATATGGCTACCAAAATTCTATTAAATCATTATACAAGGATCTATTTTGTACAACTTGCTTATGGGTGTAAACCCTTATGTTATTTGGCTTACCATCACTCGGACCTAGTTTCGTGTACTTCTTACAATGATTATTTAGCTTCGGCATGCACCGATGTGTAGATCTATTAGTTATATCTTATTTCTTTCATCATAGATGCATGTACTTCCGTTTCTATAAATAATCCTCCATTAATGGTGAAACTCTCTCACTAAGCTCACATAAAGGAGGGGTTTGATGCACACGCGTGCCTCTCGGGTGAGCACTTAGCGTATGTTGGATGATAAGTCGGTGCATTTGGAGTTATCAAGAAGTATTAAGGGTGAAATAATGACTACATTATTTTTTTTCCCTTTTTCCCCTTGGTAAAGGGAAAATATGGACACCAAATTGCACCATGGATACAAAAGCTAACATGTGTCATTTCAAAATCTGACTAAGTACGAGAAGCACACCTTACACAAGAGATGACTTGAATACACAATTCTTGGAGCTCCTAATGGTCTTTTCATATGAAATTTCATATGATTTTTACTCCCAAGTTAATTTAAAGAACAATGGAATCAGTTTTATACTTCATTTCTTCCTGAAACTCCAAAAATTGGCTCCTTTTTCTTCAGGATCGTAGGGTGTGTCTCAGTAAAGATTGAGTTACCTTGAGAAACCATTAGGCATTGTGAAAGATGTGATGATTCCACCATGTATAGAATTACTTAATATTTCCAATTCCTATTTTTTTCCTTCGAATCCTTATAGATATCCCAAAATTAGTTGGAGAAGTCCAAGTTCATATTTTGACCCTTACTCCTTACACCCAAAAAACCCTCTTGTACACAACTTTTCCCTACACCTCTAAATATTCCTAAATCACTTCCATTCATATTGTACATCATCTACACAACTACCAAGTGGATTTTTCCTCAACACTCATCTTCTGAGGGGTGTCCACCAATGTGAAAAATCCTAAAAATAGACAATTTTGAGCCTCTAAGAACAATTTGTTTTGAATGGTTCTAAATGAATCCATGAATCACCTCCCTGCACATGAAACACACTTTAAAATCACATTATCATATTCTTCTTAGAAAACATGTGGTTAAAACAAGATATGAGTTGTCTGGAGGAAAGGTTTACATTGACCGGGAGAATTATTTTCGAATGTGGGTTAGGTTGTCATGAAATTTGTTTTTAAGTTTTCATGCTAGTCATTTTGAATGAAAAATTTGGCTCTAGTTTAGGGAATTGTTCATTATCAAACAAAATAAATACATGACATGTAGGAACTCCAGAATATCAATAGATTACATGGACAATTTCTTTATCTTTTGGGCTTATATAGAGTCACTATAGAGATACACAATGAAAATTCATTTATTGAACACACACACACACACAACAAGAAACAAACACGCAACAGAAAATAAAACAAAAATGAGAAGGAAAACACACAAAAAGGGAAACATCCTAAATCACCTATGTACATGCAAGGGAAATCCCACTTTCATTGAAGCACCAACTCAAACTGAGTGCTTACCCATATACGGGTATCATTGAATGTCTTTCTTCCACAAATCCATTGACAAGATCACTGAAATATGATCCCTTTCTCAATTTCTTGAGAAATCTCTCATGATTGTTATTGTAATTTATGACCCACTTATTCAGTTCATTTCCTCTATTGCTTTGACACATTCTTTCCATTTTTTCATTGATTCCCAAGTTCATTCCAATTGCTGATTTTCCATCATTGTTGTGAAGAAGATCCTTGATCACACTTGGCTTATCATTTTCATACCAAGGCCTATGTAATTTTATATACATTTTTATTCATTGTTTATCTTCTTTATGACCACTACTTCCACAAGTTGATTCTCCATATATTCTTTGAAAACTTCAACATTATCACTAGCCTCTTGATGTTCTTTATTTGTTACTTGATCCAAGAAATCTTCTTTCACGCTTACTAGTTCAATCTTGACCTACTTCCCATTATGATGTGATGTGCATAGTGTTTTATTATCTTGAAAATAAAATGAGCACAAGGTCGATGTGAAGAATGAAAACCATCACCTTGTTCAAATTGGCCATTTTGAACCTCGAAATTCATCTTCATGTTGAGATCATCCTTTTCTCATTTTTATTAAACATTGAAATATTGAAGCCTATTTTTTCATACATTCCTTGTTGAGAATATTTTCATTTCAAACAAAATCAACCTTGGGGTCAACCATCGTTTCATCTGTCTATTTTTTTAGGATTTATCCTTTTTCATAAAGGGGGCTGAGTACAAAATTAGAGCTGAAATATTTATATTGTTATCTTCCCAACCTTGACCACTAAGAACTAAGGATTCCATTTCCATGATGAAATCATCATCTCCTTGAATAGGTTCAAATTCAAGAGGATAAAATATCTCGTCATTCTCATATATCTTATCATCTTCTCCCAATGAGAAAGAGAAGTCTTTAAATTCACAAACACACTCATTGAATGGAACTTCATGTCAAACATTGAGAACATGGTTTAAAACATTAAACACACCTGAAAATAATTTTTGGGAATCACTTTGTGATCCATATTTCTCATCACTTGAGATTTATTTGTTACAAGTTAAGAATCTCTTGATCGTCATCAAAATCTATTAGAGAAATTACATTCATGCTCACATCCCATGGGAAGTACATACTCTCAAATTATAATTTCATCAAGTCACCATTATGCTCTCTGACTAGCTCTGTGATGCTTGAATACTCTTCCACCAACATGGGCAGCTCAATATATTCCTCAAAAGTCATGAAAAAGTTGTAAGACTTTGAATTTTGACATGAGATATCCTCCTTCGGTCATCAAAGATTTAAAAAGTGTACTTAATTATCCTGATGGGGAGAATTTTCTTCACTTTACCATTGACCGAAATGATGGCATGTGACCAATCTAGCTATATATCTCCACCAACATCTTGATAGAATATTTGTCCCAAAAACATACCATATGAGGTGGGCATGTCTACTATAATTAATCTCTCCATGTTATTCTTGTCAAGGAAATATTCCAATGCTACTTGAGTATCCTTGACATGTCCAATGAGAGGTACTTATTTCATTTCCATGGAGATTCAATGGCCAGAGGTAGGAGAGAGAGATATACCAAGAGCTCTAGAAACTTTTATAGGCATGACATTTTTTGATGCACCAGAGCCAATGATGAATTTTTTAATTTTTTACCCATTGAACAACAAGGTTGTATAGAAAGATTATACGTTCTTAGAGGTGGAGGGTGTGAAAGAAATACATTTCAGATATTGAGTGGAATAAGAGTCATGAGGTATCTCTTTAATAATGGAATTTTTAGAACATGAAATAGAAGCACTTCCTTTGATATACTGAACAATCCTATCAAATTGCTTAGGATGGTTTTTTAAGTACTCATTATCAAAAATTTGAACTTTTAATTTTTTTCAATGGTCAATGAAATTAGAGGATGAGGAATTGTTAGGCACATCAAGTATTATGAAAACCTTGACATGGGTATTCTTAGGATCAACAAAAAATGGTTTTTAAGGGAATATCAATAAAACTTACCGAAGAGGTAGAAATATTCTAGATTGAAGTAATTTCATGTTTCTTCTCGCCTAACCTTGTCGAAGCAAACTCGAGGATCCTCCTTTTGTTGTTGTTTTTATAGAGTCACTAGTTCAAGATTTAATTTCTTAGCTTGGTCGGTAGAATGATAGACTTCTTTCTCCTTTTGTGATTAATTGAGTATTCAAGAGGAGTATCTATGTATAGGTTCTTAAATATCTTCAATCGCAGTGTGAATTCATACTACCTAATCGTTGCACATTATTCTTCTCCTTCCTCTTTAATTTATGATTCAATATTTTCTTAACATTCATCTTCATTGGCCTCGTATATTGCATTGACTAGTGGAGCTTCTAAGGCAAGCCTTCAAGGTGCTCTTGTGATTTGATTTTTTCTGATTTGTGTATGATGCATGTTGGGAAACTTCCTTCTTCAACATTGTCAAATCATTGGCCAAATTTTTCAATAGTGAATTATTTAACTCATCTTTGTAACTTTAGGCCTTATCCTTTGTTTAATGATTCTTTATCTTCCCTGACATAATCAGGTCATCCTTAAATCCAATAACAAGTTCTTATCCATATCATGAAACTAATTTCAGGCATCTAGGCATTGATAAAGAACATTTTCTAATTATCCATAGTTGGATGAGTATTATTAGGAATTATTTTATCAACTTATTGAATTTTTCCACAAAATATCTCATGGACTCTTGCAGTTCTTTCTTCATCTAAGTAATTTGAGCAAGGAGGGAATGAGCATCTTCTATAGTCTTGAATATTTC
Source organism: Taxus wallichiana var. yunnanensis (assembly GCA_018340775.1). Classification (NCBI taxonomy): domain Eukaryota; kingdom Viridiplantae; phylum Streptophyta; class Pinopsida; order Cupressales; family Taxaceae; genus Taxus; species Taxus wallichiana. Next base: position 124,381,083 of record CM031234.1, on the reverse strand, counting down.
TTCAAAATTCTTTTTTATATCATCCCAATCAAGTAATTGAGTGTGATGGAAAGTAGTAGAACCAGTCCACAGAGGCATCTTGTAATGTTTCCACGAACAACCAAACTATAAAATCTTCATGTTGTACTTCAAAAATGCCACATGATGTGATGAAAGTTGTGATATGATCATCTAGTCATTATTTTCCATCTCTATATAATTTTGGAAAATTATTTTTTGGCTCTTTTGAAATTTCATGAAGTGGAGGGGTCAAATCCAAAGGATCATTTTTTTATCCCCATGGAACATGTGTTTGTATTGTCATATCATATTCTTCTTCTTGTGGAATGAATACTAGTGGTTCTGTAATTGGTTCTTCAATATGACCTTTAAGAGGATTTCTAATAACTTGTCTTCTTACCTGTACAATAGGAAGTCTGAAATCAACTTGTAATTGTTCTTCAAATGTTGGATCAACAATGCCACCTACACAATCAACTTGGGTATACCTTATTTTTGCCATTTTTTCTCAAGTACTTAGAAAGGAAAGAAAATGGAAAAGTGCATATTTTTCAAAAGGATTACAATAAGGATTTTGAACATCTATTTGGTATTTTTGTATTTTAATTTTTTGGTTTTTATTGATTTTTTTACTATGTATATTTTTATTATTTTCAAATATCTTTATAGGTGCACAAGTGCATATCTCTCCCAAAGTAAAGTCACCAAAAAAATTGTGAAATAATTTTTGTGGGGTAAATTATGGGTTTCCACCAATGGTCACAGGGCTAAGCCCCTCCTTCTTATGTATGGGGAGGCTCCCATTATTGAATGTAAACTACTGAAATTTTTTGGTGTGTCCAATAGGCTAAGGATAACATAGGAATACTCCACTAGACTGTAGAAAATTGTTTGTGAGAATTACAAGTGTGGAATTTGCAGTGATGAGGGATAAAGGAGAGTTGGGGAAATTAAGAAATAGAGAGTTATTATTATGAGTATGCACTATAATAGTTCACACACAATAATGAGAGTGGGTCCACATTCAATTAGAAGAAAATAAAAATCTAAGAAATTAGCAATACTAAATAACTAGAGACACACAATTCTTTAGATTCATCTTCTTAGTTATTTAGGATCACTATGCTTACAATGTTGCGAGAATGGAGAGAGAGAATAAAGGAAAGATAAGAAAAGGAAATGGAAGAAACACGGATCTTATTTATTATGTAGTAGTGATAAAAAACTTCACAACCTACAACAATCCACATTACTACAGAAAAACTAACTTTCAAGCCCCATTTTGGAATGGATAATCCATTCCAGCTTTATCTCATTGCAAATTGTCATCTCATCTACCCCCCACATGACCTTTCAAGTTAATATTCCACTTGTGACCTTATGATTTCCCTTAGAGAAAAACTAACTAACTCTCTTTTAATTTGAGAGAGTGATTTTAAAAATATTTTACTATCACTTAAGTGAAAAATATTTTTAAAAATGCAAGATAATATACAATGAGTAATTAGAAAGGGTGAAGAAAGAGAGAGGAAGAGAGAAGAATAATGGAGTTCACCGATATATTTCTGATGAATAAATTTCTTATTTGAGGCATGGTGATCATAATCTCCTCCTCTTGCAAGATGCAAAGATAGTTTGACCTGTCATATGAGTGTTTAAAAACATTGTTGTGAGACAATCCAATGTGGGCCTGGGATGACTATGGGCATCACTTATGATGATTTTAGTCGATCTCATAGAGAGAGGGCCACCGTATTTATCCTTAGGATTTTACAAATGACTCCAATGATCATAAGAGACAACTCCATGATGCTCAAATGCCTTGATGTTTTCCTTCACTTACTAAAATAGGCCTTCATCATACGGGTGAAAGGGATGGCCCATGAATGGAATTCTTGAGAAGTAACCACTGGTTGGAATGAAATGATCTGATTCCTTGATTCTTTACACATGATGATATTGAGTGCCTTGATAGCTCAATTATCTCAGTTCAACCCACTTTTAGGAGAGATTTTCCTCAATTTGCTCTATGAATCTCTCATTTCATTTTGATCATGATGACATCCTTTCCTACTTCACAACTCACTTCCTCAACCAAGATGCCACTTGGGTGGAAGCATGATTATGGTACTTAGACATTTCTTAATTTATCCTCATGAAGATAGGTTCCTTATTCATGATGGAAAGACTAATCCCTGAATGGAAAATGAGCTCCATGTTATTGTCCCGCACCCTACATTGAAACACTAAAAACTCTACCTTCCTCCGACTCGTAAGATGTGAGATCCTCATCAAGCATGGATCAAGCATTTAGAGACATTTCTTGAGCTAATAATTTCATCATGTGGCCTCCATATTCACTCATAGTGATATTCTCGTAATAATCTCATGATGATTTTCCACTTGAGTCTTAGACTCAAATGAAGCTCTTGATGTCTCGAGACCTCATGATGCCTTGCCTTCATGGATGACTTTGATCAGATTGAATTATTTCTTATTCATACCATGATACAACTTCCCAAACTTATGAAGACATAAAAAAAGCAAAAATATAAGAAAAAAAGGAGTTTTCATACCTTTCTGGATAGAAATTGGAAATTTTCTATTTTTAGGAGGTCCTAGCCAAGACTATTATTTTAGGAAAATTTTCCTATTTTAACTCCTTAATGTTTCTTGCCTATCTATAGGACCATGGATGTTGAGAAATAAAAAATTTTACCACTTTGTATTTTTATTAAGACCACACCATGAACACATGTTATTTTTAATAAGTGCACTGCAGGTGTCAGATTGCAACGAAAGCGGTCTTGAAATTATGGGTTTTATTCGAGATTCCCGCTCCAAATTTTGGATGATTCCTTTTTATAAATGAGAGTGGAAATGTATTTTTCATTATATGGGTAAGAATACTGATAAAAAATTATTCCTCCGTATCTATAAAAATCAGTAATTCCATCGTGTGAAAAGTAGTTCAAATAAAATTGGATTTTTTAAAGATCCTTCTCTCCGAGTTTTGGATGATTTCTCTTGTCATATATTTAAGGAATTTAAAAATTATTTAATGAGGGAATAATTCTAATGAAAAATATATTCCTCATCATCCTTAAAAATAGGTACTTCATGGCACGAAAATTAGCTCATGTGAAACTAGATTTTTCAGATCATTTTCTCCAATTTTCAAGTGATTCCACCTACCAAATCCTTGGGAAGTTTAGAAACACCTCATTTTACTTTATCTAATATTTCATGGCAGCCATTAATGTATTATTGAAGATTTTATATGAAAAAAATTATCCAAGTTACCAAATAAGTGAAAACAGTGAGCTCAACTTGTGTTCTGCTTCAAATAGTGATCACGTGTTTTAATTTCCAAATGGAGAACTATGTGAAACACTCAGTCTTCATGGTCATCAATGTTTTGGAACGTGTTTATAAGAATGGATTTTGTTTTAAAATTTAATTTTAAGTTTTTTCAATTGAAGAAATGGATTATGGGTGAAAAATTCAAAGCATTTAGGTTGAAAATGAGTTCACTTGGTTTTCTTACCTTCCAAATGCCTAATCGCACCTTGATCATGGGTGAGTGGAAGACTAGTAGGGTTAAAATATTTATTTTATGGGATTCTCATGGATTAATTTTTGTTTCCCCTCTATTTAATTATAAAAATGGACAAGATGGACACAAAAATGTGCTTTGAGGAACATGTTGACACTTGTCACTTTGTGGTGCAATGTGAAGAAGATTGGAAAAGCGGTCCGAGCACCTGGGGGCTGAAAAATGGTCACATGAAGAACTAAAAAGGGTATGAGATTTGGAACATTTTTTCCCCTTTTTTGCTCGGTAAATAGACAAGAGGGTCAAGAAAATTTATCTCTCGAGTAATACTATGATACTTCGTGATGATCCTGGTGCATGCTTGGGAAAGTTAGCTTAGCTAATTAAGCACTTTTTCAGGTTGAAGAGGGTCACATGAGGATCCTGAGATCGGTGATGATCATCGATGAATTTTTTCCCTTTGAAATAGTATAAGAGGGACGAAAAAAATCCATGGAGCCAAAATATGACATGTGTCACTTCAAAATCAGACTAAGTACGCGAAGCACACCTTGCACAAGTGAGGACATGAAGACAAAATTCCCGGAGCTCCCATGGTATTTTTATATGAAATTTTATATTATTTTGAATCTAAAGGAAATTTAAAGAAAAATATAATAGGTTTTAGACTCCAATTCTACCTAAAACTCCAAAAATTGGCTCATTTTTCTTCGGGACAACAGGGTGTGTCTGCAAAAATTGAGTTGCCTTAAGAAACCATTAGGTCTTGTGAAATATGTGATGATTACACCATGTAGATAATTCCTTCAGATTTTAAATTCCTATTTTTATCTTCCAACTCCTTACAGATCTCTCAAAATCACTGGAGAATTCCAGTTCATATTTTGACCCTTACTCCTTACACCTAAAAACCCCACTTTTACACAATTTATCCCTAAACCTCAAAATATTTCCTAAATATTACTAAATTACCTCCATACCTATTATATCTCCTATTCACAACTCTCGGGTAGGTTGTGTCTCAACAACTATCTTTAGAGGGGTGTCTACTAGTGTGAAAAATCCTAAAAATGGGCCTTTTTGAGCCTCTAAGAGAAATTTATTTTGAATGGTTCTAAATGAATCCATGAATCACATCCCTACACATGAAACATACTTTAAAATCACATTATCACATTCTTATTATCTATTATGAGGGTAAAATAGTAACTAATTTGGCCGAAGGACAAGTTTACATTGACCGAGAGAGGGATTTTCAAATGTGGGTTAGGTTGTCATGACAAAAATGTTAAAGTTTTCACGCCATTCGTTTTTCATGAAAACACATGGATTTAAAATATACTAAGGAAAATATCTCATTGAATTACTATGGACTAATATAGATAATTTGCAAGTATCATTTCTTAAAGAAAGCAAGAGTGGGAAAGGCATGGGAAACCTTCTTGGAAAAAAATTGAAATATAAAGAAAGAAAAAGGAACTTATTCCTTAGGCATGGGAAACCATCTTGGGAAAAAATTGAAATATAAAGAAATAAAAAGTCCCTTATTACACAATTATTCCACCCATGCATTAGAATTTCTTACCCATAATCGAGCTAGTCCTAATATTTTGAGAGATATAATTTATAAACCAATTCAAATTCATGGGTAATGCACACCATCGGTACTTCATCATAAATAAATTATGATTATAGATCTACACAAATTTTAGAAGAGTTGGCTCAAAATTAAATACTTTCATTTACAAAAGATCATATTTAAACTTGTTGGGGCCCAAAATATCAACTAATTCTATGATATACATGATTATGAGGAAGAAGGAGATGAGGAGAAGAAGGATGAAGAAGAGGCTAAGACTCAAGGAAAGGGGGTAAGCAGAGAAGAAAATATGAAGGATCAAAGGACCCCAAGCCTCACAAAGGAACATATAGACGAGGCCATAGAGAAAAAGTGGAAAAAATCATCAAGGACCTGGTAGAACAACAGTTTGAACACATCGCGGGTGTGTTAATGAAGGAAGTTGAGGAGGAGAGTGTAGGAAAATAATATGGAAGCATGGGGGATCCCAATTTGGCTGTAAGATTTCCAAGGGCCACACGCATAGGGAGGAAGAGTGCAAAAGTAGCGCAAGTTCAAGGAATGGGCTACATCGATGATCCGAACAAGGTGTTGTGCGCACATTTCCAGAGCACCATGCCAATGGAACAACTCTTAGCCATGGCTTCATTTGATGAGGAAGGTGCATACCCTTAGAAAAGGAAAATATTATCATGGGCATTTGAGTCCCACATTGATGAGCCTAAATTTGAGGTAAGCCAAGGAGCATTGATGAAAGTTCCAAAAACAAAAGGGATAAACCCCTTGGTGAATGCTCAATGATTATCAGATGAGAAAATCTACAACGTGCTCAAAAAAAAATTTAGTTTAAGTTGAAAGCCAGACTCTTCAAGAGAAATAATAGGGTGAAGTTCCTAGAGGCAAAACTAGAGAAAAGGGAAGAAGAAATCCTTGAGAAAAGTAAGGACCAAGCGGGGAGGAACTAATTAGCGCTCGGTTAATTCATGAGTTAAAATATGAGAAGGAAAGGGTATGCAAGGCATACAAAAAGATAGAGATGATCACGAGATGTCGTTGTCTTAAATCATCCAGACTTAACACTACCCATGTAAAATTATGGCTCATCCTTGCAATGCCTAGAGGACTTAACCCGCATACTCACTATAGAGAGGTGGAAACTTGCCCTAGAATCAACAGAGGAGGTGTTGGCATGCCAAGAGAAAGAAAATAAGATGAAGGTTGTGGAGATTATTTCTCAATACAACAAGATCCACACCAATGTAAAATCCACCGCGAAATTTTATGAGGCTTTCTATGATAACCGCATAGACATGGATAGAGTTACAAGTATCTTGGTTTCCACCCACGAAGTGAAACTCAAGGAGTTCTAGGAAAAGAACAAGGGGAATAGGGTATGAGTGAGACAATATCCTAAACAAAGTGGAAAATAAATCGAAGGCCATTGAGACCTTGCAAGGCTCAATCAAGAATCGGCTAAAGGAATTGTACCCTCAAATCACTCAGAGGATGGATGTTCTCGAGGATTTGGGAAAGAAACTGGAGGATATCATAGAGACAATGAATTACAAGGGAGAGGGGATGAGTTTTGAAAAATTGAGTGCCCTGGTGGGGGATCTCTATCAGCAAGCTCAAAGTGAGGTTGAAACTTGGGGAAAATTAGAAGTTGATTTAAGAAAGGATTTCCCTCTCCTCCTCCAGAAGTAAACAAGTTCCCCATTCTTTCATTCTTTTCCCATTCCTTCATTCCTTATTCTTCCATCCCAACCATTTGTAAGGATCTGCCATTATTTATTTCTTTATTGAAGAGTGTTTTAGAGGATAGAGAACAAGTGTAGTGTGGGGTGATGTTGGGCCTCAAAATATCAGCTAAGTACAAGAAGGCGTGTGGGCGTGTAGGACCTAGTCAAAGAAGGGCACTCAAGGAAGGGTTCTGACAGGGTTTTTCATAACACACTTGTGTATGCGTGTAAGGCAAAAATAGGTTTTTTACTTAGTCGTATTTGGCACCCAAGGTAACACACGAGAAAATTATGACCCTTGTGGATAAGGTGTCAGTCTATCGAATGTGGGATCAAGAAGGGAATATTCCAGGCATGCGATGGAGGGTTCTAGAAGAGCATCATCATGCATAGTGGAGAGCTCAGATCTATGAAGGCATGCTCCCATGGAGGACCACTTTGACACTTGGTGACCAATTTGTAACTTCTGGAAGGCATGGAAGTGGGTGCTAGGGTTATAAATATGAGCACCGATAGAAGAAATATATAGAAGGTGAAGGAGAGAAAAGAGGCGAAGCCCTACAGAAACAAAATGGGGGATGTTATGGCTAGGGATTAGGAGAGCTCTGTGAGCGATAACACATTGAAGGGGATGGGTTTTCATTCTTCTTTATAATATGATGAGCATAATATAGCTCTGATGCATGATTTGGATCTGCATAGTTATATGAGGATTTTTTATGACCTCAAGGGATGTAATGTGGGTTATTAACTCTTTTAGTATGAATATAATGCTCTATTATAACTCATCTATGTTCAATAATTATGCATTTCCTTTCTGTATGAACCATCTTCATGTGTTGCTTGTTATTTCTCTTATCTGCATACAATGAGATGACAACTCTTCCTAAGTTCTAAAGAATGTTGTATAGTTATTTCTTATCTTGCATTTGATTATCTATCCTAAGATGATGCATTCTCATGAAACTCACATAAAGGAGAGACTCAGAGTACCTACACGTGCCTCGTGTGAGCACTAAGCACCCAATGGGTGATAGGACGGTGTGCATGGGACTAGACTATTAGTCTCAGGGTATAAAGTATGACTACATTTTGGTTCCATTGCTGGGACCTCTTGTCGGTTGTTGTGAGAAATGGCATGCATCTTTGTCCCTGCGATGTGTGATGATAGAGCACCTGACCTTAGAAAGTTTTGAAACATGGTTCAAGAGCACAGAGGATGAGTTTTCTCAAAGATTCAGCACTGGACCTGAGTTCAATGCGCGTAGATGGGTAGAAGATAACCTATACCATGAGTTATATAATACATTCTTTTGTTGTTTCCTAGTAAAACTATATGAATGGCTTTTAGCATATGCATCCAGATCAATTTGGTACTATAGATCACATGTGTGGACCTAAGATGACTATTAGAGGCTGCAAGATGTAGATTTAACTTGGATGCGTGCTTATTGATCACCTGGGTAGAAGAGGGTGTTGACCGAGTTATAATTTTGAATACACAATTTTGATGTATTATTTCCTAGAAGTTGTTGAGTTTGAGTTTCGAGCGAGCCTAGAGGATCATTTTTTCATTTTATTCCTTTGGCTATGAAGATATTTGTCATTACTTTGAGTTTATAAGCATTCCCATGGCCACCTAAGCTTCTCGAGTGCAAGGAGAGGAATCTAGGGTGGGGGAAGATGGCGGAGACATTGTGGCTGAAAAATAAAGGGAGGAGAGATGACTCAAGTATAGTGAATCTTGTGAAAGGGATATGACTAGACAATGCGAGGTTGCAAGTATGATGGATCTATGGAGGTAGACGTTGCGGGAAGGAGTTGAGGTTCATGCAGAGGATATGGAACCTGAATAGTCTGTGTTACCCCATCTTGGAAAGCGTAGGAGATAATCCCCTTTAACTTCTCGATGAGATTTCTTTGCATGGAGAAATAATCACTATGGGCACACATCCGAACCCATTTGGCTATCAACCCCTGGCGCTTGGTTTTCTAGATCAAGGGAAAAGTATTTGTAACCCAGTTTGTATTGGTGGGACTAACCAATATTCACCCAAGAGATATAATTTCTCATTTGGAACATCCATGGCTACACAATCCATTCATGTATTTCGATGAATATTTGGACAAGGTTCAAGTACGCAAGCTTTGGGTATCACATCTGGGAGTGGTGCGGGACATACAACTGGTGGTGGGACAATATCATAGACCATCGGCATGTAGTTCAGTGGGATGTTGGGAACCCTTGGCATGGCCACTTCAAGACCTTTGCTGACTGTAGGAGGTGGATCTAGTGGGTCGATAAAAAGAGGACCTAGTGGATCCAATGGATCTGATGGAGGAGGAAAAACTGAAGGGAACCAAGGATCTGGATCGGGAGGACAAGGACCCCAGCCACCTCCCTAAGTTTTTTTCAAGATGTCATTACACTCGAGAAGACTATAGGGGTATTTAAGATTCTACAGATCATGTGCACAAGTGTGAGTTACTATGGCACGTGAAGGGGATCACTACCCCATAGTAGAAGGTAAGTCAGTTTGTAAAAATTTTGCAAGGGTGCGCACATAGTTGGTATAGGAATTATGACCCCCATAAAACAATGGTGGAATACACTTGTGATGAAGAACGTCTTCCTCGAGATAATTCCATATCCCAAAGTTTGAGTAGAAGAACATCAAAGCACTCGAAGGAGATTGAGCAAGGAATGGTAGAGAGTGTGTGGGAGTATGACGCATGTTTCAAGACTCTCTTGTCCAAACTATCCTTTGGCATCCATCCTTCTCAACATGCTCAATGGTTTGTCAGAGGATTGATAACACCATTTAGAAGGTCTCTGTCACACAATACTTTTACCGACCGCATGAGGCATTGGAAGCTTCCCCGCACATCAAATCTGTTAGGAGTATTGATATTGGTGTTAGTCTTTCTCTGGAGACCCAAATTGTTGTAATGGCCAAGCAATTGGAGAAGTTTTCTACAAAATCAATGTATGAGGTTCATAGTGGCCTTTGGTGTATAGCAGTTTGTGAAGTGGAGGGACATATAAAGGATAGTTTCCTCAAAAGTCGGTGTGTGCTATGGTGGTAGATTGTGAGATCTACCATGGGGATGATGATGCAAGTAGGTGCACCCTACTACATCATGTGATCGCAAGAATTTTCTTGCTACTACAAGATTTGTACCTCTACACCCATGATACCAAGGATTACGATTGATTGATTAGATCCATGATGTTATTGATTTGGGTGTGTGTTAGACTATCCCGACAAGAAATTTTAAGGATGATGATCATCGTTATGAGGGCATGTAGATGGAGGGGCATGTGGAAGATTTTTTCATAGAGGATTTCATGGTCGTGATAACCGCAGTGGAGGACGAAGTGAGTTACCATGAGGAAAGTGTTATAATTTTGGTTCTATAGAGCATTATAAACATGAGTGTCCTAATCTTGTACAATTTTCATGGTGTGGAAAGAAACAAAAATATGAAGAGTGTCCAGGAAGTTTATGAGAAATGAACCAGCAAAGACCTTTGGAAAGACAAGGGCATTGTGATGGTGAGCATTAAGAAGGCCAATTCACAATGGATGCCAAGAGTGGCATGTGATTCAGATCTAGAACCTATACTAGTGACAATGCAAACAGAGGCCACACACGCCAAGGAGATGCCAAGACCAAGGAAACTAGTTTAAAGAGAGGAAGTAGTACATGGAAAGTATCTAGACCCTGCCCATTAGAAAGAAGTGTACCAGAGACTATGGACATGATTCAAAGTTTACAAGGGGAGATCTAATGTCTGAAGGAGAAATCAAGGTAGGTGAAGGAACAAAAGGATAACGATGTTCCAAGGAATGACGTGGATGAGGTCAAAGAATTATGTAAAATGTTAAGGCAAGAGAATATTATTCCCTTGCTGGGAGAATGGCTAAGAGAGAAGGTACCATGTGCCAGAGTAGAACGTGAAAGACAAGTTTTTCATGCAAACCTTCCTCCTCAAAACCTTGAATATGACAAGGATATTACTTTGAATATAGTTGTTGATGGGTGGCTTCGAGTAAAATCCTCATCGACACCTGCATGCAGAGGTGAATTTTCTTACCTTATATACCTAACATCGATGGGAAGGCCCACATTGTAGACATCTACAAATGTATTGTATATGAAAAAAACTAAGGAAATTCCCATTAGAATCCTGAAGGATGCAATTATCACCATTCAAGGGGCCAAGTTCACTAGATACTTTGAAGTCTTGGTGCTTGTCAAGGAAGACAATTTTCTAGCATTTATTAGGATCCCATGGTGTTATAAGAACAATATTTACTTGGGGTTTAACAAAGGGTATATCAGCTTTGAGAACAAGGAAGAAAGGGTGATCATCCCTTTGATAGATGGGAATTCAGTTCCCTATACTGATCCCTTAGGAGAAGAATTCCTTGATAGAATCTATGTGCGCTCCATCAAAGATCCTGAGATAATTCACCCCACGGAGGGAGTTATCTAGTTTGAGGATGCTCAGTCCTTAAGTGATACCACTAGTGTGGCATGCGACAATTGGGTGCATGGGACTTATGAGTTAATTGGGAGACAATTAAAAGGACCTATAACAAGGGTGATAAAGGCACACTCAATCAAGCACCTAGGAGGAAAGAAGTTGCCAAGTTACTCTGGAGGGGCATACCTGAAATTTTCTTGTGGGAAATGGAAGCTCAGTGGAAAAATGAGGACGAAAGAAGAGGAATGCTTAGCTATAACCTACTCAAGACTGCAGGTGCATTGTCAAGCTACACATAGGGATAACCTCTTAGAGTGGTGCAAGGTGGGGATCATGTTTTCTATAAGGTTTTCCAAGAGAAATGTACCCTCGGTCATACAATACTACCATGGAAAAGAGACCACTTTATTTCATATCCAAGCATGCAAGGAGGCACTGGATGGGAAGCACATAAGCATTTTCACCTTCATTATGGGTACATAAGTTATATTCCACCTTACAAGGTTGTGCATGCACTTGGTACATTCATTTGAAGATAATTCTTCAAACGGGTAATTAGAAAGAGTTGGTGGCTATTCTCATTCAAGCTTTCAAATATAGGAGTACCAAACCATCAGTGGATAAGGCATTGCAAATGATCAAGCACCTTATGATGGGAGATAGTGTTATGGTAGAGGATAGGCTACTATAATTTCTAGGTGAGACTTATTTTGAGACACGTATCAATGAAGAGGAATCGGAAGAATTACAACTTGAGCATGCGTGCATGGAAAAAGAAAAAGGAAAAATGGTCTATGTAATAGATAGAGACGTTGGATTTTAATCATTCGGAGGGTACACACAAAGTCATAGACATCATTGATGAGCAAGCAGCATGCACCTACCATGATCCCTTGAAGATGAAGAAGGTTAACATTGGAACGGAGGTAGAACCTAAGGAAGCTATCATCGGCGACTATTGGTTGGAAAAATAAGTTTCAAGGATCATTGATTTTTTGTGCGAGTTCCAAGATTTTTTCCTTCTAGGTACCATGAACTTTAAGGCATTCACCATTCCTTAGGAGATATGAAGATCAAGTTGAAGGAAGGTTTGCACCCAATTTAGAAGAGGCCTTATCGGATGAATCCAAATTTGTGCATACACGTTAAGGAAGAAATAGACAAAATGATCGCATCTGGTATCATTAAGGTAGTGGAAGAGTTAGAATGGAAAATCCTAATGGTTATCAGTTTGAAGAAGGATGGTAGGATAAGGATATGCATTGAATACAGGGATCTGAATGTAGTGTGTTTCATCGACCCCTTCCCAACCCCCTTTATTAAAGAAATTCTAAAGGGATTAGCTAGGCGTGAAGTTTACTCTTTCACGGATGGGTTCTCATGGTACCACCAAGTTAGAATTGCAAAGGAAGACCATATAAAGAAAAATTTCACCACTTAATGGGGAATTTTTTCCTACACGATTATGCCCTTTGGATTGAAGAATGTGCTTATTGTGTTATCATGCATTTTGGGATAGGCATTCCCGGACTTCATCCATAAGTTTCCTCAATTTTACCTAGATGACAAGATTGTGTATGGATAGGTGAAAGAACATTGTGAAAACTTAAGAATGATGTTTGAGATATGTTGGCAATCAAGGATATACCTCAACATTAAGAAATGTGTCTTTCTTTACTCCATTTGGAACCCTTTTAGGACACATTATATGTAAAGATGGCTTACTAGTGGATCCCGCCAAAGTTACAGTTATTGTAGGATTAGGGGAGCCTACTAATCAAAGTGCAGTGTGTGGATTCCTTGGACACATGAGGTATTATAGGAAGTTCATCAAGGGGTATGCCAAGATCACCGTGCCCTTAGAGGAATTGTTGAAACAAAAAAGTGTCGCAGAAGGCATTTGACACTTTTAAGGATACGCTTGTCACATCTTCCATATTACATTTTCATTCGTAGGATAATCCTTTACATGTGCATGTTGATGCCTTAGGAATAGATATGGAATTAGTGCTACCATAACCTGATGAGGGAATTATTGATCATCTCTTATGCTTTACAAGTAGAAAGTTGACACCAACAGAGTAAAATTACACAACTACTAAGTGCAAAGCATTGTCTATGATCTACGTGCTACATAATTTTAGGCAGTATCTATTGGCAACACCATTTATATTCTACATAGACCATATGAAATTGAAATACTTAGTCAACAAAACCCGTTCTACAAGGGTGCATATGTCATTGGGTCCTTCTATTTCAAGAATTTGAGTTCACAGTGGTGGTGAAGCCAGGAAAGAGCAATTCAGGGCCTGACCACTTATCAAGGATTGACTCAGGAGAGGATGCACAAAGAATTTAGGATACCATGCCAAATGCGTAATTTTTTAGATTATAACACGCGCCCTTAGACTTGGAAGATATCGTATTGTTCTTAAAAATAGGTGTGGCATTGGAAGGGATGAATGCTCGGAGATAAAGTAGTTAATAACACACACAACACCCTACATGTTGATTAGTGGAAACCTGTATAAGTTAGGTCGTGATGAGGTTATGCATCGATGTGTATTGGAACATGAGCATGTAGCCATTATGTAAGAAGTGCATGGTTGTATTACAAGAGAACACTATGCAGAAATGCTACCACACAGAAGATTTTATTAGTAGGGCTTTGGTGGGAAACCATCTACAAGGATTGCATTCAATTTTGTAAGGCTTGTGACCATTGCCATCACCTTGGAAAATCTAGAAAGAGAGATGAAATGCCTTTGCGACCAATATCCAGCATTGAACCATTTTAAAAATGGGCAATTGACTTTGTAGGGCCAATTACGCCGGTGCGTGAAGGCTGGTTCAAGGTATATCATCACTTGCATTGATTACTTGACATGGTTGGCAGAGGTAATGCTTACGAAGGATTTCACCACAGGTATGGTTATCCTTTAAGTTTAACAAGTGATAGGGGTACGCACTTTCTCAATGAAATAGTCAGGATTCTAGTAGCATAATTTATGGTGGCCCATCATAAAACTACCCCATACCACCCTCAAGAAAATGGAAGTGTTGAGGTATTTAACAAGATACTAAGTCACACATTAACTAAGATATGTGACGTTGGAAGATAGAATTAGGATGATAAGGTATTAGTTGTTCTATGGGCATACAAGATAACCTACAAAAGGTTGAACAAGGCCACACTGTTTCAATTAGTGTTTGTCACGGTGGTTGTTTTACTAGTGGAATTCATGTTACCATTGTTGTGTATAGCACGTAGGAGGGTTAGCTGACGAACAAGCACTGGAAGAAAGAATTCATAAGTTGACACATTTAGATGAAAGGTGATCACTTGCTAGATGGATTCAGATGACAGAAAAATCAAGACAAAAATCATGGCATGATCATCATATCAAGAACAAGAAGTTTGAAGTTGGGAAGATGGTATTGTTGTATGATTCCAAGTATCTGCACCATCCTGGGAAGTTAAAAGTCCATTGGTTGGGACCTTACATCATTTAGTACATTATTGGTTCAGGATTTTTCTAGTTATGAGTGCTATATGGGATGAGGTTACTAGGTTACTTCAATGGGAGTAGGCTGAAGCCCTACTATAAATAAGTTTTCTTGGTGTTTGTAAATAAGGTAGTGTTTCCAATTAGTCTATAATTTCCTTTATGATTTTTTCTTTTCTTGTGTTCCCTTTCCTGTTGCTTGTTCCTTTCTTTGTTGTTTATTTTTGTGCCTTGTGCATTGGTAACCACATTATTTTTCTAAGGTTGTATGCATAAAGGATCATGCATCTGTTCTAGTGTGGGGTGGAGTGATGTAAAGTATAGGCGCGTAATACAAGATTGAATTGGTAGTAGAATTTTCAGTAAATGGCTCGGTTGAAGGATAAAAAGAATGTGAGTAAGAAGCACGTATAAAAGAGGTGGATGAGAATGGTTGGTGTCAAAAAGGATTTATGGAAACCACGTATAGAAAGGATGAAGAGCATAGGAACAACATGAGGTAGGCCGAGGGGAAAAATTAGGTAAAGGGTAGAAGAATTTCCTTTGGTGTTGTAGACCTGCACGTAAGAGTCTTGATCAAGTTAGATTTTTGCCCGTCCGAAGGTTCTAAAGGGTTTTTTTCGTGCAGGATGTGGCACGTAGATAAGGGTGCTTAAAATTAGATTAGTGGAAAAATTTACATTCAATGTTAAAGTATGGTGGTAGGTTATATAGCATTTAATGCTAGAAAGAAGGGAAAACTATAAATAAAAGGTCGGGTAAGTCGTTTTTTTACCTTACGATTACAAAGTAAAAGAATCTCTTGTGAACTAGGAATTCACGGTGAAATTTATGTGAAGAAAGGAGAATCTGAGGAATTGGAGTGTGCATCTAGAGTAGATCTGTGAACTAGAAGGAAGGAGTACATGGGCATGAGGAAGGTTGTGTGAAGAGTGCCATCTTGTGGAAGGATTTCTTGGTTAGGGTTTGGCAGCGAGGGATGAAGAAAGAAGGATTCATTTTAGGATTTGAAGCTTTGGAGTGACCTTTAGGATTGAATAGAGTAGCGAGAGAAGAAGCGGGAGGAAGGATTTTTTAGTTTATCCCTACGGAAGAAGAATGGAACCAAGGAAACTAACCATTTCACAAAATAAAACAAAGGGCAAGGGCAAGGAAAAACAAATCACTTCTGTCCCGAACACAAATGAAGAATGTTACTTAGAAATGTAGTACCCAGATGGGGTATTTCTTGGAAAAGAATGGGAGCCACACTTACGAAAGATGGTCGTAAGTGATTATAACCATCACACAAGCACAATGAGAGAAGGAAATGGCACTAGATTTGGTCGACCAACTAACAATAGGATGTCAAATTGAATGCCCATTTACAATGATGAGGTGAAGGTCAAATTAGAGAATGTTGGACTATTGCAATTGTATGAGTTACCCTACTTTGGAAAGCCTGAGAACCTTTATCAGTGGTTGATGTTGCACATGCATGAGGATCATTTATATTTCACAAGGCACAAGATTTACATCACACCATAACTGATATCTAAGTTCACATGTTTCAAATGTGAAGGAGATAGCAATTATGATGATCCGAGTGACAAAGAAGCTATCAAGGAGAATGTAGTCAATTATGACTACAAAAAGGGGTCGCGATACTTTGACATTTCTAAGATACCAGACCTAATGATGAGGATGGCTATGTACTTGGTCACCAAGCTCAATGACCAAGAACAATGGACACAATTTTACAAATCATGGCTGAATGTATGTTGAAAGATATCAGAAGGAACCATCTACAACTTGTCCACTTTCATCTAAGATGAAATTATAAGTAGTGTGTTGGAGGGAGAGAAGATACTCCTTGGTAACATCCTCCTCACCATCATTTTTATGAGATTGGAGCACTGATGGGCCGAAACATTTGTTTGGGAGTATCCAGGAAGAGGATCCTCGGCCATAAAGAGGTTTGTGAAATATACTTGTGAAACCATGACGACCGCTCACAAGGTGTGCCTAGAGAAGTGGTATAAGCAAATGTGTGACATGTTCAAGGCTGAGTGGAGGATCCTAGCATAGTTTCTCACACTCATGAGCAGAGATGCAGAATTTACAGTGTACCAACACTTTTGCATTGGCAAATTTATGTTGACATATGAGAATATGATTCCATGGTGTAAGCTACCCTTCTCCTTCACCGTGCTATACTTCCAAGCTAGATTTAATTAGTTCAAGGAGGCCAAGAGACTAAGGTTTGACCTTAGTGAGGTAGATATAGACCACCACGAGTTACACACAAAAATTAGTCTACCCAAAGAAGCACACGTACATGGAGAGATATGTCTCCCATGAGATATAGATGATGAAGCCTTTAACATTGCCAATTACAGGAAGGACCACAGTAAGGGTGTATCTACGCATAAGGCCAAAATTTGAAAAATGCACTTACTTAGAGAATGATGTCTCCATCCCTGAAGACCCTATAGGAAGGAATAAGTCCATGCCTAGAAAGAGAGAAAGAGAAGAGGTACAGAAGGCACCAAGTGTTCAAACCACACAAACGGTGAGTGTGCCAGAGACAAGCGCTAAGCCTAGTACTTACACGTGGAGAAATAAGTCTCTGTCAAGGTAAAGACCCAAGAAGAAGAGGCTCCAGAGCATAAAGAACCCCTAACCCATGAGGAATCACTGAGGAAGAGATCACATGTGAAGGGGAAAGAAAAATAGGAATCTCATGTACTAGAATCCCTAGTAAGGAAGAAGCAGAAGGTGACATAGATGAGGCCAATTCAGAAGAGACAGAGAGTCTAGATGCCTTCATCGATGATAGGGATGATGATGATGAACTAGAGGGAGGTGAATACCATCAATTCTATGAGATACATGATTTTGAGGAAGAAGGAGATGAGGAGTACAACTAAGGAGATGAGGAGAAGAAGGATGAAGAAGAGGTTGAGAATCAGGGCAAGGGGGTAAGCGGAGAAGAAAATATAAGCATCAAAGGACCTAAAGCCTCACAAAGGAATAGATAGATGAAGTTGCAGAGAAAGAAGTGGCAAAAATCATTAAGGATCTGGTAGAAAAGAGGTTGAATTTAGCATGGGTGTGGTAATGAAGTAAAATGAGGAGGAGAGCGTAGGAAAATAATATGGCAGCATGGGGGGAGATCCCAGTTTGGCTTTAATATTTCTAAGGACCGCATGCATAGGGAGGAATTACGTAGAAGCAGCACAAATTTAAGGAATAGGCTACATCGATGATCCAAATAAGGTGTTGTGTGTGCATTTCCATAACATCGTGCCAACAAAACAACTCTTAGCCATGGCTTCATTTGATGATGAAGGTGCATACCCTCAGACAAGGAAAATGCTATCATGGTCATTTAAGTCCCACATTAATGAGATTGAATTTGATTTAAGCCAAAGAGCATTGATAAAAGTGCAAAAAAAGGGATAAACCCCTTGGTGAATGCTCAATGATTATCAAATGAGAAAATCTGCAACACGCTCAACAAAGTTTCAGTTGAGGTTGAATCCAAACTCTTCGGGAGAAATGACAGGGTGAAGTTCCTAGAGGAAGAACTAGAGAAAAGCAAGGACCTGAAGTAGGAGGAACTAATCAGTGCTCAGTTAAGGCATGAGTTAAAAGATGAGAAGGAAAGGGTACGCGAGGCATACAATAAGATAAAGATGATCATGGATGCCATTTTCCTAAAGCATCCAAACTTAACACCACCCATGCAAAAGTATGGCTCATCCTTGCAATTCCTAGAGGACTTAACCTACATACTCACTATGGAGAGGTGACCACTTACCCTAGAATCAACAGAGGAGGAATTGACACACCAAGAGAAATAAAATAAGATGAAGGTTGTGGAGATTGTTTCTTAGTACAATAAGTTCCTCTCCAATGTAAAATCCGCTGCACATGTTGTTAAGGTTATCTATGATAACTTCACGAGATAGGGATAGAGTGGCAAGTATCTTCATTTCCACCCATGAAATGGAGCTCAAGAAGTTACAGGAAAATAATAAGGGGAATAGGGATGAGCGAGACAAGATCCTAGCTGAAGTGGAAAATAAATCAGAGGCCATTGAGACATTGTGTGGCTCAATCAAGAACTCTGCTGAAGGAATTGTACCCTCAAATCACTCAAAGGATGGACACACTTCATGATTTTGGAAAGCAACTAGAGTATATTGTAGATACAATGAGCGCTAAGGGTGAGGTGCTGATTTTTGAAGAAGTGAGCACCCTTGTGGGGGACCTCTGTCGAGTAGGCTCAAAGGAAGGTAGACACTTGGGAAAAATTAGAAGCTGATTTAAGAAGGATTTCCCTCTCCTCCTCTAGAAGTAAAAAAGTTCCCCATTCTTTCATTTTTTTCCCATTTCTTCATTCCTTATTCTTCCATCCCAACCATTTGTAAAGATCCACCATTATTTATTTCTTTATTGAAGAGTTTTTCTAAGGAAGGAGAACAAGCGTAAAGTGGGGTGATGTTTTGCCCCAAAATATCAGCTAAGTACAAGAAGGTATGTGGGTGCACGGGACCTAGTTGAAGAAGGGTGTGTGGGTTAAAGGCACACAGGAAGGGTTTGGAAGGGTTTTGCAGTACACATGGAACGTGCACACAAGGAAAAATGGGTTTGGTACTTGTAACACCCTTGTCAGTTGTTATATTCCTCCTTTGCATTTCAAGTGTTGACATGTGATTTCTCCTTATAAAGATGTGTTCTTTTGATTATAGGAAATCATGCTTGAAATGGATAAATCATTTATGTTCTTTAGATCAATTGACTGAAATAAAATGGCTTCTTTGAATCCATTTTTTTACTTCTTGTAGGTAAGTTGCAATCTGGTTTAGGAGTTGCAAACCTAACTCTTAATCTGACTCATCCTTGGATCAATTCCATTGATCCAAGGAGTGTTTTAAAATCTTCTTTGTTGAATGAACGGTAAATTGACATTCAATAATTTAAGGAACATAATGGACTAAACTTTGTTGTTACAAGTTCTTTGACCTTGTGTGAACGTGTTTCAATTCAGTTGTCTGGTTATGCTTGGGTCTTTGGAGATCGATCTTGGCAGAAATTTGGGTGTAAATGAAATACAGTCATTTCACGACTTAAGAAGGATTTGGAATCCTAAGTTGGGTAAGATTATTTACTTCTCAGCTGTGTTATTTAAATGGATTCTATCCTAACCTAAGCCTTTGTGCTAAATAAATTTAATATGGAATTCCTAAGGTTGATAGACTAATTAAATTAATCTAATGCCTAATTATATATGGTTATGAAATTAATCTAACCTATTTCCTAAAACTATGTATAGTTGTGAATTAATCTAATTTAATTCCTAAAACTATATAATTGAGAATTAATCTAATTAAATTCCTAAAACTATAAAGTTGGAAATTAAACTAACCTAAGTTTTTAAAATGACCTATCCTAAACTATATGCAAAGGGGCCTATGGTCGCATGTCCTAGGTGACGGTTCCAAAGGGGCATTTATTTGGTGATAAGGTTTTTAATGCTCAAGGACTGCCAGTTTTGGCGGGGCTAGTTGGCATTGGCGGAATGTTAAGTGGAAGCTCCACTAAACTTGGAAATGCATGTTAAGTTTGTTTTGGTGATCGCTGGATTTGGAAGGTGGTGGAAAATAAGGATAAGTGGGAAAATTACATTTAATGAAATTAAATGGCCTCGGTTTAGGTGCTCAAATAGCCTTGGAAACTTGGAAGGTGGATTTTGGGGAAGTTGTTTGTTTTCACACTCTCTCCAGATTTTGCTTTGCATGGGGCAAACTGGTTCTTCGAACCAACAGTTCGACTTGCACTTTGTTGCTATTTTTGGCTCTTCTGATCTATTTTCGATCATGGGAAAATATAAGAGGCATTCTGAGGAAAGTTTTTTGTTGTTTGATCTTGCGTGGAAGAGAAAGGAAGTTGGAAGCTCATCTTGGAAGCTCCTTCGATTTGGCAGAAGTGCTATCAGGCATGATAGGCTCTAACCATTAAAATTTCTTGCTTTCTTCAAAATGTTTCTTTAAATGAACTCTGCTTAAATGAGATTCTTGACTTGCATGTTTTAACTGGTTATTTTCTTGTTGGGTTTTGATATTTGGTGAAATCTGGGTATGAAACCCACTACAAATAATGATAAGTTTGGAAACTTCTTTTGTGTAAGATATTAGTGAATCATGCATGAGAATCTCGATTTTGTAGCTCGCTTGTCTTTTGGAACTGGAATATGAGGTGTTGAGTGGAACAGACCTTCGTTGCTTTATTTATGTCATGACCGGGAACTTTATTGAAATCTAGGTTCTATTTGTTCTTGTTTGAAGCTCGAATTCATGTACCATGTTGAGATTTAGTTTGTATTTGAAGCTCGTGTTGAGCCGTAGCTTGTAATGAAACTGTGTTTTTGTTTTAGCTTGTATTCAGTCTGTGTTGGGCTTAAGCTTGTATTAAACTCATGTTTCGTGAGTTGTAATGGGCTCGTGTTTGAATAAGTTGTAATCGGTTTTGTGTCGGATAAGAGCTAGTACTGTAGTCTCTTGATGTTCTGAACTTTAATGGAAATAAGGGTTCTATCTGATCTTGTTTGGAGTTCATGTTTTAGTTTGGGGCTTGAAATTGTATTCAAAGCTCATGTTCGTTTGAGCTATAGCTTGTGCGAGACCTTACGTTTCACTTTAACCTATATTTGAAACTCGTGTTTCTCTTTTCTAGAAACTAGTGTAGGAACTAAGTTGTTTGGATTAGAAAGGGAATTTTTTTATTAAGTACAATGAAACAAAATAATTGAATTTCGTGAAACAGAGATTTTATATTTGTTTGGTCTTCCTTATTTATTTCATTTGAAGAAGTAATGTAGGAAGAGATTAGATGTTCGGTTTTGTGGAACAGGAAATGTAAACACTTATTTTGTCTTTGGTGAAGATAAATGTTGTGTTCTAAGATGATAGAATCAGGAATAATGATATGATGAACTATTTTTGTTTAAAAGATAATTGATAGGTTCAATTAAACTTTAATTGGTAAGGCAGATGTTGTAGAATATATTTTGTCCTTCTCTTAAAAGGTGAATTCAGTTTTACTAATGCACTTCTTTTCTAATTGTTATTACTTATGCTTTTGTGTATGATATGTTAATTGTTTCATTAAAGAAGAGTTGTTTTAATGGAACAATTAGTGGAAAGCATTTAGTTTTAATGTTTGGTACTTATCATGCTCAGTTCTTTGAACTGACCCATGCTAGCAATTTTTGCAGATGGATTTCGTAAGTGGTAAAAAGAAGGCAAAACTTATATGATACATTGGCTTATTTAAGTTTGATTCTTGTGAAGAATTCTCATTTCTTTCTTGAGTTGTATTTAAAAAGAGAATTTGTATTCTTGTTGAAGGAAGGTTGTTGTATCGGTAGTATGCCTAAAATGCATAGTATTGTAATTATATAAGTTTACAAAGATGAATTGAAAGTTGGAAACTTACTTGCATTAGGTTGTGTAAACTATCTTGTACCTTTATGAAAGAGATGGAATTCTATCTTGTTGATATTATTCATATTATTTATATACTTAATTGGATATCTTTTGATAAGTTGGATAAGGGAATTTAGTTCAAACTTCCTAATTAAGATACAACTTGATAAGTTGTAGAATATGATGTTCTTTATCTAAACAATTTAACATGGTAATGTGATGTGTAATAAACATGCAGTAAAACTATAGAAATTGTAAAAGATAATAAGGGTGATAAATACTAATATTTAATCACGAAGAGGAAGACTCTTCCTCTCTCAGAAGAATGTAAACAAAAAGGAAAGGTGATATGATTGTTAATTCATTAGACTTCATTTCAATGAAGTCTACTTAGTTAAACCTATGTGGTTACTACACCTCCTTGAATGGATAAGTTGCATTTAAACGGAACTTATGATGTTGTTGTCCTATTTTTGGTTAACTACTTGTTAAGCCAATTAAATGAACTTAAAAAGCAATCTTAAGTTAAGTAAAGTTCTTTAATGATTAATTGAATCAGATTTTGGAAAAGAACTTAAGGAGTGTGGATTATAACGTTTCGCAAGGATATGTAAAATGAATCTTAATCCACTAATTAACTAAATGTTAATGTTCTCCTTGAAGTATGTACATCTCGATGAGGCAGTTCTGGCAGATGTTGGCACACGCCAACTGTAGAACTGTACCTTTGAGAAGACTAAGGTCTTCTCAAAGATACAGACTGCAGTTGACATGTGGCAACACCCTTCTGCATTTGACCATCCAGATCTACATATGTTGGGGACTTGTCTTGGTTTCCTTCTAGGCTGAATTAGAAATATGATCTAGTATAGGGGATGACTCCCACTATCTAGGGGTAAGTAGGCACATTCAATCAACTTAGGTCGATTGAATATGTCTAAGTACCCTTAGTTAATGTGAATGATCCAATATACTAAATCATGTCACTAATCTGGGTTAGGATAAAATCTTGGACAAGTGGACTGACAGAAGTCAGTAAAGACCATTCTAGATAACAAAAGAGTGAGGTGAAGGACATATTTTGTTGATGTGTATGCCATCTAGGAATAATCACATAGATAGTATGTTGAAAATATTTGGCCAAAGTATCGCAAGCTGCTGGTTGCGTTGTCTTATATCACCTAGTTTAGTAGAACGTGATGTCGGATGAATATTGGTAACAAATATTCAGATAGGTTCTTTAAACAGATCACTCGAGAACTCGAATAGGGTAAGTAACCAAGTATATGTAGTATACACTATGTGTTCAGATTAGCATGAGAGATCGGATTGAAACCGAGTCATGAAATGAGAGATCGAAGATACCGAGTCATTACAGTTGCATATGGTTATCTGTTATAAGATTGATTGGCATAGAATGTGTGTTCTAAATGATGTATTATTTAGAACAGAGAACATTTCTTTTAAAAAAATTCCCTTGTTTCTAAAGTCCTAAAATTGGAATTTCATAGTACTTATCTATATTCATAACCCCAAGTAGCACACGAGAAAATGATGACCCTTGTGGATAATTTGCCAACCTAGCAATTGTGGGATCAAGAAGGTAATATTCTAGGAATGTGATGGAGGGTTCTATAAGAGAATCATCATGTAGAGTATATATCTTAGATCTTGGAAGGCATGCTCCCATTAACGACCACTTAGACACTTGGTGACCAATCTGTAGCTTCTAGAAGAAATGGCGGTGGGTGATAGGGTTATAAATACGAGTACTCGATAGAAGAAAGATATAGAAGGTGAAGGATATAAAAGAGGCGAGGCCCTACAAAAATAGAATGGGGATGTTATGGCTAGGGATTAGAAGATATCTCGTGAATGATAACACATTGAATTGGATGGTTTTTCTTTCTTCTTTATAATATGATGAGCATAATATAGCTCGATGTATGATTTGGCTCTGCACGGTTATATGATGATCTGTTATGACCTCAAGGGATCTAATCAGGTTATTAATTCTGTTAGTATGAATATAAATCTCTGTTATAACTCATTTGTGTTTAATACTTATGCATTTCCTTTCGTATGAACCATCTCCATGTGTTTCTTGATATTCCTCTTATCTACATACAATGAGATGAAAACTCTTCCTAAGTTATAAAGAATGTTGTATATTTATTTCATTTCCTAAATTTTATTATATGTCCTAAGATGATGCATTCTCACAAAACTCACATAAAGGAGAGAATCAGCACCGCGCGTGCCTCGGGTGAGTGCCTGGGCGCTAGTGGGTGATAGGCCGATGCGCATGGGATTTGAATATTAGTCTAAAAGTATAAAATATGACTAAAAACTATAGAATCAAGGTCTATAGCTCCATAAGTGGGAGATAAATATCCAAAAATGAACAAATAAGCTTTATAAATAGAAGAGAAAGATCCGGAAATGAATGGATAAGCTACGGAAATGGAAGATCAAGTTCCAAAACTAGGGAAGAACAATAGGAAGAATAATAATAATTCTCTTTCTCTCTACACCTAGACCTAATATTTTAAAAGGGAAAGAACCAAATTTTCCTAGGAGGATACCAACCCCTCCTCCCGTGATAAAGAAAAAGAAGAACAACAAAGATAAATTCAATAAGCAATCATGTCATGTAAAGTTGAAGCCACAATCCATTAATAACAAAAGGAGAAATAAATATTGAGAATGAAACTAAAAGGTATGGAAGAGGGTAAATATTCTTTACAACATGATCTTAAATAAAAAAATCTCCCAAGTGTATATAAAGATAGGAGCATTTATAAATTTAAACTAGAAGTTTCTAGTTTAAGAAAATAGAGAAATATTGGGCTCCAAGCTTGGGATGATCTAACCACAAAATGGGAAAACATTTGTCAAGAAAAAAAGGCTCTTGGATGAAAATAACAACTTAAGAGAACAAGTTGAATCTCAAAAAGATTTAAAAACAAAATTAGAATCCAAGTTTGGCACCATTTATTAAATAGCTCAAAACTTCTAACTTTCAAGAGGCCAACTTATGTGTATAGTTTATTTATTCAAGAGAAGTTCTATTTTTGGAAGCTCACTAAACTCTGTTATGGCCTACCTCATGAAGCAGGTGATGTAAAAATTTTTATGGATATTTACAAGACTGTTCCAAGGAATAAGAAAATTTTCTCTGTAAATTTTTTTGTGTAATATGGTTGTTCCTAATGTACCATATTTTCTACTCAATTTATTTGTGGAATAATTTTAGTTATATTTTTTATAATATCAGTTGCATAACCAAATTTTATGGAATAAAAACATTTTTTATTTCATGAATAATACAAAGACCATTTGGTTAGTCATAACGCCTCAACATGCAAGTATAGACTAGATAAGGAGAATTTGCAGAGCTTACTATTAACAACCTGAGTTTATAAGTATGCAACCACATATTATGGATGAATGAATTAAAATTTCAACTCTTATGGTTGGGGACATTATGATAAATATCTTGTTGTATGAAATGCAATATGGGAAACTTTAAACATTCCATTAAAAATAAGGGAGGTAATCTCTCCCCAAAATCTCACATGGAGCATGAGGAGAGAAATAACAATTGTAAAAATCATTTGGTATACGGTGCAGGAATAAAATGATGAATGGATAAGAATGAGGTCTAAACCACATTTTATTCTTATTCCTATAATATTATGGAATAATAATACACAAAAACATGAAGAGAAATTTAAATAATGGGTAGATTCAATCTTTAAGCATGGGGGATTCAAAAGTACAACTTTAAAAGGCATGAAGATCAAAATGAAGAATTTAATATGGCACATAGGCTCAATTAGAGGTTAATCCAGTAGTGTTTTGTAAGATGAATATAAAATTTAATTCCCACTTCCCTTAGACCATTTTAGATTTTATCTATCTCCTATGATATTTTTATAGGGATTATAATAATTAGTAATTTTACATTTGGACATTATTGATTCAACACTCTATGAAAGGATCTCTCTCTCTCTCTCTCTCTCTCTCTCTCTCTCTCTCTCTCTCTCTCTCTCTCTCTCTCTCTCTCTCTCTCTCTCTCTCTCTCTCTCTCTCTCTCTCTCTCTCTCTCTCTCTCTCTCTCTCTCTCTCTCTCTCTCTCTCTCTCTCTCTCTCTCTCTCTCTCTCTCTCTCTCTCTCTCTCTCTCTCTCTCTCTCTCTCTCTCTCTCTCTCTCTCTCTCTCTCTCTCTCTCTCTCTCTCTCTCTCTCTCTCTCTCTCTCTCTCTCTCTCTCTCTCTCTCTCTCTCTCTCTCTCTCTCTCTCTCTCTCTCTCTCTCTCTCTCTCTCTCTCTCTCTCTCTCTCTCTCTCTCTCTCTCTCTCTCTCTCTCTCTCTCTCTCTCTCTCTCTCTCTCTCTCTCTCTCTCTCTCTCTCTCTCTCTCTCTCTCTCTCTCTCTCTCTCTCTCTCTCTCTCTCTCTCTCTCTCTCTCTCTCTCTCTCTCTCTCTCTCTCTCTCTCTCTCTCTCTCTCTCTCTCTCTCTCTCTGTGTGTGTGTGTGTGTGTGTGTGTGTGTGTGTTTATCGTGCTAACTTTTGTGATACATGTATTTTAGCATTTCCATCATTATAATTAGTTCTAGATGTGTTTATATGATGATGATGAACCTTTGTGAAATTCTTAGATAGTGAGTTTTTATACTAACAAAATTGTGCTTAATTATGGATATGGATGTTAGTTGTGATGATGGTTGTTATAGAATTGATACATTGAGTTTACAATGTTAATTAAATGTGTGAATGCATGGTTCGTAATATTTTCTTGGATGGATGTAATGTGTGTGTGGAGTGTGCAGCGACAAACATGTTTGATTAAATAAAATTAACACACACATGGGGGCCAAGGGACCAACACATGAAGGATGCATGGGCCTAAACCCATGGCCACCTTGAGCAACATTGTTTGGGGTTAGAAAAGTGGCTAAGTCATTATATTTTGTGGGTTTTTGAATTATTTCACTTTTCCTATGTTGTGAGCCCCATTTAGAAATTAACCCTTAATTTTGTAAATTATAATTTATTTAAATTCTCTCTTTTCACATGTCTTGATTTGTTACTAGGTTAGTACACTTTTTGGTAGATGGAAATCATTTTTATTGGTCTCTAAACTCAAGAAAATACTAAGGGGTCGGATTTGGGCTTTGGGAAAAAAATTGGATAACCAAAGGACCACCTAACCTTGCCCCCACCATTCAAAATGATCCCAAGGCCCAAACCCATCATGGGGTAGTGTTTTTTAAGTTTTAATCTTGTTTTTAGCTTTTATTGTCCATTTCCTTGATCTTTTTTTTCATTTGGTTCTTTGTGATTGGTTTTGGTGAGTTGGAAAAAAAATTTACTTTGGAAATTTAATGTAGTCCTTGGTTGAGGTGGAGTGATGGATGGAACTTGAGATTTATTTCTTGACTATTTTCTTTGGAATATTTATTACCTTGGTTATTTTTGTGTACTCCTTGGTTCGGGTGGAGATAGAAAATGTAGTTGTAAATCCATGTGGAGTAGACTCACTCTCTCTTTTGTAAAATCTATAAATATAGGAGTGTGCTTTGGAAAAGGGGTTATACACACAATTTCATTGTGGGGAGATATTTGGGCTTGGAGGAGAGAGCTTGGAGAAGTTTGGGAAATTGGAGAAGGAGCAAGTGAATAATTAGCAATGGCTTCAAGGTAGGGTCTTGATCCTTCTTTTTAGTGCATTGTTGATTGTATTATCATGTAAATAGTGAAATAAAATGGTGTTTTGTCTTATTATGTTTATTTTTATCTTGGCTATTTTCTTGTTGTATTATATTTATGATTGGGAAGGGTAGAAGGCCATAGGATGGGTGTTGGAGGGGATATTGAAAGGTTGGTTTGGTGGAGGGAAAAGGAATTAGGAATCTTTCTTATGAATGTGGTTTTGTTATGTTGATTTTGTTAGGGAGATGGGGTAGTTGGAATTAGGTCTTTGGTGGAGTGAAAAGGGGGTGGTTGTTGGAGGTATAAGGTGTAGTGGAGGAATAAGGAGGGATGGTTTTGTGGAGGTTCAAGGCCTAATTTCATTACCCATGTGGAGAGAAAAAGAGACCAAATTTCAACCCTCCCTCTCCCACTTGGCTTGAATCAAGCCATTATGTTGTTTATTTGTGTTTTTTTGCATTCTTGTTTGATTGTGATTTTTGGGTCCTATTGGAGCAGGGTCATTTTTATGTTTCTCAAGGGGTTTTGGTGTTTGTATGGTTCGTGTGTTGGGGCTCGGGGGCCAATTGGGAAGTGATCCCTTCCCCATTGGAAATGGTTGGGTGGATAGCATTTTTAGAATTTTTGGCTACCCTTTTGTGTGTTTAGAAAGCTAGTTGAAGACTTCTTGACTCCTTGGAGTAGCTATTATTATCCCTGTTGGTGGTGGCTTGTTCTAAGTTTTGTAATATTTGAAAAGGGATGTTATAGTGAGGAAAATGTTATGTAAGAAACTATTTTCAATTTCAAAGGAGTTTTGTATAGTTTGTAAAGGGAAGGTTGGAATGGAAATCTGGTGGCAATCATTATAAAGTGGAAACTAGTGTATATTTAGCAATGTAATTCCATTATATTCAAAAATGTAAAGAGTTATTATTGTAAGTTTATTTTGGAAAATTGTGTATTAGATAATAGTTATTTTAAAAAATTGGAATGGTTATGGTGTTGATTAATTGTTATTGGGATTCAATCTTGCATAGGGTGCATCCCAGGCTAGTATGTGCACACTTTCATGGTGAATTGGACTCATACTAGGTGAGATACACATGGGTATTACCATCCTTTCATACATAAATGTGTGAAATGGTCATCATATCCATGATGCACCATTTATAACTTTATTTCCTCTTTGTTACTATATTATTGCAATATTGTGACATTAATGAATATTAATTTAAGTTCATTTATATTTCATATAAGCTTATGAATAAATAGGAAGGAAGTTATGGATCTTATGGATATATTGTTTGGTTCCTTTAGTAAATCTTATTTGAAGAAAAATAGTTTATGACACCTCTTTTTTTTTTTTAAATCAACTTTAAAAAGACTTGTGGAAAGCATGAAACCATTTATTTAACATATATGAAATCTACTTGAGGCATTTTTGTAAAATCCTCTAGTCCAAACTAGAGTATGTTGGCAAAGGTGGATTCATTGGGTTAGACACATTTCGGTAGCATTTGGTGAAACATTGAACATGATATTTCATGATAAGACACCATGTTTGGTAATTTTGGTAAATATTTTGAGAGCATCCACTATAAACCAAATTTAGTCATTTTGTTAAACACTTTGAGAGAATCCACTAAACTTCTATAGTTTTCATGCATGCACATAAGGGTATTATCCAAAATTTTGTATCTGGAAAACTTGCATTCCCTCTTATTGATGTTGGATTGTATTTTCTTACCCTCTAAAAGGGCTCTCGTTGAAATTACAGGTGTCCTGTAATGGTTGAAGATATATATATATATATATATATATATATGTATGTATGTATGTATGTATGTATGTATGTATGTATGTATGTATGTATGTATGTAAGTATATATATATATATATATATATATACATACATACATATACATACCTATATATCTATATATATACATGTATATATATAGGTATGTATATATATATATACGTATGTATGTATATATATACATATGTATATACATACATATATATACATACATATATATACATATATATATATATAATGTATATATGATGTGTATATATACATATACTATATCTATATATATGTATAGGTATAGGTATATACATGTATATATATATATATATATATGTTTGTGTATATATGCATATATCCAATACTTTGCATTGGCACCTAGGGGCTCGCCCCCTCGCACCACTTCTTCCACTTGGCCATCATAAATCCAACTCGCCATAACCCCGCCACTCTCCAAACTGCCCCCTGCACTCTATCATGAGCTACTACACTTTTCGCCACCCCTAACCATGTATGTCTCCCCTCACTATTGTCCCATCCTTCCCTTCCACCCCAGTCGACACTCCTCTCCACACACCACCCTACCTCCACTCCATGTGCCTCTCCCGAAAACAAACCACAAAACAAAAAAAAACAAGAAACCCAATATAAAACCTAAAGCAATTATAAATGCAAGGTGCATAGTTATTTTAGAGTTTAGGTATTAGATTAGTAATTATATATTTAGGATAGATATAATATAATATATAATAGAGTAAAATATATTTTATAATATGATATAAATATAATATAATACATAATATTACAATGTTTATAATGTTATTATAATATAATATTATTACAATGATATAATTTTTGTAATGTTTGTAATGTTATTATTATAATATTTATAATCTTTATAATATAATATAATATTATTATATATAATAATTAGTTTTATACAAAGTGAGATAATAATGGCATACTCATGGGGTGAGAGCTCGATTTTGAATTTTTGCGACCTCAGGCACTACTCAAATGTCAGACCCTTCTGGTCCTGACCTAAAGTTCCCACATGTTGAATTCGGTGGCCTGTCTCCTCATCCTCTAAACGAGGTAAGGAAAAACACGGTGGTTGGGCCCTCCTCTTCCCCACATATGGATAATGTTTCCCCTATATTTCTTAAAGGAATGTTTTCTCTACATATTCCCCCTAATATTATGGTTGTGGTTGTTGCATCTAGATATATGTCTCTGATCGGAAAGATGATGGGCCCCAGACCCCCTTTGGAGGACATCAAAAAATGGGTGTAATTGAAATAGGCCCCATGTAGATCTTTGGAGATTGTTGTCATGCCGAATGGCTTCATCCTTTTTTCCTTCAAAGCCTCAAAGAGGAATTTATGTGGTCTCTTCTGGAGGACCATGGTTCTTTGTAAGGTGGGGCTTCTACATCTGTAAATGGTCTTCAGGATTTAATTCGCTAATTGAAACGATGAAGCATGCTCCAATTTGGGTCCATATACCAAGCCTTCCTCTAGAGTTTTAGGATTCAATGATTATTTAAGTCTTTCTCTTTCCATGAGCTCTCTCATCGCCATTTATCGGGACACTAAGGCCAAAACAAGATTTATTCATGCACATTTTTGTGTTAATGTTGATGTTAGTTTCCCACTCCCAAAATCTATTCATCTAATTTCATATTTTAGAGTTCGACATAGTCCATAGAATATGAATATGTCCTTCAAGCTTTCTCTATCAGTAAAAGTATCGGCCACAGAGCCCATGCTTTCCCTACTAAGCCATAAGCTAAGTCAAAAATATTGAAATCACCCATAAGAGGAAACAAAAATTCATACCTAAGGTAATCCCAGGAGGTGGCCCCTAAGGTTAACACCTCTAACCCCTTCGCTCTTCTAGAAGATGGTGAAATACCTCTTGTTGAACCCCTTATTTTCACTCAGAATCCCCCGCCTACTTCATCTATCATGGTCCCTTCACCTGCTACTAATGTCCCTTCGAGGTTTTGATCCCTTCTTCCATTATAAGTTCCATTGATGTGCCTTCTTCATTGCCCTACCTTTTTCCCTCCCCATTCGGAACTTGTGAAACTTATTTCCCTTTCATCGGTGGCCTCTCAAGACAGCAATTAACAACGTATAACTAGAATAAATAACAAAAATATGATATAGTTGTGGAGAAAAATAAAGATAAAACATCCAAAAATATTAAGCTCCAACAAGAGTAACCACTTAATGTGGCACAAGGAACTCAAAGTACCATCCCCATGATTTCGGGAAAAAAACCAAATCTAAAAGATGAAAATAATCTCATGGAATATAAAGGGCCTTAATTCTTTGCAAAAGAAAAGATTCCTAAAATATTTTATGTTGGTCAATCAAAATCGGCACTTAGCGAAGAACATACGAGAGATTCACGTGAAATATCGGTGTGAATTCAAAAGCGCAGGAGGGTCGAAAAGGAATCATGTGCTGAGGAAAGAGATAGATACAGGAATTAGCCATTTTCACAGTGATGAGCTAATTTTTGAGATAGCGTGCTGAACACACAAACAAACTAGAGACTTGCATGACATGCATTGGATATTTTTTGAGGATTGGCTATAAAGCACTTTGCATGGATACATGCTGAGAATAGATTTACTACTGACAGTTAACTAAAAGAAGTCTATTGTTAGCGCACTTGCATGTGTGGCTATTATTGTAATAGCGCATGGCTAATAATAGCATGTGACCTATTTTGGGATTAGATAAGCGGTGAAGGGCAAGTCCCCACCCTTATAAATATGTAATGAACTACGTAGTAGAGAGGGGCATGTGAGAACTAAGTTATTGTGAGGTTATGCTGTTGCCAAATCTGATGCGCGCATAAACTATGGTATTATCTATTGTAATAATATTTTGTGTATTTATCATGTTTAATGCAATGGAGTGTATTGGCTGAATCAGAGTATCAAATCCTAAGTATAATTAGTTCTTGCATGCTTTATTTCATCATGGTTATCTTTTAAGTTTGTTATTCTCTAGATCTAGATATGAATATGTTCTATAGAATGTTATATTAGTTATGGATCTGAATGCTTCAAGTCTTCATCATGCTAACATCATGCAATGGTAACCCTAAAGATGGGCCTAGTACCTTTGTGCACTTCGAGTGAGCACTTAGTCTAGCTTTGAGTGATGTGTTAGCATACCGGGATTTTCTTGGTAAATTCTAGGCTGCATTAATTATTCCATTGTCAGGACCTCTTTTTCATTTTTTTTTCAGGATGGTTCGCGATGAAGACATACCGATTGACCTAGAAAGCATTGAGGAGTGGATACATGACCTAGAAGAAGAATATGCACGATGTTTAATGAATACGTATGGGTAGAATAGAATCTATATGACAATTTATATGAGAGCTTCTTCGTTATCTTTCCAATAGAATTATATGAGTGGCTAGTTGCTTATGCATCTAAATGGAATTGGAGGTATCACACACTTGTCTGGATGCAGGATGAATTTTAGACCCTGTATGATGTTGATCTTATTTGGACTCGCATTGTGGATACATGGTTCCATTGTGTTTTGAATAGTTATATCTTGGAATACTCAATTTCCACTTATTCATTCCAAAAGGTAGCTGAATTCCAATTTTTACGATATCCCAAAGGAACTTACATGCAAGGAATTCCACTGGCAATAAAAATTTTGATGGTAACCCTAAACTTGGAGAGTAAATCGATGGCAAACTAAACCTCACCACGCATAGGGGAGGAGCAAGTTTGGTGAAATATGGAATACCTAGCATCGAGAGAGTCAAAGAGAGGAAAGGAAGATTAAGTATAATGATGCATGAGAGGGAGGTAGAAAAGCAGAGGGAGGTTGCAGAGAAAATGGCGTTGTGGAGAAAGATAGTTCAAGAAGGATTTGAAGTTCACGTAGAAGATGTGGAACCCGAGCATCAGGAACTCCCCCATTTGGGAAATCATAATAGGAAACCCTCCTCGGCCTCGGCATAAGCATGTCATCGAGAAGACTGGGCCGTGGGCACATGTTAGAATCCACCTAGTGACCTTGCCCTTGCACTTGGTTTTCCAACATCTAGTACAACAAATAGTCAACAAGCTAATTTAAGCAATGGGAGAGTAGGAGCGAGTCTTATAAGAGGCACAAAAATGGCAGCACAAACAACTTTATTGTTATATGGGAGTACCTTTTCGAGTGTATCATCTACGAGAATTTAGGCACGTAAATTTTGGACTATCTTCTTGGAGTAATAACACTTTGCAGATCGTCGGGGTATAGTTCATTACTACTTTGTTGGGATATAGGAAGTACATCTTCTGGTCTAACCTTGCTACAATTTTGTAATTAGGAGGTATAGGTGGCTCTAGCTCGGTGGATTTGGTGGTTCTTGAGGTAGAGGAAACAAAGGAGGTTTTGGGTTAGGTAGGAAAGGTCTACACCAACCCTGAATATTTACATGGAGATGTATCTTCGTCTTCTAGAGTATAGGGGCATAGAATATGTTGTTGAACACATACACATGTGTGAAATAATATGGTGCAAAAGGGGGATCATGGCTTCGAGCATAGGGAAAATCAATTTGCTACTATCTTACAAGGGCATGCACATAGCTGGGTACAGAAATTTTGACCATGATTAGACTTGCATAGACTATGTAGCCTTAAAGGATGCTTTCCTTAAAGAGTTTCACATCCCCGAGTTTGAACAGGAAGAGTATGAGTGTGCTCAAGGATATCAAGAAAGGCACTAATGAGAGTGTCGAGAGTATGATGTTCATTTCAAACTGTTGTTATCTAAGTTGTATTATGATATTCATGCAAACAAACATGCACAATGGTTTTTGGAGGTCCGATTACACCTTTTAGAAGGGTGATATCACATAAAACATATATCAATCCACGCGAAGCACTTGAATCTACCTTATGCACTAAGGAAGTTAGAAGTATAAACACTAGGGTGAGCCCATTTTTAGAAGCATAGATCACAATTATGGAAAAGTAGTTGGAGAAACTATCAGAAAATACAACACATGAGACACGCATAGGGATTTGGTGCAAAGATTGTGAAGTGGAAGGTCACACAAAGGATATTTATCTTGACAAATCAATGTGCTCATTTTTGTTGGGTGTGAGATATGCCATCTAAACCATGATGATAGTCACTACCCATTACTACAACGCGTGCTAAGGAAGAAAGTTTCATGTTATTCTTGCAAAATTTTTAGGTCCATGACTCATGACATGAAAGATTGCTGGTTGATTGGTCATATCCATAATGATATAGATATTGGTGTATCACGGACTTGAGTTTGAGATAACTCTAAAGGAAAGAACGAGTATCAAGATCGGGGACAAAACTAGGTGTGTTATGATTAGAATGAAGAGTGTTTTGAAGGAAGTTGTGGATGAGGTTGAGGATACCATGGTGGATTTGGAGGATGAGGCCGTGCTGGTGGAAGAAGTGAGTTCCCTTGTGGAACGTGTTATAGATGTGGATCTCTTGACCACTACAGGCATGAATGTCCTCAGAATATTACATGTTCTTTCTATGGAAATAATCATAGCTATGAGGAGTGCCCAACTTATATGAGCATATTAGCAAGAAGAATTAATAGAAAAAAAGGTGCATGGATGGTTAGGATACAACGACCTTTGTGGAGAATTAGTAGATGCCCAAGTTGGAACTAGAATCCGAGGCATTGCAAGTAAAGATCATGACCCACGTTGAAGCGGTGCATGCCAAAGAATCATTACAGTAGATTCCTACCATCACTAAGGAGGAGTTTCTACATTCACGATACCCAGATCCTACCCATCAGAAGGAGGTTTACCAAGAAACCAGGGAGGTACTCAGGAATCTCCAGGGTGAAATACACTATTTAAAGGAGCAATCATGGAAGATGGAGAAA
Organism: Taxus wallichiana var. yunnanensis; assembly: GCA_018340775.1. Taxonomy (NCBI): domain Eukaryota; kingdom Viridiplantae; phylum Streptophyta; class Pinopsida; order Cupressales; family Taxaceae; genus Taxus; species Taxus wallichiana. The sequence goes on along the minus strand of CM031234.1, from coordinate 124,345,314 downwards.
AATAAAGAATCAAAGACGGTCAAAATTGATATAGATGACTTGAGAAAAGTGTGCAAATTATTGCATTAGGAGAATATAATTCCATTGTTGGGGACTTGGTTAAAATGAAATACTCCACATGCAAGTATTGAGACTAGACGGAAGATCCTACATGCAAATCTTCCCCCTCGTAGCCTAGATTATGACAAGGAAATAACTTTGAATGTTATTGTGGATGGGTGGCTATTGAGTAATATATTGATTGATACTAGCATAGAAGTCAATGTTCTTAACTTAGAAGCATGGGAATAAATGGGGAGACCCCCATTACAGCTATCCTCTAAAGTATTGTTCATGGCTCATCAGACTAAGGCCACTCCCATTAGAGTTTTGAAATTTGCATCTATTACCATACAAGGATCCAAGTTCACTAGAAATTTTGAGGTTTTATCATTAGCAAAGTCAGATAGCTTCCCGGATCTATTGGGGCATCCTTGGTGCTATGCAAATAATGTCAATCTTCGGTTCAACAAGGGTTATATCAGTTTTTAAAACGAGGAAAGAGTTATTATCCCTTTAAGAGATGACAAATATGCACCCTATGTTGAGCCCTTGAGTGAAGAAGACCTAAGTAGGATTTATGTATGCACCATCTGGAATCCAGAGGTTCTTGAGCCATTTAAAGAAGGAATCATTCAGTGGGAGGATGCATAGTCTATTCACGATACTTCAAGTGTTGCTTGTGATAATTGGACTCATAGTACTTATGAGTTTGTAGGGAGTGAAGTAAAGAGAATATTTCCTAAGGGTAGAAAAATGCAAAATTTTGGAATAATAGGTAATAAATCAGTACCTTATTACACTAGAGAAGGATATCATATGGTGTTCATGTGTGTCATGGAGGAACAATGGATAGACCCACTTAAAAGAAGAAATATGCTAGCATATACACTACTTTAGACACCAAAATTGGGTCACACTCCCCTTTGTCCCTCATCAAATAATCACCTTGAACACACTCACCTAATCATGGCCCCTTACACCCCACTCTAATATTAATTTAATTAATTTAATTTAATTAATTCATGATCTCATAATATTTATTATTTAAATATCCTAATTGGGATAATGCCCACACCACCACCTCACCTATACACCTCACCTAGCCACCTCACCCTAAGACCTATTCTTAGTATGTTTCCATAACTAAATAAGACCTACCTAAACCCTAAAAATCAAAGCCTACATTCCCTCTAACCACATTCTTTCCCATTAGAAAGGAAGCTTCCATTCTAATTTGGGGAGAAAAATGAACAAGATCCAAGAAATCAAGGGGATCTGCCCATTTTAGTAAACCTAGGAAATCCCACCCTAACCAATGCCGGTCACCCTAAACCATCGCCGGTCAACCTGGAACCATTGTTGGTTACCATTTATTCCCAAAACAACCTTATTTTGAGGTTGGCACATTTCTGAGAGCATAGAGACAAAAACAGAGTTGCATGTAAGCAGAACTAGCATTTGCACATGCATCAAAGAATTCACAGCCAACATCAGAAGTGATCACAGAGCCATTTGCATTCAAGGAAGCATTCAGGGAAGTACCATCACCACATCAAAATCAATCCAGATGATCAACTGCCATTTTCATCTAGCCGTCAAGCTCCATCTAGCTGATCAACTACCATTGCCATCCAACCATCAAGCTCATACAACAGTAAGTGTTTTATTAACCAACATTCATGTCTACTTTTTTTAAGTAGGTCTTGTTACCTCTATTACTAGTTTCTACTTGCATTCCCATTCTCCCATCATTCACCTTCATGTAAACTTGATCATTCCTTCACCCACACCATTAAATTTCCCATACCTGAATTTTAAAGATCTCTGAGTGCATCCAAGATCTCCATAGACCTTGTCATTTCCCTCTCCATTTCCATTTGGCCTCAGATTTGTCCTCACACTGAGATTTTAATAAGTTTCCTCTACCCCGACCATACCGACACTAGTTACCCACAACCATCGTCGATTCACTCAAACCGACATCGGTCATACAGACTAACATTGGTCTCTGTGTTTTACCCTCAAACCAATAATCAGAGCCTAAAATCCCCACAAAATACCCCAAAACAGCCCAAAACCAGACCCAAACCAGTTCCAGCACTCTGATAGTGACCTTGACCTTCAGATTTAATCATAGCCTATCTTGTTGTGAACAAATTTTCTTATTGTAGTCGAATGAGATACCTAAATCATTTTAACTACAGTAGGATTTCATTTATTGTTGACATTGAATTGTTTTAAATAGTGGATTGACAGCCTTCTAGGGAGTATCACACTTCCCGGATCTAGCATACGCTAGGCAGTCCACTACATATACTATTTAACTTCCATTTAGTGGTCTTGTTTTCCATTTCAGGTAGTTCCTCCTAGCCAAAAGGGAGCTCTCATGGTCAGTTGTGGATCAAGAAGTCATACGCACACAACAACCTTCAACCAACTTTTATAGGTATTCCTCCTAGCCCATTTACCCTTATCTATTTCGTCAATATTCAAAGAAACGCTCTAAGAATCAGGTGAAACATTTTGGCACACCCGGTGGGACCCATTCGGGGTTCCTTGCATTTCTTCATTTCTAGGTGAAAATTTGTATGTTTTTTTCCTTTCGAAAGGTTCTCACATTAAAATTCTTCCCTGGAATCTTCTATTCTTCTATTGTCTAAAAGCAATCGTGTTTTGGTGCTTTAAAATGAACATTTCTTTTCCTTCATTAGTATCGCATTAGTGAAAGAGCATTCCTTCTCCTGTTCATTTCTTTGTGTCATCGAATTCAATATTTCAATTTGGGCTTAAAATTAACTACATTTCATTCTACTTTACTACATTAGCTCACATTAAATGAGGGCAACCTATACACTGGAAGTCATGCCCAGTTGATGGTTGACAAACAAATCATAGAAAAGCACTTCCTTTCTCTTCTTCTCTCTGAGTCTTACCCAAACATCACAAAATTGAAAAATATACACATTCTTAAACAACATCTTACCTAGGAAGAAGTTGTAGGTGATCACATGATCACCGCACACGGTGGGCACCCATCTCATTATTTACTTCGCCGATTCATTATCTCAGAGGACGGCCCACCCCCACCATAACATACCTGAAACCTCTCCTTGTAGATCTCCTTCTTCATAGGAATCCTTCCTCACCAAAAACTCTATTCTAAATTTCATGAGTCTAGTCTTCTAAATAGCATAAGTTGAACAAACATAATAGAAAAAGCACTCTTAGGATCATATTTTTCTTAGTGTTTTTGCTTGGCTTGCGTTTTGAGGTGAGAAGACATGTTCTTCATCTTTTTTATTTCTCCTTGCATGCTCCTCATCATAGTTGGTGTATTCCAGCTTCATCTGAGTGTGCCTAGACCCTATTTTCATCATTCTCAGAATTCTGGGTTTGATTCCACATTTGATTTTAACTCACAACCACCTTTTCTTCATCTCTGTTTCAATTTCACAATAACCGGTGTTGGTTCCAGTGATCGTTGGTTACCCTCGACCATCATCAGTTTTACCCAACCGGCGTTGGTTTACTATTCTTTTGGTTAACCTCCCCAAAAGGACACCTGCTTCACCTTCTTTGTTGTTCGAGTCTCTATAACTCTTATCATCTTCTTTGTCCTGATAAAATCCATCAACATCTTATCTACTTGGCAGATTATTAGCCTTTTTCCTTGTTTTGACAAACTGTCCATTTTTCATAGTGACTGACGGTGAGTTTACCGTGATCGACGTCGGTTTACCCTAACTGGCATTGGTTATCCTATTCAAATTTCCAAGTGGACATTTTGTACCTAATCCACCTACCACCACCTATTTTTCCTATCTTTACTATATTTCTATGTCATTTACAGAAAGCAGTCCTACCATGTCAGTACTTGTTCACATGGTGTTGATGCGTAGCCAAGCAAACACCCTCATATTCCATGCCGTTGTCAACCACTCCCACCTATTCCTTCACCACCTTCTATTTTATCACCCATGGATCCTACCCAACCTATCACTATCGCCATAGGGGTGCGAGGAGTTCGCACGACTCCTTAACCAAAACCCTATCTCCTTACAGTTTTATCTTTCCCACTCATCCACTCTATATGCCTGGGTCAATTGATATACGGCATGCCCATATCTATCCCCCCAACACTTGTTCCTACTACATCAGCCCCTTCTAGCTCGTGTTACATGAATCTACCTGTCCCCCAGGTCATTTCATGGTTAGGCCCTGTACTTTGCTATGACCGCCGCATCAACAACATCTATTGCACCCACAACATCCACAATACCTTCATCCACAACCAGAACATAACCTCATTCTTTTCTATTGCCTCACATATACCCATAAGAACACAACCACCCTCGGTGTCAATGACCCCTACCCATTTCAAAACATTGTCCTTTCTATTCCACGGTCTTTAGCCCCCATCGCTACTAGGGTTACCTCGATCCTTCCACCTCCATATACGTACAATCAATGACCTCCCGTTTCATCCATCATTCCTTTAGAGTACATACCCCTATCTCTCTTCCTCATTCCCAACCTACCTATGCGACATCACCATATAATGGAATGCCACCTCCATCATATGTCCAACACAAACCCCCTTACACTACAGGAGGTGCCAAAACATCACCACCTACCAATGACCTAGTCAAGTTAATGATGGACAAGATGCGAGACATTGGAGGCATCGGTTTCTAGCTCTCGTGTAAATCTCTCACCTACGATTAAATTTACAATGATTCCATACACCCATCTATTCCTATTCATCCATATCCGTACATTGTGAAATTCCTAAATTTAAGCTGTTTCAATAGAGAAGATGACCTGCAACAGACTTGAGGTCTTTCAAACATGGTTGTTATCTGATCACCCATGATGACACTTTGCTTTTGAGGACCTTTCCCATATCTCTAACTGATCCCGCATTAGATTTCTATAGTGGGTTACCTAGACATTCTATCTTCTCATTTAATCAGGTAGCCCAAGACTTCTTAGATCACATCTCCATCAACATTGTTAAGAAGGTTACCATGACTGACCTCTACTCTACGCGTCAATATGACGACGAGTCTATCACAAATTTTGTCACTCATTGGCATAGCCTGATCAATCAACTCACATTCCAATTACCACAAACCGAGCTCATAGAGCTCTTCACTCGGGCTTGTGCTAGACATATCTCACTAACCCTACAAGTCTAGAATTTCTAAACCTTCGATGAGGCATTCACCATGGCATGAAAGCTAGAGATTCGGGCCATCGAAGAAAATAAAATTCAACTACATAATAAGAACTTGAATTTAAGTCAAATGATACATCTTCTTCTTTAAAACCACAAAATAATTATTCAAAATCCAAGGGAACCACTAATGTAGTGGTACTCAAGGCCGACCCAGCTCATCCATCAAATCAGGCTAACCCCTCATCTAATCTTTCTCCTGTCCAGACCTTTCAATTCAGATGAGAACAATGGAAATACACCCCAATTAGGGAGCCTTATTATTTTGTCTTAGAAAAGCTCATTAAAGCTGGGGCCATCACCCTTCCTCCCATAAAACCACACACTGGTTTTTATATCTGCTCACCACACACCCATGTGGTACAAAGAGCACGACTTCTGTAACTATCATGGGGTAAAAGCTCATAGTGACGGAAATTACATCACTTTGAAGAAAATTATCCATGAAATGCTTAAGAATGGCAAGTTGATCTTGGATAATCCTAATGCACCTGCCAATCAAAACCTACACATCTTCAAGAAACCATTTTCGAATCACACCCCTTCTTCTGATCAAACTGGAGAGACCTCAAATAATGATAGCCATACCCGAGGTCCATGCTATTTTCAGTGATGCACCAGTTACTTCCCAATTACCTCATATTCCTTCCATAGAGGAAATATTGGCCCGAAGTCCTCCACCTACACATGAACCCACTTCACCTATTCCTCCACCCATAGAGGAACACCCTTCGTCTCCTCCCTCACCTGTGAAGGATTCTTTCTGTTAACATCAAGACCATTTCACCTTTGGCTTCTCCACCTAGAGAGCCATCACCAATAGTACCTCTCCGACCCATGGAAGATGCTTTTTTATCTCCTCCACCCACTAGAGGAGCACCCATCATCTCCTCCACCTATCAAAGATCCAGTAGAAATTTTGTTTCCTCTAGGTGACCATTCTCCATCAGCCACCCAAGATCCTGTGGACTTACTTTCAGCTCTCTTACCCACAGAGGCTGAAGCTAGCAAATTCCCCATTTCTAAGACACATTTTATGGGAATCACCATTGGATCCACATCAACCTCACCCACTTGTAGTTCGTTCTCATGCTTAGCTGACTGCCTAGATTATGTGGATAGAGCCTTACTTTGGGGCATATTCTACTTCCTATCTCAACACAAATGTAGATGTCACTCGCTGACACTTCCACTATCTATCCAAAAATATTTCAGCCGATTGAACCAAACACAACCACAACTATCAAAATTCTCCCATGATACCACTCATGGCTCAACTCACACCTCTACCCATAACTCAACATGCTTCTACATCTAAACCTACACCTACATCATCTTCCTTGACTAAACCTATTACTACCTTAGGGTCATCTTAATGGCCACCTTACTCATCCATCCATCAAATTATATTTAGATACATCCTCCAAAATTAACACCAAACTTAATCTAGCCCCTAAACATAAGAACCAATCCCCTAGATCTTGTACCCTAACCTCATTAGTCATACCTTCATCACCTTCACCCCTTTCGTCCATCTTAGGACCTCACCCCTCGATCCTAGCTAAGAAACCTCCACCCATTGGTAAACTAAAAATGCAATAGCCCATTCCTCCCTCACAGACCTCTAATATACCCAAGCACCCAACACAACTTCCACCCACACCTGCAACATTTTTACCACCCATACCTCCCATACCATCGATAACTTCTTCACTACCCACGACACTTCATTCTCTTTCCCTCACACCTCCTACACGACCCATGCCATCTACCTCCACAAAGCACCTTGGTTATCCCCATGGGTAACTCACCCTCTTCCACCATCCGCTTTCCCTCTAGATCTCGTTGCACCCGTATCACCTTTACCTAAGAAGGTGCAACCTAAAGGAAAAAATCCACTACCCTCCAATAAGGTAGTCAAGCCAACCACACACTCTATTTCCATTTCATCTTCCATGCCCCTACCTAAGTAGACACGACCAATGCCTAAGACCATGCCAACACCTAAAACCATATCTCAACCCACTCCCCCTCTTGTAAAGACCCTTCTTATACAATCACCACACCTGCACCCAAACCCACATTCACTTCCCATTATGATCCACTAGTAGGATCCTATGCCAAAATCTTAACCAACCTCCTTGAAACTTCTGTCATCACATTACCACCTCTTAGACCTTATGACCCACTCAAACCCAAACCAAAGGGGTTTGATGAAACCAAAATTTTCACCTACCATCATGTACCAGGACACAATGTAGAGAACTGTAAGGCTTTGAAAACCATTCTTATCTAGTTGTGTCCTCCTAAAGAAAACTTTGACAATGATGACCTTCTCAATGAGGACCCCATTTCACTAAAGCACCAGTTTCCACAATTCTTCCCTCATTACCTATTAAGTGACCAAAATCTCCACCCCCATAACTCTTAGAGCCACCTTTGAGATTTGAAATTAACATAGTGTGCATCAGAGAACTTGCCAAACCTCCACCCAAATTTCAGTGTGCCCAACTCATCTCACAAGGTTCCTTCCCACCATGTGTCTTTTTCCCTTCATGTCGATATACCTTTCATGGCTCACCTACTTCACCTACCTCCCTGCCTCAAATCAACATGATCCACATTTTTACCTACACACGGAAGGATAAAGGAAAATAAAAGACAACCGACCAACCAACCACCCCTATACCCAACATACCATCTACACCCACACCTAATGTCACTATCCACAGCCCCACGTATCCTATTTCTAATGGGGTTACACATCGTGCTATGCTCAAACAATTACACCAATCCTCCCTCAAAATGTCCCTATATGACCTCATCCAAACCTCTGAATCCCATCGCCAAGCTCTCATGGAGGTTCTTTAGTCTATTAAGGTCTTACCCAATGACCCTACAACTGTAGCCTCCATTATTACACCTCATCATGTAGCCTCTCTTACCAAATTACCATCTTCTTCTAAACCTCCACCCACTCACCAAGTAGCCACCCTCATCTTTTCAGATGAAGAGATCACACCGCACTAGACCAATGACCTAGATCCAACCCTTTTCATCTCCGTCCACATTGATAATATATGTGTACAATGTGTTATGATTGATGGGGCACTAGTATTAACATCATCTCCTCCCATGCATTTGACAAATGTGCATACCCAACAATTGCATGCATAAACATCTAGTCATGTTGTGTTCATTTAATGACGTTATCACCTCTACACTTAGCACCATCATCTTGCATGTTTTCATGGGCCCCCACACTGTTCTAGAGTTATTTTATGTCTTAGAGAGGGAATTTCAATATAACTTGTTTCTTGGTAGACCCTGGATTTGTGTCATGGTTTACGTTCCTTCCACTTGACCCATCACCTTTCAAAACCTACAACATGCTTTGCATGAAGGCAGACCTATAACCACCCATCATTCTCATACCCATTAAAACCCATTCTTCATCCATGGCCAGTTCCTCTTCACCTACACCTCCGCCCACCAATGCCACCGCTACATCAACCACACCTAACTCCTCCATCCCTACCACCGCCACAACTTCCACTGCCAACCCATCAGCCTCCCAATCAGCTAGCTCCACCTCCGATCCAATCTCTAACACATCATCTATCCTAACCACCCACATATCGACCACCAATCCTTTAGAAGGCATTTTTCAACACCTCACACGAGATAGTATCACCTATATAATGTCAACACATTCCTTACTCCACAAGAGTATGGAATCCTTCACTAACACCCTCATTACGATCACCACATAGGAGAGTGTCTCCTTTACAGTCCTCCCCACCTTCGCACCAATCTCACCTATGGGGGACTTGATACTACCACTTATACACCTGAACCACCATCACAAACCCACCCATTTTCTGCGACCTTCCAGTCACTCACCAATCACCATTTCACCCACACCTTCCTACACCGATGTGCATGGAAGGGTTTTGGTTTTGGCTTTTACAAGAAAGGTCATCACATTGTTATTCCATGTACTACCCACAAACATAATGACCGTAGTGGTATCATCTTTATTGAACTACCTACCAAGAGGGCTTGCCTTGAACTCATTGAGGATATCGACCCTTCTCCACCTTCTTCACCCACTTCACCTTCACCACCTTCATCGACGATAGAGTCGATGGATCCAAAATCCATCCCTCCTAAAAAAAATCATAAACACCATTTCCTTGGGGCCTCTGACTTATCAATGTGAGGGCGAGGCTCCCTCTTCTCTTCCCTTCCTGTATCCTGAAATGATCGATGATGATACACCTTCTATTAATGTCATTCAATGTCAGGATGATGAATCTATACTCACCTACCTTAGTGCAAAAGACTCATATATTCATTGGTCATTACCATCTGAGATGCAAACCATGTTGAATGAATTAACTATGAAATCAACATCCATACTTAGGATGACCCGCACATTCTAAAGATTGGCCAATCTTTAGATACTGTTGAACAAGAAGACATCACTTCTTTTCTCAAAGATCATAGCCATGCTTTTGCTTGGTCTTACATAGACATGCTCGGTATTGACCCCACCATAGTGGTCCACAATATCGTAACCATTCCCGATGCCAAACCCATAAAACAAAATTTGAGGAAAATGCACCCTCACATTACTCTTCTGGTCAAAGAAGAACTTCAGCACCTTCTTTCTGTTTCCTTCATCTTACCCATTGATTATCCTCAATGGATTTATAAATTGTCCTATCACTAAGGTGAAAGAGGGACTCCACATTTTACACAAATTTTGTGACCTCAACCTAGCTTTCCCAAAAGATGACTTTTTCTCCGCAGATTGACCAAATGGTTGACCTTACTGCTGGTCACAAGATGCTATCACTCATGGATGGTTTCTCGGGTTATAACCAAATATTTCTTTCCCTAGAGGATTAACACAAAACCGTATTCATCACCCCTTAGGGGACCTTCTACTATCGATTCATGCCTTTTGGTCTTAAAAACATTGGTGCTACATATCGGTGGGCTATAACTTATATTTTCCATGACATCATGCACCGTATATTGGAATATTACGTAGATGATCTCCTGGCCAAATCTAAACACCGCTCCAAGCACCTCACCATCCTAAAAACCATCTTTAACCACCTCATTAAGTATTATGTTTACCTTGCCCAAGAAATGTGTCTTCACGGATTCTCTCGGGAAAGCTCCCGGGATTTATTGTCTCCTTACATGGAATAGAGGTTGACCCTGCTAAAGTCAAGGCCATTCTCAAAATGCCTCCGCCCACTAATTTTTTCAACTCCGTAGCTTACAAGGTAAGTTGCAATATATTCACTATTTCATTTCTGCAAGTTTTCCAATTGGTGTCAACCATTTCATCACCTTCTCAAAAGGATGTTTCCTTTAAATGGGATGAGGACTACCATAAAGCTTTTGAAGCCTTAAACAATACCTTCTCCAACACCCGTAGTCATTCCACCTAAAGAAAATCAACCCTTCTACCTACACATCTCAGCTCACCGATCACTCCTTGGGGCCATGCTCGCTCATCGCAATGAACAACATAGGGAGCAAGTGGTTTATTACATAAGCCATACTCTTTTGGACTACGAAACCCGATACACCCATGCCAAAAAAAAAATTCTTAGCCTTGGTTTTCATTACCACCAAACTCCACCATTATCTACTTAACCACAAAACCTATGTTGTGACCAACATCAACCCCTTACACTTCATGTACACCAAACCTTACCAAAATCAACGATGTGCACGTTGGCTGACATCAACCTATAATTTACCCATCAAAATTCCATCAACGGCTAGGCGATCATTGAACAATTGGCCGACGCACCTATCTTTGGGGACCAACCCTCTAAATTTGACTTTCAAATGAGTCTATTGCTACCCTTTCCTTGGACAAACCCACGTACCAAATGACACTCTTCTTCGATGGTTCCAAGTGTCAGTGTGGGGGTGGGGCTAGTGTTATCCTCATTCCACTTGATGGTGAACCAATGGCTTTGTCTTTCAAACTCAATTTTGATTGTACAAACAATATTTCGAATACGAAGCACTTGTATTGGGTCTCCAGGCTACCTATGCCTTAGATGTTAAGTCAATCAACATCTTTGGTGATTCTCAATTGGTCATAAACCAAGTCAATGGTGTATACCAATGTCATTATGAGATACTTCAAAATTATAAACATCATGTGAACATAATTTTAACCACCTTTGACCATTACGCCCTTCAAACCATCCCCTGTTCTACCAAAAAATTGCAGATAGCATGGCTTTCTTAGCTTCTCAAATACCCGCTTCGCCCACCGATTATAAAATCTTTGTCACCATACAAAGATGCCAATCACCCTCTTATTTACCTCATGAATTTCACTCTATCGGAACTACTTCTCCCAACCCAAGTGACCTTTGTTATAAACAATACTCAGAATATCTTTCCCTCTCCATCTTACCTCCCGATCTCACTCGTAATGGAAAACATGCCTTTCTTAAAAGGGTCTCTTGTTACGATCATCATGGGTGGCCTCCTCTATAAATGTGGCTTTAATGGTATTCTCTTACGGTGCCTTACGAGTTCTGAAATTCCTTATACCATTAAGGAAGTTCATGATGGCATATGTGGAGGTCACTTTAGTGGTCTTGTTGTTGCTAAGCGTATTCTTCGCCTAGGCTATTATTGGCTGACCCTTAACCATGATTGTTTACGATTACATTAAGCATTGTGTAAAATTCCAACAACATGCCAACCTTCATCATACACCCAATCATGCCTTATAGGTCACCCGTGACCTTTGGCCCTTCTCTCAATGGGGTTTGGATCTTGTCAGAGAGATCAATCCCCATTCTTCCCAATGACATCAATGGATAATCACCACTACCAAATATTACACCAAATGGGTTGAAGCCATACCTCTCATCTCCATAAAATCTGAGAAAATATGTGAGTTCATCAATCATCACATCATTTGTCGCTTTGGTGTCCCACATCACCTCATCACTGATAATAGAAAAAATTCAAAAATAAAACCTTGCGGAAACTTTGTGACACATTCGGTATTCAGCTAAGTTTCTCATCACCATATTACCCACAAACCAACGGCCAAAGTGAAATCCACTAATAAAACTCTAAACAAAATTCTCATGAAAGTGGTTAACAATACTGGGAAGGACTAGCATACGCACATTCCTTTCACCCTATGGGTATATCGCACTAGTATTCACACTTCCACTACTACCACACCTTTTTCTCGGTCTACTGATGCACGGAGGTTTTTCCTACCTCTCGAAGTCCAGATTCCCTCCCATATTTCTCTCCATGACATGCTCAATGATGATGAATTTCTCTAGGACCATTTCACACAACTTGAGTTATTAGATGAATGTTGTCTTCATGCTCTTGACCCTCTTCAAGTTTACCAAAAACGTATCAAGCGTGCCTATGAAAAATGTGTCCATGAACAAACTTTCCAAATCGGTGACCTTGTCCTGAAGGAAAATCAACATGTAACAAAGTAGAAAAAAGTAAACGGGGAAAATTTTCTCCTAATTGGCTTGGACCATACATCATGACTCATACCTATGGATCAAGTGCTTATCGTTTATCTTCACTAGATGGTAAACCCGAACCTAAGCCCCTTAACACCTTGCATCTTTGACCATTCTATTGTTGACTTTCAGTCCTACCTCACCTTTTCCCTCTTTTCATACTCATCCCTTGAGTGATCTTCAATTCCATCCTTTCATTATGCCATACCCAATGATTAAACAAGAATTTATGTGCGTACCTGTCACTCTTTTATCCTCTCTTAATTATGTGTACCATGGTGTTGCACATGGCATGATTCTCATGGATACTTTTGTCTACTTTTAGATGAGATCCCATGGTTGTTTCACCTTACTTTTGAACAATAATCTTATTCTTCACCTTAGTCTTGTCCATGACTTAAAATCCCACACATGGGATCCAACTCCTTGAGTCAAACTTCCAATAAAAAGATGACTCCCTCAAAAGGACATCTTTCTCTCTACATTGCTGCTGTTGTAAATAGACTGCTCCCTCAAAGGAAAACTATGTAAAGCCTACTAAAAAAAAGGAGAATCTGAAGCTTCCCGCATCAATCAGCTTCACGAAGACCTCAAGGAGTTAATTTTCTCATCCCATATAGACTTCCCACATCGATTATTCTATCTCAAATATAATTCAAACAGAAAACTTTTTCATCATGGACTTGTTCATTGTGATCTTGGATCTTTCACCAAAAGGCATGCTACCAAATACCATATAAACTAACCACTTTTCACCCTCTCACCATTCACACTTTCATTTCCTACCGCCTCAAGGGACCTACTAGAACCGTGACATTTGGTGATCATGTGACTACTCTTCACCTTTAGAATAATCAATCATGCAATGTCTTTAGGGTCTTACATTCATCAGCCTATCCAAGGTATGACCCACCCATTATGATCCTTACCAATCAGGTGGCTTTCTTTCCTCCTCTTATCTTTTCACCTTCTTCATTACGTATTGATTATCCTATACAGGACTAGATCCTCGATGCTTATCTTTGGGTAATTTTCCTCTTTCACCACAATCAACTCAAAATCACCCATACCCATGTGCCCACAATTCACCCATACCTAAAATGGCCTCAACTCAACCATGCCTATAACCTACCAACTCATTCTCATACCTCCTCGCATGCTTCCCTAGCTTATGGGAGAACTACATCGGCCTGAGGTCCCTTTTTGTCGGGACTATGTAGGCAGCACTCCGAGGGCATGGGGCCCTTGGAGGTTAGCTCAGGCCACTCTCTACCCTAACCAATTCTCCTTTTCCCTTTTCTAATCACATTCTACCCTAGTTAATTTCCCTTTTTATATCAATAATTGGAAATTAAACCAAACAAAACAATAATTGCTTCACATCTTTACCATCCTCATTCATACATTCATTATGTCTACCATTTCTTTACCATTATCATGCATGTTACTATAAAACATCTCAACATGACTCATATCATCATTACTTGCACAAATTAATGAGTTACAAACTCAACCAATCCTAACTCCATCCATGCCTAAACCACAACCTGACTCCATCCATGCCTAAACTATGACCTGACTCCATCCATGCCTAAACCAAAACCTAACTTGATCCATGCCTATGACCTGGCTCTATCATACCTACACTACTTAGCTTCCATCACATATATAAATCAAAACAGCAAGATAACCACAACCATGTATACATCATGCCATAATCACCATCATCTCTATAAATAAAAACATCCAAACATGTGTATCCATATACATAACTCTCAAATATCTTTGCACGTAGGCCGGTGTATATAACAAAATCTCAAAAACTCTCATGTACATCCTCACTATCTTCAAGCACACGTAGGCCGGTATATATGTCAAAAATATAATATCAAAAATAAATGGAGCTCAATCATCTCCCCATTTGATGTCCAAACCTATCTCATCTATCTCCTCCCCGCTCCTCTAACCATGGCGTCTAGCTGACCTCCCTCTGCCTTGCCCTAGTCTAGCCCCTGATGGTCCTGCCTCTGGAGCTGGCCTCCATGCACTAGTGGCCTCACCTTGAACTCAGCCCCTGGGATCGTTGCCCCTTGTACTCCACACTATGTGTGTGGGATCTTCTCCTCTCAGTCGAGGCCTGTTGTGCTCTATACTCGGCATATGATAAGACATATATACCCGCTGCCATCAAATGATCCTGGTAGTATCTCACCTTGCCCATAGTATCTCTCAATCTAGAAAGCAGTACTATCTACGGTGGTGCCATCGGCCTTTGACCTGCCCAGCTCCCACCTGAATAATAAGACCCTATCCCCGCCCCCGTGCTTGTACTTGGGCCTCAAGGGACGTTATCTATACATGTGCAAAGTGGCCAATTGGCCTGTAAACCTATAAATTATCTGTCCTCGTGTTATGGCCAACTGGCCCCGTAAACCTATCACCTACACCTGTAGGGTGGCTACCTACACCCCATCTCCATCCCCACCCTCTCCTTCTCCCTCTGGTGCATGTTATGGTCCCTGTACTCCCCTGTGCCTCGTAAATTATCCGTCTATACCTACAAGGTCGCAACATGTGCCTCATCCCCCTGAAAAATTCCCCCTGTACTATGCCCAACTGGGTCACTAGGGTAGCCACCTACCCCTGTAGGGCATCTCTACACTGTGATGGTAGCCAAATCCGGCTACCCCGAGCCTCGGTGGTATTGCTCATAGCTGTGCATCCCACCACTTCTTGTACCTATCGTTCACCTTGGAATCATCTATTTGTCAATCAACAGCCTGCTCCTCCTGCCTTGGTTGCAGCACTGTAGGTCGTGGTGGAGACATAGGCCTCTCCACATCATCTCTCCTATACTAAGGGAAGGGTGGAGGTATATCCTACGGCAAACCAAACTACCATCTGACCCGGTCTATGGGTATCATCTCATGCTCCCCCCACCGCCCCTCTATCCACCGGTAAATTTGTAGTCCATCCAGCTCTCCGCTACCATCTTCCTGTATGAAGGATAGCCTACATATGGCCTCCAAATAATGTCCACACCAGATAACCCCTCCAGTAATCACCTATAATAGGCTACATCATGTGCCACTCTAGCTGCTCGGCACTCTCCCATAACTAGCACCCATCGCCTGTAGCCCACTCGAACAAAACCAAACTGAAATGCATCAGCCGAGCATACCAATGTGGGCACACATAAACAATGTGCTCATCGCCCAACAATGTAACAAGAAGGTAACATTGACTCAACTTCCGTAATCACCCATAAGCCCACAGCTCCATGTATAGTTGTACCAGGAACGTAAGCCCCCATGCAAATCGATTCTACTCTCCACCATGTCGTGAAGAACCCCCATTAGTGACCATGGGAATCTCCCACCCTCTACATCAGGTAGTGAAAAACACACACTACCTCCATCAAAAGTACTACTAGCCTCATCTCCTCATTGTAGGCTCAATACATCACCCCATAGCTCATGCTAGCATAATTGAACCCTAACAAGGCCAGCCCCTCTCCAAAATCGGTAACAGTAACTCCTCGGATGCCTCTAAGGAGATCAAGTACACTTGTGTACCTCCTATAGGTAGTCGTAGGATCCTGTAAACATCCTCTAAGGTGATCATGATCTCATCTCGTTAGCAAAAGAAATGTATTGGTTGTCGAATCCCATATATCGATGAGGGAAACCATCAAGCTTACCTCCCAAACTACGTGTCGGTAATGTCTGACAACAATCAGACCCACATCTGCAACATGGATCCACTCCTTGTATGTCATCTCCCCTCGTATCTCCACAAGTAGGGGAGGTACTCTATCCCTCATCCACAGCTGGTCCCTAGCCTACATACATCCAATCATATTAATCAAACTTGACCACACTGCGCATGCAACCTTGTTATCCCCCTACTACACTGTTTACCCTAACTAAATCCCCTTTCACCTATATATATGCCCTAAATCAACACTACCTATCTACCTATCTACCCATGCCTCTTGACCCTCACATATTTTCATTTTTCTCTTCTCACTGATCTTTCTTATTCACTCACCTACCCATACCCATAACTCTACCCCCCTCTCTAACTCTCCCTCCCCTACCTATCTATCTATAACCCATCCATTTTCACTCTTTGAGGGCCTTCGATTTCACTCGCTGACCGACGGCATCGGTCAAGATTGATTGACCACAGCCCCATAATAATCGGCATTGGATCACTACGGTTGTGACCGATACCGTCTTTTACCGACCGACTCTAGCTAATAGTAAACCAACGCCATTCACTGCATTGTGGCGATAAACCCACAACGCCCCTGCCCTTTTCTACCATACTCCTCCTTTCTACCCATTTCCCTACCAATACCTACCCAATACCCATTCCCACCCCTCATTTACCTAAATCTACCCTCCCTTGTCCCCCTTTTCTCATTACAACCCCCACATTCAAATTTTAAAATTCTCCCCCAAAACAAACCTCGTTTTCCCTCCTACCCAATTCCTACCCTCCACCTACTCACAAAAAACAAAATAATCAGAATAGCCTCTTACCTCATCATTCTTCTATCTACATGGTGGCACCTTGGGCTACTACATAGGTCTACCCGATCCCTCTCCTACCTCTGCCATCCCCGATTGTCTGCTGGCTCAATCCAATCCAATCGATCACCCAATCCAATCACCGCACTCATAGACCCACCTATCAACCAACGATCACTCACTCTACAGCTCGCAACTCAGCTCCTGTGTCGTTTGGTCACTTTCCACCTTGTTCTTCCTCTCTTGTTGTTTTCCCCAATTTGGTAAATGACAAATGATTTTAAAAATGTGGCACTTTTATTTTCATAGCTTACCCAACTTGACCAAATGACATTTTTACCTTGACCAACATTGGTCCAGTTCCTGCCTACGTGGACGGTAGATGATTGCGACCGACATCGGTCTTATGCCCTAGCCTACCATGGTTAGTCCATAGTGACCTAAAGCATCGGTTCCGTATAACCATTGTCGATTAGCCTACTTAGTCTCTTTCCTACCCACTGCCCCTACTTTCTTGACATGAATCATTTGGGGACTCATTATTTTACCCATACCTCAGCATTACCCATGCCATGACCTAGCTATTTGGACCTAGAACATTGCTAGTGACCTGTGACCTCATGTGCTCTCTATATCTTGTGACACTATTACCCGTGTTGTTTGACCTAATGACCTTACCTTACCTTTTGTCATGACCGCTTATCCTCGACTCCAACCTTGGGTGTACCGGAACATACCTAAATGTTCCCACACTTGACCTATGATGTGTTTTCCACCATATCCTATACCTTGCATACTGGAATCACCTCAACCTTGTTTGGATAAACCTATCACCCTTAGATAATGTAGACTTTTCCGCTCTTCAACTGGTCCAAGACTACATTTTATACATTTACGTGCATTTGATTGTTACTACCTTTGACCCTGACCCATTACCTGGATTACCCAATTGGACCTTTTACCCCTTTACCCTCATCACCCACCTTCCTTTACATCACATTCACCTTTTATCAAACCACTCACTGATTCTAACTTCTGCCTCATCAGTTCCTAGTTTGAGGGGGATCACCTTCACCCACAAATGGGGTAACCACATCTTATTTTTGTCAGTTTATCTTACCAATACAAGCTACACAACAAAAAGGGGTAAAATATAGACACCAAAATTGGGTCACACTCCCCTTTTTCCCTCATCAAATAATCACCTTGAACACACTCACCTAACCATGGCCCCTTACACCCCACTCTAATATTAATTTAATTAATTAAATTAAATTAATTCATGATCTCATAATATTTATTATTTAAATATCCTAATTGGGATAATGCCCACACCACCACCTCACCTATACACCTCACCTAGCCACCTCACCCTAAGACCTATTCTTAGTATGTTGCCATAACTAACTAAGACCTACCTAAACCCTAAAAATCAAAGCCTACATTCCCTCTAACCACATTCCCGCCTGTTAGAAAGGAAGCTTCCATTCTAATCCGGGAGAAAAACAAACAAGATCCAAGAAATCAAGGGGATCTACCCATTTTAGTAAACCTAGGAAATCCCACCCTAATCGATCATTGGTCACCCTAAACCACTGTCAATCAACCCAAAACTATCATCGATTACCATTTATTCCCAAAATAACCTTATTTCGAGGTTGGCACATTTCTAAGAGTAGAGAGACAAAACCAGATCTGCATGCAAGTAGAACTATCATTCACACACACATCAAAGCATTCACAACTAGCATCAGAAGTGATCACAGAGCCATTTGCATTCATGGAAGCATCCGGGAAGTGCCATCACCACATCAAACTCCATCCATTTGATCAAATGTCATTACCATCCAGCCATCAAGCTCATACAACAAAGTAAGTGTTTTATTAACCAACATTCATCTAATTTCATTTTAGTAGGTCATGTTACCTTTGTTACCAATTTCTACTTGCATTCCCATTCTCCCATCATTCACCTTCATGAAAAATTGATCATTCCTTCACCCACACCATTAAATTTCCCATACCTAAATTTTAAAGATCTCTGAGTGCATCCAAGATCTCCATAGACCTTGCCATTGCCCTCTCCATTTCCATTTGGCCTCAGATATGTCCTCACACCGATATTTTAATAATTTTCCTCTACCCCGACCATACCGATGTCGGTTACCCACAACCATCGTTGGTTCACTTAAACCAACATCGGTCATACTGCATCAATGTCGGTCTCGTGTTTTACCCTCAGACCAAGAACAAAGCCTAAAATCCCCACCAAATACCCCAAAATAGCCCAAAACCAGACCCAGACCAGTTCCAAACTCTGACAATGACCTTGACCTTCAGATTTAATCATAGCCTAGCCTGTTGTGAATGAATTTGCTTATTGTAGTCGAATTAGATACCTAAATCGTTTTAACTACAAAAATGATTTCATCTGTTATTGACATTGAATTGTTTTAAACAGTGGATTGACAACCTTCTAGGGAGTATCACACTTCCCAGATCTAGCATACGCTAGGTAGTCCACTGCATATACTGTTTAAATTTCGTTTGGTGGTCTTGTTTTCCATTTCAGGTAGTTCCTCCTAGCCAAAAGGGATCTCTCATGATCAGTTGTGGATCAAGAAGTCATACGCACGTAACAACCTTCAACCAACTTTTACAGGTATTCCTCCTAGCCCATTTACCCTTATCTATTTCATCAATATTCAAAGAAACGCTCTAAGAATCAGGTGAAACAACTACGCGAGATAGCAGCGGGTGGTGGGTGGTCCACAAGGATAATCTCGTAGGATGGAATGAAATTAGGATTTCTCTTTCCACTACATTCTACGGGATCAATGCACCTACTCTTGAAATATATACTTATCATGGTAATCAACTTGTTCAAGACCACGTTCAAAGTGTGATAGACTCTAGACAGAGGGGCAGTAAAGCCTTACCACCTTCGCTCTAGGTGCACAAAATTTATTCCAGGTTTACAAGGTTACACGTGTGCTTGGTATGTCTATTCCTAAATCCATAGAGAGACCGGAAATTTTTAGGATTTAATTGTAGGAATGGCCTAGATGTTTGTTTTCTTCTCTACCAAGCCTCCAATGGAAGAAGCATTAAAATTCATAAAGTGCTTAACTATGGGAGATAGAGAAAATTCCGAATAACTCCTTCAGGATTTATTGGATGAAGAAGACTCAAGAGCATGTTTTGTTGAATAAATATAGGTCGATGCCAAATTACTTCAGCGTGCTTTCGTGGAGAAATAAAAAGAAAAAATGGTCTACTTAGTGGATGATTAAGAAGTAGAAAATATGGATGTAAACCATTCAACAGGTAGGCATGAGATATTGGACAGTGCAGATAAGACCATGTGTGTCTATCATGAACCTATGAATACAAATAAAGTGAATATTGGATTAGATATCGAGCCTAAGGAGGCCATAATCGGAGACTATTGGTCAAACTCAAGTGGAAAAAATCATAAAGTTACTACGGGATTATCGGACTTATTCCTTGGGGGTACCATGAGCTTAAAGGCGTGCATGAATCATTAGGGGAGATGAGGATAAATATTAACGAGGGTGTGCACCTAGTTAGAAATAAACCCTACAAGATGAACCCCAACTTGCGTGGAAATTTCAAGGAAGATATTGAAAAAATGTTGAAGTCCTGGAATCATCAAGCCCTGAGGATGAGTCAAAATGGGTCATCATAATAGAGATGAGTATCAAGAAGGATGGTTGGATTAGGATCTGTGGACTACAAGGAGATAAATGTTGCATGTTTGATTGATCCTTTCCTACACCATACACTAAGGAAATTTTAGAATGCATTGTAAGGTGCAAAATCTATTCGTTTATAGATGGGTTCTTTGGGAATCTATTAGTGCAAAATCACACCACCAACAAATGAGTTAAGAATCTACTTTTCTAAGGAAGACTCATTTGGTGTGATTGCATAACATTAAACTTTCCCCAAGGTGTGGGACCTTTCAAAAGTGGGAAAGCTCTCCAAAGAAAGTTGATTCTTGTTCCTAAAATACCTGCCACGAGATACTCTAGTGTAGGAAAACTAAATCTCACCTAATATAACCATTCCAAAGAACTAAGTAGAGAGAAAAAGGGAAAAACAGAGATCCTACACTAAAGTGGTGATACGACAAGAAAGGAAGTGAGATATTCTATTGAGGGAGAAAGAAATAGAAAAATGGAGGTGAGGGAGGTCGACAAAAATGACACGGCCCCAATCTATAAATCATCCATAAAACTCCATAAAACACAACATCCTATACCTACAAATGTGAAATACATGTACGTAAAAATCGAGACCGAAATGGAGAGGCACAAAGAAATAACAAAATGATGCAAAGGGTTTACGAACACCACAAAAACATTTTTTTATTGCTCTAGAAGATAACATGAGACCATTACATTTCTGTAATAGAGGCAAAAATACATTTTCCAAGCATGGGAGAAGGTTCACTACTCAAAAATGGCATCGAGAAACAAATTTGACAAAGTTTCTCTATGCCCAGAATGTCTCTCTTCTTCAAACAAGAAGTGTTACAATATATATAGAAGGAAAAGAGAGAGAAGAGGGAAAAGTCGCATCCTACTCCAACCACCATGAGATACGCATTGAATCCTGCCTTGAAATCTCAACCACTGAATATCAATGCCTTCTGCAAATCCACCCACAATATGTCACTTCTGGTTCCCCAGCAAATCGAATCGAATCAGATCTGGTAGTTGAAGAGATTGGATTCTACGTTAATGGCCTAGAATAATTTTCTTCATTTTACCTACCAAGGCCTAAAAAAATGAATTTTTAATCCTTCCATGGTGTAGAGGACGTTGAGATGCTTCCAATGGTGTCAAATTTGCTATATTTCGAGCCCTGAGTCAAAAGATATGCCCCTTTGAAGTTTTGCATCAATTCTGTACAAATGGGCAGGAAAAAAATTTGAAAAATGGGTCCCCCTTTTGGATTGGGACACGTGGCGGCCAGATTGGGACAAAAATTAGGTCTGCATGGGCTTAGAACTTAACTTTTCTCCTTTTTCACAAAAATCAAAAAATCCAGAAAACTCCGTGGCCCCGAAGCTCCGCATGGACATGTGGCTCCTTTTGGTTGGCTGGGAAATGTGCTTCCATCTTTGCTTTTATGCCTTTTGGAAAAAGGAAAACTTTCACTTTTTTCCCCGACTCCCCACCTTGGCTTTGACTCAAGTCTATATGTTTACTTTTTCCCTGGCGGAGTCACGGGCCATTTTACAAATTTTACTCCTTTTGGGGAAAAGGGTAAAAACTAACTTTTTCCCCAACGCCCCACCTTCCCCTAGGACACACATAATTCTATCACTTGCTTGGGAACCTTTTCTCTATTTGACCCTTGAATCAATGCCATTAAGACACTTGGCAGCCTCCCTAGCCTTGCTTGTGCATTGACTATTCAACTAACTCTACCCCCTTTGAGGACACATGGAGGAACTACGCATGTTTACAAATCTGACCCAAATTTTACCTTTGAAAGAGCGTCAAGTTGACACTTTTCATCCTCCACTGCTTTGTGGACTTTTCAATGGTCCCTCTTACTTATAGTTGAATTTAGACCCTTTCCTAAAAAAAATTCAAGCCCGAGGATTTTGAATCTTCACCATTTTTCCTTCTTGCTTGTAGATCCTTTGTAGCATCTTCACTTCTTATCTAAGTCCGGTATTTTATAGTTTCTACCACCGTAACTTGGAGAATGGATTTAAGATGTAGAAACGCCCGACAGAGTCATTTTCTTTTGTACAGGATCCTTTGATCTCTCTTGGCCTCTATCACTTTGTTGTTGAATCTTTTTGCAACTAATTTTTAGGATTTGAATGAGTTTTCTCGGGTTCCTTCTATGCGGGGTCATGGTTCGATCCAATATTTATCTCGAGAGTGAAATATGGATAACAATTTGGTGACTCACGGGGACATTTTCCTACTAGATGGAGAGACCAGTGGCCTTGAAGCATCCATTGGGCATGGAGTCTACTTGATAAACATGGAACTGATCCTTGAGCCATTATGAGCCTGACTACAAGCCTTTTCTATATCTTTCCTATCCCCGAGCCTGCACTCTCAATTTTCATAAGAAAACCTTGAGACAATGATTTCGAGAGTAGAAAATTGATTCAACCCATGGTTTTCATCTGTCCCTCAAATGGACTGTCTCAAAATGGCTTTTAGTTTCTCTACATTTGTTCCCTATTTCAATTTACAACTATCACAGGAAAACATGAGCCTTCCTTCCTTAAATAGTTTAAGAGCCTAGCCTCATGCCCCTCTTGAGAAATACAAACAAAACTTATATACAAAGATCAAATCATACATGTCTCAAATGAGACATGTAGAGTGTGCATAAGCACTTCTTCTGCTGAAAAAATCTACCTACACTACTCTAACCAAGAGTAAAGGGAGCTCAAACAAAACTTGTAACTGGCAGGGAGAAATATCTTCCCTTCCTCAAAAAAGGTAGCCATGCAACTGATTTGGCACTAAACATGGCTGGTTGGATGAGTGAAAAACCGACAATAAGTCAGTTGTCCACCCACCCAAATCATCAAAGTATCAGTATTAATAGAAAATACCTCCTCTAGCTTATGTGCATCGGACTTCTGGAGGTATTGATGATGACCCTTGGTACTTTTATGCTCATCCTCATGCTTAGAAGCAAGCATGACTAGTTTTGGCTACTCTTTTGGCCCCAATGAAGCCAAGTACCTAATTGGGTATGGTCTAATCATTTGAATGTGTCCCTTCTCTGAAATTCAAATCCAAAAATGGAGTCTTCTTGTGGACCTTCTTGGATGGATGGTGTGGAAGAAGTGGTGAGATCCTCCTGCCTTTTTCCTTCCTCCTCTTTTGAAGAACATGGAAGATCAAGATCTTCCAAACTTGATTCCAGAGGGCTGCTATAAAATGTAGGCTGCTGCAAATGAATGCTCTCCTCCACCGCTGGAATGTACTCCTCTTCTTTTGGATCTAGAGAGTCTTCTCCTTCCTCTGCTACTTGAAGACTATCTTGCTCTTGATCGAACTCTTCCTCTAGCATGAAGTTTGTCAAATCAAACTCTCCAATCTGTTGTTCTAGAGGACAAGTTGGGGCTGCAAGATCTCTTTTAGAGCTTTCCTCCATGATGGGTTTATTGACCAAATCAGGCCCTTCAAATGAAAGCAAGAAAACATCAATGATGTCTTCTTCTTCTGCTACTACAAACTCTGATTTGGTTTCACCCATTTTCTCCTTTCCAATGGTAATTTGAGCTAATTTTTCTCTCCTTCCATGGCTGATGGTGCAAGTTCAATTGGATCAGCATTATTTTCAAACAAAGTGCCAACATAGACACTACATTCTGAGCAAACTGATTGTTGATTTGCTTCTTCTTGTTCTTGCTCTTCTCTTCTGTAAACTCAGCCTCACCACCACTGGTTCTTCAATCTTGACCTCCTCTATTGGCTTGACCATCAAGGGATCTTTGTAAACCCATTTGGCAGCCCAACTCTTTAGATTGTTTTTCATTTCTTTTCTATTGGGCTCTTCTTCTTGTTTTTCTCCTTGACTGGTTTCTTGGGACTCTTCCCAACATGGACTTGGGAAAACAAGAGGAGTGGCAGGTTAGGGTTCAACCAACTTTGCAATTGTTTTTGGTGGAGAGGGAGGAGATGAAACTTCTTGTTTCTTTGGAGGGGAGGATATTTCTTTTGGCTCTTGTGGAGGGAATTTGGATTTGGAAGAGAAAAGGGTAGAAAAATGAGATGGGATGGAAGACTAGGGGATGGAGGGATGAAACTAACACTTGGGGCAGCAACTGAGGGGCTTGACTCTTGATCATGCTGAAATGGTAAAGCTTGAGAGGGTGAAAAAGAAAGACAAGGAGTTGTTGAATGACTTACCCATTGACAAGGTTGATTCAGACTTTGCTCATATGCTTCTATCTCCTCAATCCATTGTGCAAGTTGGGGTAGCATTTCAACCATGAAGTCAAGCTTCTCTTGAGGGTTGTAGTGTCTTGGAAAAGGGCCTTCCCATAGACAAGGTGCCCTAAAACCAATCTTGAACACCTTCATTTGTGTTATGCCTCTGGACTGCACCATGCTAGCCTCCATTTTTTGAATCTTCTCCAACAAACCAGCATCCTCCATTTGGTTGTTGTCATTATATGCATATCCCTGTTCCTGATAAGCTTCATGGCCAAACTGGTTTTGGCATTGTTGTTGTGGATAGGTATAATGATTTTGAATCTGCTCATAATGCTTATTTGGAGGAGTTGTGAAAATCATTGGAGGTGGAATTTATTTCTATAGCTGCAAGTGTGAGTTTCATGAAGGGAATGAAGTCATGATTACACAACTTTATGGAGTGGGAAAAATTAAAGAGATGGAAGAAGAAAATGGATTAAAATGAGTGGATATGGATGTAAAATATCTGTAACTCAAAGAATGGGTTTTTACCAGATGGAGTCACCAGATGTGCTTTGAATGTGCCTCTAAAGGTTGAATCTCACCAAGAACACATCAACTTGATGAAATGAAATTAAGACCTCTTGGTCCCATCGGCATGCCAAAACTATTAGTGCAAAATCATAGCACCCCCAAATGAGTTATGGATATGCTTTTCTAAGGCAGACTCATTTGGTGTGATTGCATAACATTGAACTTTCCCCAAGGTGTGGGACCTTGCAAAAGTGGGAAAGCTCTCCAGAGAAAGTTGGTTCTTGTTCCTAAACTACCATGAGCTACTCCAGTGTAAGGAAAACTAAATCTAACCTAATCTAACCATTCCAAGGAACCAAGGAGAGAGAAAAAGGAAAAAATAGAGCCTACACTAAAGTGGTGATACACCAGCAAAGGAAGTGAGATATTCTGTTGAGGGAGAAAGAAACAAAAAAAGGAGATGAGGGAGGTCAGACAAAAGTGACATGGCCCAAATCTACAAATCATCCATTAAACTCCATGAAACACAACATCCTACACCTGCAAATGTGAAATACATGCATAGAAAAATGAGGCCGAAAGGGAGAGGCATGGAGAAACAACAAAATGATGCAAAGTGTTGAAGAACACAAAAACACATTTTTATTGCTCTAGAAGGTGCATGAGACCATTACATTTCGTAATAGAGGAAAAAATGCATTTTCCAGGCTTGGGAGAAGGTTCATTGCTCAAAAATGGTGTCGAGAAGCAAATTTGGTAGAGTTTCTCTATGCCAAAATGTCTCTCTTCTTCAAAAAGAAGTGTTACGGTATATATAGAAGGAAAAGAGAGAGAAGAGGGAAAATTCACATCCTACTCCAACCACCATGAGATACGCATTGAATCCTGCCTTGAAATCTCAACCATTGAATGTCAATGGCCTCTATAAATTTTCCCACAATATGTCACTTCACGGTTCCCAAAGTAATCGAATTGAATCAGATATAGTAGTTGAAGAGATTAAATTTTGTGTTAATTTCCTAGAAAAAATTTCTTCATTTTACCTACCAGGTCCTACAAAAATGAATTTTTTAATCCTTCCATGGCATAGAGGATGTTGAGACACTTCCAATAGTGTCAAATTTGCTATATTTCGAGCCCTGAGTTGAAAGATATGCCCCTTTGAAGTTTTGCATCGATTCTGTACAAATGGGTGGGAAAACAATTTGAAAAATGGGTCCCCCTTTTGGATTGGGACACGTGGTGGCAGATTGGGACAAAAATTGGGTCTACGGGCTCAGAACTTAACTTTTCTCCTTTTTCACAAAAATCACAAAATCTAGAAAACTCCCAGCCACTGAAGCTCCGCATGGACACATGGCTCCTTTTGGTTGGCTGGGAAATGTGCTTCCATCTTTGCTTTTATGCCTTTTGGACAAAAGGAAAACTTTCACTTTTTTCCCGACTCCCCACCTTGGCTTTGACTTGGGTCTATATGTTGACTTTTTCCTTGGCGGAGTCATGGGCCATTTTGTAACTTTTACTCCTTTTGGGGCAAAGGGTGAAAAACTAACTTTTCCCCGATGCCCTACCTTCCCCTGGGACACGCGTCAGTCTGGCGCTCACTTGGGAACCTTTTCTCTATTTAACCCTTGAATCAATGCCATTAAGACACTTGGTAGCCTCCATCATCCTGGCTTATGCATTGACTATTCAACTAACTCTTCCCCTTTGAGGACACGTGGAGGTATCGCGCATGTTTACAAATCCGACCCAAATTTTTCCTCTGGAAGAGCATCGAGTTGACACTTGTCACCCTCCATTGCTTTGTGGACTTTTCAACAGTCCCTCTTACTTATTGACTTTGGGCTACATGGGGAGCTCGCACTCACTTGGGTCTCTGCCTTGGGACCAACTCTTCGAGATGCTCTACGCTAACACTTAGCACTCTCCACTTGCTCATTCATACTTAGAAAACTTTTTGAGGCCCTCCCTATCCACCTTTTACTCTTTTTGACCATTTGACCATGCCTCCATTCTGCCCTGGGACATATGGAGATGTGGTGCTTGTTTGAGCCTCTCCATTTGGGTCCATCTTTGGAGAAGCACCACAAGGACATGTGGTCTCTTTTGCTGCCTCCTCCATACTTAGTCGATTTTGGACCCTTTCCTGAACTATTTCGAGCCTGAGGACTTTGAATCTTCGCCATTATTTCTTCTTCTTGCTTCTGGCTCCTTTGTAGCATCTTCCCTTCTTGTCTAACTCTATTATTTTATAGTTCTACCTACCTGTAACTTGGAGAATGGATTTAAGATGTAGAAACGGCCCGACAGAGTCATTTTCTTTTATACAGGATCCTTTGATCTCTCTTGGCCTCTGTCACTTTGTTGTTGAATCGTTTTGTGACCAATTTGTAGGATTTGAATGAGTTTTCTTAGGTTCCTTCAATGCGGGGTCATGGTTTGATCTAATATTTAGCTCGGGAGTGAAATATGGATAACAATATCATCAGGTTAGGATTGCCTCAGAGGATCGGAAAAGACTACTTTTACTACTGAATGGGGTAGCTTCACCTATATTGTAATGCCTTTTGGTCTGAAAAATGTGCCTACTATATTTTCATGCATAGTTGTTCAAGCGTTCAAGGAGTTTATTCACAACTTCTTACAGGTTTATTTGGATGATTATATGGTGTATGGATTAGTTAAGGATCATTGTGACAATTTTTTGCTTAATGTTTGAAATATGTAGACAGTTGAGTATCTCTTTGAACATCAAGAAGTACATATTTTCTACACCACTTGGTACACTGTTAGGACACATAATCTATAAGGAATGTTTGTCGGTTGATCCAACTAAGGTTGCAATCATTATAGGCCTAAAAGAGCCTACCATTTAGAGTGAGGTGTGAGGATTTTTGGGTCATACAGGATATTACAGGAAGTTTATTAAAGGATATACCAAGGCTTCGCACCTTTGGAGAAGTTGAAAGGAAAAGGTATGTTCTACTAGGGAGAACCATAGTAGCGTGCATTCGAGACATTAAAGGAGAAACTTACTACCGCACCTATTTTGCATTTTCCTTCATGGGACCAACCATTTCATGTACATGTGGATGCCTCTGGCATGGCCATTGGCACAATGTTGGCTTAGCCAGATAAGGTAATATAGATCATCCTATCTATTTTTCTAGTAGAAAGTTGACTCATGCATAGCATAATTACACAACTAAAGAGTGCAAAGCTTTGTCAATGATCTATGCTACATAAATTCAGATAATACCTGCTAGCTACACGATATTTCTTTTATATAGATCATATGGTGTTGAAGTATTTGGTAAACAAGACCATTTTACAAGGGCACATATGCATATGGGTACTCTTATTTCAAGAATTTTATTTCATAGTTGTGGTCAAACCAAGGAAAAGTAATTCTAGACTAGACCATTTATCTAGAATACAGTCAGGAGAAGAAGCATAGGTCATTGAAGATACAATGCCCAATGCACGCTATACTGAGTTATAACGAGTTCCATTGGAATTAGAGGACATTATTGTCTTTCTACTGCACGGTATGGCACCAGATCGAATGAAATCCTTGGAGAATAAATAACTTGCTATACACACAACACCCTATATGTTAATTAGTAGTGACCTATACAAATTAGGCCAGGATGAAGTATCGCATCGTTGCGCATTTAGAACATGAGTGCACATATATCATGGAGGAATTTCATGGTGGTATTGTAGGTGACTAGTATGTCGGTGATTTCACCGCACGTAAGATTCTACTCACTAGATTATGGTGGAAGACCCTATATAAAGATTGTAAAGATTATTGCAAGGCTTGTGATCATTGTCAATGTCTTGAAAACCCAGTCAATGAGATGAAATTTCCTAGTACCTATTAATAGTGCATAACCATTTGAGAAATGGGATATAGATTTTTTGGGTCATATTTCACAATTCGTGCACAGGAATGGATCGTGTTATATCATAACTTGTACATATTATCTGACAAGGTGGGAAGAAGCAGTGCCTACAAAGGATTGTACAATGGCTACAACAGCTAGGTTTCTATGGGAAAATGTTATTACACAAGTATGGATGTCCTTTAAGTTTGACCAGTGATAGGGGCACACACTTTCTAAATGAGACAATCAGAATTTTATTGGATGAATTCATGATTGCACACCATAAGACTACACCATATCATCCTTAAGAAAATGGGACTTGAGGCTTTCAACAAAATTTTGAGCCAAACATTGACAAAAATATGTGATGTTGGAAGAAAGGATTGGGATGATAAAGTATCTACAGTACTTTGGGCATATCAAACAACATATAAAAGGTTGAACAAAGCCACACCATTTCAGTTAGTGTTTGCATGAAGTAGTTCTTCCTATGGAATTCATGTTACCATCTTTGGTTATTTCATGTGCTAGAGGTCTAGTTGATGATAAAGCATTAGAATAATGGATTGCAAAGTTAATCCGATGGATGAACGATGAGAAATAGCACGTTAGAGTCAAAAACAAGAGAAGAATAGGAAGAAATCATGGCATGACATGCACATCAGGGATAAAAATATTGAGATAGGACAGATGGCGCTCCTTTATGATTCTAAATTTTTACGCCATCCAAGAAAACTCAAAGTACATTGGTTGGGGTCGTATTTTATCACTCACATACTCGAATTACGAACTTTTCAATTAGAGGTGCTTGATGGAATATAGTTACCCGGATACTTCAACAGGAGTAGGTTGAAGGCATACTATAAATAAGTCTTCTTGGTGTTTGAAATAAGTTAGTGTTTCCATTTAGATTATGTTTTCGATTCTACATTTCCTTAATGTGTTTCCTTCTTTGTAACACCTGAATCGTTGTTAATTTCTCCTAAGCATTCAAGTGTTGATATGTGATTTCTAGCAAATGGATTGTGTACCTCGATTCGGAAATCATGCTTGATATGTATTAAATTTCTTGCAGATTCATAGATCTTGACCGAGTCAAAATATTAATAGACTCTTTTATTTATTTCATTTTCAGGATCGAATATTAATCTAATCACGGAATGAATTATACAGTATTCATCAATAATATCTAGACTTGGACCGTGAGGAATTGATCCAAGTAATGCTTTAATTTTGCGAAGTGATAAAATTAGATCACGAACCTTGAACAGTTGTAAGGTATGGAAGCATTTAAAGCGGGTCGAGTATGACTCAGCTGATCTCGAGAAATGAAACGGTTCCCGATATTTAGTATATCTGGAAGGTCTCGATTAAAGACCAGGTAATAATTCATTGACATACAATTCTGTAATAAGAACAGGAGTGGCTCTGTTCTAGAAAGTATGATACAGGTCTCTCCGAGTTTTCGTGAGAAGGACCAAACCGAATTACTAAGGGTTAAGAACCTAAAACAATAACCTAACCTAGGGGTTAGATTATTGTTAGTCTAACCTAGACCTAGGCTATGTGTTATGATCCTAAAATAAAAACTAAGTGTAAAATGGTTAGCATGGTCACTACCCTAAAACTCTAACCTAAGATACTAACCTAGCTAACTAAGAGTTTTTGGGAAGGGGCCTTTGAAGGGTGGCGAACCATGGGCGCTATTCTCTATGGCAATAAATGGGAAGGATAAGGATGAGGGACGGGTATATGGCGGAGGCTTAAAGCGCGGCTAACCTTGGTAGACTTGGCAATTACTAAGTTTGGAAATGAACTTGAGTTTTGGATGGACTGCCGCCAATTTCGCGCGGTGGGAGTTGAGATTAAGCGGGAAAATTGGTTTAATGGCACTTAATGTCAGTGGAGTCGAGCCGAGCTCGCGGAACAGCATGCAAACGAGAAGTTGGAAAGTTTGTTTGGTGTATCGCGATTTTCGGTCTTCTTCTCTCTCTTTCTCTGCTAGTTTACTGTTCATAGCACCAGTTCTCTTGAGTTGCATGGCGAGAATGAAATTCTCTCGGCTCTTTCTCTCGCCATGGAGGATATATTGTAAATAGGACAGCGAAATTTTGTTGGTCGCTGTATTTGGGAAAAAGAAAAGGAAGTTTGAGCTCTTCCTGTGGTCTGCTTCGGAAATTTGATCAACAAACAGGCATGCTAGGCCCTAACCTTTAAATATCTTGTTGTTTTTCAAGTGCTTTCATTAAAACAACTCGCTCAAAATGTTCTCGTGAAGATTGGATGAATGTTCTATGAGATCTAGTTTGATTATTGGCACTGTATTTCTTCTGGTTCGATTTTTCTTCAAATCCGTTTGTTGGGTGTTTGTGGAAATCGAATTTTAACTCTACTTGTTTGTACATTCTTCCTGGATTATGCATGAGAGGTATTTATTAACAATATGCGAGTGTTCGGCCTGTTTGGCGTGAGCCCTTGGAATATACCTATGAGTAGTATAGGACCACTGTATGTTTTGATTCGTGGTCGCTGTTTCTTGATATAGAAACTGTATTAATGATTTGAAGGAATACTGTAAGAATGATTAGTATTATCGCTTCTTTGGGTGCTCGGTCGTGGGATTGTTGACAACGACTAGTGATACTTTCGGGTTTCATTTTGTTTTCAATTTTTGGCTTGGACAGTGTAATCGTAGTGTTACCATAGTCTTTTCGACCAAGCGGAAGTTGTTCTCCTGTTATAAGGTTAGCGGGATTACTTGTGCACTGTGTATAATATAAATACACCTGTACTTTGTTGTATCGACTCAGTGGAGTCGATGATTGAATCGTATTGCTTTCTATTGCTGGGAATGTAGATTCATCCGCAAGTTTTGTGATTGGATTTTTGTAAAAGCCTGATAAGATGAAACAGGGCTTTTGTCTACTGTTATTTGAAGTAATTAAAGGATAAAGACTTCCTGTATATGCATTTTCCTTTCTATGTGAAAGCTGTTAGAAAGTTCGAAGCGGCTCAGTTGCTTTCCTTGCTAGAAATGGATATTCGATTTGCTTCGCTTGTTTCTTTCTGAATGTTAGCCATGAATAGCATATATGGATTTATCAATCTATGTCATCAGACGCGTTCATTGTAGGGTTCAGTGGTTATGCGTGCAAACCTTTATCAGTCACTGTGTGAATATATAGATTATGCTATTACGACTTGGACGACTCTGAGGAGTCGAATGAATGATTCATTTTATTCATGAGCTGAATAAAGTTAAGTGTTGGTATTTTAAGTGCCGGCGACTTAATGGAATAACATGTATTTCGATTTTGTTATTGCAATTTGGAATTCCTTCGTGTTTTTGGGATTTGAGGTACAGATTCTTAGGTGGACATGTATGTCTTTGACCTGAGCAAATTAGTGTAAAATGATTGGCAGAGAGTATTTTGCTGTCTGACTATTGATATGCTTTGTTGAGGATTGTCTGTATGAATTCTTAAGCTTTTGCATGAATTGATACCTCCGTTTGAATCATTGGAAATTCCGGGAAGGTAACTTGTACTACTGTCTCTTTTTGAGCTTGACCTTGGACTGTCTTTGTTACTTTTGAGGTCCTTGTGTTTGGATGACTGTTTCGTGTTTTGACCTTGTTAGGGTAAGTCGCGAATAACGCACCAAGACTTGCATGCTGCAAGGTAAGGATCGTTTGGTTGAATTCCTTTCCTTCACTTCAGTCCGATTTTGACTGAGCAAGAATATGTATGCTATGTTTCCTTCCATTTTGATCTGTCCGATCGACTGTGCATGATTTGGAAGTACCGTGTGGGCAACATAGCATAGTCCTTTGGGAAACCTCAGATTGTTGATGCAATAGTTGTTGTTTTCAGCGATACGCTTGTAGCTCTTGTTCTCAACTGGTGATAAGGCTTTACTGTGCAAAAGGAACTTGCATTGGGCTTATGGTTGTTACATGAAATGTTGATGTGTTAGTTGCTGTACAAGAGATTTGCTGAGTTTCTATTTTCGTGATTTAGAACAGTGATCTTGATTTCGGCCTGTCTAACTTGTTCATTTATATACCGCGATTATCGCTTTCATATGTGAAGGCAAAAGAAAGAGTTGATGAACTTATGTAAAAGGAAGTATGAATGGTTTGATTCTTTCTCTTCCTTTATTTAATATTATTGATAATGAACTATCAAGAGGAAATTGTTTGTAACATATTGGTGGAATCCCAATTGTTATGTTATTTCCTTTTGGAGAATGAAACAATCGACCAATGTTGTGATTTTGGGTTTAATGATTGTTGTGTGCATTCGTTCCTTGTTTCTTAATATTTGATGAAATATTAGAAAATGATTAAGACTAATTGTAACAATGATAGAGTTACATAATTGTAATCATTCAGTATTACAAGGGCATAGTCTAATCATGTTTACTTATGTGAATATCTGATTTCATTTAAACAGGGTGTTTAATGAAAACAATTGATGGATTGCAATTGTTTTAAAAGTTAGTGCTTATCATGCCTGGTTCATTGAACCGACTCATGTTGACTATTTTTGCGCAGATGGTTGCCATAAGAGGTAAATACAATGCAGATCCTGGCATCCGATCGGATAGTTTATTTGATTTATTATGAATTACAGCTTGATTTTATGGATGTACTATATGAGAAAAGATGTTTCTTTTCCGTTAGCATTATATCAAGTATGCTGTTGCATAAAATGTAATTGCATTGAGTTTCGAAAGGAATGAAAATAAGTGTTTGATACTTATGTGTTGTATTCTATTATGAATGATGAACTTCTTCGGTTTACGTAACGAAGAGGCATAGTTATCTTTGTATAATATGGATGCTTTTGTGATTGACAATGAAAGCTTGCAAGTAATTAGACTAAATTCTTATGAGTATTTAGTAGTTCTAATTTGATCTGGATAATGCAATATTGTAATTTAATTATTGTCTCTCTAGAGGATAGGTTAAAATTGAGCCTAAAAGATAACGCTAAACAAGTTGGATTGAATTACTAATCCCTAGTCCTAAGTATAACAGGACAATAGTAAATTGGATTCTAAATCATTTATATCTTTAAACTAAAAAGTATGATATAAATTCAGTTAAGAGAACTGATAGGCAATCAATGGAGTTCAGGTGGCAATCTCAAGCATAGGTTATGAGATATTGTCTGAATCTGTTGCTTAGAATCAGATGTATTCTAATGACTCCTTGATAGAAGCTAGACCTTAATACCTCTACCAAGTAATGGGATTAATGGAGGAGGGTCGTCTTAAGAAAATGAATCCAGGGATTGGAAATGGCTAACCTTAGGGAAAAGTCTTATGAAGTAATTTAATCTCTAGTGCGTAACGCTTGTTTTTGGGTAGATCTTCTCGAGGCGGATTTAAAGGATGACGACATAAGGTCGGTCATAGTTGTACCTCCGAGAAGATTAGGATCTTCTCGAAGTTACAACAATGCAGTGACTTGGCGACACCCCTTTGCATTGATCGCTAAGATTTACACTTGATTTCGCATTTGAGTTACCTTGGGACCGATTAAGAACGTGACCATGTTATAAGATCGCCTCAAGATTTGGGGTATGCATGACACATTGGTTGAATTGCAAGGTTGAACCAAGATGTCCTCATATCCCTAATCCTCGTAGGCATCCATATAACATTATCACCTTGTTAATCGCCTCCGAGTGATTCAAATTGTGAAAGAAAGGACTCGATGAGTAGTCGTATAAGACATTCTATATAACATATGAATGGGGTGAAGGACGTATTCCAGATTGACGAGTATGCCGTTAAGGAATACGAGACATGAACAGTATGTTTCAAATCTTTGGCCAAAGTATCGCAAGCTGCTGATTGCGTTGTCCTAATTCACCTAGTCTAAGGGATGAGATGCCGATGAATAATGGTAACAGTTATTCAGTTAGATTCCTTGGACAGAGCATTCTGAATCCCAGATTAGGGAAGAGAACCGCCAGAGTATTGTGTTAATTAAGAACACTAACTCTTTTTACTCATGAATAGATCGGTAGTTTACCGAGTCATGGAATGAATAGATCGGAGGTATTCCGAGTCATTACAGCTGCATATGGTTGTCTGTTATATAAATGGTTATTTGAATTGTGAGTTCTAAATTATGTATTTAGAACCAGTATGCAATTATAAAAAAAAAAAAAAAAATTTGACTTGTTCTATTGTCTAAAATGAGGATGTTACATCTTGGTATCGAGTGAAGGTCGCTCTTGGACCTATTGAGTCCATAATCGATAAAAACCTGAATTTTCTTGTAATGTAAAATGGTTAGAACAAGGGGAAACGTTGCGAGTAATGCTCCACCTGAAGGAGGAGCGGCAACAACACAGAAACTGGATGAGATCCTTGCTGCCCTGTTGGACACAAGAGATCGCTTGGCTGTACTTGAACAGCAGGTGATGGGGAATGAGGAGGGAGAAGAAGCTGATAATAATAATCAGCAACCTCCTGAGGACAACCCCGAAATGGGTGTTGATGTTAATGCTGGAAATGTACCTGTCCAACCAGAAAACAAAAAGGCCAGATTGGCAGCGGAACTCACTAATGATATCAAAAGGATAAGTCCACCTAAGTATGATGGCACCACATTAGGAGATGGAGCTGAGAACTGGCTCAGCGAAATGGAGAAGTACTTTGCTATAAGGAACTTCTCAGAAGAAACCAAGGCAATATGGGGAGCCTATCAGCTTTCTCACGAAGCATCTTCGTGGTGGGATAGCCGAAAAGCTGAGCTAAATATTGATGAGACCAATATCACTTGGGATCAATTTAAAGGCTATTTTAGGCAACGTTGGCTGCCACAACTTTTCTATGATCAGAAAATGACAGAATTTCAGAACTTGACTCAAGGGAAGTTAACAAGAATCGATTCGGGAGCGGTTTACAAAACTCCTCAAGTATGTACCATGCAAAGATCAAACCTGATTTAAAAGTTCAGGATACGGAAATTCATCATGGGATTGAATCCTGTGATAGGGGGAGAGGTCGATGTTCACAGTCCAACCACTATGGAAGGAGTTGTTGAAAAGGCCATAAGGCAAGAACAGAAATTAAAGGCTATTTCTGCTCATAAGGAGGAAGTGCGGAAGAAGACTGCAAACCCTTCTTCAACCTCTCTTGCACCCAGAAAAGGACCATGGAAAAAGTTTGGAAACAAGAGTAAGTTTCCAGGAGATAACAATAAGAAAGCAGCAGTAAATAAGCCTGCTGGGAATGTGAAGGATAATTTTGCTAAAAATTATAATAATGGTCAGAAGTCCTATGGAGGACAGCGTGACAATTATAAAACTGGAGGCAACTTTGAGCCTAAGAAGGGACCTGTAGGAGGCTGCTACACTTGTGGTAAAGACCATTACGCAAATCAGTGCCCTTTGAAGAAGGATGATCGTAATCAGCAAAGATAAGATACATGCTTTGCAAAGATGACAAACAATTTGAAAAGTAAGTGACACCTATAGAAGTTAGGGTAAGTTATTCGGCATACTGCACTATTCTTTTTGATACAGAGCTACCGAATGTTTTATATCTAATAAGCTAGCTTCTAAACTTAAAAGAAAAGCTGGAAAAATGGATAAATCTTGGACCGTATAAAGATGGTAATAATTCTGTTCATACAGTGAGTATGTGTCTTTTTGGAGCAGTCCTTGACTTACCTAACTTTTCCACGGAAGTTGATCTCTATGTTGCACCTTTGGGATCGTATGACATTGTCATCGGTGTTAATTGGTTAGCTGATCATAAAGCAAAGGTAGATTGCTATGAAAAGAACATAGAATGTTTAGATGATCAGCTGGAATCAGTAGAGATTCAAGGTGTGAAACGAGAAATTTCAGTTAGAAAGTCACACCATGCAGCTTAAAAGGCTAAGAATAAAGGATGTACCCTTTATGCAGTAAAGATATCTGAATCTTCTGAAGAAGATAGTGATTTCATGAAGCAAATCCCACTGTTACAAAGTTTCAGGGATGTTTTTCCTGAGGAATTACCAGGGTTACCACCCAAGAGAGAATTTGATTTTACTATTGAAATCAAGCCCACGAATCGAACCTATTTCAAGGCGCCTTATCGGATGACTACTATTGAGTTAGTCGAGCTAAAGGCTCGCATTACAAGAGCTTTTGTCAAAGGGATTGATTAGACCAAGTGTTTCACCTTGGGGAGCACCTGTGATATTTGTGAAAAAGAAGGATGGAACTCTGAGACTGTGTATTGATTATCGGATGTTGAACAAAGCAACGATTAAGAACCGATACCCACTTCCTAGGATCGATGATCTGTTTGATCAGATGCGTGGAGCAGCGGTTTATTCTAAGATAGATCTTCGATCTGGTTATCATCAGCTAAGAATTAAAGAGGAAGATATTCATAAAACGGCTTTCCGAACAAGGTACGGACATTATGAATTCACAGTTCTAGCCTTTGGGTTAACTAATGCACCTGCAGCCTTTATGAATTTAATGAACAATATTTTTCAAGAATACCTGGACAAGTTTGTACTTGTATTCTTGGACGATATTCTCATTTATTCTAAGAGCGTTGAGGAGCACAATGAGCATCTGAAGATAGTTTTGGGAATTTTGAGAAAGAGAAAGCTGTATGGTAAGTTATCCAAATGTTCTTTCTTTGACTCAGAAGTTCACTATTTGGGTCATGTCATAAGCAAGGAAGGAATCGCTGTAGATCCTTCGAAAATAGTGGCGATAACTGAGTGGCCTACACCAAAGAATGTGCATGAAGTAAGAAGCTTCATGGGTCTTGCTGGTTACTATAGAAAATTTGTAAAGGATTTTTCTAAGGTAGCTGCACCAATAACTTCATTGCAGAAGAAGGATAAGAAATTCATGTGGAATGACAAGTGTGAAGCGGCTTTCAAAAGTCTGAAAGACCAGCTGACTTCTGCACCTATATTGGCTGTACCAGACCCTAATGGAAATTTTACAGTGGTAACTGATGCTTCTGGGGAAGGTCTTGGGGGTGTTTTGCTACAAAATGATCAAGTCATTGCTTATGAGAGTAGAAAACTTAAGATTCATGAGCTGAATTATGCCCCTCATGATTTGGAGCTTGCTGCCATTGTTCACGCACTTCAAGTCTGGAGACACTACTTACTAGGGAAACCTTTTGAGTTGAAAACTGATCACTTGGGACTGAAATATATTTTTACTCAGCCCAATCTGAATGCCAGACAAAGAAGGTGGTTAGAATTTCTATCACAATATGACTTTGATATCAGCTATATCAAAGGAAAGGAGAATAGAGTAGCTGATGCTCTAAGTCGTAGGAGGCACATTTCTGCTCTTATAACATTAAGAACTCAGTTTAAAGACGAGGTAAAAAGTGCCTCAGAATCAGATACATATTTTCAGCAAGTAAAAGCAGCGCTTGCTGCAGAACCTAAAGATAAAAGGTATGAAGGTTTTCATTTAGATAATGAAGGAATCTTGCGTTATGAAAATAGGGTATATGTGCCTGTGCTGGATGATTTGAGAAAGAAGTTGTTAGTTGAATTTCATAATTCACCTTTCTCTGGACACCCGGGTATCACAAAAATGCTAGCTGATTTGAAACAGCAATACTTTTGGAAAGGTATGAAAAAGGATGTGATAAATTTTGTGACTCATTGTCTGGAATGTCAGCGGGTGAAAGCAGAGCATATGCATCCTGCTGGATTGTTGTATCTCTCATAGATACCGCAGTACAAATGGCAAGTAATAACCATGGATTTTGTACAAGGACTACCTATGTCCAGGAATAAACATGATGTTATCCTGGTAGTTGTAGATAAGCTAACTAAGGTAGCTCATTTCATCGCTGGAAATCTAAAGGATGATTCTCCAGTGCTAGCCAAGAGGTTCGTACACGAAATTTTCAGATTACATGGTGTACCTGAACTGATTATTTCTGACAGGGATCCTAGAATGACGTCAAGGTTTTGGCAAACGCTTAACGCAGCCCTAGGAACGAAACTAAACTTCAGTTCTGCATATCATCCAGAAACGGATGGGCAAACTGAGAGGGTAAATCAAGTGTTGGAGGACATGTTGCGAATGTATTGCATGGATCAACAGTATAAGTGGGAAGAGTATCTCCCATTAGTTGAGTTCGCATACAACAACACTTATCACTCATCTCTTAAGATGGCACCTTTGAAGCACTTTATGGAAGAAAGTGCGTAACCCCCGTAAGTTGGGACAAAGGTGGAGGATAGAGTGGTAATTGGACCGAGTAGATGGAATAGAGATGGAACAGCAAGTTAAGCTCGATTCGTGAACGATTAAAGGAAGCGGATGAAGAGAGTAAGAGCTATGCTTGACCTTAAGCGGGTTGATAGAAAGTTTGAGCTTGGTGATAAGGTTTTTCGCGTGTTAAACCCGTAAAGAGTTCCATAACTTTTGGCAAGGCTGCCAAGTTGTCACCACGATATGTGGGACCTTTCGAAATTGTCGAGATAATCAATCCCGTAGCTTATTGTTTAGCATTGCCTCCTGCTCTATCTCGTATGCATGATGTTTTCCATATTTCTTTGCTTAAGAAATACGTTTCAGATCTGTCACATGTTTTAAATTGGAATTCCTTGCAGGTCCAAGACCCAGGAATAATCGTGGTTAAACCCACACGAGTGCTGGAAACTCGCCAATCGCATTTAAGAAATCGTGATATACAAAGAATGTAAGGTCCAAAGTGGGACCGGTTTAACGAAGAAAGTGCAACTTGGGAAAACCTGGAAGAGATGAAAACTGCTTTTCCTTCTCTTTTTGCAACAGAATGAAATCTGTTGATGAAATACTTTTATGAACTGATTGTTTTTAAGTATTTATGAAAGCCTGATAAGGCAGACTTTATTCAGGTTGAATAAAAGTGTGGTGACATTGATTTCTGAAACTATTAAATATGGAAGTAAACACATTGTTTGTGTACTAATAAATTGATTGACCGGAAGGTTAAGTTAATATGTAATTCATCGGGACGATGAATCCTTTTAGGAGGGAAGCATGTAACACCCTGAACTGTTGTTACTTTCTCCTAAGCATTCAAGTGTTGATATGTGATTTCTAGTAAATGGATTGTGTACCTCGATTCGGAAATCATGCTTGATATGTATTAAATTTCTTGCAGATTGCAGATCTTGACTGAGTCAAAATATTAATAGACTCTTTTATTTATTTCATTTTGTGACTGAATATTAATCTGATCACGGAATGAATTATACAGGTATTCATCAATAATATCTAGACTTGGACCAGAGGAATTGATCCAAGTAATGCTTTAATTTTGCGAAGTGATAAAATTAGATCACGAACCTTGAACAGGTTGCAAGGTATGGAAGCATTTAGAAAGCGGGTCAGGAGTATGACTCAGGCTGATCTCGAGAAATGAAACGGTTCCCGATATTTAGTATATCTGGAAGGTCTCGATTAAAGACCAGGTAATAATTCATTGACATACAATTCTGTAATAAGAACAGGAGTGGCTCTGTTCTAGAAAGTATGATACAGGTCTCTCCGAGTTTTCAGGAGAAGGACCAAACTGAATTACTAAGGGTTAGTAACCTAAAACAATAACCTAACCTAGGGGTTAGATTATTGTTAGTCTAACCTAGACCTAGGCTATGTGTTATGATCCTAAAATAAAAACTAAGTGTAAAATGGTTAGCATGGTCACTACCCTAAAACTCTAACCTAAGATACTAACCTAGCTAACTAAGAGTTTTTGGGAAGGGGCCTTTGAAGGGTGGCGAACCATGGGCGCTATTCTCTATGGCAATAAATGGGAAGGATAAGGATGAGGGACAGCATATGGCGGAGGCTTAAAGCGGCGGCTAACCTTAGCGAGACTTGGCAATTACTAAGTTTGGAAATGAACTTGAGTTTTTGGATGGACTGTCGCCAATTTCGGCGGTCGGTGGGAGTTGAGATTAAGCGGGAAAATTGGTTTAATGGCACTTAATGTCTAGGGAGTCGAGCCGGAGCTCGCGAAAAGATGCAAACGAGAAGTTGGAAAGTTTGTTTGGTGTATCGCGATTTTCGGTCTTCTTCTCTCTCTTTCTCTGCTAGTTTACTGTTCATAGCACCAGTTCTCTTGAGTTGCATGGCGAGAATGAAATTCTCTGGCTCTTTTCTCTGCCATGGAGGATATATTGTAAATAGGACAGCGAAATTTTGTTGGTCGCTGTATTTGGGAAAAAGAAAAGGAAGTTTGAGCTCTTCCTGTGGTCTGCTTCGGAAATTTGATCAACAAACAGGCATGCTAGGCCCTAACCTTTAAATATCTTGCTGTTTTTCAAGTGCTTTCATTAAAACAACTCTGTTCAAATGTTCTGTGAAGATTGGATGAATGTTCTATGAGATCTAGTTTGATTATTGGCACTGTATTTCTTCTGGTTCGATTTTTCTTCAAATCCGTTTGTTGGGTGTTTGTGGAAATCGAATTTTAACTCTACTTGTTTGTACATTCTTCCTGGATTATGCATGAGAGGTATTTATTAACAATATGCGAGTGTT
Source organism: Taxus wallichiana var. yunnanensis (assembly GCA_018340775.1). Classification (NCBI taxonomy): domain Eukaryota; kingdom Viridiplantae; phylum Streptophyta; class Pinopsida; order Cupressales; family Taxaceae; genus Taxus; species Taxus wallichiana. The sequence goes on along the minus strand of CM031234.1, from coordinate 124,303,057 downwards.
CGGCCTGTTTGGCGTGAGCCCTTGGAATATACCTATGAGTAGTATAGGACCACTGTATGTTTTGATTCGTGGTCGCTGTTTCTTGATATAGAAACTGTATTAATGATTTGAAGGAATACTGTAAGAATGATTGGTATTATCGCTTCTTTGGGTGCTCGGTCATGGGATTGTTGACAACGACTAGTGATACTTTCGGGTTTCATTTTGTTTTCAATTTTTGGCTTGGAACAGGTAACTGTAGTGTTACCATAGTCTTTTCGACCTAGCGGAAGTTGTTTTCCCTGTTATAAGGTTAGCGGGATTATTTGTGCACTGTGTATAATATAAATACACCTGTACTTTGTTGTATCGACTCAGTGGAGTCGATGACTGAATCGTATTGCTTTCTTTTGCTGGAATGTAGATTTATCCGCAAGTTTTGTGATTGGATTCTTGTAAAAGCCTGATAAGAAGAAACAGGGCTTTTGTCTACTGTTATTTGAAGTAGTTAAACGATAAAGACTTCCTGTATATGCATTTTCCTTTCTATGTGAAAGCTGTTAGAAAGTTCGAAGCGGCTTAGTTGCTTTTCCTTGCTAGAAATGGATATTCGATTTGCTTCGCTTGTTCTTTCTGAATGTTATCCATGAATAGCATATATGGATTTATCAATCTATGTCATTGTACGTTGCTGTAGGGTTCAGTGGTTATGCGTGCAAACCTTTATCAGTCACTGTGTGAATATATAGATTATGCTATTACGACTTGGACGACTCTGAGGAGTCGAATGAATGATTCATTTTATTCATGAGCTGAATAAAGTTAAGTGTTGGTATTTTAAGTGCCGGCGACTTAATGGAATAACATGTATTTCGATTTTGTTATTGCAATTTGGAATTCCTTCGTGTTTTTGGGATTTGAGGTACAGATTCTTAGGTGGACATGTATGTCTTTGACCTGAGCAAATTAGTGTAAAATGATTGGCAGAGAGTATTTTGCTGTCTGACTATTGATATGCTTTGTTGAGGATTGTCTGTATGAATTCTTAAGCTTTTGCATGAATTGATACCTCCGTTTGAATCATTGGAAATTCCGGGAAGGTAACTTGTACTACTGTCTCTTTTTGAGCTTGACCTTGGACTGTCTTTGTTACTTTTGAGGTCCTTGTGTTTGGATGACTGTTTCGTGTTTTGACCTTGTTAGGGTAAGTCGCGAATAACGCACCAAGACTTGCATGCTGCAAGGTAAGGATCGTTTGGTTGAATTCCTTTCCTTCACTTCAGTCCGATTTTGACTGAGCAAGAATATGTATGCTATGTTTCCTTCCATTTTGATCTGTCCGATCGACTGTGCATGATTTGGAAGTACCGTGTGGGCAACATAGCATAGTCCTTTGGGAAACCTCAGATTGTTGATGCAATAGTTGTTGTTTTCAGCGATACGCTTGTAGCTCTTGTTCTCAACTGGTGATAAGGCTTTACTGTGCAAAAGGAACTTGCATTGGGCTTATGGTTGTTACATGAAATGTTGATGTGTTAGTTGCTGTACAAGAGATTTGCTGAGTTTCTATTTTCGTGATTTAGAACAGTGATCTTGATTTCGGCCTGTCTAACTTGTTCATTTATATACTGGTTGACTGTTTTCATATGTGAAGGCAGTACAGTGATGAACTTATGTAAAAGGAAGTATGAATGGTTTGATTCTTTCTCTTCCTTTATTTAATATTATTGATAATGAACTATCAGTAGGAAATTGTTTGTAACATATTGGTGGAATCCCGAATTGTTATGTTATTTCCTTTTTGGAGAATGAAACAATCTGACCAATGTTGTGATTTTGGGTTTAATGATTGTTGTGTGCATTCGTTCCTTGTTTCTTAATATTTGATGAAATATTAGAAAATGATTAAGACTAATTGTAACAATGATAGAGTTACATAATTGTAATCATTCAGTATTACAAGGGCATAGTCTAATCATGTTTACTTATGTGAATATCTGATTTCATTTAAACAGGGTGTTTAATGAAAACAATTGATGGATTGCAATTGTTTTAAAAGTTAGTGCTTATCATGCTCAGTTCATTGAACTGACTCATGTTGACTATTTTTGCAGATGGTTGCCGTAAGAGGTAAATACAATGCAGATCTGGCAGTCCGATCAGATAGTTTATTTGATTTATTATGAATTACAGCTTGATTTTATGGATGTACTATATGAGAAAAGATGTTTCTTTTCCGTTAGCATTATATCAAGTATGCTGTTGCATAAAATGTAATTGTACGAGTTTCGAAAGGAATGAAAATAAGTGTTTGATACTTATGTGTTGTATTCTATTATGAATGATGAACTTCTTCGGTTTACGTAACGAAGAGGCATAGTTATCTTTGTATAATATGGATGCTTTTGTGATTGACAATGAAAGCTTGTAAGTAATTAGACTAAATTCTTATGAGTATTTAGTAGTTCTAATTTGATCTGGATAATGCAATATTGTAATTTAATTATTGTCTCTCTAGAGGATAGGTTAAAATTGAGCCTAAAAGATAACGCTAAACAAGTTGGATTGAATTACTAATCCCTAGTCCTAAGTATAACAGGACAATAGTAAATTGGATTCTAAATCATTTATATCTTTAAACTAAAAAGTATGATATAAATTCAGTTAAGAGAACTGATAGGCAATCAATGGAGTTCAGGTGGCAATCTCAAGCATAGGTTATGAGATATTGTTCGAGTCTCATTGCTTAGAATCGAGATGTATTCTAATGACTCCTTGATAGAAGCTAGACCTTAATACCTCTACCAAGTAATGGGATTAATGGAGGAGGGTCGTCTTAAGAAAATGAATCCAGGGATTGGAAATGGCTAACCTTAGGGAAAAGTCTTATGAAGTAATTTAATCTCTAGTGCGTAACGCTTGTTTTTGGGTAGATCTTCTCGAGGCGGATTTAAAGGATGACGACATAAGGTCGGCTGCAGGGCTGTACCTCCGAGAAGATTAGGATCTTCTCGAAGTTACAACAATGCAGGTGACTTATGGCGACACCCTTTGCATTGATCGCTAAGATTTACACTTGATTTCGCACGAGTTACCTTGGGACCGATTAAGAACGTGACCATGTTATAAGACTGCCTCGGAGATTTGGGGTATCATGACACACTGGTTGAATTGCAAGGTTGAACCAGTATGTCCTCATATCCCTAATCCTCGTAGGCATCCATATAACATTATCACCTTGTTAATCTGCCTCCGAGTGATTCAAATTTGTGAAAGAAAGGACTCGACATGAAGAGTCGTATAAGACATTCTATATAACATATGAATGGGGTGAAGGACGTATTCATTGACGAGTATGCCGTTAAGGAATACGAGACATGAACAGTATGTTTCAAATCTTTGGCCAAAGTATCGCAAGCTGCTGATTGCGTTGTCCTAATTCACCTAGTCTAAGGGATGAGATGCCGATGAATAATGGTAACAGTTATTCAGTTAGATTCCTTGGACAGAGCATTCTGAATCCCAGATTAGGGAAGAGAACCGCCAGAGTATTGTGTTAATTAAGAACACTAACTCTTTTTACTCATGAATAGATCGGTAGTTTACGAGTCATGGAATGAATAGATCGGGAGGTATTCCGAGTCATTACAATTGCCGCATATGGTCATCTGTTATATAAATGGTTATTTGAATTGTGAGTTCTAAATTATGTATTTAGAACAAGATGAAATTATAAAAAAAAAAAAAAAAAAATTTGACTTGTTCTATTGTCTAAAATGAGGATGTTACATTCTTTATCATTATGCTTTGTCAATTTATTTGTTTTTTTGTAATAAGCGCATTTACGCACTGAAGCTAATTACTATTTGGAGAATTTTTATGCACAGAGGACTGCACATACCCTTAGTGTGGGGTGGTTATTGATATCTAGGTACAACACTAATGAAAATAAGTACACACGAAAGGAACTAATCCTGTTGTGGGTGTTATTCAAGTTATAAAATTCAAATAAAAAATATTTCTTCTTGAAATGAGGACCATATGTGGAGGTAAATGAAGAAACAAGGATAATGCAAGGTAAGCAGAGGCCATGGGAACTACCAAAAGAAGGTGCGGTGGTAAGGCACTCGGATGGATGGAGGCGCATTAAAGACAATTCTATGGCTAGAAGGTAGGAAGTCACACTAGAAGGTTATAGCTTGGGTGTGAAGATTTCATGCATGAAAGGAATGAAAAATATTTATTTAATGAGAGGATTGTTGGTAAGTGGAGGAGCAATAAATGCACTAAATTTTTGAAAATCTATATATAAGGATGGGATGAAAGTTCATTTTTACCATTGCAATTAAGAGAATTTGAAAAGAGCTAAGTGTGAATGAGCTGAGCAATCATGTTGAGGTGTGAAGAGTGTAAAACTAGACGTGGAGAGAAGGTTTGTGCGTAGGAGAAGCTTGTGTTCCCATAGGTGAAGGGTTTGATTGAAGCAGATGCGTCACAAAAAATCTAGGTCACGTGATTTCTACTAGGGCATGGAGATTTGAACTAGGGTTTTAACTTACTTGATTACAGAGGGTAGAAAAGGGATAATTTTTAGATGGCACCGAAGAAATCACCCGTAGCAGGAGTAAAAGGGAAGAAAAAGGTCAATGTGGAAGAAGAAATTTCTCTCGAGAGTAATTTATATGAAATGCAATATCCAAATGGCATGATTATAGGAAAATAATGGGATTACCACATCTAGAAATGTAAAATCAGTGATTACAACTATCATACATCAGATAATAAAAAGGAGTTGGATGCATTGCTGAGTACAAAAAGGAACAAGCGCAAAATAGAATACATGTCAATTTATGATGACGATGGTGAGAATTTATTAAATAAAATTGGAGTCTATTAGTTGTATGAGCTTTCATACTTTGGAAATTACGAACCATTGTATTGATGGTTAATGAGAAAATTCCATGAGGACTTCTTCTACTTCGTCGGATGGAGGGTAAGAATCACAACTGCCTTGATTTCAATAGTGACGGGACTAAGGGCCTCGAGAGAAGATACTGAGAGAATAACTTAACATATAAGGCTGTAATCCTAGAGACAATGAAGGATTTGGGGTATACCAAAGGTCAGCATGGCATGGAAATTGACAAATTGAAGAATTACCCAAGAGTGCAGCACCTTCACATCTTATAACAAAACTAAATGACCAAAAAAGGTGGTCACAGGGTAAACACAATTTGGTTACACATTTGCAAAGAAGATGTCTTAAGGAGTGATCTACAATATCACGGATCACATAGCAAAGACAATCATTAAAATAACGCATAAAACAGGTGATAGAATAATTTTTGGCGCTATTTTATTGTCTTTGGTGTTTATGGAGATTGGAGAGCCTGATGGGCCAAAGGAGAAGATTTGGGAGTACCCCATAAGAACATAAATCTCTAGTGGAAAGATTTAAAAATTACTTGTGTGAAGGATCAATGAGTTGACCATTCAAGAAGAGGGCGGAGAAGTGGTATGATAGGCTCGCACAACATTCAAAGAAGAATGGCGTATACCCAAGGAGTTACCTTTGGTAGTATGGTGAAGTTAGTGCGCTTTGTGGTATACCAAAGATTTTTGCATTGTGTGATTTGTCATGAAAAATGAGGCATGGAGCCCATGGTGTAAATTATCATATGCCTTCATAGCATAATATTTCTAGGCATCAGTTCACTAGTTTTCCAATGTGCATCGCATGAGATTTAATGCAGACAAGGTAGATTGAGACTACCACACTCTGAGAAAGAAATATGTATATCCGGGGTGAAATGCCTAAATTAAGAGGCTTGTCTAAGATATTATAAGCATGAAGCATGTAAGCTTGGCAATTGGGGATAGTGGAACAGTGCTTGTGTACCTATAACTCAATCCCAAGCTATAACAATAAGTATGTGGAGAATGATTTCGCACTCCAAGGGCTTCCAAAAGCTAAGCATACAATGGAAAATGTTCGAGCACCTAATCCCGAGAGATAGAACAAGTAGATGATAAAGAAGAGGAGCATGAGGATAGTGGTGGTTTGGATCACGAGAGGTAGGAAGAAGCTTCCAAATAAGGAATAAGTTGATTACGTGACTACTCCTTGTAGCCACAAGAAGGAGATGATGATGATCCAGATGCAAAGACAGGAGAGCACCACTTCAAAAGAGTACTTAGGAGATCAAGGACCCAAGATGCTACTCCAAAATCAATGTGCGAGATCACCTTGAATCTCTCCATATAAGGAGAAAACTAAGAAAATAAGAAGGAATTTGAAGTGAACAAGGAGGTGAAAGAGTCGAGGAAAGTGCGCCCAATTCCCCTACACCTCAGAAGAGAACGTAGAATAACCAAAGGATGAAGAAATGAATCTTTGGAGAAGAGGGAGAAAAGGAGTCAAATGAGATAACAACTGAAACTACTCGGGGTATGGTAGAACAAGCTCCAAATCTTGAAGCCCAAGTTCCTAAGGGGCCAATATCGAAGAGAACAATTGGATAATATGTTGCATCATTCATTGGCTATACCAAGGACACATGTAAAATTGTCTACGCCCACTTTCAAAGCATAGTGACACCAAAAGAGTTGTATGGGTGGGAGCTGATGGATGAAGATAGGGTCACCATGTGCACAAGGAAGCATCTGTCATGGTATATGTACATGCACATGGACGAACCATACTTTGATGTATGGGAGGAGTCGTGTGTATCAAGGAGGTTGAAGAAGCCAGACACATAACAGTAAATCCTACTGTTATATTAGATGAACAAGTGAGAAATTCTTTGGTGAAGGTCTCAACAGAGGTGGCACGATGAAATGTGGATAAGGCTGCAACAATTAGGGTGCTGAGGGAAGAGATCATGGCCAAGGATGTAGAAATAGCGCGTCTAAAGTAAGAAAAATACTTGGCACAGAAGAAGAACATTGTTTTCATTATCATGGCAGAGGAATTTGGGGACAATATCATGAAAGTGAAGCCACACTTAGAGCCTAAGGTACCCAAAATGTTTCCTTCAGCAATGCATTATGTAAAAACCTTGGTAGACTTGGTGCTTGAAGATGAACCTCTGCGCATGCCAAAACTAAAGGATCCATCATAGGAGAAGAGAGTGAAAAGGCTTCAGTGATGATAAATATTGCATCATATGAGGTATTGCTCTATATATTTTAGGAGGAACTAAAGAAATAATATTCTGAATATTTTTACAGCCCCAGAAGTAGTTATAAGAACCAAGACCATTTTGGAAGATAATGAAGTCCTGAAGGCCATGAAAGATGAGACCTTGGGCCACGTAAAATGATTAGCACTTGTCAATCAGAAGCATGAGGCCCTTACAGCAACTCAAGAACCACACAAGGAAAGGCTAGATGATCTTGGGAAACTCATCATGCAAAATATGGACCTATTAAAAGGAAGAATGAATGCCATGTGCAACATTGTTTTGGTCTTGTAGAATGAGAAAGTAGACATTGCAAAACATGAGATAGAGTCGATTTTAGTGGATATCCCAGAAAAGGAAGAAGTCGTGCTCAATGATTGGAAAACTTTAGAGGCAAAAATAAAAGAAGAATATCCAGAATTGATTCTTCATGTTGAAGTAAAATATGTTGTAGGGTAAAGACATTCTTTTATTCCTAAAAATTCTTTTTATTCCTCTATTCTTTGATTTATTTTGGATACCGCCATTATCGGGGTGGAAATACAACTAGTGTGGGGTAATGTTGGTCATTCAAAATTTGGAACTTATCAAAGAACATACTGGAAGGTTCGTGTGGAAGAGTAAAGAGCATTCAAAATAACGGGAGGATCGGAAAGGAATCATGTGCTAAGGACAAAGAAAAATTCGGTACTTAGCCATTTTCACGATGATGAGCTACTTTTAGAGATAGTGTTTCAAACACACAAACCGGATAGAGACTTATGCGACATGCATTGGCTATTTTTGGAGGATTAGATATGAAGCACTTTACATGGATACAGGTTGAGAATAGATTTACTATTGACAGTTAACTAGAAGAAGTCTATTGTTAGTGCACTTGCATGTGTGGCTATTATTGTAACAACATGTGGCTAATAATAGCATATGACCTATTTTTTATTAGATAAGTGGTGAAGGGAAATTCCCCACCCTTATAAATATGTAATAAACTGCGTAGTAGAGAGGTGTATGTGAGAACTAAGTTATTGTGAGGTTATGCTACCAAATCTGATGTGCGCATAAACTATGGTATTATCTATTGTAATAATATTTTGTGTATTTATCATGTTTAATGCAATGGAGTGTATTGGTTGAATCAGAGTATCAAATCCTGAGTATAATTAGTTCTTTCAAGCTTGATTTCATCATGGTTATCTTTTAAGTTTGTTATTCTCTAGATCTAGATCTAAATATGTTCTGTAGAATTTTATATTAGTTATGGATCTAAATGCTTCAATTCTTCATCATGCTAACATCCTGCATCAACAACCCTAAAGAGGGGATCGGTACTTTTGTGCGCTTCGGGTGAGCACTTAGTCTACGTTGAGTGATGTTCCATCACACATGGGCTTTTACTAGTGAGTTATAGGCTACATCATCTTAGATTTAATCATTCTCAATATATCATCATGCTTCATGAAACTAAACTTAAAAATGATGACAACATACCAAGACTATGGCCAAATTCTTTCTTTTCTTCCCAAAGCTCTATTGGGAACTCTAGGGGTTTGTGTAATATTTGGAACCCAAAATTTTTATATGGTGACTGCCTCATCAACAACCCAAACTTCTTAGGTATGTTCTTCTAGGAAGTTTTCTCTTACATAGGTTGGATTTCTATCAACATCTATGCACCAAATCTAGACTCGCAACGTTAAAATCTGTAGTAGGACATTTTGGAATTTAAAAGGAGATGCACATAATTTCCCTACCTAATCATGGGATATTTCAATAGAACTTCTCTACCCCTCTACGAAAAATAAGGTGGAGCCCCTATTATTCCAAGTAGTATGGAATCCTTACCTAAATTTATAAGATAGAGGGAATTTTTTGATATCGATATGCATGGTGCTTCTTTCACTTGGACCAATCACAGTGGGAAGTAATCACATTCAAATATAACTTGACAGAGCTTTGGGATCAATGTATTGGATTATACACTTCTTGGATTTCTATCTCATTGTTATCTCTAGAGTTTCTTTGAATCACATTCTATCGCTTCTTTGTGCTAACACCAATCACAGGACTAAAAATCCACCTTTTAGATTTGAGTTGGCCTAGGTTGGAGAATAAAAAACTGGATAACCTTATCAAGATCTGGTGGGAAATAGACTTCTAGGGATCAGAAATGTTCATATTTTCTAAAAAACTCAAAGAACTTTCATCTCAAGATTTGGAACGTAAAAGTGTTTGGTGACATCAAGTTATGTAAACAGCAGCTGGCATTTAAAATTTTGGGCATCTCAACTGAAATTTAAAGAGAGATCAGAAGTGATCAGCTCCATAATAAATAAATTTCTATTAATAGTGACTATCACAACACCCTAATTGTGACAAATATTGAGGGAAATTTGGCTTTAATAGGGAGATAGGAACACAAAATTCTTCCATGTCACTACCTCTAAGCATAAGAGTAGAGATAAAATCAATGATCTTCTCTCTTCTGAAGGTAATCTTTTGTCCTCTGTCATTGATATTTCTAATGAAATTATCTCCTTTTATTATAGAATCCTACAAGAAGAAGCTTCCCCTAATGAAAATGACATGCTTAAGATGTTACAACACATCCCTAAGCTTGTCACTAATGAAATGAATGAAATATTGACTAATCCCTTCTCTATGGATGAGAGTCATAAATTTGTATTCACTATGAAGTGCGATAAAGCACGGGACCTCGATGGTTTCCCTATAGAAATATTTCAAATCTCTTGGGAGATTATAAAGGATGACCTATTTAATGTTGTGAATGAATACCAGAAAAGTAACTCTCTATTAAAAGAATGTAATGTTACTTTCATTGTGCTAGCTCCAAAATCCCTAGGATCTAAATCAGTCACTAATTTCATACCAATAGTTCTTTGCAAAACTACCTACAAGATGATTATGAAAATGATGGAAAAATATTAGAGCCATTGATGAACACATTAATTTTTGAACAAAAATTGGCTTTATAAGTGGTCATCTTATACAGGGAGGTATTATCATAGTTCATGAGGTGATTGATTTAGCTCAAAGACACTAAGACAATAGGGATGATTTTTAAATTGGATATACAAAATGCCTTTAATAGATTGACTTGATTTGGAATTTCCTTCTTTGATTTCTAGAAAATGGCATCCCAGTGCTTTGTTTAAGAACAGAAGGGGGTGAGACAAGGTGACCCTCTCTCACCTTTCTTATTTCTCTCAATAGCGGAAATTCGAGAAGAGCTTTAGAATCGCTACACAAACTATAATTTCTGGTATTAAAATCACCACCTACTCTCCCACTACTACTCACATCCAATTTTCCGATGACACCCTTCTCTTGATTGTAGACTCGAGTTATAGAGGCTAAGGCTCTTAAATAAATCGTGTAATGTTATCAAGCATCCTCTCAACAACTTATAAAATTCTCCAAAAGTGGTATTACTTTTATAAACACCCCACCAAGTAGACAAAGGAAGAATGTTGATATGTTTTTTTGCAATATTGTGGATCTTCCTTCCTCTTATCTTGGTCTACCCCTTTTCAAAGGTAGACAAATTAATAGCCTATGGACCCCTATCATTGAACATTATTAGAAGAAATTGGTTGGATGGAAAGGGGCTCTCCTAATCCATGCGGGTAAGATCCATTTGGTCAAAGCTACCCTCCAAAGTATACCTATTTAATTTATGTCATTTCTCAAAATGCCTTCAGCAGTGATTAATTCCATTGAGAAAATTCAAAAACATTCCTCTAGTATGGTTCGATTGAATGAAAGGAAAGAATCCACTAGATGTCTTATAATTTTTGTTTCAACTCACGGGAAGTATGGGACTTAGAATATTTACTTCCATGAATGAGGCTTTTCTTGCTAAGATTGGTTGGGAGGTTGCATCTCGAGCTCATAATCTTGGGTTCATCTCCTATGTTCTAAATATATTATGTAATCAATTAAATTTTTGCACTTTTCCCCTCTAGAGGATCAGCTATATGGAATTCGATGGTGAGCTCTCTCCCCTTATTATGAGCTAGTACCAAATGGCGGTTTCTAGGAAATGGTAGCCAAATTTACCTTTGGTCGGATTGGTGGATTGGAGAAAATCCCCTATGTCAGGACCCTTTCTAGGATCGATCAAAATATCTTTAACTATACAATGTGGCAGAAAAGTTAGTGGATACTTGCATATCTCCAATTCCAAACCTGAATGGCTAATTCCTAATTTTCCTGGCATTAGTTACATCCAAATTCAATGGATAAGGAGTCTTATAAATATTTTATCTTCTTAATACATTCCCTTCTTTTTACCTTAGGATGAATGCATCTGGCCTCTGTCTCCTTCAAGAAACTTCACTATCAAATCATCCTATGCCTCAAAGCCTCACACCCCATGTGGTCCACCTCTCCATCATATTTTTCCTTCTAAAATCATACCCAAATTTGGTTTTTTCCTTGTTATCCTTTAAGAATTCCTTCTTATCTAGTGAAAAACTCAGAAGGAGAGGCTTTTCTCTTCCTTCTAGGTGTTTCTTCTATTGTGTTACCCTGGATTCCTCTTCTCACCTTCTTTTACATTACTCCTATTCCCAAACCATTTGGAAGTTAATTTTAATCCATTTTGAGGTATCATGGGTCTTTCCTACATCTCTTACTAAAACTTTCAACTAATGTCTTTCCCCTTTATCACACCAAATTCTCTCCCTTTCTTGAAAACTTATCCTCCCTAATGGCCTCGGGGGTATTTGGAAGGACCAAACAGGCATATATTCAAAGAACAAACTATGATTCCAATGCATGTGGCAAAATCATTGATATCCTCTTCTAAGAGAACCCCAATAGGTGTATCTAGAAGAAGTATCGAAAGAAAAATGTTAACTTTTATGGCACCAAGAATCGGTGTTAGTATCGGTGATACAAATTAAATCTAAATCCTCTCGCATCTACAATGGTAGGATTGTTTTGGACCCCTCCTCCGGGATGGTTAAAACTCAACACCGATGGCATGTCCAAATGAAATCCATAAAAATCCGGAGGGGGTGCCATTCTTCGTAACAATGGTGGTTTCCCTCTTTCACCACTATGTTCAACCTAAGTGAATCCACTAATCATTGTGTAGAGGTTATGGCTATTCTTAGAGGATTGGAACTTTTCTGTCAAATTAGATGCGAGTGCCTATTATTTTAAAGTGATTCCATGAATCTTATCAAAATTTAAACTCGAAGTAATCTAGTGACCTATGTACGGGGAAGGAAACAAGGTGGCTAATCACCTAGCTAACATAGGGGTCCATAGGAGATAAAAATGGAAGTGGGAAATTCCCAAGTGAACTCCTCATAATTATACATAATGATTACTCTCTTAAGCATTAACCTCTTGCTTGACAATATTTAATGCTTTTGGTGTCTAGTATGGATAGAACTAAGGAACCCTAAATTTTTAACGGAGGTTACCTTAATATCATCATTATTATCATTGGAAATTTGACATATTTGGGCATGTGTGACATTTGAGTTAGATTAAGAGTAGATCTTGGGGGTAGATGTGATTTTATTTCTTGTAATCATTTTCTTACTAGGCATATTCATGTGATGATCTCTTCATAAAATGTACACATCATTTATAAATTTAGGGACTTGGGTGGTATTTTGATAGTTTCTTTTGTTCATCACCATGGGAGACCAAATAAAGCATATTGAGCCTATTCCATGTGCAGATTATTGTGAGGATGAAGAAGTGTGGGACATACTCAAAGAAAATGGAATAACCACCTTCATGGAAATAGTTTTAGTTTACTCAGCCCAAGTTTCCTATTGTGTGTTGGCTTCATGTACGAGGGGTAAGGTTCATGTGGGAAACACTCAATTCACAATTTTGACAAATTTCATTACTAGCGGTGCAACTGGTCTTCTTGCGTCGGGAGAAATATATTTTAAGAAATCTATGAAGGTGGAAATGGTGGATTTTATTGACCTAGGAGAAGTGCCTTCTAAATACCTATCTAGATATGAAAGGGAATCTATGTATCGCCTTGGCATGAGTTGCAGAAGTTTTCATGTGTTACTTCACTATTGAATCATGCTACAAGTTGGTATACAATCCTCACTTCTTCATTCTCTTGCACTCCGCATAGCTATAAGAAGATTAATCTTTCGTGGTCTTGTATCGTTTCTTGAGTTTTCCATCAACATTTCCCTTGAAGGAGAAGGTACTCTTCTACACTAGTGTCTAATTCACCTACTCTTCCAATCTATTACCCCCTCGGTTGATCTACTTTGCTTCCCACTAAAATTGGACAAGTGTCTTTGTACTCCATCTACCTCCCTACTTCCCATCCATCCTCCAATACCATAGGAAGTAGTAAGTGTCACGTAAAAATATCCTAAAACTCTTATTCGGATATGGCCTTGTGAGTCCTTCCTTGGTTGGCTCTGGTACTTCTCCTAGTTATTTCTCCCCCTTTCTCTCGGTCAGCCCTCATCCTCCCTTGTTCCTTCCTTTTCCCATGCTAAGCACCTCCCAACTTCTAACTCCAAACAACTACTCGTTGATGCCCTTATGTGCCCGGCTTCTCTTTACTTAACTTCTCCGGACTCAGATCCTATGGAGATGGAGGAAATCCAACCTCTGCGAGGAGATTATTATTGTTACTAGAAGGAATTTTGAAATATGAACTAAGGAGAATCATCCTATGGCAGAGACACATCAAGATAACATTCAAGTGGAGTTGGTTATGTCTATTCTATGAAAACTTCAAAGTGTTCCTTCACCATGCTTAAGAACTAGAAATATTTTATAAAGAGCACCAGAGCCATTATCAACAAATACTATGTTTAGATGATCACCTTAGCTGATACCTTAGTAGATAAGAGTGCCTTTTTTTCTTTGCTTAAGAATTCGGTAATGAGCTAAAAATCTCATATGACTTTTTGATGTATTTTGTCTATGCTTGTTTTTCTTGTTTTCTCATTTTTATCTCTATGGGTATAATCAATGTAATTTTCACTTCTCTATGTGGTCATATGGGATTTTTGTAAAAGGTTGTGGGACCTCTCAAAACCCTCACTTTACCCTAATTCCAAAAAAATAGTTTTATAGGGTATTATTCAAAGTTATTATAAAGAAATGTATAATCCATTTGGGATCCATCAAAAAAATTGAAATGATAAAAATAATATTAGCATGACCCCTTTGTGAGGATGACACACTTAAATTGAGAAACATTATAAGGAACTTATAATGTGTCAAATGTGGCTTTGACCACGTTCTCCATTGTGTTTCCATCTCGGGACTAGGTACCCTCTGCAAACTCACCAATCGGTTTGGTGAGTCGGTTGGTTCTGCCGAGTTTGAAATATGCTGGTAACTAATGAAGTGTCACATCATGGCTCAAATTATATAGCCCATGGGATTTAATCCCATATTCACCACATGGAAACCTTACGACACACAAAAAAATTGTATGGATTTTGGAGTGGGAATTTTTAGGTTATGACACTTGGTATGAGAGTGTAGGTTTCTACACGCTTAGACTCTGGGACACGGTTAAAAAGATATAATTGAATTTTAATTTCTTAACTTGTTAGTAAACTATTGGATGATGTCCTAACTCTTTTCTTTGTCTTTACAAGAAGTGCGAAAGGCCCTAGTTACTAGATTTGGGGCCAAGATAGGATCCACTAGAGTTGAGATTATGAGTTCTCATAGAGGTGATAATGGAATAGAGCTAGTGGTAGATGACGTGGTCGTAGGACTAGAGTAGGAATTCAAGGAGGATGATTTATCTAGTCATGAGTAGTTTCTGAGCCATGAAAAAGGACATTAGGGATAGACAAACAACCTGTAGGGGACACTACACCCATATCCAGACATATGTTACATATATTATAGGAGGTGGTTGTTGCACTTAAAGAGAGACAAGGAGACTATCCGGTGGAGCAGAGATATGTTTCACATCATACCTCACATGAGTAGTAGTACCATCACATGAGGATAGAGAAGGATCCTCATGTCAGAGGGATAGATATAGGATTCCTCCCGTAGAGATGCCTACAATGGCTTTGAGACCCACATATCATCATAGCAGGACTACATAAAGCACATCATATAAATACTAAAGTTACACCCACCATCTTATTCTAGGGACACCATACGTTTTCACATGGAGGTGTGTCTTGTGAGCTTGGTTGGATGTTTTAAGCTATTTTTGTGCTCGATTAACACCAAGGCACATTTTTTTATTCACTTACTCATAGATGTAGCCAAAGTATGGTGGTGATCCGAGGAGCGTAAGCTCTAAGTGGATTTAGATTCTATCTCATGGGCCATGTTCTAGGAGATATTTGGGGCTAGATATATATTTAGAAACTTTTACAATAGTACATCGATGAGTTTTATGACTGAGGCGGTATTATATGACATTGGGGAGTATGAGATCTATTTCATGGACCTATTACATTATATGGATTACATGCACAATGAGTAGGTCGGGGCATACCAATTCATTAGGGGCTTGAATTTAGAGATTGGTGGAGATTTTAGGATGCATACTCTAAAGACACTAGTTGAGGTCGTGGAGATGGCCTACATTACATAAATAAATAGGGAAGACACGGTATGCTAGTGAGAAGATGAGATCTCACCTTCGGCGGTTCTTAGATAGCAGGTCAAGAGGTACGCCACCTCCCCTTGTGGTATATATAGGCCCCATTTTCTACCTCCCGACCACCATCTTAGCCTCGGTAGCAAGAACTTCAGCCATATGATCAGCATAAACAACAGAGGCCTTTGCATCAACAAAACACAAATAGAGGTCGTAGTGTGGGACCGCCACCTATAGCACCATAGAGGACATAGTTTCAACCTAGATCATGGTCGGTAGGAGGATGCCCATAATAGACATTTAAGGAATGACTGACAACATCTTCTATTTTGAATACTTATTGGAGTGTGTGTCGAGGAGGAAATAGGAATTTGGATGGCCATGAGGTTTTGTGGATTCAAGTATAAATCCAACAAGAACGTACAAACACAAAATACTCCAAAACTCATATATGTGCAAAGAAAAAGCATCAAATCCCCATGCATTTATCAAGATCAAGAGTGTATAAATAGGAGTGGGGTATGTAATTCATCTTAGTTCATAGGGTTGCATTAAGTGTTTTCCAAAATCTAGATTTCATCCTTGGGTCTCTATCAGATATGATCAACTTAGGTACTCCATGTAATCTGAAAATTTCATGCACGAATCTTTTTGCTAAAACAGGTGAATCATCCTTAAGATTACTAGCAATAAAATGAGATACCTTTGTTAGTTTATCAACAACCACTAGAATAACATCATGTTTATTTCTTGACATAGGAAACCCTTGAACAAAATCCATGCTTATTACTTGCCATTTATATTGCGGTATGTTGTGAGGATACAGTAACCCAGTTGGATGCATATGCTCAGCTTTAACATGTTGACACTCTAAGTAGTGTGTCACAAATTCTATCACATCCTTCTTCATCCCTTTCTAGAAATATTGTTGTTTTATATCAGCAAGAATTTTCGTAATTCAAGGGTGTCCAGAAAAAGGTGAATTATGAAATTCAATTAACAATTTCTTTCTTAACTCATTTGACAAGGGTATGTATACCCTGTTTTCAAACCGCATGATTCCTTCATTATCAAAGTGAAAACCTTTATATCTCACATCATTTGGATCTGTAGCAAGTGTTGTCTTTACTTGCTGAAAATAAGAATCAAATTCCATGACACTTTTTACTTCATCTTTAAACTGAGTTCTCAATGTTATAAGAGCATAAATGTGCTTCCTACAACTTAGAGCATCTGTAACTCTATTTTCTTTTCCTTTAATACAAATTATGTCAAAATCATATGGAGATAGAAATTCTAACCATCTTCTTTGTCTTGCATTCGTATTTGGCTAAGTAAAAATGTAATTCAACCCAAGATGATCAGTTTTTAGTTCAAAAGGTCTATGAAGAAGATAATGCCTCCATACCTGAAGTGCATGAACAATGGCAGCAAGCTCTAGGTCATGAGGGGCATAATTCAGTTCATATAACTTGAGTTTTCTACTTTCATAAGCTATAACATGATCCTTTTGTAACATAATACCTCTGAGACCTTCCTTGGATGCATCTATTACAACACTGACGTATCCAATAGGATCAGGTACAACCAAAATAGGTGTTGAAGTTAACTGATCCTTCAAAGTCTTAAATGTAGATTCGTATTTTTATTCCATAAAAATTTCTTATCCTTCTTCTGCAATGAAGTTATTGGTGTAGCAACCTTAGAGAAGTCTTTAACAAACTTCCTATAGTAACTAGCAAGACCCATGAAGCTTCTAACTTCATGTACATTCTTTGGTGTAGGCCACTTAGTTATTATAACAATTTTTGAGGGATCTACCACTATTCCATCTTTTTCTTATGACATAACCCAAATAGTGCACTTGAATCATACAAATAACATTTGGATAACTTACCATAGAACCTTCTCTTTCTCAAAATTTCCAGAACTACTTTCAAATGCTCATGATGTTCTTCGATGATTTTAGAGTATATGAGAATATCATCCAAGAATACAAGCACAAATTTCTCCAAGTATTCTTGAAAAATATTATTCATTAAATTCATAAAAGTTACAGGTGCATTTCTTAATCCAAATGGTAAAGCTGTGAATTCATAATGTCCATACCTTTTTCTAAAATTTGTTTTATGAATATCCTCATCCTTCATTCGTAACTAATGATATCCATATCGAAGATATATTTTAGAATGCACCGATGCACCACGTATCGATCAAATAGATCATCAATTCTAGGAATTGGATATCTATTCTTAATTTTTGTTTTTTAACATCCTATAATCGATGCACATTCTAAGTGTCCCATATTTATTTTTCACAAAATTACCGGTGCTTTCAAGGTGAGACACTCGGTCTTATTAAACCCTTAGAAAAAAATTATTGTAACCATGCCTTAAGTTCTATCAACTCAATAGAAATCATTGTATAAGGTTCCTTGGAAATAGGTCCAGTTCCGGTTTGATCTCAATTGTGAATTCAAACTCCCGTTTGGGTGGAAGACCAGGTAACTCTTCCAGAAACACATCACTAAAATTTTGTAACAACGGATATATTTCCATGAAGTCACTACTTTCTTCGGTTGTTTCAGAAATTTTTACTACATACAAAGTATAGCCTTTGTTTTTGGCCTTTTAAGTTACATAGCTGATAATTTCCTAACTGAAATCTCACATTTTACACCTTGAATGTCTATTGTTTTCTGCAGATCATCCAAACAACTAATATGTTTTTCAAAACATTTAACCTTTTCCTTATGCTTAGCTAGCCAATTAACACCTATGATTACATCATAAAACCCCAAAGGAGCAACATAAAGGTCAACCTCAGTGGAAAAACTAGGCAAGTCAAGGACTGCTCCAAAAAAACACATACTAATTATGTGAACAACATTATTTCATAATGTACAGCCCATGATTTATCCATTTTCCATCTTTTATTTTTAATTTCGATGCTAATTTAGTAGAAATAAAACATTCAGTACCTCCAGTATCAAAAATTATAGTCACAAGTATACCAAATAACTTACCTGGAAACTCTATGGGCGTGACTTGATTTTCAGCCTGTTTGTCAGCTATTGTAGCATGTATCTTATGCAGCTAATTACGGTCATCCTTCTTCAAAGGAAAATGATTTGTGTAATGATCCTTGCCAAAATTGTAATAGCCTCCTATAGGTCCCTTTTTAGGCTCAAATTTATTTCACTGTAACACCCTTGACAATTTTTATATTCTCTTTTGCATTTCAAGTGTTGACATGTGATTTTCTTGATAAAGATGTGTTCTTTTGAATATTGAATTTCATGCTTGAAATGGATGAATCATATATGCTCTTTTATTGTAGGGCTGGTTTGTTGTTTCTTGCAATAATCTATTTCACTTCTCATGATTAAAGTTGTAATCTGGGTTGAATGGTTACAAACTTATCCTTTGCAATTGGACTCATCCTTGGATCAATTCCATTGATCCAAGGTATGTTTTAAATCTTCTCATCAAATCTGAATGAAAAACTTACATTCGTCGATTAAGAGACTTAACGAATTGAACTTGTAGTTATTGCAAATTATTTATCATCTTGAAAACAATGCTTGCATTCTATTTTTTGTTGTGCTCGGATCTTCTTGATTGACCCTTACAGGTGCTTAATGGCGTTAAGGGAAATAGAAACCCTACTTCTGGATTCTTGAGAAAAGGAAATTATTATGTACCTCTTTACCTATATGGTCTACCCTAATAGATACGAGACTCAGGTAATTTACCTAACTACTACTACACCACTTTACGTGGGATGACATTCTAACCTAAGTTGTTAGCTTGAAAGGAAATAACCTAGGGGATGCTAAGTTATTTCTAAACCTATTATTTTTTTATTAAATCTACATCCTATCCTAAGGTGGAAATTTATTGTTGGGGGTTATATCCTAAGGTTATATATATTTAAACTAACCTAAGATCTAACCTAAGAAAATTCTATCTATCCTAAACTAATGGGATATGAAAGGGAACCTATGGGCCATTGGCAAGTGGGGAAACTAAGTGGCGAGTTCCTAAGCTTTTATTGGGATTTGATTTTGATTTGGTTTTAAATGCAAGTAAGTACTGCTAGTGTGGCAGGGGTTAGTGAAGGTTTAGAGGAATCTACATGGAGGCATCTCTAATTTTGGAAATGCATTATGAAGTGCAATTAGGTCTCGCCAACTATGAATGGCGGTGGCAAGGAAAGATAAGCGGGAAAATTGGAATTAATGTCATTAATATGCCTCGGGTTTGGTGAGCAAGTCATCTTAGAAGGCATGTTGGTGGAATTATTGGGGGTTGTTTTTCTTTGCATGCTTCATGATTTTTGCTCTGCATGGAGCTATCTGGTTTTTCGAACCAGCAGTTTGATTTACACTTAGTGGATATTTTTGAATTCTTTGATCTAATTTCAGTTTGAGGAATGTATAAGAGGCATTGTGGAAAAAGATTATTGTTGTTTGATCTTTCTTGGAGAAGAAGAGGTCTTGGAAACTCAACTAGAAATATTCTTTGAATCGGAGAGGCACTATCAGGCATGATAGGCTCTACCCATTAAGATTTCTTGCTTTCTTCTAAATGATTCATTAAAACAATTCTGCTCACTAGAAATTTTCTATTTGCATGATGTATATGGTTATTCACTTGCATGTATTCTTGGAAATTATGTGGGTTTTGGAATGTGAATTCTTTGTTGTTATTGAAAGTTTTGGGAACTTTCTTTATACTAGTTGTTAGAGGTTTGCATGTGATTGTTTTGGAACTCTACAACTCTGTACTTGAAGCTCTTTTGAACTCTGTAACTTGAACTAGTACTATTAATTGTATGTGAAGCTTGTGTCTTGTATTCAAAACTTTGTTTTCTTGCATTCGAAAATAATGTGGAAAGAGTTGGCTTATTACTTGTTGGGTTCTGAATTCATTGTTGAGTTGTTGTGTTTTGACCTATACTTAAGCTCGTTGAGTTTGAAGTAGAAGCTCCTTGGCCATTTTGACCGACAAAGTGTTGTTTGGATGGCTTTGTATCTCTGTTTAAGTTTGTGTTCGGGAAGTTGTAATAGAACTCCATGAATGTACTAAGCTTGTGTGAGGCTTTGTGTCTGGTTTGAGATTTTGTTGGAGCCTTGTGAACATTTTGGATTGAATGGAACTTGGTAAGATCTGTACTTTAGGATGAACCTTCGTATTCGACATTGTACCTACATATGGTTCTTATGATGAACTCGTAGTCGAGTTGTGAGTTTTTTCGTACTTTTACTTTGAGATGGGGTTTTATTCTTTTATGGAATTATTATCTCTTGAATCACTTTGGAATTGCTTTTGTTTATCTGAACCGGTAATGGAATTTTGTGGGAAACTAGAATTTAGGTTTGATGCTCGTATTTGTCTCTAAGCAAGTAATTCCATTTTTGTAATCTTTATTCTCTACTTGTTTGCGAGCTAGGTTTTGTTGTTCTGTCTGGTTTTGGAGACTTCATCTCCTTTTTGAACTATCTGCTCAAGGGTGGCTTGAGAGTTTGCTTTGGTTGGATGCCGAACTAGTAATCTCCTCACAAAATTCCTTCGTGTCACTCCTTGGGTGCGAATGATCTTATGGCTTATGCCTTTGGACTATATAGTTTTCCTTGAACTCGATAAAGTAGGAGATATCAAAGAAAAATCTTTCCCTCTCTACCCTGAGTGAATCCTATGTCTTGTGGGAAAACTTGACTACTTTGTTCTTAGAAATGATTGGAACTGGAACTGTGTTCCATTATGGGACAGTCGTATCAGTTGTAGAGGTTCATGGAATGAATTACTTACTTTCTTTTTGTCTTTGATGTTGAACAAACCCTACCTGTCATATGATTTTAAAAGGAACTAGAGAGGTTTATGGTTATTTTGTTTTGACAAGTTGGAAGAAGGTAGGACAGGACTTGTCTTATCGAATTACTTAACTATTTACTTCCATCTAAGTCGTGGGTTTTTGTAGAATGTTAAATTCAAACATGTTATTCGTATGTGGTCCGAAAAGTTACAGTATCACTTATGTGGATGTTGGTAATGTGGCTCTTGCTAGGGATTTCAAACTTCCTTCTCATTTGCAATTTGTTGTTAATGTTTGTAATGGGAATTCAGTCTTCAAGTTGAGAGTTGTTGTGACTTTCCAATATTTTCTAATTGGAGAAATTTACTCCGCTATTATATCCTTGTTGAACCACCATGTATTACAGAGAGATAATTATACTCTCTTGGGGGCATTCTACATTTTAGGACTGTACTGTGTATTTCTTCTGAGATTTGATATGGATTTGAGCTAGGTGAATGAGAATAGGTCTTCCTGGGAAGGTTGTATGGAAATTGGAAGTATGCGGGCTTGACTATGCATTCGGTTTTGAGTTCTCTTTTGGAACTAGCTTAAGAATTTCTAAGTTTGTAATAGATGATGGACTTCATTTCATAGTATAAATGAAATGAAATATGGTTTGGGGTCCTTGTTGGTTTGAGATCCTTTTTCTATTGACTGATAAGTTTATTGATTGAACTTCTCATTATTCATTTCTCTTCTTTGTCTTTATGGAGGGATGAAACTTATGAATATCAGTTATGTTGTAACTAACTCCTTGCAGATTGGGAAAAGTTAAAGGTGTCCTTCTAACCTTACGAATATATGAAATAATTTAATGATAAGACTTGTTGATTGTTTAAAAGTAATTGATAGGATCAATTAAGTCTTGTGGTATAATTCTGATGTTGTAGATTATAAAATGTTCCTTTCTTAAAAGTAAATCCAGATTTCTTAATTGTCTTCTTTATAGATGTTATTACTTATGATTATCTACATGATTTTTTTCAATTGTTTCATGAAAGAAAATTTTTTAATGAAGAAATTAGTGGAATGCACTTTACTTTAATGCTTAGTGTTTATCATGCTCAGTTCATTGAACTGACCCATGCTAGCAATTTTGCAGATGGACATCATAAGTGATTAAAGAAGACAAGAAATTTCATGTTGTATTGGGTTATTTAATTTTGAACCTCATGTAAAGAGTTTTGATTAATTCTTGAATTGTATTGAAAAATAAAATTTGTATTCTTTTTGGAATGAAATTTGTTTGTTATACAACATGCCTGAAATACATAGTCTTATAAATGAATAAGTTTTTAATGAGGAATTGAATGTTGGAGATTTACTTGTATTGGTTGGGTAAACTATCTTATATTTATGAAGAAGATGGAATTCTTATTTGGATGATATTATTCATATCTGTTATATGCTTAATTCGGATAAACTTGATAAGTTAGATAAAAGGGAACTAGTTTAATCTCCCTTAATAAGATGTAGCTTGTTAAGTTGCATAAGTTATCAATCTTATCTAAACAATCCTAATATAGTATTGGAATGTGTAATGAATATGTGATAAAACTATAGAGCTTGTGAAGGATAAGAAGGGTTTGACAAACCCTAACACTTAATCAAGTAGAGGAATGTTCTTCCTCGCTAAAAGGAATGTAATCTAAAGAATGGTGATATGATTGTAAATCATTAGACTTCATTTCCCTAGAAATTCTACTCTAGTTGAACCTAATTGGTTGCTACACCTTCTCTGAATGATTGAGTTATATTTAATGGAACTTATGATATTGTTGTCCTATTTTGGTTAATTGTTTTTAAACTAAATAATCATACATTAAAATAAATCATGAGTTAAATGAAGTTCTTTAATGTTTAATTGATTCAAGTATAGAACAAGGACTTAAGGAGTGTTGGATTAGGGTTAGCATAGATGTTGTAATCTGTTTTATAATCCAAATTAATTAAACATCAATAATCTCCTTAGGGTATGTACATCATGATGAGGTAGTTTACGTAGGATCTTTGGCACATACCAACTATAGGGTTATACCTTCGACGAGACCGGGGTTTTCTTGAGGATACTGCATTGAGGTTGACATGTGGCAACACCCTTCGCATTGATCATCTAGATCTACACACAATAAGAACTTGAACTTAGTTTCTTTCTAGGTGAAGTTAGTGGCATGTTTAGGATAGGTAGTAGCTCTCAATGGCTTAGGGTACCTTGACACACTTGGTTGACTTAGGTCAACCAAGTATTCCCATATATCCTAAGTCATTATGAGCGTCTTCCTATAATGATTTATGTTTCTAAGCGGGACAGGGTTAAACTTTAGGAAAGTGGACTGACGATGGTCAAGAAAGACCATTCATGATAACTGAGGAGTGAGGTGAAGGACGTATTCCAAAATGACGAGTATGTCATCTAGGAATAGTGACATACATAGTATGTTGTAAATATTTGGCCAAAGTATTACAAGTTGCTAGTTGTGTTGTCCTATGTCAACAATTTTAAAGCAACATGATATCAGATCAATATTAGCAACAAATATTTAGATATGTTCTTTAAACAGATCACTCAGTACCTGATTAGGGTAGGAAAATCCAAATATACGAAGTATATGATAAGTATTCAATACTTAAAGTTAAACATGAATAGATCGGTAGGTAACCGAGTCATGGAATGAATAGATCGGTGTATCACTGAGTCATTTATAGCTGCATATGGTTATCTATTATGAGATTGATTGGTATGGAATGTGTGTTCTAAATAATGTTTTATTTAGAACAGTGAACATTATTAAAAAAATTCCCTTGTTTCTAAAGTCTTAAAATGGGAATGTTACATCAGCCTTAATTATCATTCGACCCCCATAGGACTTTTTTCCATTATTATTTCTCTTGACAAAGTTATTTCGTACATTAGCAGTTAGTTTATTTGTTGTTATTTTCAGTTACAAATTTGTTTTTCATACCAAACTTCTTCCATGGCCCCTTTTTAGGTGCAAGAGATGACGAAGAGTTTGGAATTTTCTTTCTAATTTCCTCCTTATGGGTAGAGATTGCTTTCAATTTATGTTCCTACCTTATGGATTTTTCAACTACCCCTTCCATAGTGGTTGGGCTGTGAACATCCACTTCACCACCTATAATGGGATTTAATCCCATGATAAATTTTCATATCCTGAAATTCTCATTAGTTTGATACTAAGGTACATACTTAAGGAGTTTAGTAAACCGCTCCCAAGACTACTGTTATGGTTAATTTGCCCTAGGATAAGTTTTGAAATTCAGTCATTTTCTTGATCATAATAAAGTTGTGGCAGCCATCATTGCCTAAAATAAATTTTAAATTGATCCCAAGTAATATTTGTTTAATCAATTTTAAGCTCAAGCTTGCAGCCATCCTACCATGCAGATGTTTCGTGGCAAAGTTGATAAGCTCCCCATATTGCCTTTGTTTCCTCCGAGAAGTTCCTTATTGCAAATTACTTCTCCATTTCACTAAGCCAATTCTTAGCTCCATCTCCTAATGTAGTGCCATCAAACTTGGGTGGACTTATCCTTTTTATATCATTAGTGAGTTCAGCTGTCAGCCTTGCCTTTTTATTTTTAGGCTGATCAGGTGCATTAAGCTGTATTATTGTTATCAATGCCCAAATTTCCAACATTAGCATTGTCCACAGGAGGTGGCTGATTTTTATTACCAACATATTCTTCCTCCTCCTCATTTCCCATTACTTGTTGTTCAAGTATAGCCAAATGATCTCTTGTGTCCAATAAGGCAAAGAAAGATCTCATCAATTTTTTCGGAAGTAGTTACTTCTCCACCCGGTGGTGGGTAGTTTCTGACCTTTTCTCTTGTTCTAACCATTTTTTGTTAACAATAAAATTTAAGTTTTATTAGATTATGGACACAATAGGTCCAAGATCTATAACCTTCACTCTGATACCAAGATGTAACATTCCCATTTTAAGACTTTAGAAATAAGGGAAAAAAATTATTTTTTTGTTTAATGTTCTCTATTCTAAATAATCATAATTTAGAACACACATTTCATGCCAATAAATCTCATAACAGATAACCATATGCAGCTGTAATGACTCAGTAAAACATTGATCTCTCATTTCATGACTCAGGTGAAACACCGATCTCTCATGTTAACTCATTGAATTATATACTAGGTATATTTGGTTCTCTTACCCTTTTCTGGGTATTAAGTGTTCTATTTAAGAGGCCTTTCTAAATATTTTTACCAATATTCATCTGAAATCTCGCTTCTTAAACTAGGTGACATAGGACAACACAACTAGCAACTTGCGATACTTTGGCCAAATATTTCCAACATACTATTCATATTACTATTCCTAGATGACATACTCATCAAACAGAATACGTCCTTCACCCCACTTCATCTGTTATCTAGAATGGTCTTTACTGACTCTGTCAGTCCACTTGTTCCATGTTTTACCCTAACTAAGGGTAGCAACATCATTTAGTGTAGAGGACTACTCATGAGGACTAAGGATACATAGACATACTCGATCGACCTAAGTCAATCGTGTGTGTCTAGTTATCCTAAGTCGTCAAGATGTCCCCAACACTAAATCATGCTTCTAACCTAACCTAGGGTATAACTAAGGACAAGTCGAGTTATGTAAGTCTAGGTGATTCAACTCAAGGATGTTGTAACATGTCAATTGCAACACAGTATCCTCATAAAGACCCAAGTCTTCACGAAGGTATTGTACTGTAGTTGGCATGTGCCAACATCCGTCTGAGTCATCCCATCTAGATGTACATATCCATGAAGAAGTTAATTACTTAATTATTTTCTATAATTAAGGTCTAATTACAAAGCAACCCTGTTGAATCCCTAGTTTCATTAACCCCTAAGGTTTCCAACCATCATTGAGTTGTAATTGCTTTGCAGAAACATCAAGATTGATTTTTTTATCATTAACTTCCTACTTTAGGATTCAGTTTAATAAAATAGAAGCAGAAATTAAACAATATGGTTCACTTATTTTACTCAACCATTCTTAGCTTGTTTAAGTTCGAAATAGATTCCTTTATATTAGACTTCATTGAGATGAAGTCTACTTATTAAATGTTCATGTTTACCTTTCATTTGTCTTATACCTTTAAAGGTATTGGTCAAGAGGTAGTTCATCTTCCTCTTTCCCAGATGACATTAGGTTTAACTCAAAAGGATTCTAAAACAATCCAGATTATCATTTCGGAATAGTTGTCTTCCTCTTTCTTATTAATAATTAGGGTTCATTGCAACCCCTTACATTATTCAAGATATCATAATGAATTTACACTTCCATTATCACCATTTTAATAAACCATAGTGATTTAGTTAAATGATCAGCCATGAATGCCAACTTGTTAAGTTGCATTTTAATAAAGGGATAGTGTATCTAATTCCCTTACCACCTAATTCATTTTAAGTCAACTGAAAGGATTCCATACAGATATGAATATGAGAGAATAAATATAATCTTACAATTCCCTTCACATAATGTACAAAGAGAATGGCACATCAAGTACTAATAAACCCACAATATTTTCCATTCATCTAAGTGGAATACATACTTTACAAGTCCAAACATTTCAGACATCTTTAATGTCAAACAACATCAATAAGCTCAATTAATAAATACAACTTTTCCTCTTCAAATACATTTCAATAATGAATCATATTTCCTCATAAAACTCCTCGTCTTTAGGTAAAAAAATTAACATCATAAAATAACTTATCTCCTTTTATCACTTATGAAATCCATCCGTAAAAATTGCTAGCATGGGTCGGTTCATTGAAGTGAGCATGTGTTGGTTGTCAAATAAGGACTTTAATGAAAGAAACAATCAAGGGACAAAAAGTCCCTCCTCTTTAATGGGAGAGGTTCCCTTATTTAAAGGCAAAAACCTATTTACAAATGTACAACATTTAGTTTTAAAGAGGAACTCTGATATCATGAAAGTGTTTTAAATGACCGATTATCAATACAAAAGGATAGAAGAACTAAGGAATGGAAAAGGTAGAATAGCATTCTCGGGAAATATAGATAGCAAAATAATTCCTTATAAATGTTGAACTAGGATCATATAGAACAAAATCATTTGTGTTAAAACCATAAGATGTTATTTCACAGACACAAAGTTCCAGAGATGACATCCATAAGAATACAAAGCTTCTTGATGCAAATAGATTAATGATTCAATAATTTTAATCAGATAGGAAAGAATGAATAAACACATATAGAAACAGAAAGGGAAATCTTCTTGTATTGATAGCTTTTGACTCTTTTACACTTTCAAAAATAATCAGAGTTCCAGCCCCTTAGAATGGCATGGAGAGCTCATTATATATCTTACAAATTGGTTACATTTGGTAACTGTTTCTTTTAACTAAAAGATTAATTAAGGAAATGCACAAAACAATGTCCTTAATTAATTTACAAGGAGCTCAAAGCACTAAAAATAGAAGAAGAGAAAGAGGAGCTAGAAGAAGAGACATCGATTATGGTTGAGGTGGGCCCACCGATTTGAGGATCCGATATCTGAATTTCTTCAATGCTTCTACTATTTCCATGCCTCTTGGAATTGTGGTGTTGGCAGTGGCGTGAGTCAAGTGCCTAGACATTTCTCCATATCTTTATTGAATTTGGTATGCTCCAGGTATTCTTTATTTGCCTCAGCAATTATAGATTGAAGGGAGAAAATGTCCTTTATCTTCTCTTTGGTAATTGACTCCTCTCTGAACAAGTCATCCTTGACAAATGTTCTGAACTGAGCTTTGATTTCTTGAAGAGAGAAGGGAATGCCTAAAATTTCATCTTGAAGTTGGCAGTGGATATCTTTAAAGGTAGATGAAACACAAGTTTTAAAAGACTCTCCTTCTGCCATACGTTCTTTAATTCTCCCAGTGCTTCTTCCAGAACCTTCATCTTCCATTCGACACTAAAAATCCATGCCTTTGACAAGTTATTCTTGGCATCATCAAATACATTGTTGACTAGCAGGATCTTCTCATCAGTTTGGCCCATTAGGTGGAGGTCTGTAATATAACTACTCCAGAGCTTTAGCTCTTTATCCATAGCTTTGATCGAGGAGGAGAGTTTCTACTACAAGTTGGCCACCTTCTCGTTGGCCTTGAAGGCTTCCTCAATGAAATTCAAGCCTGCTATAATCATGTCATCCACCATGGCCTCAATAGCCTTCCCATAAGTAGAATACTTATGTATGTCTTTGATGCTCTGAACTTCATCTTGGCTGAGAATCATGGGGGTGGAAGAGCAGCCAGTGGGGTAGGATCCAAAACCTTATCTTTGGCCAACAATGACTTGATAAAGTTGGAAAGAACTTGGTTCTATTCTTCCAACTATTCTATGGTCTGCTTTCCCTTCTCAACTCATTCAATAACCCTTGTTACCATTTCTGAAGGTTATGCACCTCACTCTCAGGAGTGGATTCTCCCATTGGGATCCTTGAAAGCTCTAAATCAGAGACCAAAAGATCATGCTCTGCCTTATCAGCCTTGGGCTTTACAACTTCTAGGAACTACTAGCCCTGAGCATCAGTTACTAACCTTGAAGTGGTCTTGGCTTTCTTTGTTGGAGGGGGAGGGAAAATACTCAACAAAGCTACCACATCAAAATTTGGCCCTGTTAGACGAGAAGAATATTTTCTCTTCTTGTTATCAACCAAGGGCTGCACCTAGGAAAAGGTAGAAGAAGAAGAGGAAGGAACAAGAGGCCCAAGAGCAAGTGAACTCATGGAAATCAGAGTATTAATCATTATTTCCTCTAGTAGAGAAGTACTTGAGACCTCAGGAACTTCCTCTGCATAGAAGAGTCTAGTATACTAGGAGGTTCAGTACTTGGCACTTCTTTTCCTTCTGCAATAGTGATTTCAAGAGCTCCTATAGGATCTATCACTTCACCATCATCACTCTCACTAAGAAAAATAATGTTCTCTGGTCCTGAAGGTAATTCTAAATGCTCAAGAAGAGATTCTTCCTCAATTGGTTCCTGTTTAACCTCTTTGATCTTCTTTTGATATACTTGAGTAGAAGGAGTAGATGACTCGGGATCTTTCATTGAGGAAGAATGAGGGGTTTGCTCAAGTACCTCGGTACTGGTTGTATGTGCTTCCTTCCCTGGTGTAGAGGTATCTCTGGAAGAAGATCCACCTTGATTCTTCTTGAGCTCACGAACCTTCCTATCAACCCAAACTTTAGTTCTTACAAGAATAGGGGCAATAATCTCAATCAAATCATCTCTCTCTTTTTTGTACCAATCCAGATCTTCTAAAGGAGTGTGTTTGATTGTTGTTTCATATTCAAAGGACTGTAAGTCCTCATCATCATCCTTAAATCCTTCAAGAACTTGGTAGAGATTGAGATCTCTAATTTTTATAGAGATAGTCTCATGTCATAGTGCCTTCTGTATGGCTTCAAAATAATCTACACAATCAGCCCAGTAATCCTCAGTATCTGGTTTGTGATGATAGTTTATCCTAAGGTTCTGATCAATAAACTTCTTCAGATCAAAAAAAGTTCTAGGTCTGAAGAAATGGATAGTGAGAGGAGTGATAGCCCTTTCTACATTTTGGGCATCCAAAGTTGTTTTACATGTATAGTTTCCCAAAGAGATAGGGAAATGCATACGGTGATCTTCTTGTCCCTGCAGGTTCTATGGAGTTTATCAAGTTGCCTGCACACTTCAACCAGAGCCATTTTATCATTGCAAAACATGGGGAGCTTGAGGGGTGTATTTTCATAGCCAGCCAACCTGATGTATGAAAACCTCCTGAATTGGATGAAGAAAGCCCCATACTTGGCTATCAGGTTCATAGCTTCATCAGAAAATATCCTAGCAGTGTCACCCTCTAAGAGTCTTACAATATACATGGTGAAAGCATCATTGACTCTTCTAAAATTATGATTGCTAGCTTCAAGGGTAAACTAAGGGCAGTATGCATAAATAGGATCATTCTTCTAGCCCTCCATGTAGGTGAAACTGAACCATTTCGGGATGCAGCCAGGGTATACATGAGATAAGAAGTCATATAGAACTTCTTAGTCTGCTGAACACTAGACAATTGCTCAGTCAAATTCATGCAAACAATTTCAGCCCAATTAATGTTCTACTTGCCCTCGCAGATGATATTTATAAAGGGGCACATCCAGAAGTGAAATTCATTGGTGGAAGGCAACCCCATGATACGGGTGAGAAAAATAATAAAATCAGACAACTCCTCATTAAAATCAACTCTGAATAATGCCTTGGAGAGTCAGGACACTCCCTTCTTAGGGTTCTTTAACCATGATTTTGCTATTCAGGCCTTGTATTTCTCACTATCTTGATCGAATAGGGTTTGAGCTTGAGCATGAGTGAGAACTATGGAATCTTTAGTCTCTGGAATGCGTAGGGTAGTAGCAATGGCGGCAACATCCAGTTTAGCAATTAATTCCCCATGCACATTAGTAAGTTCCTTGGTATCTAGGTTAAAATGGGCTCCACAAGCAAGCACAGTGTTAGCACACAATGACAGAGATAGGAAATCCAGCCACGTATGCAATTCCACTATCACTGATCATTTGTGCCATGGGAGCAGGATTAGAGCATGTTAGTCTACCCCAAAATCTCCAAAATCCAAGTGTCGAACCTCACTATCTCCAATATCAGGTACAAAGGTCTCAAGAGGTGACACATGTTCTTGACCTTGAAACTTGATCTTCATTTTTGCAACATGTAGGGGAATAGCCTTCCAAGATCAAAATTGTGATGAAAATGCAAAGGGATACAGGGCATGAGAAAACAAATTTAATGGAAAGGATTCAAGCAAGAGATGGCAAGCGAGAAATGTGACAAATGCATAGGGGATAGTCCCATTAAATAGCCATTTAGGAGAGAGAAGGTCATTAAATGTGCATTAAATTCACCTTACACCGACTCAAAAATATGAAAAGTGGGAAAAGCGAGAGAAAATTGGCTCGAGATGGTCTTTGGTACATTTGGGACATGAGGGACATGAAGACGCGATGCGGGAATGTGGGCCAAATGACCACAGGTGGTCCAGGGACTCAAAAATGTGAGGGACACAAAGATGCGATTTGGTCGATGCGCATGGTGTGGAAAATTCGTGAAAAAAAAGCACAGATGCATTTGGGACAGATGGGACAAAAGTATGCGAAGAACCCGATGTGGGTGATGCGAGTGATCAAGGAAATGGAAGTCTAGGAAAACTTGGTACAAATGGACCAAAAGTTTCTGATTAAGCCGTCAGTTAAGGATTTACGGGGAAATCAGCCGATCGGTGAATAGAAGGCATAGCAGTACTTGGGACATGAGGGACAAAAATGTCTGACAGACCCGCAAATCACCAAAATGACTCCAATAAATGTGAATTTTCACTATCTCCTCAAATTTTTACTTCACTAGAACATTACTAAAGGGTGTCAACTCAAAAAATTTCAAATTTCTGACTTTCAAAAGAGGGGAAATTTTGAGAGGACAACAACATGATAAGCACTAATCATTAAAACGATGTGCTTTCAACTAAATATTTCATAAAAAGAACTCTAATTTTAAGAAATAGTTAAAGCATTACAAAAAGATACATCATAAAGAAATAAAAGTCATGAAAGGAAGAACAAAGTGTTAAACCATATTATCATTAAGTAGAGATCTTGGTGTAATCAAAACAATGTTCATCCAATGATTTCATAAAGAATTATATCATATAAGTAATATTCCATCCAAATTACTTACCACATTTATACTATAGATATTTATAGTTCATCTCTTGATTCATTCTATCCAAATCAAAGAAAGATATTAACTCTAATAGTTCATAAAAATAGAATTATTTGTAAAGAAGCAATGATCCACAATACTCAGCATTACTTACTCCATCCTAAAATATCTAAGGCAAAGCTCATTCAATCTTTAAGACAAAATTTAGGATGAACCATCAACATCTTAAAGTAAGAGCTTCCTATTTAAGATACTACATCTAAATTCAAAGCCAAACTCTATCCTAAGTTTGGGTTAAGCATCAATGGGTTTGATAATGGACATTTTTATTTACATGCACCGGAATTGGTCACACATCACCATAATTAGATAGCTATCATCACATTAGTCAAGGAGAAGAATATAAAGATTTATACCGAAGAGAGAATGAATGACAAGATGGAAAGGAAACAACCTATATCTGCTTTAGAATTTGAAGAGGAAAATTTAGTGAATACCTTAACTCAGAAAATAGGAAAAGGATGTCAACAAACAGGGATGAGATAGGATCTCATTATTCCTTACTAAGAAGATGAATACAAATTGGAATTACAGAGCTGAGATAGATCCAACCAAGAAACGTTCACTCTAACAACCATTGTAACACGAATAATTGGTCGATACCGAATTGATATATACAACTGAAAATAGGAATTCAGAAACTGAAAGTGAGGTTTTCCCATCATATAATGGGAACATCCATTGTAGCACAGAAGCTACAACTACAAATGTTTAATAAAATGCCTTCTTTTATAAATAGTTTCCTAAGCAATAGAAGAATAACAACAACTAAACCTTAAATTCCTTCCAAACTTTAACAAATGAATAGCCTAGAAGTTATCTAATTTTCCCAAACAAAGAGAGACATAGCAGCATTGAAGTAAGTTATCTTCATGCAATCATGATTCCTTTTCAAGTGTCAAGACACATTAAAAAATGAAGATAAACGATTACAAGATTTGGCAATCCCAAGTTACATTCAAGCCAACCCATATCCCCTACTTCACAAGAATCAATGGAATGGGCTACAGGTTCAAGAAGGAAAGAACCCAACCCAAATTCAGCCACAAGGAAAAACAACAAAAATTAACATGACCCCAAGTCAGGTGCTCGAAGTTGAGCCTAAAAGGAGAGAGAAAAAACTAAAAAGTTCCAACATATTTCCTCAAGATAGTCAAGACTGAACTAATCCATAATTCAACTTAAATATCCCATTCCTATAGTATCATCTATATATCAAATTTAAATGTAAGGATCCAGTAAATCCAACAAGATGAACCGATAAGGTAATTCCGTAGAACAAAATCTCATTTCAAAAATATGCATAAACATTCAATAAGCCTTTCCCAAATCACAACAAAAGGATAACTATCAACCCTACTATCAGACAAATTGCAACAAGGATATTTGTTCAGACCTATAATCAAATAAGTCATCAAAAAATATTCTCACAAGTTACAGGAGCAAGCAACAAAATCAACGTCAAATAAGTTCAAGCAAAATCTAACATGATTTAATCAAATTTCAAATAAGGGAGAACCAAAACCCGAAACATAATTATTCCATAGCAGTGACTTCTACTATCTAACTTCAGAACAGTCCCACAAGAGTTCCCAGAATCAAATCATCTCAAACTCAGCAAAAGTAGAACATGTTACAATTGTTTTCCAACCAAAAACAACTCCCAAAACATTGAATCAGACTATCTATTTTAGCATAGTTTGAATAGATGTAATAATATTTGAAATCATCTCAAGCTCAACAGAAGGTAACACATTTCAAAATTTCACCCAATAAAAGAAACAAACCCAGCTCCTATCTTTATCAAACAGTGAACCCCTCTATTCCATTTTTACATAGTCAATGAAGTTCACAAAAATTTTCAACATTCTAGTTCAAACAATGGTTAAAGCATGATTCACTCATTTATCCAAACAGAACAATCTAGATCTTATTTCCTCAAACAATGAACCTAATCGAAGTATACGAAAAAATATACAAACATGAATTCAAGATAAGCATCACATAAGAACCCATCATTCCCCAAGAGTAGAGTTGTTTTAATGAAAACACTTAGGAAAAAGTAGAACAACTTAATGGGTAGAGCCTATCATGCCTGATAGAGCTTATCGATTTGTAGAAGATTTCCAGCCGAGCCTCCATAGTCTCTTCTTTTTCCCAAGCAATGTCAACAACTCCAATATTCCTACTTCCACGGGATCCAAAAATAGCTCAAGAATTCAAAAAAATGATGGATCAAAATTGGAATTGTTGGTTCGAAGAACCAAAAACCCCATGTAAAGAAAAAATTGAAATGAACCAAAGATCAAACAACCTTTCAAAAATCCACAATGCCTTTCTCCTAGGTGGTTTCTTTTCCATAATCGAGACCAATTAATGCGAAGGACTGTCAGTTTTCCCTCCTATCTCTCCTCGCCGCCACCATCTCTTGGACCCATGGAATATTGCCTAAGTATGAAGGTGCATAGGTGCACAAGGTCCCAGTTATGGAATGGCACATAAGGAAAAATCATGTAAGAGAAGGGTATAATGAAGCATATAGCACATGCAATGCATGAAAGGATCAGGACTTAGTCATTTTAGACATACGAGGAAGAACACGTGAAAAGAATGGCACGGTTACATGTGGATAAGATGCCATCCTGGCAACAGTTGGCCTAGGATGGAGCATGCTTGTGATGGAATCTTCTAGAAGAACATCATGGAATAAAGTGGAGAGCTCAGGCCTGGAGAAGCATGCTCACATGGAGGACCACATTCGGACACTTGGCATCGGATCTGAGGGCCTTTGGAGGATGGGTTGGTAGTCCAAGAAAGCTATAAATACAAGTGCTTATAGAGATAGAAATATAGATATACATATGCATAGAGAGATATACATATGGAGATATACATACAAGTATCCATATAGACACCTAGGGAGTGAGCGGAGCTCTGTAGAAATGTTGCGAGGACTCTGTCGGTGAATAGTTGTATTCAGGAGAGAATGCACTAGGCCTAGGGGTTGTAAATTTTCTTTTGGGTAGCTTAGCTACATTAAGTCCAGTGTAATGCATGACTACAATCTGCTTCTCTGCGACCCTCTGTAATGGTTCCATGGATGTAATAAGGTTACTTTGTTGATGCAAAATCATAGCACCCCGGATGTTGATCAGATTTCTAGGTTGATGTTTCGGGCATCCGGTGTGACTGCACAACATTGAAACCTTCCTCCAAGTGTGGGACTTGAAATAATGAGAAAGGAATCTCCAGAGAAGGATGGTTCCTATTCCTCTATTCAGATGCACACAAAAATGTAGAGGGTTTACTCAAAACCTAATCTAACTTGCCAAGGAGACAGGGTAAGAAGATGCATAAAAATAAACCTAAGCTAACAGAGGTGATGCACCGAGGAATGAAGAACATCTATCTTGACAATAGACATAGACCATTCACATGTGATGCAAGATCATGCACTGAGATAACAAAATTACTGATGAAAGACCAGGAGGATGCAAATGAACACAGAGAGGGTTGAGAATCATCCACAGACATGTATTACTTGCTCCAAATATTGATACAATACACTACAAAATTCCAAGAGGTAGAGTCGCATTACAGTTTCAAATGGGAGGTTCGAACTCCACAAATTCACCTGCCAAAGAGAAGAAGGGAGGGGCAAAACAGGAATGTTTGACCTTTAGAAAGAAGCCCCTCCTTACAATATATAGGAAGAATGAAAGAGGGAAGAGAGAGGAAATCCAGATCTACCCCAACCACTTATAGGTTGCATTTAACTCATCTTATTATGGCAGAAGTGGCGAATCCTGCCAAAATGATGGACTGTCTAGCAGAAACGGTGAACTGTCTGTTGTATTAAAGCTGGTTGTTGAAATGTCACTTCTGTCTATTATTATGTGCCAGAGGCGTTTCTCAATTTTCTCACTCTAAACTGAACCAAAATTCAATATTGACCCCAGAATCATGTAGAGAATTTTTCCAGATTTCCATTGATATAAAGAACGTGAAAATCTGAGCTCTGGGTCGAAAGATATGATCGTTTGAAGATTTAGGGCAAAAAACGGCCCAAAAATGGATCGGCGGGACAATATTTGAGTTTTTCCCACGCTCTGCCACTTGGATGACACGTGTCAGACTTTGATTCATCCACAGGTTCATTTTCTAAAAATTCCTTTCGGGCCTTTAAACTGGGACACATGGCACTACTTTATTGGTTCGGGCCTGAGGGGCGCACTTAGCAACTTTTTAACCTTTTGACACGTGACACATTTTGATTCGTTGGCATCTCTTTTGGATTTTCACGTCTTCCGCGTACTCTTGTCCCGGATGTCCCAAACTGTTTGGGAAAAATTCTTCCGAACCACCCGATCCGCGCTTCCTTGTCCCTCTTTGCGGCGAAGACACGTGGCGAGATTTGATTGGCTCTCGGCTCTTTCGTTTTTTGCGTCCCACGCGTACTTTTGTCCCGGTGTCCCAAACAAAAGTTCCCAATTTCAGCTGAACCGGCTGGTTCACGTCCTCCGCGTACTCTTGTCCCACTTGTCCCCGGTATGCTGGGACAAATTCTTCTGATTCACCCAATTCGGCTGGTTCACATTCGCGCGCGTACTTTTGGCCCAACTGCCCCCGGACAAAACTTGGTGATTTTGCACCTTCTACTGGTTCGCCCTTTCGCGTCCCATGCGTCCCGACGTCCCAATTGCTCCCGGATTGCTCGGGCGGATTTTTGGCGATTCGGGCCCCGACGTCCCAACTGTCCCTAGTGTTGCCTTAGTCGATTTTCTCTGTATTTCAGCCTCAAGCCTAGCTCTTTGCAACTTTTTCACATACTTTTAAAACGTTGGGTTTTCTTCTTGGACAGGAGGGTTAGAAAGAAACCGAGGGGACCCCAAAAACATGATTTCAGGCCTTGAATCATTCTACTTGCTCGGGACTAACAATCTGATGCATGTTATCAAAATTACCTTGGGGGAATTTTGGATAACGTTTTGGTGACTTTTCGGGGTCACCTGCCTGCTAGGTAGAAGATCAGTGGCCTTTTAACAATCCATTGGGCATGGAGTAATAACTTGAAGCCAACTTGATCTCTGATCCCGATCCTGATACCGCAACTCATTCTTCGAGAGCACTCTAAACTATAAAAATTCAACCTGAGAGTGACAAAACCTGTGCCAAAGCACTTAGGAAAAAGAAACCTAACTACAACAAGACAATGTGCATACGCACTTAGAGGAATTGAAATCTAGGCTAATATTTACAAGGGTAAACCTTTTCCTTTTTAGTAGCAATGTTTAAGATAGATTCCGTTAACTGGAATCGGGAGTTCTTCTCCATCCAATGCAGACAATTGGAAGGCATTACCACTTTTACATCTCGTGACCATGTAGGGGCCACTCCAAATGGCATCAAACTTGGAATGCCTTCCAAGTTTCACCCGATCTGCATCCCATTTCAGAACTAGGTCCCCCTCCTGGAAGGTCTTTGCTCCTGCCTTCTTGTCAAACCATCTTTTTACTAAGGTCTGATCCTTTTCAATCATCGAAATTGCATGTTCTCTTATTTCTTCCAATTCCATCAACTCTGCATACCTGGCCTCCATTGGTTTGAACTCAGACAACTCCAACTACTTCATGAGCTCCAATGCTGGAAATTCTAATGATATAGGCAATACTGCCTCTTTCCCATAGACCAATTTGTAGGGAGAACTACCTGTAGACCTCTTTGGTGTTATCCTGTCAGCCCATAATGCTGATTTTAGCTTGGTATGCCATGTCCTTTGGTTTTCATCTAGAGTTCTTCTGATGATCCTTAGCAACTTTTTGTTCGTGGACTCTGCCTGTCCATTACCCTGTGGGTAATAATTTGAAGAGGTGCTCAAATAGATTCCATTCTTGACAGCCCATTCTGTAATCTTGGAACCTATGAATGCTAATGCATTATCTGATATGATAGTGGCCGGCACACCAAACCTGGTCACTATTTCTTCATAAAAGTCTAGTATGTTAGACTCACTTGCCTCTTTGAGCGCTACTGCTTCATCCACTTGGTGAAATAGTCCGTCACCGTGAGAATCCACTTGTGGCCTTGGCTTGAGTTTCGGTTGATGACCTTGACGAATTCCAATCCCCATTGCATAAATGGTTGGTCAACCAAAATTGGGTGCAATGCAAGTCTTTAGTCTAGTCTTTCTTTTCCCATGAAAAGTGCACATTTCTTGCACTTTCTTATCCATGTATAACAATCATCACTTTGAACACCGTGGGAAAATAATACCCCGCCTTCATTATCTTGAGAGTTGTTACTCGTGGGGCGAAATGTCCTCTGGAATATCCATCGTGAAAATCTCGTAACACCCTCTCAATTTGACCTATCCCAATGCACCTCAGTAGAACTCCATTGATGTCTTTCTTAAACAAAACACCATCAACAAACACATATGGAATGGCTTGTAATCTAAAGTATCTCCTCTTCACTTTGCTCATTTTTGGAGGGCATAGGCCTATCTGTAGGAAGTGTATCATATTCTGAGTCCAACAGGGAGTGGGCACATCATCATTTTCCTATTCTTGACCATCCTGTAGTACCAAGACAGCCTCTCTTCCATTACCTGCTTCAACTTGCTGACTCAAGGCTAGTTGTTCGCATAGTCCCTTCCCACGTACTAGTTTGGTAACCTTAATCTTGATGTCATATTCCATGACACGGGTTATCCATCCTACACGTTT
Source organism: Taxus wallichiana var. yunnanensis (assembly GCA_018340775.1). Taxonomy (NCBI): domain Eukaryota; kingdom Viridiplantae; phylum Streptophyta; class Pinopsida; order Cupressales; family Taxaceae; genus Taxus; species Taxus wallichiana. The sequence continues at coordinate 124,263,893 of CM031234.1, read as the reverse complement.
CTCATTCAAATCCTTGTTTAGAAGGAAGTCCTTGACTCCCGCATGAGAGACCAATAATTGGATCTTGTTGTTTGAGACTAGGTGCTTGAATTTCTTTAAACTCCTGATCACTACAAGTACATGCTTTTCAATGAAAGAGTACCTAGTTTCGTATTCCTCCAAGCCTTGACTGAAGAAAGCAACTAGTTGTTCTAATCCTTCTTTGTTTTGTTGTGCCAGGATTGCAGAAATTGTGTCTCCACCACCAAAGGTGTATAGCATGAAACCCTTGGAGAAGTCTGGATTGACAAGAGTGGGAGCTTGAGATATAGCCTCTTTTATTGCCTCAAAACTTGCCTTGCCTTCAGATGTCCACTTAAATGCCATGCTCTTTTTTAACATCAGCATTATTAGCTTTACGAGAGCTATAAAGTTTGGAACAAACCTGCGAACAAAATTGATCCTTCCCAAGAAGCTTTGAAGAGCCTTCTTGTGACTTGGCAATGTCAACGCTCGAATTTCTTCAACTCTTTCTGGGTCAATTGTCAATCCCTCCTTTGAATCAATATGGCCTAGAAGCCTTCCCTCATGAGCCAGGAATATGCATTTTTGGGATTCAATGATACCCCAAATCTTCTACACCTCTGAAATACCTGTCTCAGATGAAAGAGGTGATCCACCGCATTTTGGAGAATACAAGTGATGTCATCAAGATATATCGAACTATTTTATTGATCACCCCTTGAATACCATATCCATTGCCCTTTATAAAGTGGTTCCAAAGCATTTGATAGGCCAAATGGCATCTTCTTGTAGGCATATGTGCCCCATTTTGTAGTGAAGGCCATCTTGAATTAATCTTCTTCCTTCACCATTATCTGATTGTAGCCTGAGTAGCCATCAAGTAGTGAAAACCTCTCGGAGCCAACCACAACTTGCAAGATTTGCTCCATGGAAGGGAGTGGGTAATGGTCCTTGAGAGAGGCTCTATTCAAGTCTCTGAAGTCAACACACAATCTGATCTCCCCACTCTTCTTTCTGACTGGAACTAAGTTGGCAACCCAACTAGAATGCTTGATTAGGAATATGATCCTTGACTCAATCAGCTTGTCCAATTCTTTTCTCATGAGAGGCTCCATGTGTGGGTTGACTGGTCTTTGTTTCTACCTGACAGGCTTAGTATTTGGATCCAATTCAATGGTATGCTAAGCTAAGTTGGGATTGAAACCTTTCAAGTCTTCATAGCTCCAAGAAAACACATCAGGGAACTCTTGACACATCTGTATGAACTCATACCTTTCTTGTTTAGTTGTCATCCTTCCAATTTGCAATGGTTTGTTCTCTTCTATAAAGATGGATACCGAATCCTCTCTCTTGACTTGAATGTTTGTTTTCTCCTTTCTAAACTGATCATTGGGATTAAAAATGGACTCTAAAGTGATAAGTCCTTGGGCAGCTTGTTAGTTCTCGGTTGTACCACTTGGTCACCATCTTGCTGTTCCAATTTTTCTTGATTCTTGATCGAGAACTCACTTCTTCTTACAAGAAATGGATGATTTGCTGGTCATTTTCAAACACTTACCAACCGACATTGTTATCGGCACCGAAGGCCTCACAATCAAGTGGATGTTTGGTTGTACCTTGTCTTGTTGAATGCTTTCCACAATGTCAAAGGCTGCCCTTATTGCTGCAAGCTTTGCCTGCCACTTGATTCTATTTCCTAGGAATGGATCGATGCCAAAACCCTCAAAATCTTCCATGAGGTCCCACACCCTGTTCTTGTAGCACTTGAGTAGATCATTCTTGGCAGCATGTTGTCCCTTGACCTGATTTACAATCAATTCACTGTCCCCAAAGACTTGCAAGTTCTTTATTTTCTTCTTGATTGCCCAATGCATCCCTTGCACCAAGGCTTCATATTCAGCAGTGTTATTGGAGCATGTAAACTGAAATCTAAAAGTTGAATAGTACTTTACTCCTTGAGGTGAAACAAGCATGGCTCCACCTCCTGCACCTTGTCTACTCCTTGATCCATTAAGGAATAGCTGCCATACCTCATTGTCATCCTTGTGGTTTGGCTCGGTGATGCTAGGAATAGGTTGATTTTCTTCGTGTATACAATAGACTCCTAGCTCAGATTCTTCCACTTCTTGATAAGGATCAAATGCATGTATCTTGTTTTCCCATTCATCAAGAGTTAGATCCGAGATGCTTCCAACCTTGGTGTCAGCCTCATCAGTGCTTGGGTGATCTTCTTGATCAAATGCTGAGAAATTGGCATTAATCTGACTTGGAGTGTAAGGCTCAATATGGAAGTTTGCAATAGGTTCTGACCTGATTGTAGCTTTGGTTCCATACCTCATTCTAAACAACATGTGTGACCAATCAGCAGAAAGATAGCCTCCAATTTTGGCTGTGAAGTCTCTTGACAAACATAGGGCAAAGAGTGGTGGAAGGTCTATGACTGATACATCTTGTAAAACAACAACGTTTGGACATGCATGCAAGGTAAGACTCAAGTTTTTAATCACTCCAATTGTTGCTACTGCTGTCCCATCTAGCTGCACTACCCCCTTTGATATAACTTCATACTAGAGCCCTAGCTAATCAGCTATTTGTTTAGGCATTACTGAGCTATTTGCCCCAGAGTCTATCATGCAATTGTGCACTAGCTGATTTCCAATGATCAATGAAACATAGAAAGGAGGAGGTTTCAAAATTTTACCTTGTTGTCCTCCATGATTTCCCTCAGGCTGGGCAGCATTTGTAAGTACCTTCTCTTGCCTTTGGACCTGTTGATTTGAAGTTGACCAGTCCTTCATGGCAGCTTGTAGCAGATCTCTTTGGCCTGGGATAGATAGGGATTCCCACATTGATATATTGACATTTGTCTTCTTCATCTGATCAATGATACTGAATGGTGATGAAGGATCTCTTTGTTGTCCCTTGGTTTGCACATTCACTCCTTGCATGTGGGCAGCAACAACTGGTATTTGAGTTGGCCTAGGGGCTGTTCTTGGCTGCCCTTGTGCATTTGAAATTGGATTTTGCTTGCCAATCATTTGTGGAGCCATGGAAGGTTGTGGATTGGTTGGGGCTAATGGCTATTCTTCACCCAAATTCCTCCTTTTCGACCTTGTGTTGGCTGCAACACCTTGAGAAACTGCCTGGTTCATGCCACAAAAATCCTCTGCTTGCCAATTTACCAATGTGGTGTCATTTGGGGCTGATTGCTGTTGGAATGTTTCTTGTTGTTGGTTGTTTTCTTGACTGCTCTCACCCTCCACACCAGTAGTTGTCACCATTAATGCTTGAGTCAAAGCACCATTGAAGCACATGGATTGATTATGAGGCTCATTGCATGGAAAACACCAATCATACTCCTGGGCAATGTTGTTTTGTGTTGGCACCAATGCCTTAGAGGTAGATATGGCATTTGGATTATAGGGCTGAAATGGTCTATTGGCAGGAGGCCTTGTTTGATTCATATTTGCAAGCTGGATTAGGTGGCCTTTGTGGTTGGTATGGCTACCTTTTAGGCTGAGCTTGGGGTTGATAAGAAGGTCTAAAACCTTGGGCCTGCTGCCTTTTGAGAGTAACCAGCTCATTGCCTAGGTTTTGCAATTGCTTCATGACTTCTTGAAGCTCATTTGGGGCACTTGGAGATGAAGTGGAAGCTTCATTTGAACTTTGATTTCTAGGAGTGGGAGAAGGAGCCAAATTAGGTGCTTGATTGGTGTTTGGACTCTCTAAACTTGGAAACAATGGCATGGGAGGTCTAGGGGAAAGTTTGCCAGCTTGGATCAAACAATTTTCAGCCCTAATGGCAATGCTATAAGCCATAGGGATAGTTATGCCTCCCATGGACTAAATCAACATAGAAATATCAGAATTTAGAGCTTTAAGATAGTAGAGAAAAGCACCTTCTGCTGTTGGCCTGACTGCCACTGGAATTCTCTCCCAAGTCTTTTGAAATCTGAAGTTAAAATTGGTCAGCTGCTCATTAGGAGCTCTCTTGATGGTTGTCAGCTGCTCCAAAAGAGACAAGTTGTCTCCCTTTTCTCCAAATTGCTCATGAAGTGCTATACATAGCTGATTCCAATTTGTGATAGAACCAGCTCCAAGGCTCCTAAACCATTGCAATGCTTTACCCTTGAATGAAGATGCCAATAACTTGACAACCACTTGCATCTCATTGATTTCATGGATTGCACAAAGGTTAGCAATATCTTTAACATGATCACCTGGAGTAGTCTGATTTTCTCCAGTGAAGTAGGGAATGTTCTTCAAGGCTGCAATAGGAATTGGATGTTGTGCATTGAGGGCAAGTGGGTTGCTTCCTGTGAAGTTGACATAGGGGTTGTTTTGTGCCATTCTAATTGGTCTTAAAACCCTTGTTGAATGAATGAAAGGCCTACCAGGTGGAGGAGTTGAGAGAGTTCTATTTAGTGGAGATGGAGACCTTTGAATCCTTCTTCCTCTTTTCCTTCTTCTTGGAGATAATTGAAGGTATTCAAATAGCACTTCTTCTTCTCCAACTCTTGACCTTGTGGTGACTCTTCTCATGGGTTTTCGTGCCTGCACTGCTGCTGAAACCAGTTGATTCTTCCCTTGGAGTCACCGGATATGCAAATAATAGCTCTTTTTCAAGAAAGAAAATTGCAGCAGATGCACATCAACTTCGCTGCGATAAAAATGAGACCTCAAAGTGTCCCACCAGGCGTGCCAAAACTGTTGAAGAAAAATCACAGCACCCCTGGATGTTGATCAGATTTCTAGGTTGATGTTTGGGCATCCGGTGTGATCTGCACAACATTGAAACCTTCCTCCAAGTGTGGGACTTGCAAGAATGAGAAAGGAATCTCCAGAGAAGGCTGGTTCCTATTCCTCTGTTTAGATGCACACAAAAATGCAGAGGGTTTACTCAAAACCTAATCTAACTTGCCAAGGAGACAGGGTAAGAAGATGCATAAAAATAAACCTAAGCTAACATAGGTGATGCACCAAGGAATGAAGAACACCTATCTTTCCAATAGACACGAGACCATTCAAATGTGATGCAAGATCATGCCTGAGATAACAAAATTTACAAAGTGAAAGACCAAGAGGATACAAATGAACACAAAGATGGTTGAGAATCATCCATAGACATGTATTACTTACTCCAAAGATTGATACAATACACTAAAAATGCCAAGAGGTAGAGTCACATTAGAGTTTCAAATGGGAGGTTCGAACTCCAAAAATTTTCGCCAAGGAGAAGAGGGGGGCAAAACAGAATGTTCGACCTTTAGAAAGAAGCCCCTCCTTACAATATATAGGAAGAATGAGAGAGGGAAGAGAGAGGAAATCCAGATCTACCCCAACCACTTCTAGGTTGCATTTAACTCATCTCATTATGGCAGAAGTGGTGAATCCTGGCAAAATAGCGGGACTGCCAGCAGAAAAGCAGCGAAATGTCCGTCATTGTATTAAAGCTGGTTGTTGAAACGTCACTTCTATCTATTATTACGTGCCAGAGGTGTTTCTCAATTTTCTCACTCCAAACTAAACCAAAATGCAATATTGACCCCATAATTGTGCAGATAATTTCACCAACTTTCCATTGATATAAAGAACGTGAAAATCGAGCTTTGGGTCGAAAGATATGATCGTTTGAAGATTTAGGGCAAAAACGGCCCAAAAACGGATCGGCGGGAAAATATTTGAGTTTTTCCCACGCTCTACCACTTGGATGACACGTGTTGGACTCTGATTCATCCACGGGTTCATTCTCTGAAAATTCCTTTCGGGCCTTTAAACTTGGACACGTGGCACTATTTTATTGGTTCGGGCCTGAGGGGCGCACTTAGCAACTTTTCAACCTTTTGACACGTGGCACGTTTTGATTCGTTGGCGGCTCTTTCAGATTTTCACATCTTCTACGTACTCTTGGCCCGGATGTCCCAAACTGTCTGGGACAAATTCTTCCGAACTTCCCGATCCATGCTTCCTTGTCCCTCTTTGCGGCGAAGACACGTGGCGAGATTTGATTGGCTCTTGGCTCTTTCAGATTTTCGCGTCCCGCACGTACTTTTGTCCCGGGTGTCCCAGACGAAAGTTCCCTGTTTTGGCCGAACCGGCCGGTTCAAGGCGTCCTCTGCGTAATCTTGTCCCACTTGTCCTAGACTATCTGGGAAAAATTCTTCTGATTCACCTGATTCGGGTCGGTTCACGTCCGCCGCGTACTTTGGCCCAATCCTGTCCTGACAAAACTTGGCGATTTTTACACCTTCACCGGTTCGCCTTTCACGTCCCACGCATCCGGTGTCCCAATTACTCCCACACCGCTTGGTCGCTTTTTGGCCGATTCGGGCCCCGACGTCCCAATTGTCCCTAGTGTTGCCTTAGTTGATTTTCTCTGTATTTCGGCCTCAAGCCTGGCTCTTTGCAACTTTTTCACATACTTTTAAAATGTTGGGTTTTCTTCTTGGACAGGAGGGTTAGGAAGAAGGCGAGGAGACCCAGAAATGTGATTTCAAGGCTTGAATCATTCTACTTGCTCGGGACTAACAACTCGATGCATGTTTATCAAAATTACCTTTGGGGGATTTTTGATAACAGTGTATTGCCATAATATATACATGAATATCAATGATTATGATGCATGTTTCTCTCTTATGAGTTTTCTTTCCTTTCATGCTAAGTATGAATGCTTGTATGTTTCTTTCTATCACAATACGTGTTATGGATTCTGTTAAACACTCAATCTGAAGTGACTACAAGGATCTAGAGGCCATTCTGAGCCCTATGGTTCTTGTATGTCTTAAAATTCCCTTCTAAAATCTCTTACACTAATCATAGATGATGTTTCCCACTAAACTCACATAAAAGAGAGACTCGGTACTTGCGTGTGCCTCAGGTGAATGCTTAGATTTCACTGGGTGATAGGCCAGCACGCATAGGGTTCCTTTATTTTGTGATAGGATTAAAAATGAATACATTTCAGTTCCATTGTTGAGACCTCTTTTCGAAGTTGTAGTGGGATTTATCATACATCATGATTTGTGTAATGAGTAACAATAGAGCGGTTAACATTGGAAAATGTTGAATCATGGTTCAAGAGCATGGAGGATGAATTTTCTCAAAGATTCAGCAATGGACATGAGTTTAATGCACATAGATGGGTAGAACAGAATCTCTACCACGATCTGTATAAAATTATTTTCTAATTTTTCCCTATGGAACTGTATGAATGGCTCTCAGCCTACGCATCTAGATCAATTTAGCATTGTAGATCGCATGTGTGGACCCAAGAAGAGTACTTAAGGCTACAGGATGTAGATCTGATGTGGACCCGTGTTGTGGATCATTGATGGAAAGGAGTATTGGCTAGTTACACTGGAGTATGCCATTTTAACATATTCTTGTCCAGAGGTTGTTGAGTTTGAGTTTCGAGGAGCCAAGAGGATCATTTTTGCATGTTGTCCCTCCGGATTTGAAGATCTTGATGATTACCATGAGTTTAGAGGCTTTCCCAATGGTGGCTAAACCACTCTAAGTGTTGGGCGAGGAAGCTAAGGTGGAGGAAGATGGCAGATGTTGCCATGGAGAAAGAAAGGGAGGAGAGATGACTCAAGTATGGTGAAGCACATGAAAGGGAGATTTCAGATGACACGAGGTTATAGGTGTGATCAATTTATGGTGTTAGACGTTGTGGGAAGGATTTGAGTTTCACGTTGAGGACGTGGAGCCCGAGCGGTCTCGTGTGACCCCATCTTGGCAAGCGCGTGAGAGAAACCTCTTCGACTTCTGATGAGAGTTTGTCGCGTGGAGAAAGAAGAACCGTTGGCGTGCATCTGAGCCCACCTAGTAACTAGACCATGGCGATTGGTTTTCCATATCAGGGGAATAATACTACTAATCTAGTTGATTATATTAGAGGTGATCATTCTACACCCATGAGGTATAATTTCTCATTTTTTACTTATATGTCTATAAACACCAACCTAGTTTTAGGACTTTTCAGGAAAGGTATAGGCACACAAGTATTTGGTCTCGCATCTGGAAGTGGTGTGGGGTATACTATTAGCAGTGGGGCATTGTCGCACACCATAGGCACGTAACTCAGTGGAACTATGGGAACCCTTGGCATGACCACTTCAAGACCTGGTGGGCCTAGTGGATCTGGTGGTTCAGGAGGAGTAGGAGCTAGTGGGTCTGGTGGATCTAGTTGTTTAGGACCTGTTGGGCTTGGTGGATCTAGTTGTTTAGGACCTGTTGGGCTTGGTGGATCTAGTAGTTTAGGACCTGGTCGATCAGGCGGTGGAGGAAACACATGTGGAAACCAAGGATCTGGTAGAGGAGGATTTGGACCCCAACCACCCCCAAAAATTTTCTTTGAAATGTCTCTACATTTGCATGATTATAGAGGTATTGGGGATTCATGGAACATGTTCACAAGTGTGAACTGCTATGGCGTGTGAAGGGTGTCACAACCCTATAACGGAAGGCTAGTCAATTTGTAACCACGTTGCAAGGGCGTGCACATAGCTAGTATAGGAAGTATGACCCTCATCAAACTGTAGTGTATTATACTGCCTTAAATAATGCATTCTTGGTAGATTTCCACATTCCTCAGTTTGAGCTGAAGAGCATCAGCGCTTTGAAGGAGATTCAGTAAGGAATGGTAGAGAGTGTGCGGGAGTATGATGCATGCTTTAAAACTCTCTTGTCTAAATTTTCATATGATATTCACCCTTCACAACATGTGCAATGGTTTGTTTGAGGGTTGATCACCCCTTTTCGAAGGGCCTTGTCTCATAAAAATTTTATAGACCCACCCGCGAGGCATTTTTGCTGCTCTTCACACCAAGGCTATTGGTAGTGTTGATACTAGCATTAGCCCATTCTTGGAGGCCCAGATTGCTGCTATGGCCAAGCAGTTGGAAAAATTGTCTGTGAACTCAGCCCATGAGACTTGCAGTGGTTTGTGGTGCACAAATTGTGAGATAGAGGGGCACATTAAGGATAATTTCCCCGGAGAATAGTATGCACTATGGTGGTAGAGTGTGAGATTTGTCATGGGGACCATGATGCAAGTAGATGTCCCTTGCTACAACACGTAATCAAGAATAATGTATCTTGTTATTTCAATATTTTCACTTCTATAACCCATGATACTAAGGACTGTATGCTTATTGATCAAATCCATGAGGCCATCGATCATGGGGTGTGCCAAACCAACGTTGCAAGTAGTTCCAAGGGAAATGATCACCATTATGAGGAGCGCGCAGATGGAGGTGCACGTGGAAGTGGTTTTTGAGGAGGATTATGTGGTTATGGTAACTACAGAGGAGGAAGGAGTGAGTTCCCATGTTAAACCTATTTCAACTGTGGATCTACATAGCATTGCAAACGTGAATGCCCAGACCTATTACAGAGCTCGTGGTGTGGAAAAAGCATAAGCATGAGGAGTTCCCAAAATTGTTTGAGCATATGAATTAGCAGCATTGGAAGGACAAGGGCACTACAATGGTTAGTATTAAGAAGGTGGACATATAGTGGATGCCTCAGGTAACATGGGATGTAGGTTTGGAACTTGTCTTGGTAACAAGGGCAGAAGCCACATGTGCAAGAGAGGTACCAAGATAGAAGAACCTAGTTTCAAGGGAGGAGGTCATTCATGGAAAGTATCCAGACCCCACGCATCAAAAGGAGATATATCAGGACATCATGGATGTTATTCGAAGCTTACAAGGGTAGATCTGGTTTCTAAAGGAGTAACCCGGGGAAGGAGGTACAAGGAAGGAGGGTCAAGGTGCAAAAGGATGACCTGTATGAGGTTAATGAGGTGTGTAAAATGCTAAGGTAGGAGAATATCATTCCCTTGTTAGGATCATGGTTAAGAGAGAAGGTACCACGCACTAAAGGAGAGTGCAAGAGATAGGTATTACACGTAAACCTTCCCCCTCACAACCTCGACTATGACAAGGATATTACATTGAATGTAGTTGTAGATGGATGACTCCTCAGCAATATCCTCATTGACACAAGTGTGGAGATTAACGTTCTAACTTTGGATGCATGGCATCATATGGGTATGGATCTTCAAATGTGTTGTATATGGCAAACGAGACTAAGGCAATGCCGATCGGTGTCTTAAAGGATGCAGCTATTACTATCTAGGGAGCCAAGTTTACTAGGGACTTCAAAGTCTTGGTGCTCACCGAGGCGGACAATTTCCCAACACTACTTAGGCACCCTTGGTGTTACAAGAACAATGCAAACCTTTAATTCAACAAAGGGTACATCACCTTCGACAACAAGGAGGAATGGTTCATTATACCCCTGGTTGATGGGAAGTCAGCACCCTATATTGAACCATTGGGGGAATAATTTTTGGACAAGATATATGTGTACTCAATCGAGACCCACGAGATGATACACCCTACTAACAGGTTATCCAGTTTGAAGATGCTCACCATAACAAATACAGCGTTATCCAGTTTGAAGATGCTCAGTCAGTGAGTGATACCACCAGTCTAGCATGTGAAAATTAGGTGCATGGGACTTATGAATTAATGGGATGGCAGTTGAGAGGGTCGGTGACCAAGGTAACAAAGGCGTGCATGGTTAGGCACCTTAGAGGAAAAGAACTACCCAAGTATTTAGGAGGAGCCTTCCTTGAGATATTTCTGCAGGAGGTGGAAGCTCAGTGGAAGAATGAGAAGGAATGAAGAGGGATGTTAAGTTATGTCTTGCTTGGCACAACAACTCGGTGGTGGGCTACACATTAGGAGAGCCTTTTAGAGTGGTGTGAGGTAAGAATTTCTCTCTCTGTCAGATTTTCTAGGAGTAATGTACCCACCATCATCAAGGAGTACCATGGGAAGGATCCTACCTCTTTCCATATCTAGGAGTGTGAACGGGTGCAGAGAAGGTGCGGAAGCTTTGCCACCATCCCTCTAGGTGCACAAGTTGTATTCTACACTACAGGGTTGCACACATGCATGGTATATTCATTCAGAGACATGCCACCAGAAAAGGAATTGGCAAGAGTCATGCGGTGACCTTATTCAAACCTTTGAGTATCAGAGTACCAAACCATTGGTTGATAAGGCCTTACAGGGTATCAAGCACCTTACCATGGGGGATAGTGCTAGGATGGAAGATAGGCTATTGGAATTACTAGGTGAACCAAGATTGGGGGTGCGCTTTGAAGAAGAAGTAGAGGAAACAGAAGAGTTACAACTTGAGTGTGCATGTTTGGAAAAATAAAAAGGAAAGTTGGTGTATGTGATTGATGGAGAGGAATCGAAAGCTTAGATGTTAGCCATTATGTAGGGATGTGTGAGGTAGTAGATAGTGCAAATACTCACACGTGCACCTACAATGAGCCCTTAAAGATGAAGAAGGTTAACATCGGTTCACGAGAAGAACTTAAGGAATCTATTATTGGAGATTACTGGTCGGAGAAGGAAATATCTAAGATCATTTATCAGTTGCATGAATTTGAGGATTTATTCCCACACGGGTACCATAAGCTCAAAGGCATTCACCATTCCTTTGGGGAGATGAAGATAAAACTAAAGGATGGTGTGCACCGATTAGGAAAAGGCCTTACCGGATGAATCCCAATTTACGCATGAAGATTAAGGAGGAGATAGACAAAATGATAGCCTCTGGGATCATTGAGGTAGTGGAAGAATCATAGTGGATAAGTCCGATGGTAATCAGCATCAAGAAGGATGGGTGGATTAGGATCTATGTGGATTATAGGGAATTGAACGTAGTTTGTGTCATTGATCCCTTTTCACCCCCTTCACTGAAGAAATTTTGGAAGGAGTCACTATATGTAAAATCTATTCCTTTACGGATGGATTTTTAGGGTACCACCAAGTTGGGATTGCAAAGGAGGAATGAGAGAAGACAACCTTTGCCACCGAGTGGGGAAGTTTTACATATATGGTCATGCCCTTTGGGTTGAAGAATGTGCCTACTATCTTTTCATGCATAGTGGTGCAAGAATTCCAGGACTTCATCCATAAGTTTCTTCAGGTCTATTTGGATGATTTGATAGTATATGGTCATGTTAAAGACCATTTTGATAATTTAAGGTTAATGTTTGAGAGGTGTAGGTAGTTGAGGATATCCCACAACATTAATAAATGTGTGTTTTTACACCCTTTGGGACTTTATTGGGGCATATCATATGTAAGGAGGGCTTGCTAGTAGATCCCGCTAAAGTTGTAGTTATTGTGGGGTTAAGGGAGCCTACTAGCTAGAGCACAGTGTGTGGATTCCTTGGGCATATGGGATATTACAGAAATTTATTAAAGGATATGGCAAGATCACCACTCCTTTAGAAGAGTTTCTTAGACATAAAAGTTCCTTCCATTGGGAAGAGGCGCAACAAAGGGCATTTGATACATTAAAATATAGGCTTGTCACCACACCTATATTACATTTTCCCTCTTGGGAAAATCCCTTTCATGTCCATGTAGATGCCTCAGGGACCACCATTGGAGCAAAGTGCTTCCACACCGGTGAATGGATTGTTGATCATCCTCTATGTTTTGTAAAGGGAAGTCGACACCAGCAGCAGAGCAATTATACCACAACTAAGCACGAGGCATTGTCAATTATCTACATGCTTTTCAAGTTTAGATAGTATCGGTGGCAACATACTTTGTGTTGTATACCGACCACATGGCATTAAAATATTTTGTGAACAAGCCCGTCCTATAAGGGCGTATATGTCGGTGAGTGTTGTTGTTTCAAGAATTTGAATTCGTCATTGTAGTAAATCTAGAAAAAGTAATTATGGGCCTAATCATCTGTAAAGATTTGATTTAGGGGAGGATGCACATAGTATTGAGGAAACAATGTCATATGTGTAACTATTTAGGTTGTGGTGCATGCCCTTAGACTTGGAAGAGATTTCAGTATTTTTAAAGGAAGGTGTGGCACCAAAAGGAATGAAGACTTTAGAGAAAAAGTAGTTGGCCATACACATCGCACCCTACATGTTAATTAGTGGAGACTTATACAAGTTGGGACGTGATGAAGTTTTACGCAGGTGTGTATTAGAGCATGAATGTCTGGCCATTATGGAGGAAGTGCGAAGGAGGGCATTACGCAGGTGATGTCACCGCATGTAAGATATTAATGGAAGGTTTGTGGTGGGAAACCCTGTACAAGGATTGTAGAGACTATTGTAAAGCGTGTGACCATTGTCAGTGCCTTGGAAAACTAGGAAGGAGAGATGAAATTCCTTTGTGCCCTATCCCTAGCATGGAGCCTTTTGAAAAATGGGCAATAGACTTTGTAGGACCTATTGCACCAACAAGTGTGTAGGACTAGGTCACGTTATGTCATCACTTGCACGGATTACCTGACAAGGTGGGCTAGAGGCAACTCCGACTAAATATTACATAGCAGCAACAGTGGTAAGGTTCTTGTGGGAGAACATTATCACGAGGTATGGATGCCCATTGAGTTTGACCAGCGATAGGGGTACGCATTTCTTGAATGAGACCGTGAGGATCCTATTATCAAATTTCATTATAGCTCATCACAAGACTACATCCTATCACCCACAAGCAAATGGAACCACATAAGCATTCAAAAAAATATTGAGTCATACCCTAACCAAAATTTATGATGTCGAAGATAAGATTGGGATGACAAAGTATCAATGATATTGTGGGCTTACAGACAATGTATAAAAGGTTAAACAAATCCAAACCTTTTTAGTTGGTGTTTGGCATGAAATTTTTCTTGCCGGTTGAATTTATGTTACCTTATTTGCAAATAGCATGCGCAGGAGGGTTAGCCAATGAATGAGGCTTTGGAAGAAAGGATTGATGAGTTAATGAAACTGGATGAGAGACGATCACTCACCAGTGGAGCCAAACAATAGAAAAATTAAAGTAGAAGGCTTGGCATGATCGCCACATTAGAAACAAGAAGTTTGAGGTTAGGCAGATGGTGTTACTATATGATTCTAAGTTTATGCACCATCTGGGAAGTTAAAAGTCCATTGGTTGGGTCCTTACACAATCTCGTACATCCTTGATTCGGGCACATGCCAGTTATAAGCACTAGATGGGACGAAGTTTCCTAGACACTTCAATGGGAGTAGGCTGAAGCCCTACTATAAATAACTCTTCTTAGTGTTTGTAAATAAGGCAGTTTTGCTAGTTAGTTTAGAAGTTTCCTTTATGCATTTCCCTTTCTTGTGTTTATCTTTCGCGGCGTTGTTTTGTTTTGTGCCTTAGGCACTGGTAACCTTATTACTATTTTGGAGAATTTGTGAGTGCGCATAGGACCATGCATCATTTTAAGTGTGGGGTGGAGAAATGTGAAGGAGTGCATGATTAGATTACCAAGAAATTTGTGTTGAATGGCCCGGTTGAAAGAGGTGTATGAGGAGAAAATATGGAAGAAGAATGGTTGGTGTCAGGATAAAGCTACTTGTAGATCCCACGTACTAAGGAGGAGAATGCACATTTAAGAAACATGAGGTAGGTAAGAGAAAGAATCAGGATAGAAGAAGTGCCTTCGGTGTGGGTTACGCATGTGCAAGATTCTCCTATCATGTTGGATTGGTTTCATGCCAGAAGGTTGGAGGAGTTTTCACACAAATAAGGCATGTGAGTGAAAGTGCTGAAGATGGGATTTGTTTGAAAAATCCACATTAAATGAAAAAAGTATGGTGGTAGGTGAAGTAGCATTTAATGTTCAAAAAGAGAAAAACTATAAGTAAAGGGTCAAGGCACTTTCATTTTCACTTTGTGAAATAGAGAAAGGAGCGAGTTTTATAAACTAGGGTTTCCAGATTCAATCGTGTAAAGAAAGATCTGTGAGATTGAAGCGTGAGCAGCTAGTTTGAGTTTGCAAACTAGAAGGAAGGGGTTACACGGGTGTGAAAAGAGTTGTGAGGAGGTGTTGTCTTGTGGAAATTTTATCCCAGTTAGGGTTCGACAAACTAGGGCATGGGTTCAAGAGATTTATATCATGGATTTGAGATCAGAGGTTGGAAGAAGTAGGAGACAGAAGTAACAAGGAGGGAGTGGAGTGATAAGAAGACCTTGACAATGGCACCCAAGAAAGGAAAGGGCAAGGCCAAGGCCAAACAACAAGAACCCGACGTAAACACAAATGAAGAATGGTATGCGGAGATGCAATACCCAGATGGAGTGATGATGGGTAAGGAGTGGGAATCCCACCTGAGAAATGTGCCTGTAAGTGATTATAACCACCAAACAAACACGATAGAGAAGGATATGGCACTGGAATTAGTGAATCTCATAAGTAAATGAACACCAGAGGGCTTGCCAATCTACAATGATGACATTAAGGTCAAAATGGAGAAGGCAAGGTTATTGCAACTCTATGAGTTGCCCTACTTTGGAAAACTAGAGTGCCTATATCAATGGTTAATGTCATGGGTACATGAAAATTATTTCCACTTTGCAGGGTGCAAGTTGCACATCACTCCCTAGCTTATCTCTCAATTCACAGGCCTTATATGTGAAGGAGACAGCTTAGAGAATGACCTGAGCGATAAGGAGGCAATTTAGGAGACCATAAATGAATATTACGTGTAAGAAGGGGCCAAGATACTATGAAATTTCAAACATCAAGGACCCCGTGATGAAAATGTTTGTGCATCATCGGTAATAAAGCTGAATGACCAAGAGAGATAGACCCAGATCAATAAGCCTTGGTTTCATGTTTGCAGAAAAATTACAGAAGGCACTATATACAACTTGTTTGCTTACATTGTGGAGGATATTATCAGTTACATGAAGGAGGGGGATAGAATCCTCTTTGGAAATGTCCTCCTAACCATTGTATTTTCAGAAATTGGAGTTCCTAATGCACCATAAAATTGTGTATGGGAGTACCCCGCCGAGGATCCTTCACCCACGAAGAGATTCGAGAAGTATGCCTGTGACACAATGATAGCACCCCACAAGGCACGACTAGAGAAATGATATACATGCCTAAGGAACGTGTTTGGGGCAAAGTGGAGAATCCTTGAACAACTCCCAGCAGCCATTGAAGGGGAAGTTGAATTCGTTGTTTATCAACATTTCTGCTTAGGTAGGTTTAGGTGATAGATGATTCATGGAGCCCTTGGTGCAAACTTCCTTTCGTGTTCACTGCTCAATACTTCCAAGCGGGAGTAAATAGATTTAAGGAATCAAAAATCTGAAGCTAGAACTAGGTAGTTTGGACCGGGAGCATAGGGAGATGCAGAAAATATTAAACTACCCGGTGGCAAGCATGTGTACGTAGAAAGGTACGTGTCGCATGAGGTCTAGATGACAAGGTCGATAACACTACCCATTGTAGGAGGATCCATGACATGCATATACCTCCGTATAAAGCCAAAGTTTGAAAAGGGCACGAACTGGAGAACAAGGTCTCTATACGAGGATCTCATGGAGAGGAAGAATCCGCGCCCAAGAAGAGGGGAAGAGAAGATGAAGCACCAAGTGTGTAGATTGCTCAAATAGTGAGCATGCCAATAACAAGCACCAAGCCAAGCACTTACATGCGGAGGAAAAATTCCCCGATGAAGGAGAAGACACCAGAAGTAGAGGCACCTAGGAAACCACTCACCAAGGAAGAGTCACCTGAGGAAGAAGAAGAGGCTGAATCCCCCATCAAGGAGACACCTCTCAGGAAAAAGCAGAGGGTGGAAGAGGAAGCTGACTCGGAGGAGACCGACAACTTGGAGAAGTACATGGGTAAAAGAGAAGGCGAGAGTGAAGAAGATGATAGCAAGGAAGAAGAGCCTGAGAAGGACTAGGAGCCACATGTGTTCAGCATGTACAACTCGGGAGAAGAGAGTAGGGAAGAGAAGTAGGAGTTCATATTCACATGGCGTAAGGGTGCACATGATGAGGAAGGCACCGAAGATATGGAAAGGAATGAGGAGGTTGGTAGGGAAAAATAGGGGCTATAAGCTTCACAAAGGAGTAGATCACTGAGGTGGTGGAGAGAGAAGCAAAGAGAATGCTCAAGGCCCTAGTAGACCAAGAGTTAGAGCATAACGCTGACATAGTGCTAGAGGAAGGAGAGGAAAACACTGATAAGGAGCATGGAAGCATGGGAGGAGGTCCCACTCTAATAGTGAGTTTTCCCAAAGGTGCGCACTCGGGTAGGAGAGCCCTCAATACAGAACAAAGACAAGTAATGGGCTACATTAATGACTCAAGGAAGGTACTACGCGCATGGTTCAAAGCACGGTACCCACAGAAAGGCTTTTAGCCATGGGGTCATTTGAGAAGGAGGGCGCGTACCCTAGAACAAAGAAGATGCTCTCTTGGGCATTTGAGTCCCACATTGATGAGCCAGACTTGAATTCTACCAAGGAGCGATCATCACAGTACCAGAGTCTAAGGGAGCCAATCCCTTGGTGAATGCCTAGGAACTCTTAGATGAGCAAGTTTGTAATGTGCTCAACAAGGTCACGGTCGAGACAGAGGCTAGGCTCTTTGTGTGCAATGATAGAATAAGAGTACTAGAGGAGAAACTAGGGAAGAAAGAGGAGGCTGGTGGAGAATACCCAAAGCTTGAAGCAGGAAGAGTTGATCAGCGCACAACTAAGGTGCGAGTTAAAGGAAGAGAAGACAAAGGTGTAGGAAGTGTACAAGAAGATGGAATCTATCAAGGGCGCCATCCTTTTAAAGCACCTAGACTTAGCACCACCCGCACAGAAGTACTCATCCCTTCTAGAATGTATAGAAGATCTAATGCGCATCCTCACTATGGAGAGATGACCTTTGGCCCTAGAGTCTACAGAAGAAGTGGTCGCGTGCTTAAAGGAGGAGGATAGGTTGAAGGTGGTAGCGCTCATTGCAGAGTACAACTAGGTGCTCATAGAAGTTAAAGTCATTGCCCAATCTACTGAGGCCGCATATGATACCTACGCAGACAGGGATAAGGTAGCAAGCTCCTTGGTCGCCACACTTGAAGTAGAGCTGAAGGAATTCTAGGAGAAGAACAAAGGAAACAGGGCAGAGAGGGACAAGGTTCTTACTGAAGTGGAAAGAAAATCTGAGGTGATTGAAGCTTTAAGGAGCTCAATCAAGGCCCGACTGAAAGAACTATATCCTTAGATTACCAGGAGGATGGACATGCTTGAAGACCTGGGCAAGGAGATGGAGAAGATCATGGACACTTTAGGCACCCAAGGAATTGGCCTGAGTTTTGATGAGGTGAGCATCCTGGTCGGCGACCTCTGTCAAAAGGCACAGAGTGAGGTTGACATTTGGAACAAGCTAGAGGTAGACTTATGAAGGGATTTTCCCAGCTTGTTGAATTGATGCCCCCCATTCTTCATTCTTCCCCTATTCTTTCATTCCTTTATTCTTTTACAAAATTTAAGAATACACCTTGGTTCTTTAAGGAAGCCTACATTCTTGGCTAAGTAGATTGTTTCCACGGACGGAGAACAGGCGTAGTGTGGGGTGATGTTGGACCCTTGGAATATTTGCCAAGTATGAAGGTACATAGGCGCACAAGGTCCCAATTATGGAATGGCGCACAAGGAAAAAGTGCACAAGAGAAGGGTATAAGGAAGCATGTAGCACGCATGACGCGCAAAAGGATCGAGACTTAGTCATTTTGGATGTCTGGGGTAGAACATGTGAAAAGCATGGCCCGGTTGCGCATGGATAAGATGTCACGGCTAGCGACAGTTGGCCAGGATGGAGAATGCTTGTGATGGAATCTTATAGAAGAACATCATGGAATAAAGTGGAGAGATCAGGCTTGGAGAAGCATGCTTGCATGGAGGACCACATTCGGACACTTGGCACTAGATCTAAGGGCGTTGGAGGATGGGTTGGTAGTCCAGGAAAGCTATAAATACAAGCACCTGCAGAGATAGAAATATAGATATACATAGACATAGAGAGATATACATATGGACAGATATACATATAAGTATCCTTATAGACACCTAGGAAGTGAGCGGAGCTATGCAGAAATACTACAAGGACTCTATCGTTGAATAGTTGTATTTAGGAGAGAATGGACTAGGCCTAAGGGTTGTAAATTTTCTTTTGGGTAGCTTAGCTACATTAATTCCAGTGCAATGCATGACTACGGTCTACTTCTCTGCGACCCTTTGTAATGGTTCCATGGATGTAATAAGGTTACATGTCATAATATATACATGAATATCAATGATTATGATGCATGTTTCTCACTGATGAGTTTTCTTTCCTTTCATGCTAAGTATGAATGCTTGCATGTTTCTTTCTGTCACAATACGTGTTATGGATTCTGTTAAACACTCGGTCTGAAGTGACTGTAAGGATCTAGAGGCGTTCTGAGCCCTATGGTTCTTGTATGTCTTAAAATTCCCTTCTGAAATCTCTTACACTAATCATAGATGATGTTTCCCTCTAAACTCACATAAAAGAGAGACTCGATACCCGTGCATGCCTTGAGTGAGCACTCAAATTTCGCTGGGTGATAGGCCGGTGCACATGGGGTTCCTTTCTTTTGTGATAGGAGTAAAAATGACTACACCATATGAGTTTGGTGAGTTTCTTAATTCAAAAATGCATGCAATTTCCATTTAGTTGTGATGCCAACTAGGCATCCCCTAACTCCCCATGCCCTCTTAAAACTGGCAGTTTAAAATTCATTAAAACCAAAAATAAATTCTCATTAATGCCTTGAAAACCGATGCCACCACCCTTACCACTTGCCAAGTAGTCCATAGGTACCCCTTAGGTTAGTATTAGTTTAGGTTAGATTATCATTAGGTTAGAAATCAACCTTAGTCCTTAGGTAAATATTATTTTCCTTAGGTTGTTTCAAAACTCCACAACCATAAAACATACCAACTTAGGTTAGGGTGTCAACCTTAGTAGTTTAGTAATAGATCTTAGGTTCTATCATGCTATTCAGCATTTTTAAGAATACTCAAGCCTATTAATTTCAGTAGGATGCTAAGCAAGGACACCTGAAGTAGGGTCCATCAAATTTATAAATAAAACAAGACTCAGTCCCACTTCACCTTCCATTTCAGAATGCTAAGTCAACCAAACGAATCAGGTGAGGAGAACTGAAGCATACCTTGGATCAATGGAATTGATCCAAGGTTTTTGTCAACACAAGATGAGTTTAGACAACAACAACACAAGCTCATAATCCCCTTTTTTTAAATGAATTAAAGTTGTACAAAAATATGAATGGCCTCATTTTGGTTTAGCGAGAAATCACAACAAAGTGAGCCTCTTCACAATATTAATTTATCCATTGTAAACATGATTTTGAAAAGTCATAAGATTACACCTTCCTAAGACAAATCACATGTCAATGTTTGCAATGTCAAGAGGGAAAGTAATCACAAGTATAAGTTTTTTCAAGGATGTTACATACCTTAGGACACCTAAGAATGATGAATCACATGTGTGGAGGAAATCTAAGTACATAAAATAAGTACATGGAAAATAACCTACACTAGTACTCCCCTTCATCATAACTACGATGAGGAAAGGAAATTTGGAAAAACACACAAAGAATGAAAAATGGGTCCTGAAACAAATCTCTGGTGAGGCACCCATGAATAGCAAGTATCTCAAGATATGGAGGAAAACCCGAGTTAGAAAAACATCTAAAAGAAGAGATGGAAAACACTCTCTAATCTAAGAAATATGCCAAAGATGGGTCCCAACCATTGAGGAGACTAATAAGGTACCCATGTACAAAAGGGTAATCTAACTAAATGAAGAAGAAGAGAGGAGAAGAGGGAGGCGAGAGGAATGTAGAAGATGTCATGGAGGGATATGAACTCTATAACTCTATGAGGTCTCCAAGAAGAGAGTCGATGACGTGGTACTTTTCCTATAGACTGAAGAAGAGACACCTACACCAAATTGTGTTCCTACCCTTAGGAAGGATAGAAATGGAGTGTTGGAAGTCTTCCCACTCTACCAAGGAAACTTGAGGTGGCAACATGAAAAAATCCAAGTCCAGTCCATGAAAGTGTGGCATAGGTCTAGAAAATGAGCACCAAGTAACTAAAGGTAATGCCACGTACGTATAATTTTAATAGTGAAGAAGAGAAACATCCACATAAGGGATTTCCAAGTGATGTGAAGGCAACATAATAACCCCCACAACAAAAAAAGGATCCACAAGCAAGGGTGGATCGGGGAAGGTCTCTTGAAAAGTGGAATTGATGAGAATCCCGAGAAGGGGAACTCCCAACAAAAGAGACAATGGAGTCCTTCAAAACACCGAAGAGGGATGAGCAACATGTACTACATCACAAGTGGATACTATGAAAAGATGACCAAGGTCAGTCGGATACTCATTCCAATGAGGGGTCTCGACAAACAGAAGAGCGACATCAGATAATTATGAGTCATCCATACATGAAGGAAGATGATTGGAAAGGGCCTCGCACACTAGAAGTGGAAAGGAGGCATCAGATGTAATGATGGTATAAGGATAAGAATGGTACTACTCAATATCAGATGAGACGTGGGAAGTGGAGAAATACTCCTGAATAGTGAGAGGAGGAGAGGAGTCTTCATTAGTACTCTCATCATAAAAAATAGAATCACAATTCTCATCATCGGGATAGAAACAAGTGAGTTTTGTCATCAAAATGGTCATTACATGAACTAAGAGGATAATACTACTATGGAGAGCTATTGGTAGGCCAAGGTAAAGCAACGTGGTACTCAATGGAAGTAAAAAGTGTAGGGAGAGTGTCGTCAACTGAGAAATCAAGATGCGAGGGAGCACAATGGGCAATGGTAACATTTATCTTAGAGAAATGGTATCCAATGGAATAGGAGTGCGAAGAGTGAATGTAAGCATGGACATGGTCAAAAATGAGCTTTGTAGTGGCAGCAGATAGTATGAGTGGTCTCAAAATCAAGGTTGTGATGTGGACAGTCAACAAGGGACTCCCAGAAGCAACAGGAATAGAGGAACACTCAACAGTGGAAGGGATGTGAGAAGGGGAGAATCCATGGTGGCACAAGAGTTGTCTAGGGAAGCATTTCTCTCAGATGGTGAAGCATTATCACCATGCAACTATCGAGACAATGGACCATGCGGTGAAAGGGAAGTTTAAGGTCTCTTTATTCCACTTTTTAATAGTATCACCATGTAACTATTAAAAAGTGGGATAAAGAGACATTTGGTAACATTTTCTTACAAAAAAGAAAAATTTATAAGGAATTAAAAGAAATGGAGGAAATTATGGAAGGAGTTTGGAATGATGAGGATAAATCAAAAGAGAGAGTCCTTCTCTATGAGCTCCATTCTATATTGTGTAAGGAAGAAATATACTAGAAACAGAAATCTAGGATTCAATGGTTAAAAGAGGGTGACCGAAACACCAAATTTTTCCACATCTCGGCCACCATCAAAGCAAACAAAGGAAGGATACATGAAATCATGGGACCTAATGGGAGGGTGGTTGATGAGGAGATATATATATACTAATAACATGTTAGAGATTTTTGGATCGATCATTGATGAATAAATTAATAAGGATATTATTTTATTACTTCAAAAGAAGACACTAAATCCATTGTTTCGATAATGAAGGGAGACAAAAATCCTAGACCTTATGGATATCCGATTTTTTCTTTCAATTTTTGGTACATTGTCAAAAAGGAGGTTGTAGTGGAAGTTTAGGATTTATTTCTATTAGGTTATATGCTCAAATAATTCAATCATACCTTCATTTCCTTGATACCAAAAAAATTGGGTGCCAAATATCTTGGAGATTTCAATCCCATTAGTTTGTGCAACACTAACAATAAAATAATATTAAAAAAATTGCATTTTGCACGAAGGATGTGCTCGAGTAAATTAATTTCATCCAATTAGGGTGCCTTCATTCCTGGAAGACAAATTCTTTATAGTGTCATTTCCATACATAAAACCATCCACTCAGTTGAAAAATCTAAAAGAGAAGCGATGATTATTAAATTAGATATGCAGAAGGTGTATGACATGATCTCATGGAATTTTCTTCTTAAGCTTCTTCATAAGTTGGGTTTTGATAGTCACTTTATCAATCTGATTCAATCTTGTATCACTGTCTCAAGCTTTTCACCCTCTGTCACCCTTTCTATATATCATTATGGCCGAAGCCTTGAGTAGGCTCGATCAAAAGCTAAAAATGAGGGGAGAATTGAGGGAATTAAAGTTGCTAATGGGGTTGAGAATCAATGTCTTCAACAATTTTTTGGTAACACGATGTTGTTAGGTCAATATTTTGTTCAGGGAGCCCGGTCTCTCAAAATCATCACTAAGAACTATGAGGAGGTATTTTTTCAAAAATTTAACTTCAACAACAGCTCATGCTATTTCATTAATGTGGAGAAACAATAACAACATCGTCTAGACACATTATTTGAATGTAATATAAATAATCTCCTAGATAGCTATCTCGGTATGCCCTTGTGTGGCAAAAAAATGGATGATACTAGCTAGAATAAAATCATTGATAGATTTCACAAGAAACTTGCCTCTTAGAAAGGAACATTGTTGACTCAAGTTGGGAAAGTCCAATTTCTTCAAAGCTCTATGCAAGGTGTCGAAACATACACAATGTCTATTTTTATTATGCCCCACAAAATTAGAAAGGTTTTGAAGGCATACAAAAAAGGTCTTTGTGGTTAGGGACTGAAGTCAAAACTAGGATACCTTTGATAGCTTGGGAAAAGGTGACTACTCCTAAAGATAGAGGTGGCCTCGGACTAAAAAACATGCAAATGATGAACCAAACCCTCATTTCCAAAGTTGGATGGAGGTTACATAAAGAGGAAGGCATATGGGTGGACATTCTAAAAGTGAAATACTTGCATAATGTTGGCAATACTTTGGGTTTTTTTAAGGATAAAGATCTTCCCAAAGGCTCCATTTTTTAAATGACTTGGGGAAATCAAGGAACCTGATGAATAAAGGTGTTAAGTGGAATTTGGGGAATGGTACTAATATCAATTTCTAAGAAGACCCTTGGATTAGAAATCTTTCTCTAAAATAGGAGATACCTTGGAAGGATTACTTCTTGTTCTATAAAGTGACATTTGGTGAAAGGGTGTGTGACTACTGGACAGAAGATAGGAAATGGAAATAGATTATTCCTCCACCTTCTTACAAAGTGGACCTCTCCTACCCTTTGAAACCCTCAACAATGAACTTAATTTCTGCCACATTCCTCCTAGACAGAGTCAAGATGAACTAATATGGAGGAACACAAATTCTAGAAATTATGAAGTTAAATCTAGATACTTGCTTAACTTTGAACAAATTCCTACTAATGATTATTGGAAGAGAATTTGGAACAAAAACTTATCCCAAAAATAAAACCTTTTCTTTTGGGAAGCTGTCAAGAAGAAAATTCTCACTATGGACAAGCTTAGAAAAAGAGGAATGATAATCATCAATAGGTGTATCATGTGCAAAGGCCAAGAAGAAACTGTTAACCATATTTTTTTAGAATGTCTCTTTGCTTTTCAGGTTTTCTCGGCAGTGCTCAACTTCTTCAAAATTCAGCTAATCCTTCCTAGGGATATCTCAAACCTACCTAAACAATGGACTTCCATTTTCCACCATGACAAAGTGTTAAGGAATTATGGAATTTGGCCCTCCCGCATACCCTATGGGGGATCTAGATCAAAAGGAATAACAAGATTTTTAGAAATCAAGGTTCTTATCCCAAGAAGGTGGTGAGGCTTATCATCCAAAATCTCAAAGATAATTTTCAAATTTTTAAATGCAAGACTACTAAACCTCCCTTGGGTTTAGATTTGGATATCCTAAATAATTTTAATCTCAAGGTTCCTTATGATATTGGAAAAGATAGGGAGGAGAAAATTAAGAAGGTCAAGTGGAAATGCCCACCCTCTGGATGGTGTAAATGAACTTTGACAGCTTGGAAAAAGTAAGGAAAGGAAGTGTTATAGGTGGGGATAGTTTGGGATCATAAGGGGGATTGTTTAAGGGTGTATGCCGGTCAGGTTGGGCTTCATTCAAATAATCATGTCGAAGCCATAGCTATGTTGTGGGGATTAAAGCTCTGTGAAACCATGAATATTCAAAACCTTATTATTGAAGGAGATTCCATGTGTGTTATTAATGCCCTTAAGCACAATGATAACATGGGATGGAAGCTTAAAAACATAATTAAGGAGGCCAAGAAAATGATGGGACATTTTGATAGGGTCGAGATACAACACGTGTACAGGAGTGGTAATAAGACTGTGGATGGCCTGACTAATCATGAGAATGACCTACATGTGGTCCGAGCGGCAATATAAGGAGTTACCTTGGAATCATATCAAAAATTTGATTAATGAGGAAAAGATTTGCTGAGATAAACCTTCATAATTACAATTATATGCGGGATGAAACTCGTGTGAATGTTAATAGATATATTTATAAGGGTTTTTACATCCACATTGTGTTTTATATCTGTCTTTGTTCCTTCTTCTTTCTTGGTTTCATTATTGTGTCTGGTTTTTGTGGTAGGATTATCATGGGTGGAGATAGGGTGAGGACCGAACCTACTACCTATATGCATCTTAAAAGGGATGGTACCTATACATACCTAAAATTGTAAGGGTACTCCACCGACGTAACAATGTTACACATGCCCCAATGATGATACAGGTCTCCTCGCAAGGTGTTCGGGATCCAAAAGATCTCCAAGTATATGTTAACATCCCGCATGCCCCACTTATCCTCCGCATGCTCTGTTTTACTCTTTCCCCTATTTTCCTTTGCATTTTGGTCTTCAGTGACAAAACCACCACCCTGCCTGGGTAGTGGTCTTGTGACCGCCGCCCAGGCAGGGCAGTGGTCCTCTAACCACCCCCGCTCGGGTAGCGGTCCTTCACGCGTTTTCCAGCAAGCTTATTTTAACACGACTCACACAAATTTTTAACTTTTACCAGCTTTCTCATCCATTTTTTCTTGTATTTACCATTTTAGTTCCCTGGAATAGTGTTTCTTCATTGTTTATAGTAAAAGAGTCCTAGTTGGAGTTACCTTTGGGTGAATGGGAATTCTATAAATAGCTGGTTTGATTACAAGCAAATGGCCCCTCAAAAAACTACCTCTCATCCTCTCATTGTAATAGTTTAGTCTTTCAGTTCTTGCTTAGGAATTCAATAGTTTTCATTTGTTATATGCATAGTTAATTTTATTTTGTTGTTTAGAAGCCACATGATCTTCTTGTTCTAGTGTTATTAATATTTCATACAATCAATTGAGATAGGATAGTTTCATTTTCAGTCTGAAGCCATTAGAGTTATAGGTTTTGTTCATCAAGAAGGATAGTTTTAGGTTCTGGATGTTTTGTGTTGCATGACTCGTAATAAATTTTGCTAGGAATTGCATAAGCCAAGCTCTATTCTCTTGCACTATCCCTCTCCTACTCACATTGTATTCAGCCTACATCCAAAGCTACCATTGTTCCAATACCTACTCCCGTTGATGCAAATCCAATTAAAGTAAGAAGACGAAGCTCTACAAATCGATGCAAAGCTAATTAAACAAAAATCAAGACCAATGAAACCCAAGGTAGCTCTCATGGTGAAGGAAGAAGTAATGAAGCTCCTCCAAGTAGGGTTCATCAAGCCGTGGATTACTCTCAATGGGTATCTAATATCATCCCCATTCTCAAAAATAATGGGAAGATACGCATCTGCATAGATTTCTGAGACATTAACAAGGCGTGCCCCAAGGATGACTTCCCGTTACCATCCATTGATGTCATTATTGACGCCTTGTGAACAGCTAGATTTGAGATTTTGTCTCTCATGGATGGGTTCTCAAGATACAATCAAATCAGAATATCTAAACAAGACCAAGCCAAAACCATGTTTATAACTCCTTGGGGAACTTATTACTACACTGTTATGCCATTCGGTCTCAAGAACACCGGCGCTACATACCAGTGGGAAATGACATACATATTTCATGATCTTATTCATAAAATCATGGAATCCTATGTAGATGACCTATTGGCCAAGGCCAGGAAGTGTTGTGATCACCCAGAAGTACTCTGCATCATTCTTTCACGCTTCATCGAATACGGATTCACACTAAACCCAGAAAAATGTGTATTCGGTGTGAAAGGAGGGAAACTTTTAGGCTAAATTATATCATCACAAGGGATCGATGTAGACCCAACCAAAATCCAAGTTGTTCTTGAGATGATCCCACCATCAGATGACTTTGGCATTAGATCATTTCTTGGAAAGCTCGGTGCAATCCGGAGATTCATTCCGGACTTAAGTTTTGTTGTACATCCGATCAACAATTTGTTGAAAAATGATTGCTGCATTATTTGGACAAAGGAATGCCATGAGGCCTTTGAAGTAGTTAAACACTTCTCTTGTCTCCTCCCACATTAATGCCACCTATACCAAATCATCCTTTGATCTTATATTCACAGGCTATGGATGTCTCGATAGCCTGCATGTTGGCTCAAGAAGACGATGATAAACGAGAATGTGCGGTCTATTTTATTAGCCAAATGTTTCTCGATTATGAAACACATGATATATGCAGACGAGAACAAGAATGCCTTGCCATATTCTTTGCAACCAAAAGCTTAAGACATTACAATCTAAATCAAGAAACAAGGGTCATTGTAAAAATAGACCATTTACGAACTTTCCTCATGCAAGGGTCTTTGTCTAAAAATTTTGGACGCTTTATAACCTTAATGGGTGAATTCGAATTAAATTTTGTAAACCAGAAGTCCGTTAAGGGACAAATCATTGCATATTGGTTAGCCAACAACCCATTAGATAGAGGTGATCTAGTAGATGTGGATTTTCCGATGAATGTATATATTACATCAAAACCGGACCTCTCATCTCGAATTTCCTTGGTATACTTGATATTATCAATTTTATCATGGACCATACGTATCCATATGGTGTTACACTACAACAACAAAGGTGGTTACGCATTATCGTAGCTAAATACATTATTATAGAACAAGTGCTCTATTGTAAGGCTTTCGATGGAATGCTTCTAAGGTGTGTTGACACGGAAGAATCCAAGAAGATTATCTATGAATCTCACAATGGAATATGTGGAGGCCACTTCGGTGGTCACGCCACCACTTGAAAAATACATTGAATGGGCTATTTCTGGCCCACTCTTGAACACGACGTAGTAGAGTTTGTATGCAGATGCCATAAATGCAAATAATTTTCCCACGAGATTCACATACCGGCACAAGCTCTACAACCAATCACAACTCCATATCCCTTTTCTACATGGGGCCTAGATTTGATAGGGAAATTCTCTCCCTCATCAATTGATGGCCATAACTTCATAATCACGACCACTGAATATTTTACCAAATGGGTAGAGGCTATGCCTCTTACCACTATACCAGGTGCCGTGATCACCAAGTTCATTTTGAACCGAGATCATTTACAAGTACGGTGTCCCACAAATCATTATCTCGAGATAATGGCATGTCCTTTAAGAATGATGAGATCCATGAGATATGTGGAAAATTTAAAATAAACCATCATACAGGCCTCCCTATATTACCCTCAAGCCAACGGGTAGGCTAAAGCAACAAACAAGACATTAAAAGCTATTCTACTCAAAACGGTAAAAGAAAACAAATGAGATTGGAATTTAAAGTTATATCTAGCCTTGTGGACCCACCGAACCTCAATAAGAACACCAACAAGAGTAACTCCTTTCTCATTGGTATTCAAAGTAGAAGCAGTTCTCCCACTTGAGGTTGAAATACCCAGTCTCTGCATCTCACTACAAGGGATTCTAGATGAGGAAGCTTATAGAGAGGCACGCCTCTCCCAACTAGAAATCCTAGATGAGGCTAGGTTAAATGCTAAATAGTGGCATAGATTCTATGCTGACCGGATGTTCAAAGAAGATAACAAAAAGGTCTATGAGCGAGAAATATATGAAGGAGATCTAGTTTTAAGACTAGACAGCCGGATCGATAAGAAGACCGGTGAAGGAAGAAAGTTCCGGCCCAAGTGGTTGGGCCCATATCAAGTCATGAAGGACTATGGAAATGGTGCGTATCTCTTGTGCACACTATAAGGTGAGGAATTTAATGAAATTGTCAATTCCTTGCACCTTAAATGCAGTTTTACGCATGAAGCATCGGCACTATTTGTATAATTATATCTACATTGCATCTTCATTTAGATAGGTTCATTTTGTTCACTCGTTTTGTAAAATTTGATCAAGGGACTTACTCTTGAGCAATTCAAGACTGAACTTCTAATGGTATTGGTAGAAGCATTCAAATCATACTTCTTCATTTTCATAACATCATCAACTGTTTCAGAATCATGTCATCAATTAAAGCTAGATATGACAAAGTCTTAACGGTAGCCATACCAAGGCCTGCATGCTTGTTCTCACTTTTTGTTTCTTCCTAGGATAGGTGTCTTGCCTATGGTCTATTCTAGAAGCTTCATGGTGTCACATCTATCCTGTATATAGATCTCTTTGGAAATAAGAACATACTGACATTTTTCTCAAATAAATAAGTCGATGAATAGATCAAGCAGAAAAATTTACTTTTACACATTTCCTTTCCCAACCTTCGGTGATGAACTTATGTTTCTTAATAGTGACGTAGGGTTAGGAAAGGATGGTAATGCCCTTACTCACCCGTACCTTGTCTATGGTGATAATCCCATGCTTCTTACTAGTAGCATGGGGCAAGGTGTAGGGGGTCCTCTTAATAGTAACGTTGAAGGTCATAAGCGAATATTTCAAATAAACCTTTGAAATCTTGAGTCAAAAACAAATGAATCAGATGTCCAAAATTCCAAGAGAGTTCAATACCTTGAAAACCATATTTTGTCAACCAAATGGCCATCTATGGATCTAAGTCTAGATAAAGCGTAAAGAAAGTCACATTCTAAACTATAGAGTCACTTGAGTAGGGTAGGTTTGTAGTTTCCTAATTTGGTTCCACCAACTCTTTGTCTATCTCTAATCATTATCATTTCAACACACCTCATAGCTTTGTGCCCTTTCTAGCTCTCGGTGGTGAGCCTCGCATCTTACTTGTTGCATGGAGTTAGGATAGGGCAAGTTCATCTACTCATCGTATCAATTTATCATCACATTTTGTCAAAACAAATATGAAGTACCAGAAACTTGCTTATAGAAACTAAAGTTCAAGGATCACATTGTGTCTACATTATCATACATCAGCATCACGAAATACAAAAAGGAAGAAAGCATTTGTATCATTTGTTCTCGATTACATACATTCTGAAAAGCATATAAAGACAAGAATTCTAATAAGCATCTAATATACATGTGGAAATAAGTCACAAAATCCTAGACACCAAGAGTCTGGTCCAAAAAAATAAGTATATATATAATCAAGTTTTATGTATAATGTCATCATGCATTGGGCATGGTAAAAGCGATCATATAAAAAATCTAACAAGAGTCACTAAAAAAAGATCCAAGTGTCCTCTTAACCCCTATGAGATCCCTTCAAAGGTGCACAACCACGTCTAGGACTCCGGCTACACCGGTGCTCGAGTGCCCGAAGGCTCACGGTCCCAAATAGTAGTTTTAACCTCACTATGAGAGTGGCTCCTCGTCAGGCACTCTATAGTCCTATACCCAACTAACTCGGTACAGAGGGAAGTGACCATCTTGGCCACGTGCCAGACAGGGGAAAAGTCATCACTATGCCTACCAGTTGATGAAGGCTCCCCCACATCCACTTACAACTTGGCGTGAGTCTTCTCCATGGGGAGCATCGAGTATCAATACATACCCAAAGCAAATCAAGTCTCGCCACTCATCAGTAGTCTCTACAAGCAAAGAAGAAGACAAATTAGAAATAATCAAAAGATAAAAACAAAAATAGACAAAAGGAGAGATAGCAACTAAGGAAATCCTAGCTAAAAATATATATATATTAAAAGGAGAGTGACAACTCACTCAGATCTCCGAGCCTCCAAGAGGAATCCCTAGGATCATTTCCCACCACAGATGTTACCACTGACTAATGTCCTCCTCCTGCGTCTGGGGAAACATAGCGTCCTACTACAGACTCATCCTCCCCGCCTAGGTCCTGAGAGGGCAACTCCTCTAAGACCAGAGTCACCCTCTCTACACTCTTCTCTACCCTCTTGGCCTGTAATATCTCCTAAGTGTCATGCCACTCAGGATCATTATCCTCCTCTCCACCTGAATAGCTGACCTCCATGTCCTTGGTCTCCTCCTCTGTCTCTCCCCCTGTGAACTCCTCAGACTCGGAGTCTATATCAATAGGGTCATCACTGCTATGAGCACATCGGCGGTAATATGAAGTAAAGGTGCCGAGGATCACCGACTCTCTGCACATACCACCCGCCTAGCTACAATAGGGATGCCATGAGTAAAAATAGTCCAACCCTGGCCTCTAGGACCTCCCCTAGCCTCCCGAACTGATCTGAACACTGGCACCACTAGGGGAAGCATACCAACGTAGGCAAGGCCAAACTGTTGAGGCACTCGATCAAAAGGGTGTGTCTCTACCTTCCCCATCTTGTCCACAAGCTGCCCTATAGTAGAGTAGGAAATCAAAGTGAGGGTCTCCTCACCCCACAACCCTGCCATGGCCTAATAAGGTGTGGCCTCCATATCATCAGTAGTCAGGGAGGAAACTAGCTGGTGGGGTGCTCTAAGCACCGACATCTCTATCCATCTGGCTGCCCTCATGGCTCCGGGATCCACCACCTCTACGCCTCTCCCATAGGGGATGATACGCTCATAGACCCAACTCATAACCAAGGTTGGATGGCTCAAAGACTATCCCTGTAAGTGGACCACCCTGTATAGGTTGTGGTAGGTGGTCCCAAGTATATCGGCTCCCCAAGCATAAATCCGGCCATGTGCCTCAATCTGTGCAATAATAGGGGACCAACAGTAGAGTAAGGTGTCCCCTCCCTTGTCCCGATCAATCTCGAGGCAAGGATCCCCATAATGGCGTGACGAATTAAAGGGATAGGCAAGCTAGGAATGGAACGGACCCTCACCCCCTTCTTTGAATGAGTGGAGACAAGCTGTGTATCCCACATATGTAGCCCACTTCGAGCTATCTCGAGCCCGTGACCCCATTTGTCTCAAGTGTAAGTTATCTCTCGATGATTAGGACTCCCAAGATGTGGTAGACATCCTCTACGGTGATAATCCACTCACCCACGACTCCGGAAATCGAAAGTGTTTGATCAACATCCCAATCGAAAAACAGTCACATAGTATGTGACTAGAAGGTGCGACATGAGGAACCCATGATATACGTAATATGCCGGCCCTCTGAAGAGTATCCTGCTCAACCTGAGAAAGTGCATCCAACACTATTAGAAGCCAATCACACTCTCTCTCATGGCTCCATCTGATGTACTCTTCCTTCTTCTGCAAAACACACAAAAACATGCAAAAAAGAGTAAGTACCAAAATCACATTGGGAAAAATCAATAAAACATATGAGAATACTTAAAATGCAAAAAATAGGTTCAAAACAATGACATTTTAGCGTTCTGTAAAGGACCACCGCCCTAAGCAAGGCGGCGGTTCCGTAACCACCACTTTGAAGGGTGGCGGTCCTCGACCACCGCCTGCCGTCAGGCGGTGGTCGTGTCCCACATTTTCAAATGGGTCACGTGCCCTAAAAATGCTCAAAAACACAAAAACGACCATTTTGACTAAAATGAGAGCCTACCCATTAGGCATCCCCCAAGGACACATTTAAAACTAAAAATTTCAAAAATTACCCCCCATGGTGAAGATTTCATCATTTCTACATTTTAGGTATAAAAATGGTAAATCAAGAAGAACTAACCTAAGATCTCATGGGTTGATGTTCGCTCATGAGGCATGATCACTATCTCGTCACGAACGTTTCGACTATACTCTCATCAAAAACCATCACCATGGGTCCCAAAGCTCAAAATCAATCAAATCAACACGCGTAAATGAATAGGAAAATGGGCCCATTTTTATATATATAGCATTTTGACTCATCTTGGATGCCCCTTTTCATAGGTTTGGAGCACCGACAGAGGTAAGTTCTTATCCCCGCGCAAATGGTAAGTCCTCACTTCATATTATTTTAGTATTTATTTTTGGCTTATTTTATCTATCTGCACTTGAGTCTTCTTTTCATTTTGCAGGTAGCGAGAATTTTGGATGGCATCATTTCGACACACGAACGTGTCAGGTATAATTTATAATTTCCCATTTTGGGACCACCATACTCGGACCCACCGTTTTATGCCTCTTCATGGCTAAAACGCATGCAGGTGGCAATATGTATGTACCCAAAATTGTAAGGGTATTGCACTGCCAAAATGATGTTACACATGCCCCAATGATGATACATGTCTCCTCACAAGGTGTTCGGGATCAGAAAATCTCTCCAAGTATACGTTAACATCTCGCATGCCCCGCTTAGCCTCCGCATGCTCTGTTTTACTCTTTCCCCCTCTTTTCCTTTGCATTTTGGTCTTCAATGATGAAAGTACCACCACTGCACGGGTGGCGGTCTTATGACCGCCACCCGGCAGGAGGCATTCCCTAACAACCCCCTTCTCGGGGTAGTGGTCCTTCATGCATTTTCCAAGACACTTCTTTTAATGTGACTCGCATAAATTTTCAACTTTTACCACTTTCTCATCCGTTTTCTTCTATTTACCATTTTGGTTCCCTGGAATAGTGTTTCTTCATTGTTTATAGTAAAAGAGTCTTAGTTGGAGTTACCTTTGGGTGAATGGGAATTCTATAAATAGCCGATTTGATTACAAGTAAATGGCCCCTCAAAAAAGCGCCTCTCATCCTCTCATTGCAATAGTTTAGTCTTTCGGTTCTTGCTTAGGAATTCAATAGTTTTCATTTGTTGCATGCATAGTTAGTCTTTTTTGTTGTTTAGAAGCCACATGATCTTATTGTTCTAGTGTTATTCTTGTTTCATATAATCAATTGAGATAGGATAGTTTCATTTTCAGTCTAAATCCATTAGAGTTGCGGGTTTTGTTTGTCAAGAAGGATAGTTTTGTGTTACGGATGTTTTGTGTTGCATGACTCGTAATAAATTCTGCTAGGAATTGCATAAGCCAAGCTCTATTCTCTTGCAATATCCCTCTCCTACTCACATTGTATTCGGTCTACATCCAAATCTGCCATTGTTCCAATACCTACTCCTGTTGATGCTAGCATTACATGCTTTTCTGGATTCACGTGAGCATGAAGGAACGAGGAGACCACACTGAGGGGAAAAATCCACACACAATCGGATTCGCCACTATTCTGCAAAATCCAGGTTCAAGCTATCAAAGTTCTAGTTAAAACATATCAAATAGAGTAGTGAATCATTTCATTTCAGTTAATCTCACTTTCAATATTATCGGGGAAGCTGTGGGGATTGATAGTTTCTAAGAAACTATGATTCATTCCTCACTTCTGAGGTAAGATCAAGGGTCTTTCAAATAGATTAGATCAGTTATTTGGTTATTCAGAATAGATTCACAACTACACAGGCAGGTAGCTATACTCGGCTACCTTGTTTGTTTTAAATTATGTTATTAGCTTAGTTGTCATTTTCTAGATATTAAATAATTGCTCTTTCAATTCTATTAAATAGTTGTTATCTTAATTTTGTTAAATACTCTGTCAAAAATAAAAAATAGAGAAGTTATATATGTTGTGGATATACTTTACATAATTAGTTTACTTTGCTTTAGTTAGATTTATATTGTTTCTTTTGTATGACAATCACGGGACCTAGGGAGCCCAAAGAATATGTATTCGAGCCAATCGTGCCTCAACCCAATCTTGTTGCAGCAATAACTGACATAGACCAAAATATCATAATTCAGGTCTTCCAAACAACAACAGACCTACAAGAAATTAGTTCACAATTAAGAGGATTAAACATAGAAGACGACAAAGCATATACATTTTGGTCAAACCAGCCAAATTACAGATTGCCCTAATAAATATCCACATGACTGTAGAAGGGCTTGAAAGAGAGAAAACCTACGGTTGTGATCCACGAGTCCCTGACCTAACGAGCCCACAGGTCAATCAAACATTGATGCTAGTTTACGCACATTAGTATTCAGATCCTCTCCACTTCCACCAATCATTATCACACAACTATCCTCACTAGATGTAGCAGCTAATCAAGCTAAGGATTTCTAGACTAGACCAGAGAATCGCCCATAGAATCCACCATACATCCATCATCCATTTTTCATGACCCTGTCGGGGGATATCTACAAAGCACCCACAAGTTATCTTCCACGTATCCCACAACCTATAGATCGGATCACGCCAGAGCTTGATATTGATTGGAGCCTTCAAGCAGTCATCCTTTTGAATGATCTATCATGCTAGTTCAAGTTAGGAGGGCCTTCTTTGCCTTAGATTCACATATTCCATTAGTGCGCGTCGAAGACATAAGATTGCCTAACTAGTTTGTCTGTGCCCCATGTATATTCCATCCCCACCGGCTATCTCGGCATGACCTTGGGAGGTCGGGTGCGAGGAAGAGTTACTTGTAGATTCCCATGCTCGCTTGTCACATTTCCATCGTACAATACCCTATGGTGTATTCTTCACGAGGGGGTCTATCCATCTATATTGAGAAGTTAGAGGGACAAGATATGCAGCTCGCTAATGAATTTGGGAAAGCATGGGAGGATGGTCATGTTAAGATGAGAGGCACTGAAATTGAGGTCAATGAGAACACCATCATCGAAGCCACTAGTATGTCCATCGATGGTCTTAAAATATTTAAAGATAAAACTAGGAAAAAACATGAGATTTCTACCTTCTTTGGTCCTAGGGAAAATATTGTTCAAGTATGATGATGGTATCACCAAAACTTGCTTTCTCGGTAGGTGGGTGGATGTGTGTCTCATGGTGATGAAATACCTCACTCTCAAGGAAAATTTAGGAATATTTTCTCTTACCACTGTCCATTTTGAACTACCTTCGTAGAAACTAGGAGATGAGCTTTCCCTTTTTCCTCCTTCGGTCCTTGACCACCTCCATCATTGACTATCAAAATGACAAGCTGGAAACCCCCTCCACCATGGCCTTATCTTGCTGATGTTCAAGAAAGGTAGAATCCTTATCCCACCTAGACCTCAAGAAAAAAGTGATGATTCAAACAATGAGACCTTGGCATCCCACATGAAAAAAAGGAAAAGGGGGTGTCAGCAAGAGGGCCCTTCTAGTTTTCCAACATCTTCTATGATTTGAAAAATTGGGACCTACCTAGGGAGAAAATTGAGGGGAATAGGGAAAGATCCAAAGATATTATTGATTGGGAAGCTCACATTCTCAAAGTGGAGGTGGCATCGGACACTATTTTGGTGGTCAATAAAAATTTGGTTCAGGAAGTTAAATATTGCCATAGAAAAATTGATATCCAAAACAAAGCGTCTTGGTGGCACGAATGCTAATGACATAATGCAAGAGCAAGAGGATCTTGATCCTACAAGATCAGATTGTCAAAATGCAAGTAGAAAAGAATGAGGTTAATATGTGTCTATAATTGATCAAGTATTAATGATAAATATAATGGGGAGCTTGAGGAGAAGTACAAGGGTAAAATTCCTTCTAGAGTCATCATTAAGTACAAAGGGAACAAAGAAGTTAGTCTGAGCACTAGAACCAGAAGTAAAAATGCATAGAGCAAGGTGGGTGATACAAGCCCTTTGGCTAAACGTTTTTATGTTTCTCCTTAGATTTTCTTCTTCTAGTTGCTCTAAGTATTTTGTTTTAAAATAATCTCTTTATATGTTTAATACTTACATTATTTGTGGTCTACTTTGTTTTGTTTACACTGCTTGTCAAGCTGGTTTGACTTCGTGCTTTTAGATCCTCTAGTTAGCCTGTGTGCCTTGGACTCTTTTTATGTAAAGGGTTTTTCAATCCCTTAAAAACTAAATCTTATTACCTATCTAAAAAATGTCACTTAGTGTGCTATCATAAACATCATATATCCAAATAAATCGTAAAACTAATAAGGCCATAGACCTCATCAATACAGTTAAACCACTCATCCTTCTACAGAGGCTTGAGAGGCTCAGGAACGAGACCATGGAGGTGGGGCAACAAACCATGCACAATGTAGTGTCTGATGATGCCTTCCTTCCATGTCAAATATTTCTTAGAATTGAGCATAACAATAGAGTGATGGTAATCCATAGTGCATAAACCCCAAAAATATCCCAGATGGCACTTTATAACTTAGTGTGAAAATTACAAGCCCAAACAAGTAGTGCAATGACCCCCCAGAATGTGGCACTTTATAATGTAGTGTATTTACAAAAATGATAATCCCATCATGTAGTGTGTGAAAAATCATGCAATTTTGACTAAAGAATCGCTCAAAATTGAGAAACTTGTCAAAATTTATAGCCAAAAATTGTTCCATAATGATGGAAAAATCCAATCAACCCTTCAAATGGATTTAAAAGTACTTAAAACAAGTGCAAAGGGGGTCATGTTTGTACTATTTTGAAATGGCATCAAATTTCATATAGGGTTTTTTTCTTGCGAGGCGAGATTAGCCTCCTACCAACCATGGATCTCATCCTCCGTCTTTGATGCTCATAGGAAGGGCATAGATTTATAAACAAAAAGGAACCCAAAATTATTACAATGAAAAAATGTTTTTCACCTTAAAACATTAAAAGGGATGGTGTGAGATGAGGCAATATGTGATCTGAGATGGAAATGGACCGTGAGGGCAAGTTTGGACCCTTAAAACCACGAGTCGTAGATGGTGACAAGCAATTTGGACCCTTAAAACCACTTCAACCTTTCAAATACCAAAAAACTTTGCACTTCAAACTAGGCACTATCTTACTGGAACGCTGAAAACATCAAGCACAAAGGTGAGAGGAAAAAAAAATAGATAAATCTTGTTGACAAACTCGAAAGTAAACCACCACAACAAAAATGAGCTAACATTTTTGATCCTCATGCTTTGATACCATATTTGAGCTTGTGCCAAGGATGAAATAGGAAGACGAATGGCCACGAGGTTGTGCACATTCAAATTTAAAGCCAACAAGAACATGTAAACACAAAATACTCCAAAACTTGGAGATGTGCTAAGTAAAATCCTCAAATCCCCATGCATTTCTCAATATCAAGAGTGTACAAATAGGAGTGGGGTGTGTAACTCTCCCAAAATGTAGCGGTCAAGAGGTGGGAGTTACATTCCTGGAATATCCAGTCAAATGTAACTCCTATGACCCTCTATGATGCGTGTAAGACCATAATGACACCCTAGGACACATAAGCATGATGAATCACCTATGTGGAGGAAATCCAAGTACATAAAAGAAATACATGGAAAATAACCTACACTAACAAAGACTAGGGGTCATGGAGGTATATCAAGGAAATGGAGGACTACTCTAGCTTTTTATGGTTGTGGTGACCTAGGTCATTTTTGGAACAAATGTCCATAGAATCCAAATGAAATTAATTCAAGGAAATCCCTATATTAGAGGCTACATTTGGTTATGTAAGATGAACACACATGATCTATGTAGAGTTTAGAACTACCAAGTGGAGCATCGGGATACCCTGGTTGATACTAAAGATCACGTAGTATCACAAGCACCTCCATTTATGTTTTGTTTGATTCAGGTCTTCACACTCATATATATCTCCTTTGATAGTGGATCGTTATAGGCTGGTGGTAGTGAGACAAGGTGCTAGAATGGATGTTTAGGTAGAATCGGGTTCCAGAATTTCCATAGACTCCTTTGTTAATGAGTGTGTACTTGACATAGGGTCATTTTTTACTATAGTTAACCTTCACATATTTTCATTCGGGTCTTACGATGTGATTTTGGTCATGGACTGGTTATCAACTCATCAGGATAGATTATATTACCATCAAAAAGTGATTGAGAGTAAAGATGACATTGGATTAGAGAGGGTAGTGATAGGTATTTAAAGACCCGTATCCATCTGCATTATAGTTGCTATGTAGCTTATGTGGATTATGTGAAAGGAATGTCAATTATTTTCCATCATTATGAGTGATAGAACAGAGGAGGAGTTTTCAAGACCATCTTTGGATGATCACCCTATCCTACAAGAGTTTGCATATGTATTTCCTAAGGATTTTCCAGGTTTACCACCTTCACGGGAGATATATTTCCACATTGACCATACCAAAGGTTGAATAAATATCCCTAGCACCCTACAAGATGACCACTTGAGCTTTGTGAGCTCAAGTTACAGCTAGAGGGACTATTGGAGAAGGACCTTATTTTCCCTAGTGTGTCACCATGGGGAGCACTGTTATATTTTTGAAGAAGGATGGGTCCTTGAGATTTTGTATCGACTATAGGCAGTGAACAAGGTGATGATCAAGAATCATTACCCTCTTCTATGTATTGATGACCTATTTTATCAGATGAGAGGAGTGACCATCTTCTCCAAGATTGACCTAAAATCAGGATACCGGCAATTAAGGATTGCAAAGGTAGATATATATAAGATAGACTTCCATGTTAGATATGCACATTATGAGTTCAGGGTGGTTCCTTTTGGACTCACCAATGTCCCTATAGTATTTATGAGTTTGATGAACAAAGTATTCAAGACCTTCTTGAATCACTTTGTACTATATATCTAGATGACATTCTTATTTATTCATAGACTCGGGAGGATCACAAGGATCGCCTACGTCGGGTTTTGCATTTACTTAGAGGCATTTGTATGGTAAATTTAGATAAATGTTCCTTTTTCTAGATTGAGGTGCAATATTTAGGGCACATTATTTTAGGGGAGGGGATTTTGGTTGACCCTTCTAAGATCATATCTATTCTTGAGTGGTCAGCACCCACTAATGTTATAGAGTTTTGTATCTTCGTGGGTTTATAAGGATATTACAGGAGGTTTTTATAGGACTTCTCATGTATTTTTCACCCCATAATATCTTTACAATGCAATGGTAAGAATTTTTAGTGGACCAACAGTGTGAAAAATCCTTTTGAATGTTGAAAGATCATCTTACTACATCTCACATTCTTACAGTACCTAACCCTCACAAGGATTTTTTAATGTGCACGGATGCATCTTTAGCTGGTTTAGGAGGAGTATTGATGCAACATAAACATGTGATTTCATTCAAGTATAGGAGCTAAAGGAGCGTGAGTTCAATTATCCTAAACATGATCTTTATTTAACATTGGTTATGCATGCTCTTGTCAGATGGATAAATTTCCTACTGGGTCAGAGATTCATTTCAAGGACGGATCATATGAGCCTATGATATATTTTTACTCATCGTAACTTGAACACCTGCTAGTGGCATTGGATGGAAAAAATTTGTGAGTGTGACATGGAGGTGGAGCATGTGAATGGGAAGGAAAATGTTGTGGCTGATACATTGAGTGCATGAGACACATGGTTATTGATACTTAAGTCGGCATGTATTTTTGTCACAGGATATTACTGACTACTTCCTCATGATAGATGGTACATGTTTGTAAAATATGAGATTCATTAGAGGGGACCCCTTAAGGGGAAATTCACAGGGGTTACACTTGAGGTAGATGGACTTATTAGGCATAGAGGTAGGATATATGTTCCTAAGGAGGGTGATCTACAACAGCTTATTCTAGAGGATTCCCATCATGTACCTTACTTAGATCATCCGGGATTTAAGAATATGCATGCTAATCTAATACATTTATAATATTAGGTAGGATTACAATGAGATATCACTGGGTATGTGTCTCGATGTTTAGAGTGTAAAAGAGTGAAGGTCAGGCACCAACATCCCACGAGGCCTTCTCTAGCCACACAATTTTCTAGTGTGGAAATAGCACGTTATATCCATAGATTTCATTTTGGGCATACCTACATCTTCATATCTCCATGACGTGGTCATGGTTATAGATGAAAAATTGGCTAAGGTCACCCATTTCTCTCTAGTGAAGACCACGTATACCACGGAGCTATTACATGAGTTTATTTGGATAATATATGGAGATTTCCATGAGTACCTAAGAATATTATATATGATCGTGAGCCACTTTACACTTTTGATTTTGGACCACAATACGGGAGGCGTTGGACACACAACTAATTTTTAGTACATCTTATCACCCTTATATGGATGGACAAACTAAAAGTGTGAACAAGGTATTAGAGGGCATTATTTGTATGTATGTGATAGACTAGCGGTCTAGATGGTAGGAATACCTCTACTTGGTTGAATTTGCATATAAAAATTACTATAGTTCCATTGGCATGGCACCTTTTCAGTATCTTTATGGAATGGAGTGTAAAACTCCACTCATTTGGGATAGGCTTAATAATTGACTAGTTATTGGACCTGCCTAAGTATAGGAGATGGAACAACAAGTGACTCTTATTCGTCAACATATTCTTAAGACACGGGATTGATGACAG
Organism: Taxus wallichiana var. yunnanensis; assembly: GCA_018340775.1. NCBI lineage: Eukaryota > Viridiplantae > Streptophyta > Pinopsida > Cupressales > Taxaceae > Taxus > Taxus wallichiana. The sequence goes on along the minus strand of CM031234.1, from coordinate 124,222,451 downwards.
AAGAAGTATGTTAATGCAAAGAGGATTGACATGAGCTTTGAGGTTGGCTCAAAGATATTTAGAGATTCAAACCCCATAAGAGCCTTATCCACTATAGAAAAGACTCTAAGCTATCTCGGTAGTTTGTTGAACCATTTGAGATTCTTGAGTGGATTAGACTAGTAGCTTATCATCTCACCTTGCCACCCAACTTATCAAACATCCAAAAAAAAATTCTTGTATCTATTTTAAGGATATATATTCAAAACCATTCTCATGTGCTAAGTTATGTTGATTTGCGGGTGTATGAGGGAGGACGGGTGATGATAGATCCAATACATATCCTAGAGTGCAAGACCACGGGCCTTCGAGGCCACGAGCTTGAAGCAGTCGAGTGTAATGGGATGGATACTGATGAGTATGCAAATACATGGGAGGATGTAACCACTCTCTAAGTGCAGTACCCACACTTATTTGAGTGTTTTCTGGAGAGAGTCATGTTTAAAGGAGGGGGATGTAATGCCTACTTCCCTTAGACCATTTTCATTTCATTAGATTAGCTGCATTGGACATTTTATCTATCTCCTATGATATTTTGACAGGGATTATGATACTTGATAATTTGACATTTAGACATTATTGATTCAACACTCTATGACAGGATCATTTTGAATGATATGTGTGTGTGTGTGTTGATCGTGCTAACTTTTGTGATACAGGGATTTTAGCATTTTTGTCATTATAATTAGTTGTGGATGTGTTTATATGATGATGATGATGATATTTCTAACATTTGAACCTTTTGTGAAATCCTTAGATAGTGAGTTTTTATACTAACGAAATTGTGCTTAATTATGGATATGGATGTTAGTTATGATGATGGTTGTTATAGAATTGATACATTGATTTTACAATGTTAATTAAATGTGTGAATGCATGGTTTTGTAATATTTTCTTGGATGGATGTAATGTGTGTGTGGAGTGTGTAGCGAAGAACATTTTCGATTAAATAAAATTAACACACACATGTGGGAGCCAAATGGACCAACACACGAACGAATCATGGGCCTAAACCCATGGCCACCTTGAGAAACATTGTTTGGGGTTAGAAAAGTGGCTAATTCATTATATTTTGTGGGTTTTTTAATTATTTCACTTTTCCTATGTTGTGAGCCCCATTTAGAAATCAACCCTTAATTTTGTAAATTGTAATTTATTTAAATTCTCTCTTTTCACATGTCTTGAGTAGTCTTGGGTTATTAAACTTGTTGGTATATGGAAATCATTGTAATTGGTCTCTAATCTAAAGAAAATAATAAGGGTTCATATTTGGGATTTGGGAAAAAAATTGGATAACCAAAGGACCACATAACCTTTTGATTAATTGAAATTAAAACTAAATTATGGGAAAGTATAATTATAGTTAATCTAATATATGAGGACTAAAATGTTGTAAAATATGCTAAAACAGTATGAAATAATTTTAAATAAATATATCAAATTAAATAAAACCCTAAGTATGAAAATATGTAAAGGGAAAGGACTTAGCTAATGCAAGAGAAGGCTGTCACAACGGGGTCGCAAGTATGACTATACGAAGTCCTGTGCAATTGGCTAGATACGGAGGATCTTAATGGAGTGGAGTACCCAGGAAGGTACTAGGGCACCCTAGGGTTCCCTGGTCTTTGTAAAAGATGAGAATCTAGTTCTTTCAGTGTCATAAGATACTCTGAAATATTCCATGTCTGTCACACTAGATCTGTTGAAGCGTGTGTTGCGTGTATCAAATAATGTAGGATGAAGGAATGACCTGAAAAAGACAAAGAAGTATCAAAAACCTAAAATAAAAGATGCAAAATGAATGGGTTAGACTGACCTCAGTTGCCACAACAGTGGGCTTACTAATCTGAGAGATGCACTACATTTTGGACCCAAATGTAGTTATTGAATGTGTGTCCATGGCATGCCCTACGTACTCTTGTGCTAGTCACACTTTGTGAAGTAGCAAAGCAATAATAACTATAGAAAATGTACTAGCATGTGTGCATGGAATAGAATAGAATCCATCCCCCTATGTTGTGTGTGTTGATGTAGATCTCTTAGCCTTGATGCATGGAACTATGTGGATGCAAGTGATGCAATGGATGTAACTCTAGATGGAGTGATAGTAGTAAGTGACACTGGGACCCTCATTATGGTCTCATAAATTTATATTTATAGGATTCTCTTGATCTAATTTTGTAATTAATCCCAACATGGTTGACTAGGAAAAAGATAAGGATGAAAAATGGCTAGAAAGAGCCCAAAAAGAAGTGGAAAATTAAAACAAGGATCGGGGCACCCCAGGTGGGACCAGGGCGCCCCGGTTTAGGATAAAATGATGGGACAATGATGAAATAGTTGGGCATGTATATGAAAATATATGGGAATGACAAAATAAAAAGTTAAAATAATATGGAAAAAATGTGGGATTAATTAGGTCTTTCTTAACTTAAGAACCTTCTAAATAGTAGTATGAGACCGGGCTAAATAATGCCTAAAGTGCATGATTTTGTGACTACATTTTCCCCCACTTTATGTTGGTGAGTGAAAATATCAATAACATAAAGTAGATAGAGATGTGTACCTGATATCCATGTAGAGTGTAGTATAAAATGTGTCAAAGGACTAGACAAAAGCGTGGAATGATAAAAATATGGGGAGCATGGAAACTATAGATGAAAAATGCACATAGAAAAAGTGATGAGAGTGAACCTAGGGTGAAATGCGTAGGTATTTGTTGCTATGTGTAGTGTATCAGAAAGGTTAGTAAAGGCAAGTGTCATCACGGTGTGTCATCATCCTTGTTATCACCCCCAATTTGTGGTTGTTTCTCATACGGACATACCCTGTAAGGAGAAAATGATCAAGTAGTCAAATATGTATGTATGTAAAAACATTGTGTAAAATACGCATGTGTATTAAAATGTGTAAAATACGTAAATGTAAAATATGCAAGTTTAAAATACATTGAATGAAAAATTAAATTGAACATGTGCACTGATCTATGTCGAGAAAAGGGTGTAAAAGGATATCCTATATTATCATGATTTTTTTCGATGATCTCACGCCACCCTAGTTGAAGAAGTGAATGGAGGAAATTCCTGTGTCCTCAAACCTTTAACTACTTTTGTATAAATGTGTGTGAAGATATATTTGTATTGTCTGGTTTTTAGGCGATCCGACACCAACTATCCAAAGTAGTGTAGAGAGCAAGGCAAACCCATTGTAACCCCAAAGCTGTAACTCTTCCCAAAATTTTAAGGACACCATATCCTGTAAAATCTGATGTGTATGGATTTTTTAGACTAGTATGAACTCACTCTCTATAATTAAACCCACAATTCCAATGGTGGAAAGTGCATTATATGGGCATTGTAAATACGATGTGTTAGTATGTAAAACCCTCAATGATTCCCCCCTCTTTGGGGGCACATGAGACGTCGTTGAAAGGAGAATACATCACCAAAAGAGGACCTACCACACTCTGAACTATATAATTGTTCCCTACATGGGATGGCATGCATAAAAGGGGATGGCTAGCTAAAACAAGTGTTAGTCTTAAAAGACATGTATGTAATAAGACAAGTGTAAAACACACAAACAATGTAGTAACTACCAAATAAAGTAGTGTAAACATGTAAGAAAAGTATTAGGCCGCACAAAAGTGTTGCAAACATGTGACATCACTCACGATGTTGTAAGACACGTAAGGCCATCATGGCCACAAAAAAAAACAAGTGTGCACACAAACATAGAGCAAATCCCACATACAATGGAAAACAAAGCAAGACAAGTACAGAAAGAAAACAAGTAGTCATGGAAACATGTAATCCTACAAAACAAGTGCTGCACATGGAACACCCATTATCATGTTAGAGTAATAACCAATATTTCAAATCATGTATGATCAAGTAATGTAAGATGCTAAGTAAAAAATGAAACAATAGCACTGGATGAGATGAATGTGGATGCCCCCAACGACTAGTATAGGAAGGGTAGAAGGTGAGCATCCATGCCACGTGTAGGAGTCATGTATCTACGATCATACTAAAAAAATGCATGAATGCACATGTGTGGATGATATAGATAATTACATATAAGAAATGAATCTAACATGTGTAATAAATTGATCATGTAAAACACTAGCAAACAAGATTAAATGCCCCCAAGACAATGCAGTATGTTGTGGATGGATGGAATGGAATGCAATATGGAATGATAGGAGCCACATGCCCCCAAGTGGATGGAAGTGTATGTAATGAGGTTCATTTTTTTCCCCCTCAGTAGTCAATAATGAACCGTAAACGAGAATGTGTCATCGGGAAATGGTCGAGTAGTTTTCCATGTATCTAGTGCACTTCGAGGAATGTGTATGTGTAATGATGATGAGGTGTGACATGGGGAGATGTGCGTGAACCCTATAGGCCAAGAAGCGTATATGATGACTTGTTGAATGGGTGAGTGGAGATTCATCCCTAAGCATATATTACTATAATATGGAAGGATGGGTGATGATTTAGCTTTAGCACTAAGTGTATATCACTATAAGATGAAATAATGGAGGGTGGTGATTTAGCCTAAAAAATTTACCACTATATGATGAAGGAAAGAGGTGATGATTTAGCATAAAGCATATGTTGCTATGAGATGGGAGGTAGGGAGTGGTGATATAACCTAATGTTTATACCATTATAATATGATCGAATAGGAGATGATTTAGCCTAAAGTGTATGTCACTAGTCCAAGGAATGTCATACAATGAAATGTCACATGGTGAGTGGAAGGTCCATTTGGTTAAAACCCTCTCAAGCATCCAAGTAATGCAGATGAAGAACTAAAGTGTGTCATAGGGTGGTGAGTGCAGTGCGTAGAACAATGTAGTGTATGTAGTAATGATAAAATGACTATAGGATAAGTAGAATGTATAAATATGTGGTGTGAATAATGTAATGTAGGATGTGTATGGTGTATAGAATATGTAATATGTAAGATGCAATGATAGGTGTAGATAGAAATAGAATATGTAGTGATAAAATGTAAAGCTAGACCCATATATAATGTAACCTAGCATAGTATGTAGAATGTATGTGGAAATGTGTAGTATGACTATGTATAGGTTATGCATGGATAGCCTAATAATGTATGTGGTGTGTAGGGTAAGGACTAGTATAATGTAGAATGTAGGGATGAAATGTAAAACTAGACTCATAGGTAATGATGACTAGTATAGTATATAGAAAATGTATGATATGAAAATGCGTAGTGTATAATGTGACTAAGTGCGTAGATATCATAATGAATGTAATGCATAGATGAGGACTAGTATAATTTAGAGTAAGCAGAAAATGAATGATGTATGATGAAATGCATTGTATAATGCCTAAGATGTAGTGTGTGGAGGTCATTGTAATGACAATCCCTCAATAATCAAGTGTGAACCGAAGCATAAGAGTGTGTCATCAGGTTATGATGGTGTCATAATGCATGAATGGTGTGTTTATGGGAGCAGGCGGTGTGATGTAAAAATTTCTAACTATACTAAAACACGGGGGTGTGATTGCTATTTTCCTCATGCATGTACGTGACATAGGTAGCTAGAAGATACCATCAAGGAGATCGTTGTTGTCATAATCAAAACCAGCTGGAGCTACATCAAAACTTGATAAGCTATAGAATGGGGAGGGTCAAATGAGGGTATAGACATTCATCACGTATTCTTCATCGTAAAATAAATCGATGGACATCCATGAGAATTCCAATGAGAGATATTAGGAACATAGGTGGGAGAGGAATAATTAGTAATAGAGATAGTTCCAAAATGGATGGGAAATGAGAGTGAAGAATGGAGAGGGTATATTGGGCCTCCTATATAATTGAGCCAAGACTGTCCTAGTGTAAGTGGAGAATCATGATGGGTATGCAACAAATACTATCAAATGAAAAACCTGTAAGCCATAAGTTTTGGTGTGGAAGTAAGTGTGATAAATATGAGGTGAATGAAGAGGCGGTAGGATTTCAATGAGTGTCATACCAAACCTAGGCAATTAGTCACGTGTACAGATAGTATCTAGACTAGTGAGATCAATAGGAATGTGTTCCCAAAATGACCTATTTATAAATTAGGTACATGTAAAGGGAGGTCTCGGAGTAGCCTCTAGAGGAGGAGAAGATGAAATGGCATCAACATTGTTAACATATTCTTTATATAATACCATAGCATTATTGGAGGGAGGGTTTTGAACCCAGTAAGCATGTGCAAGTGGAAGATTCATAACCATGAATGAGGGTGGAATTCTAAGAGATGAGACTATTATTTATACCTAATTGTCATAAGATAGAGTGGGCACAAATATTAACTAAAAATTCATTATTGATGAAAATGCACTTAATACAAGTAGTGCTAACAACGGAGGTAATGAGAAATGGAGTACATGGGTTGCTTTTGAATAAGGAAGACATATCCTCATCATTAAAAGAGATAGAACGTGGTAAATTAAAAAGATCTTTGGATGAGATGTGTGAAAGCCTTGGTGGAATGATCGGACTCAACATGAATAACATGGAGTTAAGCCTCTAGTGTGGTACGAAAATCTAGCGCATTTCGTAGTAAGTCGTAGAGAGAGATTTTAGGTGGTGTATTTTTATTTGGTCATTTAATTTAATAGCACTTAGAATCTACTAGTGGGTTTGTTGGTGTAATGGGTGGTGGAAGAGAAATGGGTGGAGTGGTTGGTGGATTAAGGTGAGTGTGACGAGTAGTGACTACATTGATAGATGGATAATACTTAGGCATGACAAAGTGAGGAGGGTGTTGGGTGCATACACACATAAAATAAGTGGTGGTAGTAACTATACCGGTGACACTAGTAGGTGTATAGGTAGGGCAAGAAGATTCAGAAATAACTTGATAAGGAGAGGACATGATGCAAAGGAGCTATTAAAAGGTTGGGTTCACCAAATGATTAACTAAAATTAAAACTAAATTATGGGAAAGTATAATAATAATAATTAATATAATATAGGAGGACTAAAAATTTGTAAACTATGCTAAAAGCAAGTATGAAATGAATTTAAATATTTATATCAAATGAAATAAAACCCTAAGTATGTAAAGATGTAAAGGGAAAGGACTTAGATGATTTTTGAAGATTTTCAAGGTTTTAGAGGTTTGACTATGGATTCAGGAAGCGGGAATGTCTGCACAAAAGTCTTGTAAAGGTTGGATCTAGAGAATCAATGGACTGGAGCGTCCAGGGAAGGTCTTGGGAGGCACCCGGGGCACCCTTGTATACAAAATAGGTGCCCTGGTCTCTATAAAATCTAAAAATATGGTTCTTTTGGTGTGTAAGAAACTTTGAAATATTCCCTTTGGTCGCATGAATCGGTTGAGCTGCTATGAGTATCAAATAATGTAGGATAAAAGAATAACTTGTAAAACAAAAAGAAGTGTCAAAACCCTAAAATAAAATATACAAAATGAATGAGTCAGTGATCTCAAACTACCACAACAAGTGAGCTTACTACTCTAAGCATTGCACTAAATTTTAGACCCAAATGTAGTTTTGGTGTGTGTGTGTGCATGTTGTGCCCTAGGTGCTCTTATGTCAGTCGCACTTTATGAAGTAGCGAACAATAATAACTATAGAAAATGTACTAGCATGTGTGCATGGAATAGAATAGAATCACTCCCCTATGTTGTGTGTGTTGATGCAGATCTCCTAGCCTTGATGCATGGAACTATGTGGATGCAAATGATGCAATGGATGCAACTCTAGATGGAGTGGTAATAGTAAGTGACGCTAGGACCCTCATTATGGTCTCATAACTTTATATTTATAGGGTTCTCTTGATCTAATTTTGTAATTAATCCGACATGGCCGATTAGGAAAAAGATAAGGATGAAAAATGGATAGAAAGATCCCAAAAAGAAGTGGGAAAGTAAAACAAGGATTGGGGTGCCCAGGTGGGACCAAGGTGCCACAGGGTGCCTTAATATACGCCTAGAAACCCTACTTTAGGCTAAAATGATGGGATAGTGACAAAATATTTGGGCATGTATATGAAAATTTGTGGGAATGACAAAATAAAAAGGTAAAATAAGATGGCCAAAAGGTGGGATTAATTAGTACTTGCTTCACTTAAGAACCTTCTAATTTGTAGTATGAAACCGGGCTAAATAAAGTCTAAAGTGCATGATTTTGTGACTACACCTTTCCCCACCATTCAAAATGAGCCCAAGACCCAAACCCATCATGGGGTAGTGTTTTTTTGGAGTTCTTATCTTATTTTTACTTTTTATTTTCCCTTTTCTTGATCTTTTTTTCACTTGGTTCTTTGTGATTGGTTTTGGTGAGTTGGAAAATGTATTACTTTGGATATTGTTGTGTACTCCTTGGTTGAGGTGAAGTGATGGATGGAACTTGATTTTTCTTTCTTGATTAATTTATTTGGAATATTTATTACCTTGGTTATTGTTGTGTATTCCTTTATTAGGTGGAGAGAGAGGACATCTATTCGGACATCCATGTGGAGCCAACTCACCCTTTCTTTTGTAAAATCTATAAATATAGGAGTGTGCTTTGGAAAAGGGGTTACACACACAATTTCATTATGGGGATATCTTTGAGTTTGGAGGAGAAATGAGAGATTTTAGAGAAGATTGGAAAATTGGAGAAGGAGAAAGTGAAGAATTAGTAATGGCTCCAAGGTAGGGTCTTGAGCCTTCTTTGTTAGTGCATTATTGATTGTATTATTATGTAATTAGTAAAATGAAATGGTGTTTTTTTTTTTTTATGTTTATTTTATCTTATTTTTAGTCCTCTTTTGGCTATTTTCTTGTTGTATTATGTTTTTGATTGGGAAGGGTAGAATGCCATAGGATGGGTGTTAGAGGGGAGATTGAAAGGTTGGTTTGGTGGAGGGAAAAGGAATTAGGAATCTTGCTTATGAATGTGGTTGTGTTATGTTGATTTTGTTTGGAGGGAGATGGGGTAGTTGGAATTAGGCCTTTGGTGGAGTGAAAAGGGGTGTTTATTGGAGGTATAAGGTGTAGTGGAGGTTCAAGGCCTAATTTCAGTTTCCATGTGGAGAGAAAAGGATACTAACTTTCAACCCTCCCTCTCCCACTTGGCTTAAATCAAGCTACTATGTTGTTTATTTGTGATTTTTGCATTCTTTCTTGATTGTGATCTTTTGGGGTATATTAGAGCAAGGTCATTTTTATGTTTCTAAATGGGTTTTGGTTCTTTTATGGTTCATGTGTTGGGGCAGGGGGCCTTTCCCTCAGAAATGGTTGTGTGGAGAGCATTGTTTGGGTCCCCTTTTATGTGTTTAGACAACTAGTTGAATACTTCTTGACTCCTTGGAGTAGCTACAATTACCCTTGTTGGTGGTGGCTTGTTCTAAGTTTTGTAATCTTTGAAAAAGATATGTTATAGTGAATAAAATGATATATAAGCAACTAGTTTTAGTTTTGAAGAAGTCTTATATAGTTTTGAAGGGGAGGTTGTAATGGAAGTCTAGTTGTAATCATTATGAAGTTGAAACTAGTGTATTGTTAGCAATGTAATTCCATTAAATTAAGCAATGTAAAGAGTTATTATTATAAGTTGATTTTGGGAAAATTATGTATTAGATAATAGTTATTTGAAAATTTTGGAATGGTTATGGTGTTAATTAATTGTTATTGGGACTTAATCTTGCAGTTGGTGTATCCCAGCTAGTATGTGTGCACTTTCATGGTGAAGTGGACTCATACTAGGTGGGATACACATGGGTATGACCATCCTTTCATGTAGAAATGCATGAAAGGGTGATCATATCCATGATGCACCACTTTATAACTTCATTTCCTTGTTATTATATCATAGAAATATTGTGACATTATAATTAAAATTAATAAAAGTTTGTTTATCTTTCATATAAGCTTAAGAATAAATAGAAGTAAGTTATTTATCTTATGGATATATTTTTGAGTTTCTTTAGTAAATCTACTTTGAAGAAACCAATAATTTATAACTATTGTTTTTTATTAGATTAGGTAAAAAATAGATTTTGAAGGGATCAGGAACCCTGTACAAACGAAAGATATGGCGATCAAAGCCCAAAGATAGAAAAGCAAGAGAGGAAAAACCAAAAGAAAGGGTCCCACAAAAATGAGTTAAACAAAGTTAACTCTTATAGAGCAAGCAACGAGACCCCAACTAGGCCAAAAAGACCAAGAAAGAAACAGGGCAACATAGTTCACCCAGAGTTCGTAAAAATTTCGAGAGAAAGCTACAAGTCTTCCAGGAGAGACAGGAAACCACATGAGGACCCTATTAGGATCACCAATTAATCTTCCTCTCGAGCTACTGATACGAGAGGTTGAATCTCCTTCTTTTCTTCTCTCCTTCTTTCTCCTCAACTTAAGAAGCCCTTTGACCTATTTCTCAAGCTCCTGTATCTAATTTTTAATCTAAACACAGTCCGAAACCATTTTCTTTGAGATATTAATAATATTTAAGATGGAATCCCTTTTCCCTTCATTTGTTTCCTCCATAGCTTTGAGAATCCCCTCTAAGTAAACCATCCTTCTATTCCACTCTTCAAAAATAGTGGGATCACCCACACACTCATTTTTCCTGGAAGTAGTGGCTTCCCCAATAGCACCCTCCATGAAATTTCTGTCAATACCTCCCCCCTTGGGAATATTTTTTCCCTCTTTCATCTTTGTAAGGCATTCCGCTAACGTAATATCTTCTTCCTCTTCATGTTCCTCTAGAATAGAGACTAAGGGGTTATCCAAAACAGGCTTACCATTCTCAAACAGTAGAAGAATCAAACCCTTATGAAGGGGCAGCTTCACCTTCTTGTTCTGGAATGCTATCAAAGAATTCAAGAGAGAGGTCGCCAAGAAAAAAGGAATGCTAACCATAAATTTATGTCGAAACATGTTGAGGAAAGTGATATGGTGAGTATATATTTTTCTATACTTCCCTTCAGTGATATTCTTCATAATTTGAAGACATCCCTCCTTCCAAATACGAGGATACACAATCGAGCAATGTCATCGGTGAAGAAAAAACAAGTCTCCTTACCAACAAAAAATTGATCAATCTCAAGATCTTTGCGAGTTCTTTCCTTATAGATTTTCAAGCACTCCATCTTCATTTCTGTCACCCTAGCAATGTTGGCCTCCGAGACCTCGACCTCCACACCATGAATAGTAAAAACCCCATCTTTCCATGCTTGGCCAAAATCCTTAGAGAGAGCAGGGTCGTGACCATGAAGTTTAGCAATAAAATTGCTAAAACCCCCGACTTTTAACTTATTCCACAAATCCTGTTGCACTCTTTCATATTCTAACTGGCTGGTTCCACGCAAATCCTATCACCAACCATCTGAACTCTTTCAAAGTAGCTTTTCCAGCTGAAACTAGAGGCAATCCTCGAACTATATTTCCAAACCAATTTCAAAAAGACCCAGTGATTTTTGTAAAGACTATCTTGTTTCCTGAAATATCTGCCCCCACTCATGCCGGCATCATGAAACTTAGTGCCTCTTTTCCTTAATTATTTCATCATTAATGTTAGAGGGTAATCTCTCCCCTTTGTGCCAAATTTTGTATTCATTACAAAGGACTCCCATATTAGCCATCTTGTCCACACATTTATTTCCTTGCCTCAAAATATGATTAATAGAAACCTTATCAAAGGATTTAAGCATTTCCTTGATGTCTTGGAAAATATTTTTAATCAACCAATTAATCTTACTTTCATTGAGAAGAGATTTTATAATAATTAAGGAATCTCCCTCAATCTGAATATCCTTAAGACCTTTTTCCTTTGCAATCAACACTCCCCAAAGGAGGGCTCTAGCTTCAGCCATATTATTAGTTTGTTTACCCAGGGGTCTAGCATAGGAAAATAACCAATCTCCTCACTATCCCTTAAGATACTGTTGTTGCAAATCAGCAACACCCCTAGATGTTGATCAGATTTCTAGTTTGATCATACTAGCATCCAGTGTGATTGCACAACATTGAATCCTTTCCCCAAGTGTGGGACTTGCAAAATGAGAAAGGAATCTCCAGTTTAGAGGCTGGTTCCTCAATTCCTCTGGTCAAATTTATCACTTACAAGTTGCAGAGGTCTATATTCCTAACCCTACCCTAAATTCCAAAGGAGACAGAGATAGAGAATGCAAAAAAGCTAAAACTAATGCTAATAGGTGATGCACCAAAGGAGTGGTGAGCATTTTTTACTTCTGCAGATTGACATAGTCCATAAAAATGCAACAAAGAACCTCATGCACAAACTGATAATTGTAATGAAGGATCATAAATTAACCAAACAACACAGGCAGAGGATGAAAACTAATCACAGAGGCTGTATTGTTATTTTAATCATCAAAATCACTTGCATTACAACACCTGAGAGGCAAAATAAAGTTGTAGCTCTTAGAAAAGGTCTGATATTCCACCAAAATCACTTCCAAGGTGAGAAAGGGGACCTACAATACACAAAAAATGTTCAACCCTTTGAAAATGAGCCAAATCTGGCTTTTACAGTGCAAGGGATGAGCCCAAGAGAGAGAAACATGGGAAAATGTGGGAGAGGTTCAATCATTGACCAAAATGCATGGGCATCCTTACAGACCCATTCCCTAACATTTTTAACCATGCTGGGAGAGAATGCGAGCCATTCTTCATTAAAAACGGTGGTTGAAAGGTCATTTCGCTCATCACCACATGCAGATACATTTTTGATTTTATCTCTCCAAAATCCATCAAAACTCAAAATTGACCCTAGAATCTTGTAGAGAATTTCTGATTTCCATTGATATAAAGAACATGAAAAACCGAGCTCTGGATCAAAAGATATGGCCATTTGAAGTTTAGGGAAAAATAGGGCCAAATCGAGTTGGCGGGCAAAAATTTGAATTTTGCACCTTTTTGGTCATTTGGAAAATTTTCCAAAATTTCCCCGCGCTCTACCACTCTAGGTGCCATGTGGCGGCATCTCATTGGCTGCGGGCCTTTACGGGGAAAATTTTCCCAAAAAACTTTGTCGAGCCATAACTTTAAAAATACATGGATTTAGGAAGAAAACTTTACCTCTCTGGAAATCGAGAAAGAGCTCTATCCAATGGTGCCATTTCGAGAAGGTTTTGAGTGCAAAAGAAAAATATTATGACTGAGGCACAAGAGAGGAGAGAATGGAAGGAGTTAGCCACAAAAAATGAGCAGGGGTACATTTTGGATAACAATTTTGGCGACTTAGAGGGGTCATCTGCCTGCTGGATGAAGTTACCAGTTTCCTGAAGCAATCCATTGGGCATGGAGTCACCTGATTTTCTATCTGATACCCCAATTGACTAGAACGTTGCAAGGAGGAACATGGAATATCACCTGATGGAGCAAGGCCTACAAACACATTCCCAGGAACAGCAAGCCTGTGCCAAAGCACTTAGGGAAAGAAAAACTAATCTACAGCAAAACAATGTGCACAAGCACTTAGAGGAATGAAAACCTAAGCTAATATTTACAAGGTGGAGAATTTCCCTTTAGTAGCAATGCTTTAGATGGATCCCATTGACTGGAATCTATAGTTCTTCGCCATCCAATGAAGACAATTGGAAGGCATTATTGTCCTTACACTTTGTGACCATGTATGGGCCACTCCAAATGGCATCAAATTTTGAATGCCTTCTGGTTTTGCTCTGTCTGCATCCCATTTTAGCACTAGATCTCCAACTTGGAAGGATCTATTCTTGGCCTTTCTATCAAAGGTCTTCTTTATCAAAGCTTGATCCTTCTCCATTGCTTGGGATGCCTAATTTTTGATTTCTTGGAGCTCCATCAATTCTGCATATCTAACCTCCATGGGCTCAAACTCCAACAACTCCAACTGTTTCATGAGTTCCAATGTTGGCAACTCAAGAGACATGGGTAAAATTGCCTCTCTCCCATAAACAATCTTGAATGGAGAGTTACCTGTAGATCTCTTGGGAGTTATCCTATCAGCCCATAAAGCTGATTTCAATTTAGTATGCCAAGACCTCTGATTTTCATCAAGAGTCCTCCTAATGATCTTCAACAAGTTCTTGTTTGTAGACTCAGCCTGGCCATTACCCTGGGGGTAATAGTTTGATGAAGTACTTAGGTAGATCCTGTTCTTGACAGCCCATTCAGTCACCTTGGACCCGATGAATGCCAATGCATTATCTGATATTATTGTAGCAGGTACACCAAATCTGGTTGTTATTCCCTCATAGAAGTCTAGGATGCTAGATTCATTTGCTTCCTTGAGTGCTACTGCTTCAGTCCACTTAGTGAAGTAATTTGTGGCTGTTAAAATCCACTTGTGCCCTTGGCTTGAATTGGGATTAATGACTCCAATGAAGTCTAAACCCCATTGCATGAATGGCTGGTCAACTGAAATTGGATGCAATGGAAGGGCAGCTAGCCTCTCTTTACCTGTGAAGAATGCACAATTCTTGCACCTCTTGATCCATGCATAACAATCATTGAAAATCTTGGGCCAATAATAGCTAGCCCTCATGATCTTTAGAGCTGTCACTCTTGGTGCAAAATGACCACCATCTGGTCCACCATGGAACTCTTCCAACATCCTATGAATCTGATTTGTACCAATGCATCTCAGCAGTACTCCATTCACATCTCTTTTGAACAAGACACCATCAACAAGGGCATATGGGACAGCCTGCAATCTGAAGTGTCTTCTTTGGGTCTTGTTCATCTCTGGAGGGCATAGGCATGTGCTTAGGAAGTGCATTATACTTTGGGTCTAGCAAGGAGTGGGGACACCATTATTTTCCTCTTGAGTGCTTCCTTGCTCATGGTTGTCTTGCAACTTCAAAACAGTCTCTTTCTCATTGCATGCTTCCTTTTGCTTGCTCAAAATCAGCTGCTCACACAGTCCTTTTCCTCTAACCAACTTGGTGACCTTGATCTCTATGTCATACTCCATGACACGAGTAATCCAACCTACTCTCTTTTCATTCAAGTCTTTGTTGAGGAGGAAGTCTTTAACTCTGCATGAGAAACCAGCAATTGGACCTTATTGTTTGAAACTAGATGCTTGAATTTCTTCAAGCTCCTGATTACTGCAAGAACATGATTCTCAATGAAAGAATGTCTCACCTCATAGTCCTCCAGGATTTGGCTGAAGAAATTAATTGGCTGCTCATCATTGTCCTTGTTCTTGCTGTACCAAAATTACAGAGATAGTATCATCACCCCCAAACGCATAGAGGATGAAATCCTTGGAGAAATTTGGGTTGATGAGAGTTGGGAGCTTGAGAGATGGCTTCATTGATTACTTCAAAACTTTCATTTCCTTATGTTTTCCATTTGAAAGCCATGATTTTATTTAACATCTTGGTGATAGGTTTGACAAGGGCTACAAAATCTGGGACAAACCTCAACAAAATTTATTCTCCCCAAGAAACTCTGGAGGGCCTTCTTGTGGCTTGGCAATGGTAGTGCTCTTATGGCTTCAACTCTTTCTAGATCAATTGCTAATCCTTCTTTGGAGACAATGTGACCAAGGAGCTTTCCTTCATGAGCTAAGAAAATACATTTTTTAGGATTCAAGGAGACTCCAAATCTTCTACACCTTTGGAACACTTGTCTCAAATGAGAGAGGTGGTCTGCTGTATTTTTTGAAAAAATAGTGATATCATCAAGATATATCAGCACTATGTTGTTAATCAAACCTTTGAACGCCATGTCCATTGCTCTTTGGAAGGTAGCTCCGGCATTGGACAGCCCAAATGGCATTTTCCTGTATGCATAAGTTCCCCATTTGGTTGTAAAGGCTGTCTTGAACTGATCCTCTTCCTTCACCATAATCTGATTGTACCCTGAATAGCCATCAAGTAGTGAAAACCTTTCGGAGCCAGCAACAACTTGCAAAATCTGCTCCATGGAAGGTAGTGGGTAATGATCCTTGAGAGATGCTCTATTCAAATCTCTGAAGTCAACACACAATCTGATTTCCCCACTCTTCTTTCTGACTGGAACCAAGTTGGCAACCCAACTAGAATGCTTGATAGGGAATATGATTCTTGATTCTATCAACTTATCCAATTCTTTCCTCATGAGAGGCTCCATGTGTGGATTGACTGGCCTTTGTTTTTGCCTGATGGGTTTAGTACTTGGATCCAATTCAATGGTGTGTTGAGCTAACTTGGGATTGAAACCTTTCAAATCTTCATAGCTCCAAGCAAACACATTAGGGAACTCTTGAAAAAGTTGTATGAATTCATACCTTTCTTGTTCAGTTGTCATCTTACCAATTTGGAGTGATTTGCCTTCTTCTACCGAGATGGACACTGAATCTTCCCCCTTAACTTGGATGTTTGCTTTCTCCTTCCTAAACTGATCATTAGGATTGAAAATGGACTCCAAAGTAATAAGTCCCTTTGGTAGTTTGTTGGTTCTCAGCTGCACCACTTGGTCACCATACTGCTGCTCTAACTTTTCCTAATTTTTGGCTGAGAATTCAGCCTCTTCTTGCAAGAAATGGATGATTTGTTGATCATTTTCAAACACTTGCCAACTTACATTGTTATCTGGCACTGAAGGCCTCACAATCACATGGATGTTTGGTTGTACCTTGTCTTTTTGAATGCTTTCAACAATGTCAAAGGCTGCCCCAACTGCTGCAAGCCTGTCAGCAGCTTGGTTCTCTTTTCTAGGAATGGATTTTATGCTAAAGCCCTCAAAATCTTCAATGAGGTCCCACACCCTGTTCTTGTAGCACTTGAGCAGATTATTCTTGACAGCATGCTGCCCCTTAACTTGGTTGACAATCAACTCACTGTCACCAAAGACTTGCAAGTTCTTTATCCCTCTTTTGATTGACCAATGCAGTCCTTGCACCAAGGCTTCATATTCAGCAGTGTTATTAGAGCATGCAAACTGAAATCTAAAAGCTGAATAATACTTAACTCCTTGAGGTGAAACCAGCATGGCTCCCCCTCCTACACCTTGTCTACTCCTTGATCCATCAAAAAAAAACTGCCATACCTCATTTTCATCCTTGTGGTCTGGCTTGGTGATGCTAGGAATAGGCTGATTTTCTTCATGCATGTAATAGACTCATAGCTCAGATTCTTCTATTTCTTGGTAAGGATCAAAAGCATGCACCTTGCTTTCCCATTCATCAAGAGTTAGATCTAGGATACTTCCTACCTTGGTGTCAGCTTCATCAGTGCTTGGGTGATCTTCTTGATCAAACGCTGAACAATTGGCATTAATCTGACTTGGAGCGTAAGGCTCAATGTGAAATTTTGTAATAGGTTCATACCTGATTGTGGCTTTGGTTCCATATCTTGTTCTGAACAGCATGTGTGACCAATCAGTAGACAAATAACCTCCAATCTTAGCTATGAAATCCCTTGACAAACATAGGGCAAAGAGTGGTGGAAGGTCTATTACTGAGACATCTTGCAAAATAACCACGTTGGGACAAACATGCAAAGTAAGACTCAAGTTTTTAATCACTCCAACTATTGTTACTGCTATCCCATCTAATTGTACCACCCCTTTGGATATGGTTTCATATTGAATTCCCAACTGATCAGCTATTTGCTTGGGCATTACTAAACTACTTTCCCGGAATCAATCATGTAATTGTGTACTAATTGGTTCCCAATGATCAATGAAACATAGAATGGAGGGGGCTTCAACATCTTACCTCACTGTTGTCCTCCATGATTCCCCTCAGGCTAGGCAGCATTTGTGAGCACCTTCTCTTGCATTTGGACTTGCTGATTTGAAGTTGACCAGTCCTTCATGGCAGCTTGTAGCAAATCTCTTTGGCCTGGGATAGATAGTGATTCCCACATTGATATGTTCACATTTGTCTTCCTCATCTGATCAATGATATTGAATGGAGATGAAGTATCCCTTTGCTATCCCTTGGGCTGAACATTCATTCCTTGCACATGGGCAGCAACAACTGGCATTTGAGTTGGCCTAGGAACTGTTTTAGGCTGTCCTTGTGTATTTGGGATTGGATTTTGTTTGCCAACATTCTGTGGGGTGATGGAAGATTGTGGATTGCTTGGAGCTAATGGCTGTTCTTCACCCAAATTTCTCCTCTTTGACCTTGTGTTGGCTGCAACACTTTGGGAAACTATCTGGTTCATGCCACAAAAATCTTTTGCCTGCCAGTTTACAAGTGTGGTATCATTTGGAGCTGATTGCTGCTAGAATGTTTCTTGTTGTTGGTCATTTCTTTGACTACCTTCACCCTCCACACCAGTTTTTGTCACCATTAATGCTTGATTCAAGGCACCATTGAAGCACATGGACTAGTTATGAGGTTCATTACATGGGAAACACCAATCATACTCTTGAGCCATATTGTTTTGTATTGGCACTAATGCTTTAGATGCAGATGTAGCATTGGGATTATAGGGCTGAAATGGTCTGTTGGCAGGAGGCCTTGCTTGATTTAGATTTGCAGCTGGATTGGGTGGTCTTTGGGGTTGATATGGCTACCTGTTAGGCTGAGCTTGGGGCTAGAAAGAAGGTCTAAAACCTTGAGCTTGCTGCCTTTTGAGTGTAACCAGCTCATTACCTAGATTTTGCAATTGCTTCATGACTTCTTGAAGTTCATTTGAGGCACTAGAAGATGAAGTGGAAGCTTCACTTGAATTCTGATTTCTAGGAGTGGGAATAGAAGCTAAATTAGGCACTTGGCTAGTACTTGGGCTCTCTAAACTTGGAAATAATGGCATTGGAGGCCTAGGAGCTAGCTTGTCAGCTTGAATCAAACAATTTTCAGCTCTAATGGCAATGCTATAAGCAATGGGGATAGTTGTGCCTCCCATGGACTGAATTAACATAGAAGTATCAGAATTTAAAGCTTTAAGGTCATAAATAAAAGCACCTTCTTCTGTTGGCTTAAGCGCCTTGCTGGAATTCTCTCCCAAGTCCTTTGAAATCTGAAATTAAAATCAGTCAGTTGCTCATTGGGATCTCTTTTGATAGTTGTCAGCTGCTCCAAAAGGGACAAGTTGTCTCCCTTTTCCCCAAACTGCTCATGGAGGGCTGTACATAGTTGATTCCAATTTTGAATAGATCCTGAGGCAAGACTCCTAAACCATTGCAAAGCTTTCCCTTTGAATGAAGAAGCCAGTATTTTGACAGCAACTTGTATCTCATTGATCTCATGGATTACACAAATGTTAGAAATATCCTTAACATGATCACCTGGAGTGGTCTGATTTTCTCCAGTGAAGTATGGAATGTTCTTCAATCCTACAACTGGGATTGGATTTTGTGCATTGAGAGCAAGTGGGCTGCTACCAATGAAATTGACATAGGGGTTGTTTTGTGCCATTCTGATTGGCCTTAGAACCCTTGTTGATTGAATGAAAGGCCTACCAGGTGGAGGAGTTAAGAGAGTTCTATTTGGTGGAGATGTAGACCTTTGGATTCTCCTCCCACTTTGCCTTATTCTTGGAGATAATTACAGATATTCAAACAACACCTCTTCTTCTCCAGCTCTTGACCTTGTAGTGATTCTTCTCATGAGTTTTCAGGTCTACACTACTAAAACCAGCTGATTCTTCTTCCTTGGAGTCACCAAATGTGTAATTTATAGCTCTTTTAAGCAAGAAACTTGTAACAAATGCACATCAATTTTGTTGTAATGAAGATGAAGACCTCTAAGGTCCCACCAGAATGCCAAAACTATTGTTGCAAATTAGCAGCACCCCCTGGATGTTGATCAGATTTCTAGTTTGATCATACTAGCATCCAGTGTGATTGCACAACATTGAATCCTTTCCCCAAGTGTGGGACTTGCAAAATGAGAAAGGAATCTCTAGTTTAGAGGCTGGTTCCTCAATTCCTCTAGTCAGATTTATCACTTACAAGTTGTAGAGGTCTATATTCCTAACCCTACCCTAAATTCCAAAGGAGACAGAGATAGAGAATGCAAAAAATCTAAAACTAATGCTAATAGGTGATGCACCAAAGGAGTGGTGAGCATTTTTTACTTCTACAGATTGACACAATCCATAAAAATGCAACAAAGAACCTCATGCACAAACTGATAATTATAATGAAGGATCAGAAATTAACCAAACAACACAGGCAGAGGATGAAAACTAATCACAGAGGTTGTATTGTTGTTTTAATCATCAAAATCACTTGCATTACAACACCTGAGAGGCAAAATAAAGTTGCAGCTCTTAGAAAAGTTCTGATATTCCAACAAAATCACTTCCAAGGTGAGTAAGGGGACCTGCAATACACAAAAAATGTTCAACCCTTTGAAAATGAGCCAAATCGGCTTTTACGGTCTGCAAAGGCGAGCCCAGGAGAGAGAAACACGGGAAAACATGGGATAGGTTCAATCATTGACCAAAATTCACTCAAAATAGCATGGGCATCCTTACAGACCCATTCCTTGACATTTTTAACCATGCTGGGAGAGAATGCGAGCCATTCTTCATTAAAAACGGTGGTTGAAACATCATTTTTGCTCATCACCACGTGCCAAAGACATTTTTTGATTTTATCTCTCCAAAATCCATCAAAATTCAAAATTAACCCTAGAATCTTGTAGAGAATTTCACCAGATTTCCATTGATATAAAGAACGTGAAAAACTGAGCTCTCGATCGAAAGATATGGCCATTTGAAGTTTTAGGGCAAAACAGGCCAAATCGAGTTAGCAGGCAAAAATTCAAATTTTTGCACCTTTTTGGTCATTTGGAAAATTTTACAAAATTTCCCCATGCTCCACCACGCTAGGTGCCACGTGGCGCAATCTCATTGGTCGCGGGCCTTTCAGGGGAAAATTTTCCCAAAAAACTCCGTCGAGCCATAACTTCAAAAATACATGGATTTAGGAAGAAAACTTTACCTTTTTGGAAAGCTGAGAAAGAGCTCTATCCAATGGTGCCATTTCCAAAAGGTTTTGAGTTCCTAAAAAGCAAATTATTATGACTGAGGCACAAGAGAGGGGAGAATGGAAGGAGTTAGCCACAAAAAATGAGCAGGGGCACATTTTGGATAACAATACCTACTCCCCCCACTTGACTCGGATTTCCCTTTGAGGCTCCATCAAAATTAATTTTGATCATATTTCCCAAGGGTTTAATCCAGCTGACAAAATTACTTAGGCTTTTGCTCTTGTCTTGACTATAGGTGAAATTCTCCAAAACTATCATTCCTCTTTCGAGACATTGGAATTTATTTTTCCTTTAAATAATTTAAGATTTTCTTTAAAATCATTTTGAATTTTCATTTTTGACACCCCACCGAGGGGTTCGGTCTCTAAAAACACCTTTGTCATTTCTATTTTTCCACAATCCCCATAAAATATGAGGCAAGGCAATCTTCCATGTACATGCCAAAAAAAGATATCTAAAAGCGCTCTCCCATTGAGTAGCACAATTCTCAATGTTTGAGGGAAGAATTCAATGTATCTTAAAAAGCACTAGAATCGGAGAAAGAACTCCTTTAGAGAAGGGGAAAAGAAGAAAAAGGTGATTCACATCTTCTTCCCTTTTTTGGCAGAGAGAGCACCTATTAGGAATCTACATTCCTCTTTTTATAAGATTTTCAACAATCAGGATTCTATTTTGGACAGCCTACCAATAAAAAATATTAATCTTAGGAATCAGATCTTTAATCCATAGCTTTCCCCAATACTCTTTTTCGATATCTTTCTTAAAATGCATTCTGTAGGTAGATTTAACTGAATAATTACTTGAATCTTCCTCTTTCCAAATGATGGAATCCTTCTTTATTTGGTATATGGGAATATGGAAATCCTTGAGTTTCTTATTGAGATATTGAAAGGGTTTGAGATTACCATTAAAACCAGGGGGGCTCAATGATTTCCCATTGGACCCTGTCTTCATCATACCTCCGAAGTCTTTTAACCAGATTTTGCCATTTTCCTCATAGAATTGAACCAGCTCCTTCCAACTACCCCGATCACCTAAGGGGGATTCTTCTAACTATTTTTCCCACCAAAATCTTATCATATTCCCCATACCAATATCCTAGAGGGAAACCTTAGAGAGGATGTTCTTCGAATCCAACAGGGAATTCTAGAAAAAGGATCCTCTAGGAAGATTTTCCTGAGAGAAGAAAAGGTCAATTCTACCTAAATTCCGCAAATATTTCTTTTTTATTATATCAATCCACAAACCTTCCTCTCTAGCTATTCTCCAACCAGCTTTAGCAACCAGAGCTTTGTTCATGATAGGGAGGCTTTTCAGACCCAGTCCCCCACACATCTTAGGCCTAGTGACCTTGTCCCAAGCAACAAGAGGGTATTTAAAATTTTCTCGAGGCTCCGGCCCAGAGGAATCTCTTCTGAATTTTTTCCAGAGCTTCAATAATTTTGGTCGGAAGCTTGAAAAGAGACATAATGTAAATGGGGACCCCTTGAAGAGAACTCACAAGAAGTTGAATCTTTCCCACCTAGGAGAGGAGAAGGCCTTTCCAGGAAGAACATTTCTTGTTTAATCTTTCCAACAGGGCATTCCAGACAGAGGAATTAGGCTTATTGAGGATAAGCGGCATACCTAAATAAGAATCCGGAAAACACTTTATTTTGCAACCCAGGATCCGAGCAATCCTAACTTAGACTTGTTTCTCCACATTAATAAAGAACACCGCACTTTTGAGAAAATTGACCATCTACCCTAAGACAACCTCATATTTCATAAGAACAGATTTGAAATAAGTGGCTTCTTGAGCAGATGCCTTTCCCATCATAAAATTATTGTCAACAAATTGATTTGGGAAGATCAAATGGAGACCATTAGTAATATTGATACCACGAATCCTCCCTGGATAGTAAGGCTTATTTATAAATTCTACTCGAGAGATTCAGCCATGATAACATAAAGGAAAGGAGATAGCAGATCCCCTTGTCTCAGACCCCTTCCAGCTTTGAAAAATCTCTTCGAGCTTCCATTGACCAAAATGGAGTAGCTGGCAATAGATATACAGGTCATGATCATTCTAACCAGAGAATTATCAAAGCCCACTTTACTGAGGATGGCCTCCAAGAAAGACCAAGTAATTCTGTCATAGGCCTTATGCATATCAAGCTTTAGGAACATTGCAGATCTATCATAATTAACAATGGAATGAATAGCTTCTTGAATCACTACAATGCTATCAGTAATCTGCCTCCCTGGGACAAAGGCACCTTGATTCCCAGAGATGAAATGATCAAGGACCAATCTAATTCTTCCAGCTAAGATTTTAGCCAGAATTTTATATCATGTATTACAGAGACTGATCGGTCTAAAATATTTGACTTCATTAGCCCCAGAACCTTTGGGATAAGGACCAAGAAAGTATTATTAAGCTGTCTGAGAAGTTTTCCATTCCTAAAAATCTTGGACCATTTCTATGACTTCATTCTTAATCACTTTCCGAAATTCAGTAGAAGAGAGCCTTAAAACCATTAGGTCCTAGCAAATTTTCTGGTTCCATATCAAAGACCACAAATCTAATTTCCTCCTCGGTAGGGATCTTTAATATCTCTCGATTTTCTTCGGGGATATGACTTTCGAAACAGTTCAGGATATTATTTTGATTTTCCTCTTCAATACTTTGACCTTCATTTGAAAGAGATCCTTGAAATAATTGATGATGACTATTCTTATGTCCTTATTCTCTGATAGGATCTACCCATTTTCATTTTTAATTTCATTTATTTTGAGGAGATTTGAACGAGAGGTAGCCGAAAAGTGAAAGAATTTGGTATTCCTATCCCCCTCCTTTAGCCATTTCACTCTCGATTGTTGTTTCCAATAGAATTCTTCCTTTGCCAAAATATCATGATACTCAACCAGAAAATTATGTTCCTGCTCCTTTAGAACCAGATTAAGACCTTCAAGATCAATAAATTCCTCAATATTCCTCAGATCTTTAGCCAATCTACTTTTTTCTTTGAAAGATATTACCCATGAGACTTCTTTGTTCCATTTTTTGAGACAGCCTTTGAGGTACTTTAATTTGTAACTACGTCTATAACTGGAAACCCCAAATACCCCTACATTCCACCACTCTTGGATTTTATTGGGAAGATCAGGATGATCTAACCACATCTTTTCAAATCTGAAAGGTCTAGCCTTCTTAACCAAATTTAACCCAAGATTGAGGAGAATAGGGTTATGATCAGATCCAATTCTGGGAAGAGACTTCATAGAATATATTTGATTTAACAAACAAGGATAACTTACCATAAACCTATCAAGTCTGATTTGGATGAGCTCAGACCCAATACACCTGTTTTCCCAAGTAAACTTGGAGCCTTCCAACTCCATATCCACCAAACCATTACTAAAAATAAAATTTGCAAGATCCTCCATACTTTCAATGTATGAGATGTTGCCACATTTTTTTCCCGAGTGAAAGGGGGGTATTGAAGTCACCACCAATAATCCATTCTTTATCTTTGAATAAATTCCTAAAATTAGTGAGATCATGCCATAATTTCCTTCTTTCACTAACAAGGTTAGGAGCATAAATGTTTGAAACATACCAGGATTCCTTAGAGGACAGATTCATAAAATTTATAGCTACATGCCCCTGAACTGAAAGAATAGGAACCCCATGGACAATACTAGGATCCCAGAGTGTGATAATCCCACCAGAGGCACCTGACAAACTACAACCTTCCCAACAACTTTCTTTCCAAATAGACCTCCCCACTTCTCTAAATCTTTCCATACTCATTTTGGATTCTTGAAGCATGAAAATATCCAGTTTATTTTTAACTCTAAGATCCTTCGCTATTCTGTGTTTGCTAGGGTTATTCAACCCCCTGATATTCCAAGAGAGAAAAATCATTTAACACTTCTTTTTACGACCTAGCAGGCTCCCCAAAGTTTTCTGGATTCCTGCATCTACTTCATTTCTAGAAATTGACTCCCTTACTTCCTTATTACTTTTTCTTCCCTTTTGACTGGAATCTTTTCCAACATCAGCTCTTAAGCTACTTTGTGAGAGACAGGTTTGTATTTACTCACTAGAGTCCTTGGAGAGCCTAGCACCTCATAGGTATCAGCAACATAATATTATAAGATTCCAAACCCATTTGACAAAGTTAGATCTTCTTCTCCTCTCTGTGCAAAAGAACTCTGACCTATAGACAAAACCTCATCCAACGAGAGGCCTTCAGAACTATCAAAGCCAATTTATTTTCTTCCATATCTAAACTTTCCCTCTCCTCCGAATCTTGTCTTCCTTCTACCAACTCCAGACAAGCAATATCAACTTCCTTTTCTTTAGTTTCATTGGTGGTACTTCTTTGATGTTGGGAACAAACTCTTCCTTCCTCTCTGGTTTTGATAGTAAGATTTAAAGGCTCTACTTCAGGATTTGACTGGAGAACCCTTCCATTCTTCCCAATCCTTCTCCATTCCTTCGTTTCTTTTCCATTATCCAATTTTTGAGGCATAGGTTTTGCTTCAGGCTTCTTTTTTTGAGATCAGGACAAAGACGTTGTTCATGGCCCACCAACTTGCAATTTTTACAAGCGAAGGGAGTAGGATCATAGACAAAACGCTGCACCCAATCTCCCTCAGGGGTCATTAGCTTAATATCACTTTCCAAGCATGACTCTTGTCTCATATTCACACAGAATCTGGCATGGGTGAGTCTAGTTTTTGCTTTGGTGACCGGATCCAGGGCAATAGGATTCCCCAGACTTTTTGCAATACCAAAAAGGATCTCCAGGTTCCCAAAATTCCAAAGGTAAACCCGGAAGATTGACCCATATTGGAAACTCCGTAACAGGATTTCCATAAGGATTAAAATTCGGCTCCCATTTCTGAACAACTATATGAGATTTTCCAATAAACCAAGGACCTTCAGCCAAGATTTTTGCCACATGCTCCTTACTAGGAAGGATGGCTAAGAAATAACCATTAGCATACGTTGAGATTTCAATGGTACCATTAGCCACCCAATGTCTCTTTTCCCAACCTCTAAAATAATCTATATTTGGTCTAGATCCCATACATTTTGCAAAGAGAGCTCCTTCCATGGTGATTTTTGTTCTAGCCAACAAAGAATCAGGGATCTTGAGGGAAAGATTACCTTTCTCTTTAACCAGTTCCAAGTTTTTTGAAACCCCTGAAACCCGGTTTTTCACCCCCAAAAGCTCCACCCACGTGCTTTGTCTCCCATCCTTGTCCCTATTACCATTGGGCTCCACGTTCACATGCTCCTTCACTAGGTTCTTCTCCCGATAAGTCTACAGATTTGACTCCAGACATTCCTGCTCGCTTTCAAGATTTGAAAAATCCCACTCCTGCTCCATTCCCGCTCGAATACCTTAATTTATGACTATTGTTATTTTGTTTAAATAAATTTTAAAAAGACTCCCGCAAAGCATGAAACCATTTATTTAACATATATGACATCTTGTTGAGGCATTTTTGTAAAATCCTTTGGTCTAAAATAGAAAAGGTGAATTCACTAGGTTATACACATATTGGTTACATTTGGTGAAACACTTAAACATGATATTACATGAGAAGAAACCATGTTTGGTCATTTTGGTAAATATTTTGGGAGCATCCACTAAAAACCACGTTTGTTTGTTAAATACTTTGAGAGAATATACTAAAATTTTGCATTTTTCATGCGGGCACATAAGTGTATTATCTAAAATGATGTAGCTAGAAAACTTGCATTCCCTCTTATTGATGTTGGAGTGGATTTTCTTACCCTCTAAAAGGGATTTGTTGAAAGTGTAGGCCTTTAATGGTTGAAAATATATATATAATACATTGCATTGGCACTGAGGGCTCTTCCCCCTATGTCACTCCTTCCACTTGGCTACCATAACCCCCAACTCGCAAAAAATATGCTACTCTACCATTGCATTCCTATCGTCACCCTTTCTTGTGATCATTGTAGACACCAAATTTTGGTATCACCCCACATTTTTCTCTCTCTCTCTCTCTCAACAAACTTATTCCATTTCCCACCAAACCTACATGTTTGATTAATCAATTAATCTCCTTTAAATCCCTAAACATCATTATGTGCTAATAATATCCAAATATTCCAATTAAATCACATCACCCCACTCAATCAAATTGTGTCCCCCACCATCCAAATCATGAACCCCACTCAATCAAATTGTGTCCCCGCCATCTTAACCTTGTTTATCACCTCTCACCGCTACCCCATTCTTCCCTTCTATCCCCTACTGGCACTCCTCTCGACACAAATGCCCCGCCTCCACTCCATGTGCCACTCCCTATAAAAAAACCACAAAACAAAAATAAGCAACCCAATATAAAACCTAAAGTAATTAAAAATGAAGGTGCATAGTTATTTTAGGGTTTAGGTATTAGATTAGGTGATTATTTATTTAGGATAGATAGAATATAATATATAATTTATAATTTATAATAGAATATAATGTAAGATATATTATATTATATATATATTATAATACATAATACTAAATTGTTATAATGTTATTATAATATTTATAAAATTATATGTAATATAATATAATATTATTATAATGTTTATAATAAAATTTAATGCATACAATATAATATGTATTATACAATAACTAGTTTTATACGGTATTATTCAACATTGTTGTAAAGAAATGTATAATCCATTTGGGAGCTATCAGAAAAAATTGAAATAATATAGAGAAGATTAGCATGGCCCCTGCATGAGGATGACACGCTTAAATTGAGAAATGGTCAAAGGACCTTATAATGCATTGAATGTGGCTTTAGCCACATTCTCCATTGTTTTTCCATTTGGGACTTGGTCCCTGTATGCACTCAAAATTTCAGAGGTGTTACATCGCTAGTATGGTAAAATTCTCCAACGATGATTTACTCTTTTCTAGAACAAACAATGAAGTCCAGATCTTTTACCCTTTCTCTTGGCATGCTTATTTTGTTTTACCTATCCTTGTTTCAAATTTTTCTATCTTTTTGAGGCATCTTTTGCTTATTGCGGGGTTTTTGTGACTTTAAGTCACGTAACCATCATAAGCGGTTACGTAACCATTGGTCTTCCTAGACCAAAAAGTTGTGTAACCGCCGAAGCAAAAGCACGGGCCGATGCTTATGTGCGCATTTATCCGATAATCTAAACTATGTGTTTTGAATGCATGTCTCAAGTATGTAAGTGTATTTCTTGACCATTTCCCCTTATTTCTAGCTTGTTGTATTGTATGGAAATCCTCTTCTCTTTTTACTAATATTAGAATGTTGATTGCTTCTCTTTTTGATGATTTGGCACTTCTTGATTTTCAAGTGTGCTAGAATTATTCTCTACCATTTTTATAAACTCTAAGTTTTTATGAGTATGATGTGTTGGATATTTTTATTTGAATTGCATTGTTACTCTACCAAAATCCTACCAAAATTACATAAACAAATCATTACATTGCTTTGTTGTTTCCTCCTTATGTTTATGACTTTTTTGCAAAACTTGATCTACTCCATTGCGTCTTATTGATTTCTTCTAAAACCATCCATCATGGTTTCTTGGATTAATTAGACTCTCATCTATAGAAAGGAAGCTAAGGAGACAAAAGGATCATCACCACACTTCAAAGTTTTCACATTTCTATAATAACTAGGTTGGGGTGTCTTTCTAATTTCTTCAAAGGATTTCATTTTAGAATATTGTGGTTAAAGTTAATAGAATCTTTTCAATTGTTTTAAGAGGTAGAATTTACAATTTATTTATTCTCAGTATTCAATATTTTGTTGATATATTCTTCCCAGCTTATCCATGTGGATCTATAGGGAAAAATTTAAAGGAAGGTTTTCTTCACAAATTTCTTCATTTCTTCATTTTAGAATACTTGTGTGTTTCATTTCTTCATTCTGAGTTTTGTATGTGTACAAACAATCTTTTGTGAATATCTTCTTCCCTATTTACTCTTTTGGATCTGCAAGGGAAATAAGATTGATTAATTTTCTTTGTCTACGCTTGTTATTTTAATTCTACAATATTATTTTGTCTGTGCATTTTTTTGTTTTACCGAGGAAGTTTCAGGGAAGAGGAAATTATTTGAGAAGCCTTATTTATCCCCATGATTTTGAGGTGAAGAAGTTATAAGAAATTAGATATCCAAAATTACAAATTAGAATAATCTTCCTTTGAATTAGATTTATCTTCACGTCTTGTAACAGAGGAATAGCCACATCTAACTATTCCCTATTTGATTTAATTTAGTGTAGAAGTAGGTTATTTTATTTTAATTAGTTTCTTTATCTGTAGATTTCTTTTATTTAATTTCCAATAACCAGAAAAGAACAAAAACATAGATTAGAAGTTAAAGTAGATTCATTTATTTATTTATTTCAAAGCTTCATTGAAAATACAAAAAAGATAGATTAGTTTGTTTTAATTTACTTTGAGTAGATATTTGCAAATCAAACTTAGTTAATTAAAAGAGGAAATCAACTATCTTTTATTTAATTCAAGTTTATTTATTTTATTTATTTAAAGGTAGGAATTAAAGTAATTTAGATTGGAAAGAACACAACTTCTATTTCCCTAGAGGCCTAGGCTACTGAACTTAATTATTAGCCCCTTTGTACTTTAGCTTACTTGTTTGTTCCCATTTCTCTAGAATTGGTGCCCACATGACCATTTTGGGTCCACCACAACAACACATCTGAATCCTTAATTCACTTATTGAGCAACCAAACATTGAAAGAGACCAAATTGATATTGACCGAGGTTTATGCTAATTGGTTTTCGAGCTATACATGTGCCTCCTATAATCATTGGCCAACTCATTACACTCAACGATGAATCGGGAATTTCTAAAGAGTATTGGGCTAACCAAGTAGACACGCTTAGACCCAATAACCCTTGAATTGTCCTTTGCACATGTCTTCTTGCACATATTCATGACCCTCTTCGAGTGGAATACACACGAGAATATGAAGGAAAATTCCCTTTCGTTCTTCATCCGAATTAGGTTTTATTTATTTCTACAAACATTGATCGAGATCTACGCACCATAATCATTCTTGAGTGTAACATCACTCCCACACAAGTTAGGAAAGCATTCGTTTCTCTCAACAAACAGACTCCCATTTCATGGTTAAGAATATTATATTTCCTTGACTTCTCATTATCATCCCATCCATCACATTTTGGTTGTCTCGGCACAACCTTGGGAGGTCACGTGCGTATGAAATTATGTGTTTGATTTTCAAGCATACAAAATTGGTGAACCCGATGTGAAGGACTAGTTCCTTTTCGTATCCTCTTTCTTTTATTTTCTTTCATCCACCTTCCCCTCTCCCATTATTTTGTGGGTTTTTATACACTCCCGAATATGTCATTTCAGGAGTATGGTAGACCTATTTTAGGTCTTGAAGCCTATTATAATTAGTTGGTTATGCAAAAATACCCTCATTGTCTGGGTGGGTTGATAACTACTCACAAAACTTATTATCTCCTCATACAATGCCTCCTCAAGGATTTAATATTTTTTCAACATTAGGATTGAGGAGGTAGATCAACCAAACTATAGTGTACAACCAGAGTTCTCCAACTCCAACAACATGAAATTTACAGGAGAATATGGTTTTTACCCACGGGTCTTGTCTAGACCTCAAATTAGCATGCAATCTAAATCCTATTCTTCCTACTTTCCATAAAACGATGAACTTCTAGAGCTTCTCACCCAAAGTGGTGATCGTCTTAATGTTATAGAGGGATCCTTAGACAAGATGAAAGGATACAAAGATATCCTTCTATAGAAAATTTATACCACATACCTGCCTAAAATATAAAACACATTCCAAAAGGGGGTACTACAACCTGACCAATTCATAACAGGTATCACATACCCGCATGACCAAACAATGTTCAACATACGCCTAAAAATGTACACAAACTTCACCTAATGATGTGATTTTAACATTGGTGGGTAAAATCAAAGATTTAAAAATTTCCCAAGCTTCACAACCTACATAATTTTTGGGGCCAACTAACTCTTCCCATTATGTTTAAAATTAGAATCATACCCCTTCCATGAATGTTCATAAAAACCTCCATCACAGGTCTACTTGGGTGTTTGTAGCCTTAGTGACCTCCTTACATGATCAGGTACACTAGGAATGGTCCCTCATCCTTTATATGTGTATCCTACACAAGGGACAAATGTAAGTGTGTTATCAATTTACATTCCTTCAAGAAATGTAACGTCCCCTAGTTTCACACCCACTAGCCCATATCCTAGTGTAGTTCCCCCTTACGTTCACATGTATTCAAAGTCACCTCAGATGGATATGTACTCTTTCCCTGGTCCTTATACATAGTAATAAGGGGTTCCTTATGCCCTAACCAATTCTTATACCACACCCTATCAATCTCATGTTCCACCTCCTCCTCCCCCTCAAGGATCTTCAATGGTAGATTCTTATGCGGTGGGTACTTATTTTGAATATCTAAAATAACCTCTATAATTTACCATATGAGGAGTCATGATCCCAAGGCCTTTTCTATACCTTCTAAATTTTAAGGAAGAAGTATATCCCAATGTCCATATCAAGGCATACACTACTACCATTAGAGAGTTAATCCCTTGGGATGCAGTTGTTGCAAATAAATTTCCCAAGACCGTCAAGGGGATTACTCTTTATTGGTATTACAAGATACTAGAAGCCTCTATACATTATTTTAAGCAACTCAACTATGATTTTATCAAGGATTTTGATATGGAAAATATATTGAGGATAGGAATCAGATAATTCCTGCACATCAAGAAAGATTACAACGAGTTTGTTGCGCACATCATTCAAAGGTGGCAGAAAGTCTTGTATTTTTCTACAAACACTCCAAACATGGATCACACAAAAAAATTTGACTTATTCCTCCTTTCACTTAATTGAGAGACTAAGGAGGAGGTCCAGAAGTTTCCTCTTCAGATTTATGAGGAAGTTTTAGAGGGTGTGCTTTGCATTGACTAAGCGAAAATTGATAGAAGACTCAAGACGTATGGCCCTAACGGGAAGTTCGCCACCTCCACCCAAAAAAATTCAAACTTTTAGAATGGTTCAAACAACAATCAAGGGCCCAAGGTCCTCAATCATAACCGTGGTGTCACAACAGCAGATGATGTGGTGATCAACCTAAGAATCCAAATGTTGTGAACACTAGCAATGTAAACAATAACAACAAAAACGTAAATAATAAAAGGAACAACAATCATGATCCCTTCATTAATGTATTCAACCTTGGTCACCCTACATCTCAGCAAGTTTAGGCCCAACCCCAAATCAATACTAAAATCAAGGCCAAAGGCCTCTCGAATATTAATTAAAACAATCAATATCAGAATAAAAATTGAAATTATGTACCACTATCGAACCAAAACTAGAAACTAAGAGATTATGATCCTAATTTTTTGGTGGATTCCATAGAGTGATTTATCATCATACTCATACTTATTGAGACTACAAAAATTTTATACAATGACTCCCAGAAGATCAAATATATCTATTTATTGACATGTTTTTAGCCAACCCCATAGGAACTTCACAAGGTACTCATATAGGACTTGTCTCTCCAAAATATGCTAATCTTGGGATTTATAGAGATCGTTTCCCAAAATTCCATAAGAAGGAGAAAGGGAATCCTCGGGTACTAATAAAGGTATCCTTATAGGTACCGTGATCAAGAAGCCTCAACATCCATTGATCCCTTAGTTGCTCCTAACTTAGATCAAAGGAATTAGACTAAAATCTTAGGCTTAGTTGATTTGGAAATAGAACCGTAAGTTCACGAAGCTACCTGTACTTACAAGTACACATCATATCCTCTCCATGTGTATCCCTTAGTGTAAGATGATTCACCTGTAATTCCCAAGATAGTAAGATATTATGATTTGATCACATATCTCACCAAGACCTTTTCTCACATCTCTTTGTTGGATTTTTTCAAGAACTCCCGGCTCACTAATCTGCTTTGTTAGAATCTTTAGGTCTTTGTCATTTATTACATGTCACTACTCCTCCAGAGGCCCAAATTAATCACATAGACTTTGATTTCCGTCATTCAATCCAACACGATAGATACTGGATTTGTGTTCAATATTAATAAGATGCCTACGGATGTTGAGTTAGCATGGAGAGGTGATCTTGCATTTCATTTTTAATTATGTATCTATAACAACTATGTCAAGAGAGAAATGATTTATGATGGATTTTTGGTTAACATTATTATTTTATCCTTCTTACAGAAGCTAGGGTATGGAGAAATAAATTTTTCTTCCACTAGAAACATGCTAAGAGGTTATGATAGTCTTAATGCCACATCCATTGGGACTACTAGTGATCCCCGTCACTCTTGGGCCTAAGACCATTCTAACTGAGTTTTATATTATAGATAGGGAAAAAATTATAATATGATCCTTGGTAGACCATGGATTCATAGAATGAAGGCTATTTCATCAACATTGTTTCAAGAAGTGATATTTCTTCATTTAGGAAAAGTATTTATAGCTCAAGGTGATCCAAAACCTTTTGATATTCACCTAGTGAATATTAAGAAGAAACCTGGGGTCCATTCTAAGTTTGAACTCCCATCTAATCAGTTGAATAAGCCTCTTCCTTCCAAGGGACTAGTTCCCACATCGAAACTAGTTCTGACAACTAAGCTAGAGTCACCCAAAGTGATTGAAGGGGTGGATATTAATGAGAATAAGTATTTTGTAGTAGATATTTTTTTAGCCAAAATAATAGTAGAGAGAGTGAATATCCTAGAAATGATTTACCAATAATTATTCCTTTTGATTCCTTAGGCATTGGGAATGCTCTTGGAATAGCCTCTCTCCTAGAAGATGGCCTCGAGAGAGATACGAATGGTTGAGGTTTCCAAAGTCCAGGAAGAAGATTCAAAGAATAATGAAACATCTATTTGTCCGATAATTATTGGACCCTTAACTATGATGGAGAAAATTCCATTATGACACTAAGGTAGGGGTGATTCTCACTTCTCCAGAAGGGATACTCATGCCCTTTTCCTTCAAATTAAATTTTGAGTGAACTATTGTTAAGCCATTGAAGCCATGCCCTTGTGTTTACAAGTTATAATGTTGAACATTATCATCACAACTTGAACTTACAACATAAATACGTATTAATATAGTTATGGCTAGTTAACTTTATTTTATGGTATTTTGAGTATGCATTTATTCTTATGATTTAAATAAGTCATTTGAATGATGATATGTGTGATTACACTCTTTGTTGTAAGAAACTTTTATATGCAGAACTCTTGTATGCATCAAAGGAACCATCTCATAAAGAACTCGTCTGTAGCCAAAGGACCATGTCGTATAGAAACCCATCCATAGAAAAAGGGGATCACCTACAGTAAAGAAGTCACGTTATAAATATCTCTTGGCGTGAAGAGTGACACTCCACATTGGTATGTGTCATCAAAGGAATAGTTACAACTAGAACATTAAGAAGTGGGAGATAACTCAACCATGGATTTGATTATTCATTGCAACTTAATGAAGAATTTATTAATTGATTAATTAACATGTGATTTAAGGAATATGTTTGTTACTTGAGTTATGTGTTTGATATTGAAACCTATTATTAGTTTTGTTTCATGTGTTGAATCTCTTTTTATTATGTTTAAGATCTTCCACTTGTTCTACCAAATATATTTTACTTAGTTTTAAAATCCTAGTTAAACTCTTCTTCTCACTTTTTTGTTGTAATTAAGAAGTATAAAAAAGGGTTAATGTTGGAAATCTATGTAGAATAGAGAGGAGAATAGAATACGTAGATATATATAAGATTGCTTTGATGTAATGTTCATGTCAATTCAATAAAATATCTGAGTTCTATTTATTAGCCTTTAGCTAAAGATTAGAGGATTACACCCAAGGTAAAGGCCACTTGTGGTCAAGGTAAACCCATCCATAGATTCTTACCCAATCCATTAAATAGCCTAGGAAGTAATTATTATATTTATCTACAAGAAGAACATCTTCCTCTTACAAGGTTTTATATAGAATATCCTCCTCCAAGTGAAACATTTGATTTACTTCTATAGCCTTTGTATACTTTAGAATAAGTGTTCAAAATTTAAAGTAAGGGGTAACTACATTTGATTCCCAATATCCAATAACAATCGGACCTCGTAATGAAGAACAATATCTCTCTAATTGCCCTTCCTAATTTCCATGGATCCATAATTAAAGACCCATGAAACTTCCTTATTTTTTAGTTTGATGTTTTATGTTGTGATTTATGATTATACAAATGATGCACACAAGATAAATCTATTTCCTGCTACACTCAAGGATGCAACCTTGAGATGGTTTATGGGCCTAAGAAGAGATGTTATGACTACTTGTAGAAAGTAGATGAAGGAAAAAAAAGACCAAGTACCAAGATTACTTCAGACCAAGTAATAGAGGAGGGGATGAAATCTTCAGGATCACAAAAGGAAGATGATCCCTTTGGAAGATTACCTAGAAAAGTTCTTTTTCATTGATAATTCAAGACACACAATATTACCTCCTCGAATATCTCAAATTACTCTTCTTAAAAGGACTCAGTGAGGAGGATATGGATGCTTTGGACCTGATAGGAGCTGGAGATATTTCAAAAGCTACCTTTGATGAGATTTTGAAGCCTACAGGAATTACTCCAGAGAAACCATGAAGATAATAAAAGTGTTAGATCAAAGGGTGGATCAGCTACCAAAGGAATTGGGGATATATCTAAAATAGATATTGTGAACATGTTCAAGAACATGAAATAGGAGATATTCAATGACATGGCTACCTAGCTTGATACTTTACATGCTAAGAAGAAAAAGAGAAGATGTAGAGGAAGCACTTACAAAGTTTTTCATGCATGCATAGAAGAGAAATAAAAGTTGATTGCATAGATGTAGGGATTAGCCAACATTACATAAGGAAGGAGGATGCACCTAAATTCAAGATGATAGAAATAGAGGATGGGAAATTATTCTACATTTCTCAAAGAAATCCTTGGCCACCAAGACAAGGAGGTATGTCCACAAGATCAATGCCATATTTTCAAAATTGGGCTAGTAATCCATATATGCAACCCCACCTTGGGCTAATACTCAAAAGGTTGGGATTCATACCTAGCCAATACCAACAACAATGGAAACCTTAGTTTTAAGGCCAAAATGGAAACAACCCCCTTCTTCATGGTAGCATCCTTGGAGAGGAGGGAAGCAATGGAACAACCCACCTCCAAACTACAGAAATCTTACCATCAACCTCCTTACCCATAGAACAAGATCTGATGCCAAACCCCAAATAGATCTCAACCAAAATCCACTCAACTACTATCTCAACCAACACCTAACCCAACAATAAAGCTACTTAGCCATCCTATACCATTGAATCAGCCCAATACTCTACTTATTCAGTTGATGTTAATGACATCCATCTTCACTTAGGAAGATCACTTCCTCCACCAAGTAAACCCACCATTATAGAAATTGTAGATGAACCACAGTTGTTTTGCAGACTAATCCACAACAAATCCAAAATGCACTACAAATGATCGAACAACAATGTGAACAAAGTTCCAGCAAGGATAAGTTACAAGCTAATGAACCACCATTTCTAGAGATATTACAAGAAAAGAAACCTAACCCTAAATCAGATTTTGATTCTGATTTTTTCAATCAGCTGAAGGATATTTGTGTCAAAATTCCACTTATTCAAGCCATCAAGGATGTTGCCCATCTACAATAAGTTAGTAAAGGATCTATGCATAAAAAACTAGGAAGAAGAAGGAAGGATCCATCCACTGTACAAGTTATTGGATAGTTGGTTGATATCATGCTTGGAAATTAGTTCTACAAAGTATATAGATCAGGAAGTCCTTTGGTAAACATTACAATTAATGGCACAAATAATAAAGAACACTTTGATTGACTTAGGGGCAGCCATAAATGTCATGACCAATAAAATTATGGATGACCTGAAGTTGGAAGGACTAAGGCCAACAACTATAGTCTTACAACTTGCAGATAGATCAATAGTGAGACCTAAAGGAGTCCTTGAGGACATAGTTGTGGTGGTAGACTCTTGGGAATACCCTATTGACTTTATTTTCCTTCAACCAAAAGCAAGTTTAGGAGGTTATCCTATTATTCTAGGAAGGCCATGGTTGGCCACTATAGATGCATTCATAGGTTACAGTCTAGAAACATGATTATTTCAATGGAAGTGGTACTAAGAAGTTGATGCTCTATCCTCCTGCCCAATTGTTGAATGATGAAGATCAAACAATTTGGGTTGAAGAACCAAAAGTAGATCAGAGCTTTGTACAACATCTCATGATGTTGGAGAATTCTTGTACAATTAAAGAAAGGAGGAAGAATTTTTCTCTCCAACGTCCTGTAGAATAACTATGGAAGAAATGAAGAAGTTGATGATAAGTTGAGATGCTTAAGTTGTCCCTTGAACCAAGTTCTACCATAAAAAAGCACCATGGATATTCTAGGTAAGAATTTTATTCTTCACCAACTTCTTCCCCATGATTGCATATTGAATTTTGTTAGCAATAATGTATGTTCAATGATGGATCTCTCTCAAACAAGTGGAAATAACACCAGGAAGACCACTTAATGTAAACAAAATGTTGAGTATGAAAACAAGAGAAATTATTGATAACTCTTCTTCAAAAGCATAGAACAACATTTTTTGGGATTATGGTGATATGTGTGGGATTCATCCTAGGCTTTGCACTCATAAGATCTATATCAAGGAAATTTGTAAACCAATCAAAGAAGCCACAAAGGAGGATGAACCCAACAGTAAGAGAGATTGTAAAAGGAGAATTGAAAGAATTTTGGATGTTGGATTTATATATCCCATATCAGATAGTCAGTGGGTATCACCTCTTATCATTGTGCCAAAGAAGAATGGAAAATGGAGGATCTGTGTAGATTATAAGAGATTGAATGCAACAAAAAAGAAAGATCACTTTCCATTTCCTTTCATTGATCAAGTGCTTGACACTTTGGCTGGTAAGAAATATTTCTCTTTTCTTGATGGATATAGTGGCTATAATCAAATTCAAATTGCACCAGAGGACCAAGAAAAACTACCTTCACATGTCCATGGGGAACATTTTCATATTCATTTCTTCCATTTGGCTTGTGTAATGCACCTGCTACATTTCAAAGGAATTCTTGAGTATATTTTTCAGATTTTAACAAATGACTGCATGGAAGTCTACATGGATGACTTCACAAGTACATGGCAGCACTTTTGAAGAAGCTATGAAAAATTGGACAAGGTTTTGAAAAGATGTAAAGAACACAATTTTTCTTGAGTAATGAGAAGTGCTACATGATGATGTCTGAAGGTATAGTTTTGGGACACTACCTTTCTTAGAAGGAATTCAAGTTGATCCAAAAAAGGTATATGTTATAATAAACCTTCCAACACCAAAGAAACAAAAGGATGTTAGGATATTTCTAGGCCATGTTGATATTACATAAGGTTCATACAAGATTTTAGCAAGATTGCAATGCCACTTTTTGCATTATTAGGGAAGGATGTTGATTTTTTTGGACTGAACATTGTGAAGATGTTTTTCAAACCTTGAAACAAATGTTAACTATTACTCCTATATTGAGAGGACCTGATTGGAACCTACCTTTCCACATCCACATTGATGCATCAAACCATGTTATTGGAGTTGTCTTAGGAAAAAATATGGAGTTTATGAATTATGTAATTTATTATGTTAGCAAGAACTTGTAACATGTAGAGCTAAATTATATAAGTAATAAAAAGGAGTTCTTGGTAGTTATATATGCTATCAACAAATTTAGACACTACATCATAGGTTATCTAGTGTTCATTCACATTGATCATGTTGCAATCAAATATTTGATAAAAAAACTGTAGTAAGTAAAATAATAATCAAGGTGGTTTCTCCTCTTACAAGAGTTTGATGTCACCATAGTGGAAAATCCTAGGAAAGGACAATGTGGTAGCATATTTTCTCTCCAGGATGGATACTAATGATGAAGAGAAAGTATTTGATGACTCCTTTCCAGATGAGCACTTATTTTCTATTTCTACAAAAACACCTTGGTATGTAGACATAGCCAACTATTTGGTTTAGGTAAAACACCTCCACATTACTTATACTCTGAGAAGAAATACATAGTTGAAAAGAGTGTACATTTTTCTTGGATAGTTGGATTTCTATTTCATACAAGACAAGACCAAATCATGAGAAGGTGTATAGATGATGAGGATATATTTGATGTCCTCGAGATTTCCACAATGAACCTTGTGGAGGAATTTTTCTACAAAAATAACAACACAAAGGTGTTGACTATTGGTTATTATTGGCCAACATTGCATAAGGATGCAACACTATACACTAGGAGATGTGATAGATGTCAAAGAATGGGCAAGCCCACTAGATCGATGAGATGCCATTGCAGCCTCAATTGGTCTTGCAGCCTTTTGACAAGTGGGGCTTAGATTTTATTGGCCCTATAGACCCTAAATCTTAGCAAAAATAATACATCTTGGTATATGCACAAGATTATCTAACCAAGTGGATAGAGGTGAAGGCATTTCCAAATCAGAAAAGTGAGAAAGTATCCAAGTTCTTATATGATCACATCTTCACAGGTATGGAGTTCTAAGAGAAATTGTAACAGATCAAGGTACACATTTTACTATTGATGTAATTTCTGATCTGGTTAAAGAGATATGAAATTAGGCATAGGAAGTCTACACCATACCATCCCCAATCTAATGGCCAAGTAGAGTTACAAACAGAGAGATAGAGGCCATCTTGACAAAGACCATTGCACTCCATAAGAAAGATTGGAAGAATACTTCCAGAGGTAGTATGGGAATTTAACACAACATGTGGAAGACCACAACTAGCTTTACACCATTTAAACTCTTGTATGGTAAGATTTTGTTTTTCCAATTGAATTTGAACACAAAACATTGAGGACTGCACTTGAGCTAGGCATAGATTTATCAAAAGCTCAAAGATAGATAATTCTCCAACTCAATGAGTTAGATGAATTGAGAAGAAGGTTGTGCATAACATAAGAAGTAGTGTAGAAGAAAAGATTCAAATGGCATGACCGTACATCAAGACAAGATATTCCAAGAAGGTGACTAGGCACTCTTGTTTGATTCAAAATATAAGGATCATATAGGGAAATCTCAAAACAAGGTGGCTAGGCCCCTATGAGATTGAGAAGATATTTCCTAATGGAGTTGTAAAACTCACTACCATAGATCTTGTGAGGTTCAAGTTTCTTGGTAAATGGTCACATAGGTTGAGATTGTATAAGAATCCAGTTGATAGAGATTCATTCATGAAAATTTTAGAGGAGGTCAAGAAGGATGGAAGTAAGGACATCAGAGTTAACCTCAAGGGTTGAGCCTGTTGGCTCACCTTCTAAGATTTCAGAGGATTGAGAGATTTTAGTGGCCTTGGTGCATTCATCTTGTTGGATATTCTAAGGTTAAATAAAAGTGTTGTGATCACCCTTTTGGTGATCAACAACACTCTACTAACACATTTTATTTCATATAGTTTTTTTTTGTAGGTTTGATGTCAAGTAATTACAGGAGGGTATGCTCTCCATCACAATGAGAGCATGCAATGACTGAAGGTTCCACCTACAACAACATGAAGAAAACCCCTATTTTTTTGTTTTGTATTTAGCATAACTCATGATTACATGAAGAAGATCAAGGATGCATGCACGTGTGGGAGATGGAAAGAAACAATTGGCACCCCAATAGATATAATTCCCTCTCTGAGAGTCATCTAGTTTTAGTAAGGATTAGCCAACATCCGCAGCATCATGCTCATTACACTTACACAACATCATCAAAAGCTTGCATCATCCAAGGCACAAGTTTAAAATAAAGCATGCACAATCATCATTTCACACAAACATCGAGATAAGTGCACTCAACTATCATTTAAATAAAAGTATAATTAGTTTAATTATAGTTAATTATCATTTATGCCAAGTCACTATGCATGTGTTACATTTAATGACCATCACCTTTCAAGCTATGATGTGTCCCTCCACATAAGCCAATATTTTCAAATCACTTCCTTTGCATGCTTTACATGGTCACATCAATTAATGATTACTCTCTCATGTAACCATGTTTGTGTGTCCTCTCGGTCCCAAAGTTAAAAAAAAAAAAAAAAACAACTCAAACAACTCAATTGTAACATTCTTTCAAAAAAGTTTATTATTTTGTGTATTGAAACTAGAATCAAGTTGTGCATATCACCATGGGAGGAGATTTGATAAGGCATGAACCCACTGAGCATTCTCAACTTTTGAG
Organism: Taxus wallichiana var. yunnanensis; assembly: GCA_018340775.1. Taxonomy (NCBI): domain Eukaryota; kingdom Viridiplantae; phylum Streptophyta; class Pinopsida; order Cupressales; family Taxaceae; genus Taxus; species Taxus wallichiana. The sequence continues at coordinate 124,181,047 of CM031234.1, read as the reverse complement.
CCATCCTCAAATTTTGTAGTATTTTCAAGATAATGGTTGGCTAGACTACATCAATAGGTTTTAAGGTTTTAATGAAGCAATGGTGGAGGAATTTTCCAACACATTCAATAATGGGAGGAAAAAGTGAAGGGCTTATTAGTGAGACTCAATGATGAAATATTGGCAGAAGTAACTTTGGCCTACCTACCCAAGGGGAACCATTCCCAAAAAAGGAAAACCTGAAGCAACCAAGAGAGAATTCATAGATGATGATGATGCATTCATCACTACGATAGGAAAGGTACACAAAGAACATCCCTTAAACCTTTATGGGTTGAGGTTGCAAATTTTGTAATTAAGTATTTTACTTGTGAAGGAAGGTATTCTAGATTGAATACAATTCATTTCAAGTTATTGAATCATCTAAAGAACAACAGGAAAGTAAATGTACCTAATTTATTGCATGAAATATTGAAGAGAATGAGTAAAAAGTACAAAGGGGAAGGTCATGCATTGTCACACCATTTCCTTATAACCCTGGTAATAAAACATACCCTACAGAGGGATTATCCTCAGATACCATGGGAGATTTTTCAAGGGAAGATAGTATAGATAATTTTTTGGGAAACAAGAGAAAGAGGAGGAAAAGCATTGAGAGCTCTTCCACACATGTAATTGAGCCTGCAACATCTCGCCTCCCAACCACAAGAACCCTTGCTTCTGAAAATTTTCCATATACTAAAGAACACATTGTACCTATGTCTCTCCTGAGAGAATTTTCATTGTTGAAACCCTATTGGAGTTCTCACACCTGAATCCTCCACCTCAAGGGTAAATAAAGTCTTCTAAATCTACTCCTACACCACCTAGGTGCACTCCCATAGGCTCAAAACAAAAAGGCCAAGAACCTCCAAACCAAAATAAAAAAGTCAAATCCCATCTCACTAGATAGTGATGTGGAAGCTATAGAAGGGATCTTTGAGCCTCAGCCAATGGAGACACAACATGGGGAGATATTGATGCCCTTGTTCATGAAAAGAACCTGAAACCCCATGGAAGAAGAAGCAGCTCATGGAGAGAGAGATCATATTTATGAGGAGGAAGCTCATGAGGAGAGACATTCATGCAAGAAATAAGGTCATGAGATGAGGAACAAAGGAAAATGGAATAAAAACAAGAGAGAAAATTGAACATGAACACATTCCATACATTGTTGAGAAACCCATTGAACAAAAAAAACAAGAAAGTGAACATGAACAAATTCCATAAGTGGTTGAGTAGGTCATTGAGCACTAGGTGCATGGAATTGAGAAAAGGCATATGCCTATAATAATTGAACCAGTCATGGAACAAAAACAAGAGCACATTCTTGTAGTTGAAGATGATGTACTTGAGAAAGTTTTGGAGAAAACACCACATGCTAGTATACAAAATTGAATGTAACACCAGTTAACCCCCAAATTGTTATTCATAAAGTTGTTAGAGATATTGTCAAACCACCTTGTAAGGAGATGGCCACACAAACTATGTTGCTTGATATTGACTATTTGATGTCACAATTTGAGACCTATGTTAATAGGATAAAAGGAAATGGGAAAAGGAAAAAAATCCCTTATCTCCAAGCATAAGGAAGAATTGGAGGAAAATGACAAAGAGATAGAAAGGTTGAAGAAGAAAGAAGAAGATAATCTAGGTGGCCCATGAGATATTCAAATGTAGGCCTCCATCTAATGTTTATGCTATTTTCTTAAAAGAAAAGATGTTACAACTCAAACTCACATATATCAATTCTGACATACCATTTGACATCAATGCAACTAGGAGCTTCTTTAGGTTATATCAGAATAACACTCATGAGCTTTAGCTCTTACTATGTGAACTTTACATGTACAACTATGCTCTTGAATATGATAGGGATTGGATTCCAATCCTATATATTGGAGATGTTCAATTCAAATCCCTCTGCTCTTATTTTATGAATGAATTGGATAGAGAAAATAAAATGGAAGAGTATAGGCATTTAGAAAAGGTACAACCACTAATGGTTAGATGAGGCTGAGGCAAAAAATTGGAGAAGTTCATAAAAGTATGCAAAATATGTAAAGAAGAAGGTGATCAGAAGGAGAGTGTGGAAATGAGGAAAGAAAATCCCATGATGAAGTCAAGATATATGATTAGAGATCATGGAATTCAGGTGGTATAAGCATGTAAGATGTAGTGGAATGAGCTATCTCCTGAACTACAAAAGAAATAAATGCACTCTTACCCTAATATAATGCCAACTTTGAGAAGAGTGAATACATATATTGAGATTTCTACTAAATGTGCAGAGAACTGGCTTCCCATTGGCTATCACCCACCAATATTTCACTTTTGATTCCACCATGGACAAGTGACAAACCACTCAATGAAAGGATACAAAATAGATTTATGCACAGGTTCATGATAAATGGTGGCTACTTCTTTCAAAAAGAAGGGACAGAGACCCCTGATTGATTTCAGGCATGAATGTTATTTTTAGCAGTAGGGAATTGAGCCACTTGAATGAGGACATTCAAGAAATTAAGCTGGGTGTGATGAGTTGTGTAAATCCCCTTTATAAACAACTCATCCTTTATATTTTTGTTAAGCCATTGAAGCCATGTCCTTGTATTTCCCAGTTATACTACTGAACATTATCATCACAACTTGAACTTATGGCATAAATACTGATTAATATAGTTATGACTAGTTATCTTTATTTTGTGGTATTTTGAGTATGCATTTATTCTTATGATTTCAATAAGTTGTTTGAATGATGATATGTGTGATGCCACTCTTGGTTGTAAGAAACTTTCTATATGCAACAACTCATATGCAGCAAAGGAACCATCCAAAGTAACTCATCCATAGTCAAAAGGACCTATCCATGCAACAACCCATCCGCATAGCCAAAGGGGATCACCTACAGCAAAGAAGCCACGTTATGAATATCTCTTGGAATGTGAAAGAATGACACTCCAAGTTTGTATGTGTCGTTGAAATGAGCAATTACAACTGGAACATTAAGAACTAGGAGATAACTCAACCATGGATCTTATTATTTTGAAACTTATTGAAGAACTAATTGATTGATTAGTTAACACATGATTTAAGGAATGGATCATTACTTGAGTTATGTGTTTGATATCTGAACACTTGTTATTAGTTCTTTTGCATGTGTTTAATATCTTTTTGATATTTTTGAGATCTTCCACTTGTTCTACCAAAGATATTTTACTTAGTTTGTTAAACTCCTAGTTGAACTCTTCTTCTCACATTTTGTTGTAATTGAGAAGTATAAAAGTATAAAGAAAAGGGTTAATGTTAGAAATATATCTAGAGAATAGAGAAGAATAGAATAAAAGATATACAAAGATTACTTTGATGTAATTTTCATTAATTTATATTTTTATATGCATTCTGAATTTGCAAGATTTTTTTAGTCATGGTGTTAGAAACCATTTGCTTTAGGTTCTAAGTTTTACTTTCAAGAAATGTTCTTTCAAGCATTGTAATGATATTTATTTCTTTCCATACCTCCTAAATTCTTTCAAGTAACTATGCATCAGCATTGGCATTATTTAAATCTTATGTCCCCTGGTTTGATGATTAAATGACTATGATTTAATGAATAGCATATTAACCTGCAAGTTAATTTACATCTAGTCCCACACCCTTCTTCCTATTTTGGAGATATAACGATGGATCCTTCTTCTTCCAAAGATTTTGAAGTGTACGAAATTAAAGAAAACCTCCGGAGTTGCCTATATCTCCTTCTAGGTTTGAAGAGGGGAATGCCTCAGTGATAGAAGAAATGAGAGATATAAACATAGGGATGGACAAGGAACCTAGAATTCTAAAGCTTGGTTCTTCGTTAACACCTGAAGAAATAGAGGAACATACAAAGGTGCTAAAGGAACATTCTAAATCCTTTGCATTTAGTTACAAGGATATGATGGTCATCACCCGATGTAGTGGTTCATAACTTAGTCAGAAGCCTAAATAAAAACCCGTAAAATAGAATTTTAGGTTAATGAAGCCTAAAGTCACTTTAATGGTCAAGGAGGAAGTGATGAAGCTCCTTTAGGTGGGGTTCATAAAGCTAGTGGAATATTCCATGTGGATGTATAACATCATCCTAGTTCTCAAAAAGAATGGAAAAATCAGGATATGTATTGACTTTAGGGACATAAACAAATATTTCCCTAAGGACAAATTCCCATTTTTATCCATTGACACCATCGTTGATGCAACGGCTAGTTATGAATTTTTATCCCTAATGGATGGGTTATCAAAATACAACCAAATAAGGATCTTTGAGGAAGATCAAACAAATAATACCTTTACCACTCCTTGGGTAACCTTTTTTATGATGTTATGTTGTTTGGTCGAAGATTGTTGGTGTTAGATATCAATGCACTATGATTTACATATTCTATGATCTTATTCACAAGATTGTGGAAACTTACATTGATGGTCTCTTAGCAAAAGCTAAGAAGATAGGTGACCACCCTGAAGTTCTTCAAATCATTATTTCACACTTGATTGAATATGGTATAACCTTAAATTCATATAAATGTGTGGTTAAAGTCATTGGAGGTATGTTATTAGGCTACATCATTTCCTCTTGAGGGATTGATGTAGACCCTGCAAAAATTTGGGTGATTCTTGAAATGACTCCACCTTCATTTTAGTCTTGTATTAGGTATTTCTTTGGAAAACTTGGGGCAATCCCAAGGTCCTTCCCTGATTTGATGTATATTATCCATCCTTTTAATGACTTTCTAAGAAACTATTATTCAAAGGCATGGACTGATGAACGTCACAACACATTTGAGTCGAGAAACATTTTCTTATGTCTTCATTCTGACGCTAATATATCTCAAGGCCGATCGTCTCTGATTTTGTACTCTTAAGCTACAGATTTTTCCATATCATGTATGTTAAGGCAATATGATGATGATGGTCATGAGTATTCCATCTATTTAATTATTCATACACTTCTTGACTATGAAACATGGTACACCTAAGTGGAGAAATATTTTTTAGCCATTATGTTTGCAACTAAGAGGTTGAGGAATTACATGTTCAACCAAGAAATGAGAGTAATTATTAATTCAAAACACTTACAGACATTCCTAACTCAAGAATACTTGTTAAATACGGTAGGAAGGTTATAATGTTAATGGGAAAAATTGAGCCTACCTTTATAAATCAAAAAAATTCAAGGGACAAATCATCGTTGATTAGTTAGCTAATAACCCAGGGTTCATTTTAAGAATCCTGTTGTAAATTGGAGGTGGAAATTCTAGGAGAATATACCTAGGACTTTCACCAAAAAGGATAATTTTCCTCGGTTTCAAAAAAAAAAATTCACTTACAGATTTGCTTTAGGGGATTCATGGGTTTTTTGATAGGTTCCAGATTCGTTGATGCATGAAAAAACTTTTATGATGCATGGTTGATACATGAAAAGAAAATATTTTTATGCCCGACAACCAAATTTATTGACGTGCATCGCAAGGATTGGTAATGCATGGAAGTAACCCATTATTTTTGTGTGTCAATAATTCGTTGACACGTGTCAACAAAATCATTATCGAACATCGTTGTTTTTGGTTGTGCGATAGTAATATTTGTTGATGGGAATCATAAAAAAGTTTTTTCGCGTGACAGCAAGGATTGTTAACACACGACAGAAATTTTTGTTGTTGTGAAACAACTCTTGTTTTTGTGCGTCAAAGCAAACCTTGCTTTCACATGACAACGATGCTCTATGTTGTGCGTCAAAACTCCAAAACCCTAATTTTTCCCTATAAATCCTTTCAACCCTCATTTTCACATTCACACTTCTGGGATCGCAATTTTTTTCTTCATTCTTCTAGTGCTACATGTCTCATAACTCCCACTCCCATTACCTCAACACAAAACAACCAAACACAATACAACCTCGAGGTCTCAAATCTCTACCTCATGTCATCATGGCTGCTCAAATTCAAGATCAAACAGAATATCAAACTAAACAGAAACCCCATGTCCTACCCAAGATTCAATACAGGAGCTTGATGTGCCCGCACATTAATGTTTTTTTGCAAATGAATGAAAATTACAAGGATTGGGTACAAGCATGTGAATTCAAAGGACTGGTTAACATGTCGCAGTTCGAGATAGATCATGACATTATTAACTACCTCCTCTCCTCGTTCAATACAGAAAATGGAAAATTCATTGTTACTTTATCTGATGGTCGTACATTCAAGTTCAGTGTTGATCCAGCTAATATCCATTGATTTATAAGCCTTCCTTTTAAAGATTCCCAAATTGTAACAACCAAAGCAACCATGACTGAAGATGATAATATTTACCTCGAATCTTATTTCAATTTCCATGTTGATGGTACGTGTAACATGCTTTCATTTGTAATATTTTTATTTTGATATAAATTGTGGTTAATTCAACATCCAATGAATTTTTGCAGCTAATGTCAACAAATCAAGATGAGGAGTAGATACACAAGGAATTGCACACCAGTTTCTTGCTGCCATGATTTCTTTTTTTCAAGCCAGAATTGTTTTGTAGGGTCGGAAAACTGATATTCCAAATTGGGCTATTGCCTACATTCTCGCAATGATCAAAAAGCAAATATTTGATTGGTGCACATTTTTATCTAATAAGATAAAAGTTGAGATTAGAAATGTTGGAATTGTTGAAAAACCAATTGTTCATTCCACTATCTCCTTGGTCTTTATTAATCGGGTGTATTATAATTTAAAAGGTCAACCAACTCCCACTTGCATGAGTGAAACAATGAAGCAATTGTCAATTCCTATTGAATAACAATAGGTTAATAGTTTATATTTCAATGTTAGTAAGGTTATTGTCTTGATTTTTCATTTCATTACAAATATTCTTCTCTCTACTAACATTATGTACTTTTATTTGCATCTTTACCATATACAGAGAAAATTTTTGGAGGCCCTTCCACGAAAAAAATCAGCATCAAGAGGAAGAGGCCAACAACATGCTAAGGCATCGGGAGATTCCCAATCTAAAATGGAAGCTCACTCATCACCTAACCCTCAAGCATTTTCATTTGTTAAATGACTGAGACGTAAGACCCTTGGGCCTTAACATTCAATATAGGTTTTTTTATACTTACCATTTAGTATTTACTATTTACCATTTATGCTTTTTATTTTAACATGCAGATGTTGCAGGGTCTTTAGACTATCTACATGGTTTTTAATAAGCATCACCCACTCACTCAATCCAGTCACATGTATTTTTTATGCTCAACTACAACACCCTACTCCACCACTCCTATCACCCACAACTCCAACACAATCAATTCAAACTCCAATGCGGCCACCACCGATACAACCACATGTTGTCCCTCCGCCTCAACAAGGTATAACTTGTTGCTTTTGTGTAATTTTTAACAAATTTTTATATAAGTTAGTAATGATTTTATTCTTGGACTTTACAATGTGCTTTGCAGTCCTTTGTCATCTATTCAAACAATTCCACCACCACGTCCTCCACCAAAAACATCATTACGATTCAAAATGACCACAAGAGGTTCAGGAAAAAATACCATTGGTAAACACATGATGCCACCTCCAGCCCCTAGTGGGACAATGAACATTCCCTCAAAATTTCCAAACCTCTCTTTTGGTGGCTTTCCCAAGATAATGGGAAAATCATTTTAAATCAAATAAATTTAGATGAATATTTTTTGGGCATTGATAGCAATGACCCAATAGTTTTTTTAACACACGTGATATGATTCAAGGCCCACATGTATATTTCCATTTTGATGTACTTTATTTAACATTGATACATATCAATTTCTCATCTCTTTTTAATTTTTATCACATACAATTTTAATATGAATTTATTTTATCACAAATAGGATCAGGGAACATAGAGGCAAAAATAGGTAGCACACGTTCCTCAACCGGAAACTGAAATCCCCATACCTCTCCATCGGCAGCATCCTCTTCAAATATAAATAGTGACTAGTTGATATCATTTAATTTGGATAGCTTGATTGGTTATGATTGTGAAGCCCATGTCAAATATTTTATTATGCCCGCAATTAAAGTTAGAAGCTTCCTAGGGGTAGTCCAATATGTTGGACATGTGTCATTGTTGTTATAGTTGATGTCAAGTGGCATTGATGGAAAAGGGTGTCCATGGTAAAAAGGTGAGTACATGATGTTTTCAATTATATTCATTGATGTCAATTATGGTGAAATGAGTGAAGGTTGATTGGTAGTATCCTTCTTTGGTGAAGTGGTATGGTGTCTAGGAGTGAGTGTATGTTCTTAATGCATGGTTTAAGCAAGAAAAGTTTTGTGAATGATATCTAGTGGTTTTCCAAGTTTTGTAAGTTTTCTAACATGTTTAGATAGATTTGGTAGAAGTTTTAAAATTTACACAAGGTGAAGAACGTGTTAGTTTATGGGAAGCATGTGTTGAAGCAAGCCATTCTAGGCTTAATCCTAGACCTAGTGCAAGAAGATTACATGATAGCTTGAGGTATGAAGAAAATAAGGTTAGTATGAGAATTTGAAATGTATTTTGATAGTTCATAGTATGTGTGGGAGGTCTAAAAGGTCATAACTCAAGTGTAGGGTGCATATTGAAGGTCCTATGGAAGAAAGATCATGAAGAAAAGGAAAGAATGCATGAGAAAACATGGTGCATTGTGATTTTCAGAGGTTGCAAAGCATAGATGAGAATTATAAATCATGAAGGAGGTTAGTACATAGGTATGAGAAAAATTTTAGGTCAAGAATCTGAATATAAAGCATGAAAAGTTGTTTTTAACTCTACCAATCTCTCAAAATAGTCATTCCCAGCTCAATAGTCAAGTTTGAATGCTCACCCACACGTGTGTAATTTTCATGGGGACCTGGGAATTTTATGGATGTTAGGGCATGGATCTAATAAGTTTTTCAAGAAGAATTATGTAAAATGGACGTCATAATTTTATGAATCATTGTTAAGAAGCCAAGTGGATTTAAACCCTCCTTAAACCCTAGTTTGAGAATGATAGGAAAAACATGAAGGGTATGGCCAAGAAATTACTTAAGAAAGATAATTTAAAGGTTTAGCCTTATAGATAATTCATCAAATCTCATTTTGGTGGCATTTGTAGGTTCCAGTGTGATGATAAGCTACAATAAAACCCTTATTTTGTGGAGATTTACAATTACAGGCATATGTTGCTAGTGTCATGATAAAAGACCAATTATGGGAGTAATCTTGGTATGTGTGATAAATTTCCATGAAAATAATTGTATAGGTTATTTAAAGAAAATAATTGAAACCTCTCTCACAAGTGTGTCTACCGTTAATAACCTAATGGGGTCAAAACTAGTCATGGAGGTATGAGAAGGTTTGTGATGAAATGCATGATGTAGTAGTGATATATGTGTTTGCATATTTGGTATAGGTATATCATGACATGTTTGATCCCTTGGTTTTATTTGATGAGGTGGTTTCATTTCTAAGACCTAATGGCCTAATCAACCCAATTAGGCTTGTCATGAAGTTTTGTTGAAACATGTATGTAAGTGTGTTTTTATCCATGTGACATATGCATGTGAGTGTTTGAGAAGGAGTTTCAAGTCCCTAGTGAATTTTTCCAAGTGTTCGTTGTGCTTGGAATTTTCATTTGAGGTTTTATAGGTTAGATATCTCAACACTAGTTCTTGAGTCCTTAAAGAAAGTTTAAACAGATTTGAGAGATTGGTGTGTTTTGAGGTCTTATGCCCTAAAATAATGATTGTTATGATTCTTGTGAGTTTCTTGGGGTAAAAAAATTTATTTTCATGTACTATGTGTGCCTTGGTGATTAGTTTTGGCATGTAATTTTTTTTCACTTTTGAATGTTGTCGATTAGGTGCTTGAGACCTAATAGGTGTTGCCTGCGTATTGGAGTGATTCATGATGAAGATGGAGATTGCAGAGTTTTTTTACATGAATATGATGTTGACAAGATTTTTATGTTCCCTGAGCTTTTAGATTCATGATGGAGATGGCTCATGTGTTTTAAATTCAAAATGTGGCCATTGGAGGAGATGTCTTGTGCTTTCAGCCTAATTGAGAAGCATTGTGTTGCTTAGGCCTATGCCGACCTAAAGGGTCATGTAATGTCATTTTTTAATGTGTGTAATTATTATTTATGGTGTTTATGACCATCATTTCATGGTCATATGGTCTTGTATTGACCTATATGGTTTTTGGCTTGATTCAAGTATATATAACAAGGTTTATTTGCTCATTTGAGCTAGTAGAGAGGAAAGAGGTGTGAACGAGCAAGAAGGAAGAGTGTGAAGAGGTTAGATGGATCTAGAGTAGAGAAGATAAGAGGATGAGGAGATGATAACGGTATAGGAGTATGATCTATAAGCTCACTTGACCTAATCAGCACTATATGGTGAATGTATGAGTGAAGAAGGAGAGAGAGTAGCTTGAGAAGGTTTTGAGTGAAGAGAGTTGACAAAGTGATCACAATCAATTATTGAGAAAAAAAATTAGAATTTATCCTCATATTCAGGGTGGCTGAGTGGGTGTTTTTTCATTTTGGGGGGTTATAGCCTCCTTATAGAGTTAGTGTTATACTAAAATAGGGTTAGTGCTCCTTGTAGGGTTGGTGCCCTACTAAACTAGGGGTTGGTGTTCCTTGTGGGGTTGGTGCCTCACTAAATAAATATCTTGTGATGTGTAATATTCATGAGATTCATTTGTGTTGAGTAATATATACAAAGGTTTAGTGGGTTTTCTTCCCCTTGAGGTTTTCCCACTTTATATTTTGTGTTCATGTGTTCTATCTTGCTTCATGTTCTTGTGGATGGTTGTTTCACACTTAATAAGCTCACATTGGTTAATGAATGTTGAATGGATGCTTTGAATAATGTATGCAAGTTAAGATAAATTAAATGAAATTTTTAAAGGACTATTTCACCCCCCCATCGCATACATTGTTCTTCCAACATAATATTAGATGAATTTTATGCTAACTTTTCATTGATTGCAGCTCCTTTGCATTCCTCGACAAGTGTGAAATAGGTATCTCAGTGGGGAGGTAAGTACTAAAAATCCTTTTAGATTTTGAAACAAAAGATAAACACATCCAAAAAATTCCATTACCTAATTTCAAGAAACCATTTGAGATTGGACCCAATGCAAGAGAATATGACATGTGTGCAATGTTGATGTTGAAGAGAAAATTTGTCTATTACCATTCAAATAATTTGAAGTGCGGTAAGAAAATTTCCTACTTTTGATAAGGATTTGTATGTTGTGGTGAAAAGTGTGAAAAAATGGATATATTACCTTATGGAAAAGAGATAATAATCCATACAAATCATCAACATTTGCAATACCTTTAGTCACAATCCAAGTTACAACAATCAAGACACTTTTTTTGGATGGAGTTTTTGCAAAAATTCCATCTCGTGATCAGGTATAAAAAGGTATGTAAAACAAGGTTGTCTAAATTATTTCTAGACCTCCTATTATTACATCTATTCTTTTAAAACATAATCCTTTCATACATGAAATTTACAAGGAACGATATGTTATAGATTCTGATTTTAAGGATGTATATGAAGATCTAACTAATGGTGAATAAGTGGAAGAATTAGACTATCATTTACATGATGGATTGCTTTATCATCTTGGTAAATTTTATATTATGTAAGATGAAAGAGTTCATTTGATTAGGGAAGCACATACTTCTCTTATTTTTGGTCATTTTGGTGTTGGTAAAATAGTTGCACAATTGCAAATATATTGTTATTGGCCTTGGATGTATGAAAATGTATCTAAATATGTTAAAGGTTGTATTCTTTATGCCACAATAAATCCTAGTAATAGGAAGTTGGGATTGTATACCCCACTTCCCGTACCATGCAGCCATGGGAAAGAATTTTTTAGATTTTTTTGGAGGCTTGCCTATGACAAAAAGAAAACGTGGCTATTTTTACATGGTTATGGATAGATTTAGCAAGATGTGTATTTTGGTTCCCTACAAAAAGTATATAACATGAAAGGAAACTACACATTTATTCTTCAATAATGTTTGGGTTCATTTTGGTTTGCCTACTTCTATTATTTCTTATTAGGATTCTTGATTTATTGGGAAATATTGGATAGATTTATGGGACATGTTAGACATTAAGTTGAATAAAACTAATGATATTCATCCACATACCGACAGAAAACAAAATTGGTCAACCATATAATAGTGTATTCTCTCGAAGATATTGTAGCAATCATCCTAAACTTTGGGATGAACACTTGTGTTACATGCAACATGCTTATAATCGTGTCATTCATTCTTCCACATAGAAGTCTCATTTTGAGACTTGTTTTGGTTATTTTCCTAAGTCACCTTTGGAATTTTCCTTTGGACAAGAAACGGTGGATGGATGGATAAAAAATGTTGATAAGGAAAAGAATTTCATTCAAAAGATATAGATGGTTCATCAAGTTATCCAAGAGCAATTGGAAAAGATCCAAGCCAAGTATAAGGATAGGCATGACCAACATTAGGTTGATCATCATTTTCAAGTTGGTGATCAATTTTGGCTTCATATCAATAAAGAGAGACTTACAAGTGAAGGTAAAAAGTTGAAACCAACTAGGTAGGCCCATTTAAAATATTAGAGAAGACAGTAATAATTCCTTCTTGTTATAATTGCCTCCATATATGTAGATGTATTCCATTGTAAATGTTGAAAACTTGAAATTGTATGAGCCACCCATGATCATTGATCAGGATGAGACTATTCAAGTACCTTTTATTGATGAATTTTCTCCTAATTTTCTTAATGAATTATAGGAATATGTTATTCTTGACAAAAGGAAAAGGACTTTTGAAGAGGTAATGTTGAATATATTCATGTGGAACTTAAGGGAATATATCCAAGAAAGTAAAAATGGATGGAAATTGGAAGGGTGGGGGAATTGTACCCTCACCTATTGTCAAAATAAAACCAAATATTTTGGTGGTCGAAAAGTACCTCAGTGGGGAGGAGTAATGTAGGAGGATCCTCACTCCAAATAAATCAGATGGTATGCACAAGAAATGAGACTACTTGCATATGGTAGAGCTCATCAAGAGCTTTCTTACACCTTTTAATGGGGAAAATAGACGTCATACTGTAAGATACAGACCGCTAAAATTTCTCTCTAACTAACAAAATTAAAACAAGAAGTTACACAAAGATGAGGTTACATGATGTAATTGTGACAAGTGGATGAATACGGTGATGAAAAAGTGGTAGTTTGTTCATATATAAATTTAATTTACCATCTGGTAATTAATGGTTGATCTAGGGCCCACATGATATGTTGTTTAGTGGCCTAATAAATGGGGTCCATTATTTTTAGGAGGGTCACCTACCACCTATCTACGTTTTCATTGTATTCTTCTTATAAATCTCTTGGAAGACCAATTTTTCATGCATGTGGCACTAAATTCCCAAGTTTATCAAAGATCGACCAGCCACTTGATAAGGTAGAGGTTGAGCCACATCAACCGAGTTCAAGTTCTAACTCAACGAGTCGATTCACATTGGTCACGACAAGCCACATCACTGACAACTTACTAACTCTTCACAACCGCAAATGAGTTAAGCATCAAGTCAAAGTACCACTTCACAAATCAACATTCATTATAACCACCTCACGGGATAAGGGTCGAGTTTAAGGAATAACAAACAAAATAAATCCAATAAGCATGGTCGAAGCCACACACATGGGGCTTAATACAACCTTTAAAAATCCAAAGCCCACCCAGTTTGGGAAAAAACAACCCACTATGAAAAACTAATGACACAAAAGGAGATATGTGGAAGGTGCGGGTCGAACTACCTACCACCAACATGCCAACTTAAGCCTTTAGCCACTATGCCACATAGCCTACTTCCTAATTTTAGCATAAGGATTGGGTTTTGTCGTTTAGAAGTGGTTATGAAAAGCCAAAAATAAATTGCATTGAATGGGATTTGAACCCCTTACCATGGGGTAAAATTCTAAGCCTTTAGTCAATAAGCCACATGATGTTAAACATTATAAATGGGTGAAATTTGTAAATGAAGGGTAACATGTGTAATGTCTAACCCTTATAAGAGAGAGCAATGGAGTAAATTTGGAGAGTTTTCACTACAATAGTGATACCAAAGAAATTATCAAAGCCTCCTAGAGATTGAGTAAAGACTGTTTATGTAATCCAAAGAGAATTTTGATGTAAATAATCATTGTACAAAGCATTTTGCATCATAATTGATCAATTCAAGAGCTTGTTCAGACCTAGAGACAACCCATTTTGGGTGAATTCTGTTAACACTTGGCTACACTACCTTTTGTATTTTTCTCTCATCTTCTCATTGTTTTAACAATTTTAATTATTTTTTCAACACAATTTAATCATTTATAACAATTGATAGGAAATTGAGAATGGGTTTTTATGTATCTGAAAATAATAATCTCGATAAGTTAATCACTTAACTTCTATTTTCTAATCATTTCTATCAGGATGTGATTGGACTCCCTATCTAAGATAATCCTTGAAAAAACTTTTTGTAATACAAATCTATAAAAAATAATAGACCCCTTATTGTTTGTTTCTTTTTACATTTGATCAATTAACTAATCAACTTTCATGATTTAAAATGAATCTAAAAATGATCAAAATCTGAATTTTAGATGTTTTAAAACTGATTTAGAAGTGAATTTATGATCAAAAATCAACTTTATTCATCCATTTGATCAAACAATCTAGATTTTCACTTTTACCGATTTCTTGAAAATGTCGTAAACTGACTTAAAAATACATATATGAATTAAAATCTAATTTAAATAATTCAAAAAATATCTTAAAAATTAGAATGTAAAATCATAAATAAAATGACAATGGAATTATTTACGGAGTTCGAAACCACCTACATCTCTCGAGTTCATCTAAACCAATCTATTAAAAATATCCCAAGTATACGTACAATCAAACTTACAATAAACAATAATAGATCCAAAAATTACAACTTTGTGCTTTTAGACATTCAGAAGACTCTAGCGATGTTCAGTGTTCGTTCTCCACCATCCCGAAGTACTTTCAGAACCTCTTTCATTTTTCTCTATCAAACAAGTTGACGTTCACGCCTTAAAACGACATCAAAAGAACTTTAAATTTCAAAAATGATATATGCAATAGGATCATCTCATAATTTTGGAAAAAAATTGAGTTTACACTAAGACCTAGAAATGCCCCTAAGCTGCTCAAAATTTTGAATTTCCAAAAATTTCTTGTTATTAAAAAAACACGAGATATGACCATTAGCTTGTATAAGAGCTAGCTCATGTATATATAGTTTTAGCTCCACTACTTGGCCTAACGGTTGGGATGTTTTTTGCTAACCGATGGGTTAGGGGTTCGACCCCCTTAACCTCCACCGATTGTATTATTTCCCACTTGGGATAATAATCCCACATCACTCACGCTAAGGTTGGAGATGGCGTTTATATTTAGCTCGGTTGTTGTATAAAGTAGCTACTGATTGTTTCACATAGTTTCCATGTTGAGGTGGTTGGTGGAATTTGGACTCATTCAATCGGCTTGATTTGGTGAGCTAGTAGGTTATGCCGTTGAACTAGCCCATCGATTTGGTTAAGTTGGCCACCAAGTGATGTGGAGAGTTGAACCGCCACCGATCGGCATGGAGAGTTGAATGCCAAACTAAGAACATGGTCGGGAGACGAGTTGGTAAATATGGTTCGAAAGGTGGCACCTAAACATAGCAATTCAATACATGGTAAATATAATTTACAAAATACATTAGGAATAATCCCATATGCACCATACAAAGGAAATCTATGACACTTTGGTAATTTTAAGTTACGGAGGCAAAGACACCCCTCCATAAAAAGAGTTTTTGTTGACTCGGCTAAGGGCCCCACCTAGCAAATAGTGGGGCCCACTCATCTAAACTCGAGTG
This sequence comes from Taxus wallichiana var. yunnanensis, assembly GCA_018340775.1. Taxonomy (NCBI): domain Eukaryota; kingdom Viridiplantae; phylum Streptophyta; class Pinopsida; order Cupressales; family Taxaceae; genus Taxus; species Taxus wallichiana. Next base: position 124,165,037 of record CM031234.1, on the reverse strand, counting down.
TCGAAGAACAGAGGTGAAAAACATAAACACCCTTCTACCATTCTTATCATTTTTATACTTGCCACGTGTCATGCAACTTGATTGGTATGTTACCCCTATTTTTGTTCCTTTAATAGGGAATTTCGTGGACGATATCTAGCTCAAATCGAGTCCATTTTTTTCATTTAAATAGGTGACGAAAATCTCTTAGAGTTTTATACCGTACTATTATGATTTTGGGAGATTTTGGGAAAATTTTCCACTAAATTGATCTCGAGGATCATACATCCCTACTAATAAGGATTTTGTTCCACAAAAGATGTTTTCACCCACTGAAACTATCAATTTTCTTCCTACATCTCATAAACACATAGGATCCATATAAATAGAATTGTAGGCAAAATTTAACTATAAAATTTTGAAAATTATATCACCGAATGATCAGTTTATAAATGGACAATCTACATACTTAAAAGATTCTAGATTCCAACTAATTTTCTTGTGATCTTCCAATATCTCGCAAACAACATATATCAGTTTTAAAATGTGAACTAATGCCAATAATAGGTGAATGTATAACTGTATCCTTATAGAATTTTCAAACATAATGACTATAACGGTCACCACAAAATTGATCAACTTAAAAGCAGACAATCAAATGCCAAAAGAGGCAATCACAAATTGATTCCGTGACATGGCCAATTTCTACAAATACAATTTGACCCAAAATATAGATTAGTACATATAGACACTAAAAGAAAACAGCTTAATTTTCATTGAACCTATGAAACTATTAGATATTTGCAACTATAAATATGTTAGTTAGTGTAATCAAAACGCATTCTATCATTGTTACCATATTTAGAAATCACATTTATTTCCCACATGGACATGTGATTTAAAATTATGGAAAGAATGAGATTTTTATTATGAGCACAATTACAAACATTGCCCAAAATATGGGTCTTAAAATACATCCAACATATACATGCTAAAAATAAATGCATTCCCAAAACAACAATGATTACTCGAAATATAAGTATGGAAAAATTAAACATTGCCAACATTCCTAATAACCTGCATAAATTTTTGTCAAGAATCTCCAAAGCTTGGAAATATGAGTTTTATTCCCTGTACACAACTATAATAAAAACTCAAAATTCTAAGCATGAGATTCATAAGGATTATTTTCAAATTTTTAAATATAAGAAATTACTAAGCATGATGAACATGTCTCCCAAGACTACCCCTCATGAATCTAATAACTCCAAAAATATTCAAATCTAAAATCATGAGTTAAATATTTCCTTTAAACATACAATGGAATCCCATATAGTCAAATGCTCTGAATTATTTGCATATTATCAACAATCATCAGCCCATTTTATTATATTTTCCTTTTCAATATATTGTATTTCCTTAGTTAATTGTTCTGGGTTGTTGACTAAATAGTTGGTTTTTCAAAATTACATTAATTCCTATCCCCTAAATAGGAATGTAAACCATTTTTATCTTACCATAACTTTGATGGCATGATGCATGAAGTTTCCATCATTTTTCGACCATGTGTCCACTCATACGACAATGAGTGTAAAAATTATCTTCCGGGAGAGGAAATTTGTTTTCCATTTCTCACCTCTAAATGATGAGATTGGTCTTTCACACTAAGTTCATTAGGAAAGCACTTATGCAAGAAAAAAATTCTCTTCCAAAAAAAGGCAACATAATGATTACTTAATCCATAAGATATGCATGGAAAAACATACATCATTCTCTAAATATCATAGCCATATTTTTCATACTAAAAGAAAGGATCATCAGAAGTTTTACAATTTCCCTTATGCTTATGATTATGATTTTTGTAAGAATGAGGAGGTGGAATCTCATTACCTCTTCTCTGAATTTTCTTACCAAATCCATCCTCAACTGTGATGATAAATTAAAATTTTCCTACACAAAGTTTTCCTACACAATTAGTGGGGTATTCACTTGGCCGTCGAAGATTGTCTCCCGCAACAATCTTGGAGCATTCTCCAATTTCCATTCCCACACTATAATAACCCAAACCTGTAAAATGAGGATGATCCTCTACCTGTATTGGGTTAGAAATACCTTGGTCATTCTTACCAAGGCCTCTTCCATAAAATCCCATTTTAAATAATAACTTAGATCCAATGCCCTTAGTATGTTTTTCAAATTCACCAAAACATTACCTGAATCTGAATGGGAAGAAGAAAAACATGGTGAAAAACTTACAGTGCATTCATCTTTCATGGTTTATGCATCTAAAGTGGAAGGAAAATCCTTCTTCAACTCACCACATTACAATCTGATCAAGAGCTCATCCTTGGATTCTAGCTTTGATTTCAAATGTTCAATTTTCTCTTCAAGGGAATAGATTTTTCATCTCAGAAAGCATTCTCATCTTGAATTTTTCTCTTGATGATTTCAATCTCTTTTGTCCTCTATCTTTTCAAGGCTTTACCCATAGTTGCCTATAAATGACTTGTACTTCCTACACAATGTAAATCTATAAATGGAAGATAAAGATAACAAAGTCTACAAATCGATGGGATTAGAAAATCAAAACTGATATCAAATGTAAACCAAAATCAAACTAATGAAGTCAACTAGCTCTGATACCAAAAACTTGATTTGTAAATGACAATGGACCCCTATTTTTTTTCTTATTTACAACATGATAAATTAACTAATCAACTTTCATGATTTATATTGAATCTAAAATTGATCAAAATCTAAATTTTAAATGTATTTAAACTGATCCAGAACTGAATTTATGATCAACAAAATCAACTTAGTCATTTGTTTGATCAAACAATCTAGATTTTCACTTTTATAGATTTCTTTAAAATGCCATAAACTGACTTTAAAATGCACATCAGAATTCAAATCTTATTTAAGTAATGCGGAAAATATCTCAAAAATCATAATGAAAAATCATAAATAAGATGACATTAGAATTTTTTACGGAGTTCAGAAATTACCTACGTCTCTGAGTTCATTCGAACCAGTCTATTAAAAATAACCCAACCGTAAGTACAATCAAACTTACAATAAACAATAATAGATCCAAAACCTAAAATTTTTTGCTTTCAAGAATTTGGAAGACTTTGGTGATGCTCAGTTTTCATCCTTCACCTTTCGAAGCACTTGCATAACCTATTTCTTTAGTTCTCTTTCAAACAATGATTTTTATGCCTTGAAACAAAATAAAAAGAACTCTAAATTTCAAAAATGATATATGCAAGAGGAGCGCTTTAGAATTTTGGATAACTTTCTAGTTTACACTAAGACCCAGAAATTCCCCTAAGATGCTCAAAAATTAAATTTTCCAAAACTTCCATGTTATAAAAAGCACAGTCGTGAATATTATCTTGTATAAGAGCGATCATGTATATATAGTTTTAGCTCTACCATTTGGACTAACAATTGGGATACTTTTTGTTAATCAACAAGTTAGGGTTTGACCCCCTTAACCTCTCACTGACCACATTGTTTCCCACTTGGGATAATAATCCCTCATCATTTGTGCTAAGGTTGGTAGTGTTATTTATATTTGGCTTGGTTGTTGTATGAGGTGGTTGTGGGTTGTTTTCCATGGTTTCCACTTTTTAGTGGATAATGGACCGTGGAATAGATTTGGAAATTTTGGGTGTTAATGGGCTCAACTTGGCAAGTTGTTAGGTTGTGTCATTGAGTTGGCCCGTTGAGTTGGTTGAGCTAGCCACTGAGCGGGGTGGAGAAATGAGCCGCCACCGAGCGGTGTGGAGAGTTGAATGCCTAACTTAGAACATGGTTGGTTGAGTTGGTAAATATGGCTCAATAAGGTGGTACATATAATTTACAAAATATATTGGGAATAATCCCACATGCACCATACAATGGCAATCTGTGGCACTTATATATAAAATTGTGACTATGGTAATATGAAGTTACAGAGGAAAAGGCACCCCTCCGCAAAAAGAGTGTGTCAACCCTAGCTGAGAGCCCCCAGCTAGCAAATAGTGGGGCCCACCTATCCAAACTTTAGTGTCAAATACCGAAGGCAAAAAAATGTAAACACCCTTTTACCATTTTTATCATTTTTCACTTGCCACATCTCATAAAGCATGATTGTTTTGTTGCCCTTAATTTTGCTCCTTTAATTGGGAACTTCGAGACGATATCTTGCTTAAACAGAGACCATTTTTCACATTCAAATAGGTGAGGAAAATCTCTTAGAGTATTCTACCATATTGTCATGATTTTGGAAGATTTAGGGAAACTTTTTCCATTGAATTTATATATCTGGATCAAATACCCTGAGCCCATTGATTTAACAAATATTTAAATAATGAAAAACCCTAATTACATAGTCACAATGAAATGATATGGCAATAAAGTACAAATATGACCTAAGTTATAAGCTAGAAAACATGAAACCCTAGGTGCAAGAGAGAGAATAAGAGACCTAACTCATTTTGTAATTAATATTGGACCGTGCTAAATTGGAAAATTAATAAACAAGAGGAAATTACCATTAATGTGCCTAGAAAATTGTGCAACTATCAAATCTTCTTGGATTGGGTTAGGGGCACGTAAGCACCAAAGACTACTCTTGGGTTTCTATAAATGTGAAACTGGTAAGAATCTAAATTTGACAGTGTCATAAGATGTTCGCTAAATGTCTCTATTAGTCACATGTATTTTGTTGGTTGATCGCCAAGTTTGCTTGAAACCTACAAAGAGAATGAGTTCCTATAAAACCCTAAAACACATCAAATCTGAAAAATAAAAAGATGCAAATGGGGAGTCAGATTGACCCCAATGGTCACTCAACTGAGTGAACTTACGATCCAAGCATTGCACTACATTTTAGACTCCATGCGTTTTGAATGTGTGTGTGAAGAATCATACCCTAGGTGGCTCTTGTGTAAGATTCACTTGATAGAGATCAATAACTAGATGTAGAAGATGTAAATAAATGTGTGCATGGAAAAATGAACTTCCCCTCCTATGCATGTATGCAGAATTAGTAGTTAGTTGTCTCTTGAATGAAGCTAGATGGATGCTTTGATGCTCTTAGAATGCATTTGGATGCAACCTTAGGTGGTGGTGATAAATTCTTGGATTTTGCTCCTTTAATTTGATTACATAGCATTATATTTATATGATTTCCTTGTTTAAATTTCATAATTAACCACTAAAAGGTCGACCCATAAGAAATCAATATTGCCAACATCTAGAAGATGCCCAAAAGAGGTGAGTAACATATAAAGATGTCGGGGTTCCCAGAGGGGACAAGGGCACTTGGGCATTGGCATCCTAGCTGGGTGCTAGTGTCTAGAATCATAAAAGTTGAAGTATTGAAAGTTAGACTAGGAAATAGGGTGTGTAAGGAAAGTTAGGAAACTAGAAAGAAATCAAAGAGGTCTAAGGACGGTGATCAATTAGTAATTTTCTCGCTTAGTAATCATATGAATGCAAGTATGTGATTAGGACCTAGAAATTTACCCAAGTGCGTGATTTAGTGTCTACATTTTCCCTCACTTTATGTTGTTGAGTGAATTCTTGATAACATAAAGTAGATAGAAGGTGTGTACTTGGTAATCATGTAGATCGATGGAAAAATCATACCGAGGAGATAAGAAAAGTGTGGAGTGAAAAAATGAAGTGTGGAAGCTAGAGAAGAGGAAGTGACCCTAGGGGTGAAAATCATATGTGTATATGTCATGTTATACATGTTGTCAATGTCACTTGATGCTTGATTATGTGACTACTGCTTCCCATAAGGACAGACCTACAAAAGAGAAGAGCAAAAGAGTAGTCAAATATGTGTATATGAAAAATTTGATCCAAATATGTGGAATGTGTGTAAAAAGTATGTAAAAATGTAAAAAAGAAACATGTGCACCTAATCTATGATTAGTGAAATGATAGAAAGGATCCTAAAAATGTTGTAGAAGAACAAGTTTTTGGGTGATCTCATGCCAAGTGTGATCCTTTTGGGTGATCTAATGCCACGGAAAAAGAAGTGTAGGGAGAAAGGTCTAGTGTTATTATCCAATCTTTGACTACTTCTAAAATATTTATACACCACTGCAAATGGTGTGATCTTACTTTGTTCAAGTTAGATCTAGTTTCATCCAACACAAATAAAAAAAAGAGATAACATGCATATTGATTGTTGGAGGATTGTTCCTATTCGTGAAAAGCGTTGCGTAAATTGGTGTAAATTGTTGTAAATTGTGCCAACTGAGAAAAAAATTGAACTGCCCTAGTCATAGGCACCCAAGAAGGATCAAGATTCTCCAGTGCTAGTTTCTAGAGTTCGGCGCTAGCACATGTGTTGTGTTGAGGACCCAAATCATATTTTAGGTCATTTTTGTGACTAAATAATGTGTTATTCTTGTACTATACTATGAACTATTGTATGGGGTGACTAATTCACCCAATTTATGCCCCCTTCTTTGGGGTGTATGCAACATTACTATGAGAATGCATCCCAAAGGAGAGGACTAGATGCTGATCTAAAATTGATACCCTACATGGGGTGGGAATGTGCTTGGTAGAAACTAAGGCACACGCAAACAAACTAGATAGGAAACATGTGTTAGTTTAAACAAGACAAATGCACATATAGAAGATAAAGTGTAAGCTAGAAAGTAAGAAAATAATGTAGACCATGAAAATCAAGTTACAAACATGGGACATCATTCATAATGTTGCAAGACAATCAAGGCCGAAGCAACCAAAATCATATACTATGCAAACAACACAAAGGGCATAGCCCGCAAACAATGGCATACAATGGAAAACAATGACAAATAGTGACAAGAAAATTAGCAGACAACCATGGTAGTAAATAGTTCCTACAAAGCAGATGTTGCACATAAAGCACCTGTTAGCATGTTAAAAAGATACAATGTATGTCAAAACATGTATGATCTAATATATTAGTGTGCTAGTATGAAAAGGAAATAGTATAAAATGAAATAGTAGCACATGTAGTTTGTATGAAAGTAGATGCCCCCAGGAGACATTATGGGATTGGTAAGAGGTATTGTGCCAAGCATTTGTGTTTTGTGTAACAATATTTGTAAATTTTGCATTCACAACTAGAAGGAAAGTGAATTCACATGTGTATATAAAAGGATAATGACATATGAAATATCCATCTAGCATGATGAGAAAAGTGTATATGTAAGTATAAGTAAGCAATAATAAATGCAACCAAGATATGCAATATGTTCTAAATGAGTGAAATGGAATTATATGTAATGTGAATTTGATAGGAGCAGCATGCCCCCGAGAGAATGTGAATGAGTATGCATAAGATGACGTTCATTTATAAATGCCCCTCGAAATCAAGAATGAACCATATAACGAGAGTTTGTCATCAGAAATGGTTTCGAATATGCGCTAGATATATTAATCAATGAAGCATAGAGTGTGAAGAGTGTGAATGTGGTGAGGTTCATTTCATATTTATACCTTCGGTAGTTAAGTATGAATAGTGGAACTAGAGTTCGTCTTCGATAAGTGTGTTGTGTGATAATTCAAATATATGTTGTGAATGCATTGAGTATGAAATGTGTTGTGTGTATGATGTTACATTCATGAATGTAGTATGCCCTCAACATTCAAGTGTGAACCATAGCACTAGATTGTGTCATTGGGTAATGACAATATAGTTGTATCAAGACGTGCAAGATGCATGTGAGAGACTAGATCCAAAGTGTAGAGTGGAGAAGTAGAAATGCAAGACACCTGAGAATGCTAGGAGGGGGGAAAAGTAAGCATGATGCCCCCAAATGTATGATGATGCAAAATAATCAAGCAATGTCATCTAAAAATCATCATTATCATGGTTGAAGTCAAATGGAGATGCATCAAAGACCTGGTAAGAAATAGTATGTGGTTGATCAAGTAAGGATTCATTGCAGATGCAGAGCAGATTGTGTATTCTCATTGCATATTCTTCATCACTGAAAGGTGGTAATGGACATCCATGCACATACCATCGAGTAAGATTTTGTGAATAGCTAAGAAATGAATCTTTGTAATTAAAAATATGGGGGAATGAAATGTCAATATGATCAAGATCTAAAGTGCCCCCAATGTAGTCAAGCCATGATTTCCCAAGAGTAAGTGGTGAAAGGCATGGACTATGTACAATGAAGACCGATAGATGAAATACTTGAATTTCATAAGAAGTAATGTGAACATACCCATGATATAAATGAGGAGAATGTGATTGAGGGATGAGATCATCCAGTTTGAATCCTAGCTGAGCCAAGCCATCATGTGTGTAGATAGTGTCAAAGAAAGTGGGGTCAAATGGAATGTGTGGCCAGTAAACATTATTCATGAAGAGAGTGCATGTGAATGGAGGAAGTGCAGATGCAGATTTCTCATGAGAAGAAAATGAATGTGGTATGACATCGATGTATGGACAGACCCCGATAAAGCACCATAGCATTAGTAAAAGGAGGGGGTGATGTTAAAGTTGATGGAACAAAGTCTAATGCACAAACAGTTCCTTAAAGTGGAGGCAAGTTGTGCAGATAGTTCGTGGGTCATGGATCGGTAGCATGATGGATTATAGTAGAAGTTGAAAAGGTAATGTAGTGATTAAATCTATGTTGTAATATTGAAATGGGATTTTATCAATAGGAACTAAATATTCAAATCCCTCATGTAAGAATTTGACGCACCGGTGAAATTTATAAGGTATTGCTTTCATTTTATGAATCCATTGCCTATCAAGTAAGAAATTATATGAAACTAAAAAGTCAATAACAAATACTATAAGAACCATTTTTGACCAAATGTGACAAAAAAGCAATAGTGTCGATGCATGTACGCATAGTAGAATCATATGCCCGAAGAGAAATAGATGTTGGGTTAAGATTAGCTATGGAAAGACCTATATTCTGAATTAATAATAAAGGAAAAATATTGAGCTCATATCCATTATCAACTAAATTTCACTTAACACCTAAGTTATGGATGCATACTCGTATATAAAGAGGAGTATCATTGTCATAAACAAAAATATCGTCATCTACGGTAGATGGAAAAGTAATTTACCTGATAGAATGCATCCACAAATATTGAAATAATGTTAAGCCCTAATTTCGAGTCACAAAAATAATATGGAAATAAAGTACGATCGGCCTAAGAAATAACCTAGAAAAATATGAAACCTAAGTGCAAGAGAGGGAATAAGAGACTTAGCTGATTTTTCAATTAATCATGGACTGTGCCGAACTAGAAAACTGATAAACATGAGGAGGAAATTTCCATTACTATGCCTATAAAATTGTGGGACTGATGGATCTTCCTAGAATGGGGCACTGGGTGAGGTGAGGGGTGCCTATGCATCAAAGACTCGATCCTCGGGTTCTTGTACTATGAAACTGGTCAGAATTTGAATTTTACACTATCGTAATATGTTTGCTAAATTTTTCTATTAGTCTCATGTATCTCACCGATCGATCACCGAAGTTTTCTTGAAACACAGTAAAGAGAAAGGGCACCTGCAAAACCACAAAACACGTCAAATCCTAAAAATAAAAATATGCAAATGGGGAGTTGGAGTGACCCTAGCGATCACCTGACTGAGTGAACTTATGATCTGGGCATTGCACTACATTTCATACCCCATGTGGTTTTACATGTGTGTGTGAAGAATCATTCCCTAAGTGGCTCTTATGTAAGATGCACTTGATAGCAAGCAATAGCTAGATGTAGAAGATGTAAATAGATGTGTGCACGGAAAAATGAACTTCACCTCATATGTGTGTATGTAGAATTAGCAGTCCCTTGTCCCTTGAATGAAGCTAGATGGATGCTTTGATGCTCTTATAATTCCTTTGTATGTAACCTTAGGTGGTGATAATATATGCTCAAAGCTTGGTCCTTTAATTTGATCACATAGCATTGTAGTTATATGATTCCCTTGTTTGAATTTCGTAATTAACCACTAAAAGTATGACCCATAAGAAAACAAGATGTCTAATGACTAGAAGGGGTGAAAAAGATGCAAAGATATTGGGGGCACCCAAAGGGAAAGGGTGTCTAAGCACTTGCGCCCTAAAGGCGTTGGTGTCCAGACTCAAAAAAGCTAAAGTATCAAAACTCAAACTAGGCAATAGGGTGTCTAAGGCCAATAAAGAAACCAAAAAGAAGGAAAAGAGGCCAAAGATAGTGATCAACTAGTAATTTTCTCTCTTAGGAATCATATGAATGCAATTGTGATTAGGACCTAGAAATGTATCCAATCGCATGATTTAGTGTCTACACCCATAAAACTATGAACTTCATGCACATTCTTTAGAAAATGCCACTCCATGATAGATTGTCCCTTATTTCGATCAACCGATATGCCTTCAGCTGAAATAATGTGTCATAGGCAATGTACTTTCTATTGAAATAAAGAACATTTTGACAATTTTCCATAAAGCTTATGTTGCCTTAACCTTTCCAACACTAATCTCAAATGCCCAATGTGTTCTTCTTCTATCTTTGAATATATCAGAATATCATCAAAAAAACTAACACAAACTTATCTAAATAATCCTTGAATATATAATTCATTAGATTATCAAATGTCACAGGAGCATTCATGAGTCCAAAAGAAAGTACAGTGAACTCATAATGCCCATAACGAGTCCGAAAAGTTGTTTTTGGAATGTCTTCCTCACAGATTCTGAGTTGATGGTAACCTGATCTCAAATCAATTTTTGAAAACAATTTTTCCCCTCACATTTGGTCAAATAGATCATCTATGCGTGGCAAGGGGTATCTATTTTTCACAATAGCTTTATTCAACATCCTATAGTCTATGCAAATCCTAAGAGTTCCATCCTTCTTCACAAAAAATCACTAGTGCACCCCAAGGGGATGCACTAAAATGAATTGAAACCTTAGATAATAACTCTTTTAATCATGCCTTTAACTTGAATAACTTATTTGTTGGCATTCAATAAGGTGCCTTAGTTATTAAGAAAATATAGGATTTATAAATGCATAAAACTGATTGCAATGTAGCAATAAATGAATAAACAATGAAGTACAAAATTTTACCCAAGTGAATTAAGCTATAAAATATGAAACCCTAGCTGCAAATAGGAGATAAAAGGACTTATATGTTTTGCATTTAATCTTTTTTTGTACCAAAGTGACAAACTAGAAAATCCTAAATGCATATTGTCGCAATAAAACCCAGAAAAATGTAGAGGTGTTGGAGCATGTTGGACCTGGGGCACTCGGGATGGGTCAGCGGTGCTCATGCGGACATGTAGGCCATTTTTGGGTTCTTATGACTCCAAAAAGCCTTAGAAAACCATATTTGAATGGTTTCAAGGTGTTTTTTTTTCCTTCACTTCTTGTCTCTAGTATATCACACAATGATCATCAATGTCGTTGATAACCTATAATATATAATTTACCTACAAAACCCTCAAAATCGCATCAAATCCCAAAAATAAAATAATGCAAATGAGGGGTCAAAATATCCTCATTTGTAAAACAAGTGATCTTATGACTAATTTTTGCACTACATTTTAGACCCAGTGTAGTTATATGTATGTGTGTGTGAAGAGATTGTGCCCTAAGTACCTCTTGTGCATGTCACACTTAATAGTGAGAAAGTATCTAGATGTAAGAAATATAAATAGATGTGTGCATGAAATAATGAAATTCCCTTCCTATGAAGTGTATATAGAATAATGCATTCCCTTACCCTTGTATGGATGCTAAATGGATTTTTGAATGTTCTTGTAATGGCCTTTGAATGAATCCTTAGGTAGTGATAGTTAATCATTAGTTTTGATCCTTTATTATTGCCACATAAATTTATATGTATATGATTCCCTTGCTTGAATTTCACAATTAACCCTAAAAAGGGAATCCGGGTCTTGTTGGGGAGGAGGAATTCTAAGGAACAGTGATGGAGACTGGTTGTTTGCCTACGCGGGTCCTTTAGGTCACCAAACAAATAACATGGCGAAGCCAAAGCTCTTCTTTGGGGGGTTCTGCTAGCAAAATAAAAAGGCTTCAAGGACATCTAGATTGAAGGTGACTCTCTCCTTATCATTAATTCCCTTAATAACAAAGGTTCCATTAATTGGGCCATAAGTAATATCCTCAATGATGTTAAGGAAACCTCTAATTTTTTTGATAGCATTTCTTATAATCATACCCTTCATCAAGGGAACAAATGTGCGAGATAAGATGGCCAATTATGGAATCCATTGTAATGATTATAAGATATGGTGTAAAGTTGATATATTACCCATGGATATTAATGAGACCATCAGTAGAGATAGAGGGCACTAAGTTTTATAATTTTGGCACGAGTGAGAACTGTGGCAGCGACAACTTACTTAATATCTTATTTTTCAATATTTCGCCAAAGGCATAAAGAAGGTCTTTTGTTGAATTTAGTAGCAATCGGAAGAAGCTCAGATTGGTGAATATGGGGGGTGATAGGATTCATGTTGAACTTGCTAGCTATAACATTGAAGATTGTAATCATCCTCTATGGAACAAGCTTAGGATTGGGGGTTTCAACAATTTCATTGCCAAATTACATGGTCATGATCCCTCTTTGTCTAAGGATTTTGGAAAATCTTGGAAAGTGGATAAGTTTGTTGTCAGAGGGATGGAAATTAAGGTGTCTGATTCCTCCATCACCCTGGTCACAGACATGAAAATGGATGGGCTTAAAAATTTAAGGATAAAACCCACAGAGAACAGGAAATTGAGCGGTTCTTTGTTAGAAAGGAAATATGTTCTTTCTTTACAAATGGTATTTCCAGGTCATGCATTCTAGGTATTTGGAGAGAGGTGTGCCTTCATATTATGAAGTACATCACTCTAGAGGGTAAATACAAAAAAATCTATACTCACCATTTGACCCTTCTGAACATGTTCCGCCATAAGGTCATGGTGAGCATCCCCTTCTTTCTATTTATGTCACTGACTAACTCCTTAGTGGATTTCCAGCAGGAGAAAGTGGAGTCACCTCTGCATGAAGGGCTCATTCTTCTGATGTATGAAAATGGGAAACCTGCTTTGTACCCTCCCTAAAAGATCATGTGGATGAGGATGACCTCACTCTTGTTGACTTCCTCACTAAGATGAAGGTCGGTAACTACAAAATTGTTAGGGATGATTCTAGTAAAGGTATGGGCAAGTTTGGTCATGGGGAAGTGAGCACTTTGAGAAAATGGGACAGGGATGGAAATTTAAAGGGTTTAGAGGATTTGAGCAATAAGGTTCAGTACTTAGAAGGGGTACTCCATGCGATGGAATAAACCAATGTAGGCCAAAGGGATACAATTATGGATTTCATCAAAGTGCCTCTAAGCAAATTGTCACCACTCGGTGAAGTCCAGAAAAAACTTCTTGAGTGGAGGACCAATTCAAAATCTCAGCGAAAAGTTAGAAAGGATAGAGGAGGGCATCAAAAGAAGGATTTTTAACTTGCGCATTAACAACTCTAAGGACGATCTAGAGAATGATATTAATGATAAAGGTGTTGAGAGTGGTGTGAAAAAAGATATCCATGATGGTAATAGTGGGGGATCCCAAAAAAATTAATGTTTGTTTCTGGACTGTTGGTAAAATTTTGGTGAACTTTTGTTGTTTTTCCATTTTTGAGATTGTTTCTCCTTCTCTCTAGTTTCCCCATATTGTTATAAAGTCTTGTCCTTCTTTGTAAGAGTTAAGCATGTTTAACTCCTTTCTGGGACTTTTTCTTTTCCTTCTTGTTGGTTTTTTTTGTTCCTCCTTTTGTAATGGCCCCTGGGAGCCAATCCCTATATTTACCATGTCTAATAAAAAATAATTAACCCTAAAAGGCTGACTACCAAAAAGATAATATGCCCAAATTTCTAGAAAGGACCCAAAATATGTGAGTAAAGTACAAAGAGGTCAATGGCGCCTAGAGGGGGCGGGGGTTCTGCACTAGCATCTTGGATAAGTGTTGGTGTCCAAGGTGAGAAATGCCAAAGTATAAAAATAAAAGCTGTGCAAGCATGAGTGTAAGATCAAAAGGAAGACTAAAATCAAAAATTATGGCCAAAGACATGGGTCAATTAGTACTTTTCTTAGGAATCATATGAATAGTAGTATGTGATCGAACTAGATAGATGCCCAAAGTGCGTGATTTTTGTCTACATTTTCCTCCACTTTATGTTATTGAGCGAATGATTGATAAAATAAAGTATATAAGAGATTCGTACCTAATAACCATGTACATTGATGGTAAAAAGTGTGTCAAGAGACAAGAAAAAGCATAGAGTGATAAAAATGTCAAGCATGGATGTTAAAGAAGAGAAAGTTCAAAAAGTGATGATGACAACCCTAGGGCAAGTGTGTATGTCTAGATGTCACATTATTTCTATTGTTGATGTCGATTGTAGCTGATGTTTTATGTGTGATTGGTGTGTGATGATGACTACCGCTTCCTATAAGGATGAACTGTAAAAGAGAAGAACAAACAAGTAGTCAAATACATGTATATATGATCAAAATGTGTAAAAAGTATGTAAGAAAGTATGTAAAATGTGAAAAGGAACATGTGCACCTGATCCATGATGAGAAAAGAGATAGAAAGGATCCTGAAGATGATGTAGAAGAACAATTTTTTTGGCGATCGCATGTCGGGCCAAGTACTTGATGCAAGTTTTTAGGAGATCTCATGCCAAGAATGGAAGAAATGTAGGGAGAAAAGTTTGGTGTCATCTTCCAACCTTTAACTACTTCCTGAAATGTAAAACACCACTACATATGGTGTGTAAAAATATGATCTAATTCCAATAATTCTAATCCAATACGAAAGTATAAAAGAAGGTGTAGTGCATGTAGGGGTTAATCAAACCCGGTTGTACAAATATATTATTCAGATCTAAGCATACAAGCAATAAATACATAAATAAACCAGAAGAATAATACACAAGATATAACTTGGTTCACCCGGTGTGGGATACATCCACCAAAAATAGCCAATATATTATTCCAGAGGATATACAATTAAAGATCTAAAATCTTCCACACCTTACATGATGTATAGTAATTTTCCTCTCGCAAGATTCTCTGATCTCTCTCCAAGAATTATTTCTTATAATTCTCCCCATCTAACTTATAACCCTAGTTTTGTAGCTTATATAAGCATATACAAACTTAGGGCACTTTAGCAATACATTTACAACCCTTAGATCACCTTTTAATCAAAGTTTGGATCTAATCTCACGTTATAATAAAAACATTTCACACACAGGTAACCGATGTTGGTTGGTCTACTAGGTGACTGACGTCGGTCAACCGACCAATGTCGGTTACTGTGTAAACCTGCAAGTTGTAAAACAAGCTATTTGTGAAGAAATTTAGCTCCATAACTCAACAATCTCCCACTTGGAGATAAATTTTTGCATTATACAATATAGGTCCATCCTTGGTATGTTTCTTCCTCTTCAAGTCTCAAACTCAAAGACCAATAGAAGTGGAGTGAAGCTCCAACTTCTCCTTTACCAATAGCTTCGTTAACATATCCACAGGGTTCTTATTTGTATGAATTTTCTCCTATTTCAGTTTCCCATCCTCCAACACTTATCATATGAAGTGATATCTGAACTAAATGTGTTTCATTATTGAATGAAATGATAAGTTATTTTCCAGATGAATCACACTTTGACTATCACTATACAATCTGCAATACTCTTGCTCATTTCCCAACTCTTCCATGAACTTGATTATCCATATCATATCTTTGCTAGCCTCCATAGCTACAACATATTCAGCGTCCGTAGTAGACAAGGCCATCTGCAATCTCAAAATCTAGCTAACTATCGTGCCACCAACTATGAAAACATATCTAATGGTGTTTCTTATACCATTCAAATCACCACCATATTTGAATCAACACGGTGGCATAAAGAATTATCTGACCCTCCATAGCATAATTGCATGTTGGGTGTCCCTCTCAAATACCTAAAAATTCATTGGATTTATTTCCATTGATCTTTACCTAGATTGGCCATAAATGTTCTCACAACTCCCACTTCATGTGCAATGTCTGTTCTAGTACAAACCATAGCATACATAATACTTCCAACTACTGAAGCATATGGAACTCATGCAATGTACTCAACCTCCTCATATGATGTAGGACACTGATATTTTCTTAATTTGAAGTTTCTAGCCATAGGTTTACTTACAGGTTTTGCATCTTGTATTTTAAATCTTTTCAATATGTTATTTATATAATCTTCCTGAGACAAATACAATTTCATGTTCTTCATGTCTCTAGGAATTTGCATGCCAAGAATTTTCTTTTCAATTCTTAAATCCTTAATTGCAAATGTATGAGATAAATTTTATTTAAGCTCAATAATGTCCTCGCATACTAGATCTTACAATAAGCATATCATCCACATACAATAATAAAATAATATAGCTTCCATTTCCAAGCTTCTTGAAATAAATACAATGGTCTAACTCACATCTCATATAGCCATGCTCATGCATAAAACTTTCAAACCTCATATACCATTTCCTTAGGGCTTGCTTGAGCCCATACAAGCTCCTTTTCAACCTACACACAATTTTCTCCTTACTCTTGACTTCATAACCAAGCGGTTGCTCCATACATATGTCTTCCTCCAAATCATCGTGAACAAAAGTCATCTTGACATCAAGTTTCTCTAAATTCAAATCTTCTATACAACCAAACTCAATACAAAGTATGAATGGAAGTCATTTTTACAATAAGAGAAAATATCTCACTAAATTCAATACATGTTCTCTATGCAAATACTTTTACCACAAGCCTTGTCTTATATCTTTTCTTTCCACCCTCTTCTTCCTTGATCTTGTAAACCCATTTGTTCTGTGATGTCCTCTTACCTATTGACAACTTAACCAAATCCCATGTCTAGTTTAATTCCAATGATTCCATCTCCTCATCCATGCCATACTCTCACTTCATGTGGGTTTCCTCTTATATTGCTTCTTTAAAACTTTCTGGTTCACCACTATTAGTCAATAATAAATAAGATATGATAGGTGTAAATATTTTTTGGTGGTCTAGTTACCCTTTGTGAGCTTCTCACTAAGATCTAGGGTGTCAGAGGCTCAATCTATACATCATGTACATTAGCATCCACCTCTTATAGTGACCAATGCTAGTCACCTCTTTCTCGATGTCGGTTCGGCCTAACTAATGAATTTCATTGTGTTCTTATGTATCATATGTCAGTCTTGGTGACCGACACTAGTTCTGTTCAACCGATATCGGTTCAAGCTAATAGACACTTTGGTACCTATAGATGTCTTTTCTAAATATGAGAATGAGTTTTCTTCCACAAACTTTCCATTTGGTTTGTCTTTGGTTATTAAAACTTGATCCCTATACATTCTCTTTTCATTCCATCCAATGTCATGACTCTTAACAATCTTAGAATATTCTAAATCCCAAAAATGGAATACGAAATCACTAGAACCATAAACAATAAAAGTACATCTCTTAGATTTAGCATCTAAATTATTTCTATTTTCTTTATCAACATGCACAAAAGCTTCAACCAATTATTCTAAGAAAAGAAATATCTACCTCTTTTCCAATCTAGAATTCTTCTGGTATTCCACCATCTAATGCACTTGAAGCCCATGGTTAATTAAATAAACAGTCATGTCTATTGCTTCTACCCAAAATACAAGGGTAATCCAGCATGTATCCTCATGCTTATTGTGTGTTCCATGATTTTCCTATTTATTCTTTCAAAGCAACACCATTCTCCTTTGGTGTTCTAAGAACCATTATTTCTCTACATATTTCGATCCATCGAACAATAATCTTTAAAATCCTTACTATGGTACTCACTACCATTGTCAGATCTAAGGAATTTTAACTTTAAATTTGATTAATTTTCCACAACAACGTTTCATTTTTTAAAAGTATTGAAAACATCATAATTACGTTTAATACAATAAACTCATACCTTTCTAGTGGAATCATCAATTAAAGTCACATAATATTGGGATCCTCCATGAGAAGCCACATGGGCTTGTCTACACACATCCGAGTGCACAAGCTCCAATTTTTCTCCTTCTTTGTTACCCCAACTTTGAGAAATCTCACTCTCTTTTACTTTCCAAATATACAATGCTCACAGAAATCAAGATCTATATCTTTCGGATCGATAACTTACCCTTCACCTTTAAGATCTGCATTCCTTTTTACTCATATGGCCTAGTTGATTATGCCACATGATTGCATCTCGTATCTCAAGCGAGATAGCATAGAAAAGGAATCAGTAATATAGATAGACAAATACAATTTTCCTACCTTCTTTCCTCTTGCTACAACAAGAGATCCCTTGGTAACCTTCTAAGAGTCGGATGTGAATGTAACCATACAACCAGATTCACCAGTTGTCTTACGAAATAAGATTTCTCTCGAGGCTTGGCACATGCCTCACATCTTTCAATATTCATGTATTTCCATTATATGATTTTAGATGAACTTATCCTTTACCAATAATATTATATGGTTCATCATCTCCTAAATAAACATGCCCAAAATTACCCCGGTCATAATTTCTTAAATAACCCTTATTAGGGGTATCATGGAAAGAAGCTCATGAATCTAGAACCTATGATTAGATTTTACTATCCAATGAGAGAATAAGGGCATCTTACATTACCTTAGAAGATGCAACATTTTCCTCTTTACCTTCTCTGGTACATTCTCTTTGGTTTCCTTGAACCAAGTAATCCTTCTTTCGCATGTCCTTTCTTTCCACAATTCCAGCAGAGTTATTCCTTTACCTTTGGATTTAGATCTCGACATTCTTAGACTTTTATTTCCCATTATTCTTTCTCTTGGATCTCTCCTTCTTCCTTCCCCTAATTTCTACATTCGAAGCATTTACAAATGATTATTCTCATGTATTTTTCCTACGTATTTCTTCATTTAGGATTATACTAACCACATCATCAAACTTTAAAATATTAGTAGCAGATGTTGTATTACTAACAACCATTACCAAGTTATCCCAACTATCTCGAAAAGAGCATAAAAATAAAAGTGCTTTCACTTCATCATCTAATAGAATATTGATGATTTTAATTGATTTACAATAGATCGTAAATCCTTAAAATGACTTGATGAAGATTCACCTTCTTACATCTTAGAATTAAATAGTTTCTTCATCAAATAAACTGTATTTGAAGCACTAGGTTTTTCATATAAATTAGCTAAATGTTTAATCAACTCTACTGTGGTTGCCACTTCTGTAATATACAAAGCCACGAGATGTTTTCAAACTCAATCTTATAGATCCCAAAGCCTTTTCATCAAGAATTTTCCATTCTTCATCAGTCATATTTGTAGGTCTTTCCTTCTCATCCAATGGTAAGTATAGATCTTTCTGATACATATAATCTTCCACCTACATATTCCATAATTGATAATTACAGACGTCAAATTTTTCAACTCTGTATTTACCATCTTCCATTGTCATTGTTGTAGCTCCCACTCAATCAAAATTCCCTCTGTGAGTAAATATGTCAACACAAAAACCCTCAAACAAAAAATCTCTGATACGAGTTGTTGGGATTAATCACACTAGTTGTATAGATAGATTATTTAGATCTAAGCATATAAGCAATAAATACATAAATAAACTTAAATAACAATACACAAGATATAACGTGATTCACCTCGTGTGGGCTACGTCCACCAAGAAATAGCCAATATATTATTCTAGAGGATATATAATTGAAGATCTGCAATCTTCCACACCTAACATGATGTACAGTACTTTTTCTCTCACAAGCTTCTATGAGCTATCTCCAAGAATTATTTCTTACAATTCTCCCAATCTAACTTCTAACCCAAGTTTTGTAGCTTATATAGGCATATACAAACTTAGGGCACTTTAGCAATACATTTGCAACCCTTAGATCACCTTTTAATCAAAGGCTAGATCTAATCCTTTGTTATAATAAAAACATTTCACACACAGTAACCAATGTTGGTTACCCCAACCGATGTCAATTGGTCGCTAGGTGACTGATGTCTATCAATCGATCGATGTCGGTTCTTGTGTAAACCTCGTAAGTTGTAAAACAAGCTATATCTAAAGTAATTAATCTCCACAACTCAACAAAGGCATGCATTTCAAGGGCTAAGGGATTGTGTGCCCTATAAAATCTATTGTGAAAATTGTCAAAAACTATATTGCTTTGAAAGATGTTATGTAATTGCCACCTAGTCACGGGAATCTAGGAAGAGTCAATGGTGCCCAGGTGCTACTATCCAGGTATGGGTGCTAGTGTATGTGTTGTACTGAGGACCCAAGCCAAATTCTGAGCCATTTTTGAGATCAAGACTATGTTATACAGTATTGTGTTGTGTTGAACTATAATTGTAGACTATTATATGGGGTGACTAATTCACCTAAATGATGCCCCCTCATTTAGGCGCATGCAACGTATCTGAGGAGTATGTGGCCCAAAGGAGGACTGAACGTTGTGTTGAAATTATGCTCTTTAGGGGGAATGGATTGTGCTTGTTAGAAACCAAGGCAAAGCACAAACAAAATGGCTAGGAAACAAGTGTTAGTATAAGTAAGATAAATACACATGTAAAATCCAATGTGTAAGCTAATCATGTAAAAAGATAGTGTAAACACACAAGAAGACAAGGTAGATTGTGAAAATTGGGTTTCAAACATGGGACATCACTCACAATGTCACAAGACAATCAAGGCCATAGTGGCCACAAGCATACATATAATCGATAACAAACAATATATAAGGAAAAACCCACAAAAATGATAGATAAGAGCAAGCAACATAATAAACGACCATGTAAGCATATAGACTTGTAAGATAAATTTTGCACATGAAGCATGCATTAGCATGTTAGCAAGATAGAAATTATTTCAAAGCGTGTATAATCAGATAAATTAATGTGCTATGAAAAATTAAACAATAGCTCTTGTAATGTGTACAAAAGTGGATGCCCCCAGGAGTCGTTATGGGACTAGTATGAGGTACTGCACCAAGCATCCATGTTCGAGTATCAAGTTATAGAATCTGTGATCATAACAAGAAGGCAAGTGAACATGCATACATATATGGAAAATATAATGGCATATAATATATTTATCTAGAAATTGTAATAAATTTTACATGTAACGAGTAAATGTAAGAAAGACTAAGTACAACCAAGATATGCAGTATGTTGTGGATGAGATGGAATGGAATACGACTTGAGTGTGATAGGATCCACGTTCTTGCTGATTGGATGTGTATGATTATGCATGTGATTAAGTTAATTTATACATGCCCCTCACCAATCGAGAATGAACAAGAGTGTGTCATCGGAAATGGTTTGAACATGTGTGCTAGAAAGATATAATCATCAAAGTGTAGAGTGTAGAGTGTGATTGATGTGATGGAGTTAATTTATATTGAAACCCTTAGTAGTTGAGTATGAACCATGGAACTAGAGTGCGTCATAGGGTAATGAGTGCAGTGTGTAGAAGTAGAAGCAAGAAATGTGTATCATGAATGTGTAGAGTGTGTAGTGTGTATGATGTGTGATGGATGTTGCATGGAAAGAGATGTCATGAATGTGTGATGTGTGAAGTGTGTAGTGTGTGAGGTTCATGTGTATAGTATGCCCTCAACAATCAAGTGTGAACCATAGCACGAGAGTGCGTCATCGGGTAATGACGATACAAGAGTGTATCAAGATGTGTATAATGTATGTGAAAGACTAGATTTGACATGTGTATGATGTAAAACAACTTATAATGCTAGAAGGTGGGGGGAATAAGTGTGATGTCCCCCAAGTGTATAATTATGATAGTGATCAAGTAATGTCATCTAAGAGGTCATCATTTTCATGGTCAAAACCGAATAGAGAAGCATATAAGACTTGGTAAGTAATCATATTAGGTTGATCAAGCAAAGAGCCATTGAGGTGTAAATTATGCATGCCCATTTCATATTGCTCATTAGTGAAAGGTGTTAATAGACATCCATGTGCATACCAATGAGTGATGTTTTTTGAAAAGCCTTGAAATGATTCATTGCAAATGAAAACACAGGAAAAGGTCATGGAAAATTAAATGTTGATATGATCAGGATCTAATGTGTCCCCAATGTAATCAAGCCAAGACTATCCGAGTGTAAGAGGAAAGTGCAAGGAGCACATACAAGAAATATGATGGGATAAAATATGTGAATACCATAAGTAATTGAACATGGATAAATCCATTATAAAGATAAAGATCGTGAGGTGCAGGAAAGATGTCATCTACTGTAAATCCTAGCCGAGTCAATCCATCATGTGTGCATATAGTATCAGAGAAGTTAGGATCAAATGGAATGTGCTCTAAATAATATTCATTCATGAAGAGCATGTAAGTAATGGAGGGAGTGTTAATGGAGGTTGTAAATGAGAAGATAAAGTAGGTGGAATGACATCCAATGTTTGGACATGCCCTCGATAAAGTACCATAGCATTTGTAGAAGGAGTGGGAAATGATGCAGATGGGATAGTGTCTAACATGAAAATAGCACCTTCAAGTGGTGGCAAGTGAGCTGGATAATCCATGGGTTTTCGATCATTAGTAGTAACTAATGTTTGAGTAGGGAGTGTAGTGGTTAAATCACGGTTGTAATATTAGAATGGCTCAAGATCATTAGGGATTGTATATTCTACACCCTCATGTAATAATTTAACACATCGATGTACTATAGAAGGTACTAATTTCATTGCATGAAACCATATCTTACCAAGTAAACAATTATATTGAACTAGGAAGTCAGTGACAAAAAACCGTAGGAAGGTTTTTATCCCGACAATGATAGGTAAAGTGATATGGCCTATGCATGGACGAATGGAACCATCATATGCGCGAAGAGAAATGGATGAAGGAATAACATTAACATTAGAGAGGCCGATAGCTTCAATGAAGGATAAAGGGCACTGATTAAACTCAGAGCCATTATCGACAATAGTTCATTTTACACCCACATTGGATGTGAATCATGATGTATAAAGGTGGATCATTGTCAAAAATAATAATATCAAAAGGAGGATGACATAGAAAAGTGATGTGTTGAGAAAATGAATATATGAATGTGTTATAGACTACATCTCGATGAATATCAAAATGGACATGAGTAGTAGCCAAGAGAGTAATGAATTTAACTCTTAATTCCAGGTGGATAAGAAAGAAATCATGAATAGAAATATCCATAATGAGATGATCCTAGAGAAATGAGAAAAGTAAAAGTATGAGGACCCTAAGAATGTTTGAATGATGGGTTCACTGTTGGTCGTCAAATAGGACTTTTTAGAAGAGCAACAGTCAGGGGACAAGAAGTCCCTCCTCTTTAATGGGAGAGGTTCCCTTATTCAGAAACGAACTTATTTACAAATGTACAAAATATTATTTTATGGTTGAACTTGGATATTACGAAAGTGTTTTCCACAAGGATCATCAGTTACAAAAGGACTGAGGAAAGGAAATAAGAGGATGAGCAGAATAGCAACATTCAGAATTATAGATAGCAGAATAATTCTTTATGTATGCGAAGTTTCAAGGAATTTAAGACAAGATCACTTGCATTGGCTGAATAGGATTAAATTTAAAGACACAAAGTTCTGTAAATAACCTTCTTCAAATTCATTAATCAAGGACACAAAGTTCCTTCTTGGTTATACAAGATCGCTGTATTTGCAAAACCGGACAGTATGCAACCAGAGAGACTAATAAATTAGAGACAAAATGATCTTCACAATATTAAATGAAAACACAGAGATAACAGAGATAGATAGACGATGAACGGAAAGCCCTTTTGTATTGATTTCTTTCTGATCTATTTACACTTGCAGAAAATATGCCAAGTTCTTCCTCCTTTTTCAAAATGGCGCAAAGAAGGCCATTATATAGCTTACAATTCGGTTACTCCTCGTAACCGTTTCTTTTAACTAGAGAATAGTTAAGGAATGCCAAACGCAATTTCTTAACTAATTACATGGAATACGAAAGGAATGGCGAGAAGAGAGAAGGAAGGGGAAGGAGACAGGTGGCCAGTTCTGAGAGGGACCCACTGTCTTTGGAAACCGCTGCTTGAGTTTCTTCCACGTCTCAGCCATGTCCTTGCCACGAGGGACACGCCAGAATTTTTATCTTGAGAATGACAATGAATATCTTTGGAAACTGATGTAACCGACGTCTTGAAAGTTTCGTCCTTCGTAACTGCTTCTTTAGTTCTCCCAAGCCTCCTCCAGGATCTTGATCTTCATATTGATAATAACAGAGCTGCAAACCAGGCTCGGAAAGGAGTTTCAGAGGGAGGGGACATGCGCGGGTTTTCAAATTGCAAGGGTTCGAAACAATGTAAGAATTGCAAAGGAAGTTTTGCCCGTTACATAGCCGTTGAGGAGAGAGAAGGATAATTAATGCGCATTTGAATTCATATTTTGAAAAACAACATATTCGGGAAGAGCGGGAAACTAAGTATGGATGACCGTTGGTTCGCTTGGGACAAGTGAGACGCGAATGCGCGAAACACGCGGCTCGGCCGATTCGGGCGAAATAGGGAGAGGACGCACAAATGCATTTTGGGACAATTGGGACGGAAAAGAGCGAAGTGCGCGACTCGGGAGTTTCGGCCGAAAATGGGACAACTTGCACTTTTTAACTTTGGGACATTTGGGACATGAAAGTGCGGTTCGGGCGAATCGGCCGAAAATGGAACAAAAGGCCCGTTTGGACTTGGGACATTCGGGAGAAAAAGTTTCTGAGTACGCGGTTTGGCCGGTTCGGGCGAAATTGAAACAGGGCGCACTTTTGAAAATGGGACAAAGAGCTCTGAAGTACGTGACTCGGGGGTTTCGGCCGAAAATGGGACAGAGAGCAATTTGGAACTCGGGACAGTTGGGACAAAATCGGGCGAATCGGCCGAAAATGGAACAACTCGCACAATAAGTTCGAGACACTTGGGACAAAAACTTCCGACGGGCCGAAAATGGGACAAATTCGGAGGTTTCAACCGATCGAGAACAGAATACCCGTTTGCACTTGGGACGGTTGGGACAAAATGTCCGACAGCCCGAAATACTTACGAGAATGACCCGAACTTAGATTTTTCGACTTCAAGACTTTTTCCACACCACCAATTTCTATTAAAAGACATTTAAACTCAAAATTTTGAAATTTTTACTTTTGTGACAGAGCGGGAATTTTGAGTGGACAACATTCACCAAATGATTAATAAAATATAGGATTTATAAATGCCTAAATTTAATTGCAATGTAGCAGTAAATGAATAAATAATGAAGTATGAGAATTTTACCCAAGCAAATTAAGCTAGAAAGTATGAAACCCTAGTTGTAAAGAGGAGATAAAAGGACTTAATTTTTTTCAATTAATCTCGGGTTATGCCAAAGTGATAAACTATAAAATTTTAAATGCATATTGTCACAATAAAACCTATAAAAATGTAGAGGTGCTTTGGAATATGCTAGACTAAGCACCGGGATGGTTCAGGGGAGCGTGTAGGCGCTGTAGACTAGTTATGAGTGCCTATGACTGCCAAAAACATTAGATACCCATATTTTAATGGTCACAAGGTGTTTATTGTCCTTCGCTTCCTATTGCTATTATATCACATAATGATCGAAGATGTCACTAATAACCTACAATGAAGAATTGTCCTGCAAAACCTCAAAAGTGCAACAAATCCCAAAAAGGAAATAATACAAATGAGGGGTCAAACTGTCCTCAGCTATCAAACAAGTGATCTTACAGATGATCATTGCACTACATGTCAAACCCAATATAGTTATGTGTGTGTGAAGATATTGTGCCCTAGGTGGCTCTTGTGCGTGTCACACTTGATAGTGAGTAAGTAGCTAGATTTAAGAAATGTAAATAGATGTGTGCATGAAAGAATAAACTTCCCCTCCTATGAAGTGTATGTAAAATAATGCAATCCCTTTCCCTTTTATGGATGTTATATGGATGCTTGAATGCTCTTATAATGGCCTTTGAATGCAACCTTAGGTGGTGATAGCTAATGTTTATTGCTTGGTCCTTTATTATGGTCACATAACTTTATATTTATATGATTCCCTTGCTTAAATTTTGTAATTAACCCCGAAATGGCTAGAAAGAGCCCAAAATATGTGATAAAAATACAAATAGGTTAGGGGCTCCCGGATAGGATGGAGGCACTGTCATTGGCATACTAATCGGGCGTTGGTGTCGTGGTGAGAAATGTCAAAGTATAAAAAGAAAAAGGCTGGGTAAGCATTAGTGTAAGATCAAAATGAAGACTAAAAGCAAGCAAATATGGCCAAAGACATGGGTCAATTAGTAATTTTCTTACTTAGAAATCATATGAATAGTAGTATGTGATCAGGACTAAATAGATACCCAAAGTGCGTGATTTTGTGACTACACTTAGAATTTGGTTATGATCCTAGAATAATATTGATAGAGAAGTAGAATTCCATATAAGGTGGAAGTCCTAGTAACTCATTAGGAAAAACATCATTGAAGTCTTAGAGGAAAGGGTAATCCTCAAGAATTGGCTCTCTTTTAGTTTCTATATCATTGATATGGACTAAAATCATTACACACCCCTTCCTCTTGGCTTTCTTTAATTGCATTGTTGAAATTTTCCTTAGAATTACTTCTCTTTTGATTCCATGGATATGCACAGGGTAACCTTTATCATCAAGACAAGCAATATCCTTAGCAAAACAATCAAACTTTACATGATGTTTCCATAACCAATTAACTCCTATGATAACATCATAAGATCCCAAAGGTGTAACATATAAGTTAACTATAGTCACAAATTCTATAAGTTCTAACTCAACATCAAAAAGACATTTCTTTGTCTTTCTCTGCTCGGTTCCCATATTGAGTGGACCAAGAATTTTACATATATCCATCTCTTCTAGAAATTTTACTAATAATATTGAAGGCTATAAAATACTCGAGATGTTTTTCTATCAGTAATTATGGAAACTAGATAGCCAAAAAGTTTACCTGATGCTTTTATCGGTGTCACTTGAAATCATCCGCATGTTATCTACCATTACATGGATCCTCTATTAGAACATTTATTGTCTTGGTAGAGGTGCCTTACGATTTCCACCAGATATTTTATGATGAAAATGATTGATATATGGATCAACTCTATAATTAAATCATCCTCAAACCTAACCTTTCTTTTCTATAGGCTTTCCTCCATTGTTAAACCTTTCATTATAGTTTTCATTATCGGTAAAAACCTTAGGTCCACAATTTTTATTGAAGGAGTTCCCAAGTTTGAAATTCCTCCCATACCCTATGTTCTTGTTCCCTCCACTTTTGGTGTACTTCCAATTTTTATATTTAAATGGAGTTAAATTTTGATGTCGTTTTCCTCTTCCTCCTTTCTTGAAATTTCTTCTTGTTGTAGTTAAAGTTTTCAGTTTATTCTCTTACTTCATAGCTTTTTCAATTACTTTATCCATGGATGTTCGTGTCTATTCTAGTTTGAGGATAAATCCTAAGATGAACTTTTTGATCCTAAACCTTTCAATCTTTTGACACTATGGTACGTATTTAAGGAGACGCGTGAACTTCCGTTAGTAAGTAGTAACAAATGTAGCTCCTTATTAGATGTTTTGGAACTAAGTCATTTTTCCATCAAAGTATAGTTGAGGTAGCCATCTCTTCTGGAAGAAGGAAACAAATTGTTCCCATGTGGTGTTCTCATAAGTTAATTCTCTTTCTGATTTCAAGTTCTCCCACCATGTTGAGGCTTCTCTAGAGAGTTAGTATGTGCCCCGAATTTCCTTAGTTCCTTAGAGAATCTGTAGATCTCAAAATATTTATCCATTTTGATGAGAAAATAATCTACACCATCCCATTATACTTTGATGAATTTATCATCTTCAAGTCTTTATTTAGTGTTATCTCAACCCGTGCCCTCTTAGGTGGGGGTATATTTTTGTCATTTATTTTTTCTTAGTTCTAATTCACCTTATTTTGATTTTATTAGTTAAAATTTCCAGTATCTTGTTGGTGTCCTTGATCTTGTCCATTCCTTGGTCATCTTATTGTGTTAGATCATGTATCCTCTATTTGAGTATACCTATCCTATCTTGGGCATTAGATACAAGGGTAAGGACTTGATTGACCTTAATTTGAAGTTCATCACCTTAGCGGTCCTCCTCCCATTAGCCATGTCCTAGCCATTGTTACCTAAAGGGACCAATGAGACACAACTTAGAAAGTAGTGGGTGTCATTAAGCCCAAGCGTTAAAGCTACAATATGATACCAAAATGTAAGAACCCTCGGAGATTACTAGAAACACACCATTTTTTTTTATTATTATTCTTTCAGAAATTTTCCATGCAATTCCACCAACGATGAGAATCACATCCCTATTTTTTAGCTTATACTATCCATAAATAAAATACAAAAAGGAAATAACAACTTGTTTATTAAAGGGAAAGTACAATAATCAAATGTGTGTCATCATCCATTTGTAATCAAATCAATTGAGTAATCATATTATAATTAGATAATTACATAAGAAAATAAATTCAATCCACTTTATTCAATTGACTAACATTAAGATCTTACTAACATATGAGTGTAAATGATATGGGAGAAAATTCATTACACATTTCCTTCGCTTTAAAGATATTAATAATATAGAAGCTTATGTTTTTTCAAAAAAATCATAAGAATTTTCAAGTACACTACATCTTCATTATATTCATCAGGATTGTCATTTTTAATAATATAGATTATAAAAAATAATACAATATTTTTAGAGATAATAATACATAATAATATAAGGAGAGTTCTCAATGTGAGAACCATTGAGATAACACCGAAAATCATGTCAACGTCACAATAATAAAACCAAGAAAGGGAGAGCATCATCATAACACTTTTCCTCCAACCACGCAGCTAGTCCAGTTCCTCAAGACACCTCTCTATATCCTAAAAGTGGCCCTACCCTTCATGAGGAAGGAAAATATAAAAGCCGGTAACAAAAGAGAGAGTGTTCCATGTGTATAAATCCTTGTAGCATATGATCTAACCAGTCATGATGTAATACATGATGGTGAACTAGAAAAGAATAATCGCATTCTTATTAATAATAAGTAGTAATTGCTTATATACATAAGACTTAGTTTACAAAGGGTAACCTCCAATGCATCTTATCTCATATGAAGGTGTGCTCAATAACCCCAAACACTTATCTTGATCTTTGGTAACCTCATATAAGGACACATACCCATTATTCTTGAGCCATAGTGAAGACTAATTAATCCCCTTATACTTTTAGTCCCACTTTCCAATGTTAAATATATAACAAATTTTGGCTATTGATTCTTCTCATTCATCTTAACTCCATATCGACAACACTTTATCTCCACGGGACGTAAAAGACTTAGCATGTGAAAAAAATTGGGTGCATGGGTGATAATGCACCACATTTATGTCTTATACCATTGTGTAAGCATTATTTCCCCACACTTCACTTTGGTGATCATCAAATCTAAATAACCAAATATTTAAAGGATCAAGATAGGGTTCACATGATAATAAAGGATGTAGTAAGTTTGTATTACTCATTAAAATATATATAATGTTAAGAACTAATTAGAAGAAAACATATCCATGTGTTTAAGCAAGGAAGGGAATATGGGAACCCTAGGTTTTCATTCCATAACATATGCGTTTGTCGGCTTTGACATTAAGGATAGTGAGATGCTATAAACACCCTTCAATCTTGTTTTAAAAGGGGTGTCGTTTTTCCATATACATGAGGTCTCAAAAGCCTATTATGGCATAACCAATGTTCTCTAAATTTTTGACATATCAAAAGATAACCTTTAAGATCGTACTAATGGTACAAGAGGAACTTTTACTAAACTATAATGATAATCCCTTATCATAATGGTTAGGAGTATTAAGGATTTTTCCACCATACAAAAAAATTTGCAATAACAATTTCTATTTGTAGGCCGAGCTCAAAATTCATTTACTTTGTAAATGTAATTCTCACTAAAACACCGAACTCCAATAATCGATAAGTTGCTTAAAATTATTTCATATCATTTTATCATTATTCTTTTAAATTACTTGTAGCCTTTCTTAAGTAAGGTTTATTACTTGTTTGGCTAAAACACGACATTAGTATGATTTGATCTCATATTTATTTACTTCATAAATTTATATCTTCTTACTATTTTTAATGTAATTTTACTTTATTTATTTATTTTACGTATACCATCCCTCGAGTGGAGGCTTAAGGAAAAATTGGAATAAAATGTGCCAATAGTGTGATTTGTTCTCAACACTATTTACTTTGTTAATGTAAATTGTCACTAAAACATTAAATGAAGGTGTTTGATAGATTACTTACAATTATATTAATCATAATTATATATGTATTGAGTATTACCAATTACTTAATAAAGAAAATAATAATATATACAATAATGTGGACATAAATATCTCAATTACGTTATATCATATTTCATCCCACTAATATAAAATATAATTAATTAACCACTAATTACATCTAAGTTGGATTTGGGGTTGCTCCGTACTGTCAACGCCCGCCCTCCAAAAATTATGCCCCTCCATGTGCATGTTTTCGTTTCATTAAATGTGACATACATTTAAACATTTGTGTTCCTATTTTCTTCTGACAGGTAGGGTTGGTGGTGTTACAGCCGCATAGGAGGCAATGGTGAGTGTGGGGTGGGTCTCAGCCAATACAGTGTCAATACCTTTGTATTGGAATAACAACATGGGAAAAATGTGGGTTGTGGGTCAAGTAAGGGTGTGGCTCGGCCACTTGGGGCTAGTTCTAGGTTAGTTTTTGTTTTGTTTATATTAAAAACATTGTTCATTTAACGTTTCTTATTATATATATATTAAAGATTTATCCTAATGTTCTTCGTGGTTATTTACAAATGCATGTAAAAATATCAAGGTGACTAATCATGGGCGTGAATTAATGCTAGTCCTATAGAGTCCATTTCACTCTAATTATCTAATATAATACATTTGGTATTTTATATCAAATACTATATTTACATTCCTATATAAACATATATTAAATAACAAGACATGCATATCTTATAACATGGATATTTATAATGTATATAATTTATATATATTTAGTCAACATGTGATCCGTAAACTTCTACTTTGGAACTCTACGAAATCACACAATTATGTTGTTCTACTTTCAACTTTGGAAAATGACAGATTGATTGAAGATTAGAGCTTTAGTGACTAATTATCTAGTGCTATAGAAAGGAAATTGCAAAGAATAGGAAATAATTCAAACTCCAAACACCAACAATTTTATCCTAGAAACCCCTAATGGAGGAAAACCAGTCGAGAAGGGGAAAATGCTCTCTTCCCACTTTTATTGGTCAATTATAGAAAATTATAGATTACAAGAAGTAGAAAATGGAGAGAATAATGTAAACCTCTCCTTTCATATGCTTGTTTTCTCTATTTCTACACCTTGCTCCTACAATTCCACTCCAACACTGAAGATCTTGCTCACTTTCTCTCATTAAACTTAAACCTTTGCTCTTTAATCTCTTTGGATCTCCGAATGCTCAATTCTCTTGCTCCTCCTTGTATTTATATCTTTCTCCCATGTCCTCCCATGCACTGGAGAATGGGAAAGGTCAAGGAGGGAAGAGACATAGTCAAGCGCTTCAAATTTTTGTACATTCAAGCTCCATTTATCTTTTTGTTCAAAAGTATTAGGACCACCACCCCGAGTATCTTGGTAGTTTCGGGACCACCGCCCTGGCTAAGTAGTGGTTACGGGACCGCCATCCCGTAGGGAAGCAGTTCCAGTAACCGCGCGCTCTGCATAAAGTGACGCGACCCGACCGAACCTCTATTTACCTCATTTTTCTCGCAATTATCCTTCTTGGTGTTGATGGAAATAATGAAGTGGTGTGTTTTTCTGGATCCCTATGGATCATACCTCCCCTGCTTAGGAGGATTTTGGTCCCATAAAATATTATTGGGGGAGTGGTAGAGGAATCAACTCCCTCTCTTGCTCCTTCCAGTACCACTAGGTCTGCCTTGGTGTCTTCTCCTATCCAACCTACCAAAACTCATGTGGATCTTTGGTTTTCTACTCTAGTGCTACATCCTCCTCTCGAGTTGCCTCGAGTACCATCCTCTTTGGAAGGAAGCTTCAGTATGTTTCCTTTTTTCATGCATAGATGGCTTTAGTAGGTGCGAGCTCGAGGAAACCTTCTATTGTGTGCATCCGTATAAAGTGTGGCCTAAAGGTTTCTTTTCCAACCTCGCTCGATTATGGCGAAGGTCCCATCTTTGTAGCGGTTTAGTCCTTCTTGCTTGTCTTTGTCTCTTGAGATGGATTGGTTGAATCCTCTCCATGTACGTTGTTGTTATAGTCACCAATGTTCCTTGTATCTCCTCTTCTCCTTGCTACCCCATAGTCAGGTCCGGTGAATCAGTAGGTAGATATGGTGACTGCATAGTGGAAGTTTGTTTTCTCCTTGAATGAGCAATTCCTGTGGTGGCTTCTTCTATAAAAAATGACAAGTGTTATCCAAAATATTTGTGCTCTCAAGTCTATTTTTCTTTTCTTAATGAAATTAATAAAAACTGATGATTTTTCTGAATAAGTCTTTGTGCTTGGTTAGAACTTACCATAGCCTTCTTTGATTTTCTCTGGTGTGCCCAAATGTTGAAACTAACTCCGTCCTTGACCCATCTATACCAGTTTTCCCTCCTTGTGAACACAACATCCCTGGCATACAAGTAAGGACTTCCAAAGACAACATCAAATGCATCAAGTGGAATGATATCACCTCTAATACATCAATATATTGGGTATTTATCCCAAACTGAAACTTACACTTTCTTGTAACATGTATTTCTACACCCTTCTTCACCCATCCCAATGGGTATGGATGTGGATGCACGTAAGTCTCTAGACCAAGTTGTTCTACAACCGCATCAGAAATCAAATTTGACTAAGAACCAAAATCTACTAAAGCATTTACCTTAGTCTTCTTGATTTGGATTTTGATTTGAAATAGCTTACTCAACTCTTCTTCTACAATCCCATACATGTTAGTGGTCATGCATCCCAACCTCTCGTCTACATCTAAATCATCCTCAATATCCACCTCTCCTTTTGTTTTCACAATGGCCATGGATTTCTTGGAATCCTTGGTTTGGTGCTTTGGGTGTAATTCCATATGCAACTTCTAACATGTGGCATCAGTATGTCCATTTATATCACAATTCTTACAGAAATTCTTGGGATCTTTACAAGTATGAAAAATAGTAGCGGCATGTTTACCTTTCCATTTACCTCTATTGTTTGTCTTCCCTTGTTCTTTTTCCTATTGATCTATTGACTTGCCTCCTTTTGGCTTTATTTCTCCTTGATTCTTCTCATCATCAATGTAGTATGCTTGTATACAAGCTTCATTGAGATCCTTGGGCTTTGTGGATATTACCTTCCTTTGAAGGTGAGTGTGAAGTCCTCCCAAATACTTGGTCAGAATGTCCTCATCCTCTAAGTCCATATTAAGCAACATGGCTTGTCTCCAAAATTTTGTAGTGTAGTCTTACACACTTTGACCGCTGCCCTACCTAAAGTATTGCCACTTAATCATCATGTCAGTCTTATGGCCAATAGGATAGAAGTTAGCTCTAATTAATTCTTTAAAACCTTTCCAAGTACTGACAATAGGACATTTCTTCCTTTCACAAGTGGCTAAGTGGGTTTCCCACCAAACCAGAGCATGACCTTCCATTTTGAGATGTGTAAAGGTGATCCTTTGTGCCTCAATGACATTATGCACACTAAAATATAATTCCAACTATTTTAGCCACTTATCAAGCAATTTTGCATCTACTTGTCCTTCAAAGTTCTTTATTTCCACTTTCATTTCAACTTTAAAAGGTGTATGAGCAGATTTTACCTTCTCACTTACAATTGGCATCTCTTCTTCACGCTCTTCCCATTCTTTGTGGCTCTTTCCAATACCAAATTTTTCATCCAATTGCTCGAACCATTAATTCTATGGAATATTGCTTAACCAAAGCCATATTTTGTAGATCTGAAAGCTCTTTTTGTTTTCTATGTAACCTATCCATCATGGTCTCTAGCATTTCGACTCTATGGACCAAGTTCTCTTCCTCCATTTGAGCTCAAATTATCTATTTCCACTTCTTCGTAGAAATATCTGGCTCACAAGGTAAAACTTCTTCACCTTTGGACCTTGTCACTATCATACAAATCACAAAAAGAATTGAATACCATAGTCCGGATATATAATCAGCTCTGATACCAAAATGATCCGTAAACTTCTACTTTAGAACTCTACAAAATCACACAATTATGTTGTTCTACTTTCAACTTTGGAAAATGACATATTGATTGAATATTAGAGATTTAGTGATTAATTATCTAGTGTTATAGAAAGGAAATTATAGAGAATAGGAAATAATTCAAACTCCAAACACCAACAATTTTATCCTGGAAACCCCCAATGGAGGAAAACCAGTTGGGAAGGGAAAATGCTCTTTCTTCCCACTTTTATTGGTTAATTATAGACAATTATAGGTTACAAGAAGTAGAAAATGGATACAACGATGTAAAAATCTCCTTTCTTATGCTTGATTTCTCTGTTTCTACACCTTGCTCCTACAATTCCACTCCAAAGCACTAAAGATCTTGCTCACTTGCTCTCATTAAACTTAAACCTTTTCTCTTTGATCTCTTTGGATCTTTGAATGCTCAATTCTCTTGCTCCTCCTTGTATTTATAGCCTTCTCCCATTTCCTCTCATGCACTAGAGAATGGGAAAGGTTAGGGAGGGAAGATACATAGTTGGGCGCTTCAAATTCGTGTCCATTCATGCTCCATTTCTCTTTTCTATTCAAAAGTGTTAGGACCATTACCTTAAGCAGACCGGTGGTTTTAGGACCACCACCCCCCTGTGGGGCAGTGATTCCACAACTACCACTGCTGCATAGAGTGGTGGTTCTGTCCAGAACCTCCATTTACCTCATTTTTCTTCAATTCCCATTCTTGGTGCTAATTGAATTGATGAAGTGGTGTGTTTTT
The DNA here is from genome assembly GCA_018340775.1 of Taxus wallichiana var. yunnanensis. Lineage (NCBI taxonomy): Eukaryota > Viridiplantae > Streptophyta > Pinopsida > Cupressales > Taxaceae > Taxus > Taxus wallichiana. The sequence goes on along the minus strand of CM031234.1, from coordinate 124,129,846 downwards.
CTAGATCTCTATGGATCAACATGATAAAGGCTTAACATGGAGCTCTCTTCTTTATGTAAAATCATTTATTCAAGGGTTTGGGCATTCACACACTCCAATGCCAACGCTAACTAATTTGTTGACACTCTGCTGACTCTTGTCGAGACCGACCAATATTTTTTCAGCATTGGTTGGCAGCCCATGTTATGTTAGCTTTGGTCATGTGTGTGAAATATAAAATCATCACTCAGAGGGCACCCACCTTCAATAGTCATGTCCATAGTGGACTTGCATAAATTTCACTGTATGAATAGTGTGAGCTTAACAAAGACGACTTCATATTTACAAGGAATGGTGAAGGATACTCGTGAAACCTCCAAGTGCAGGAGAATGTGGCCATCAAGATTAATAGATTGAATCTTTCCCCTTTATGCTCATGACATCATGGTCCCTTTGTAAGCTGCGAAGAGGTCATATTTCAAATTTAGTAAGGCATTTCCTCCTTTACTAAGCATATGCATTATGAAAACTTTAATTCTTTCTAGCAATAATGTTAGCATACACATTCATAATAAGGCATTGTTGAAAGAAACTTCAAGTAAAGCCTCTAAGGGAAAGGATAATGTTCATTTTATCCTCAATGGATGGAACCTTTCCTTGTACACACGAGATCATTGAAATCCCTTGGTAGCTGTAAAGATCCATTCACATCCATGTGTTAATGAAAGAAACTCGTTAAACCTTTGAGGAAAGGACAATGTTGATGATATCATCAATGGTGAATCCTTTCCCTTTATGCACGAGTCATCACAATCCCTCAGGCAGATCAGTAAAGAGCTCAAATTTGAACTCAATTACAACATTTTGATTGAGTAGGTCCCTCTGTCATGTTTGTGCCTTGTGTAAACTTTTATAAAAGATGGTGTTTCTCTCCCTCCAATTTAACTTCTCCAACGCATCCCTTTTGACGTTTCCATCACACAAACCGTGTGTAATTACTAGTTATATAAACATTTAAATTGAATTCACATCATGTGATCTTATATAGCCATGAATTTAGAAAATCACTTTCATTAATTTTTCAAATTATTACATTGCATTTGAACTTTTTTAAATTATTATTTATCTCACATCATTTCCTTATAACTAATTTAACCTATATTTTTATGACAACTCAACATTTCTTATATTCTCATTTGTAGTGGCAACATATGCTCACATGGGGGTTCATTATGGCAATATCCTAGCACGTGGGTTCATTTAGGTAATAAAATTAATAAAATTTGATTCTACCAGAACCAGGGGGTGAAAGGGTTTAATTTATTAATGTTTTGAATCGTATTCCAGGTTAGAGAGATGTAAATAATTTACTTTTTATAAAACTAAAATGTTTAACCCTAGTTTTTAAACGTATATACCTTAAAACAAAAGGAGTTTCATAAATTAAATTATAATCTCTTTTTAATAAATAAATATAGGTTAACCAAGAAATAATAAGATGGTAGAAAACTAGAATTAGTATGCTTTTCAACACAAGTGATATTATTTCACCATTTAATATTTTTATCATAAACTTAACATATATATGGATATGTATTAGGCAAACTATCTTTTTAAAAAAATAGTGAAATATAAATATAATGTATAAATTTTTTTATGAAAATCTTTGTTGGAAAAATAGGGGTATTATCAATTTAATAATTAGAGGTAGGAATTAAGGGTATTATTTATACCTCTTTTACCAAGTGAATTATGCATATGCTTATAATTCTTACCAAACATGATGTTAGCTCGCTATTCCATTCATGGTAATTTATTTTCAACTTAGTAATTGTGTACTAGATTTCAAAAATTATGTTATATGGTTATGGCCCTTTATAGATGTGTCATAGGGGATTTAATATTTTTATCACTATATGGAATGATTAGGCTTTTTGAGTTATGCTTTTTTTATAATATTTGTGTGGATTCACATTTTTAGTGTAGGTTATTATTTATCCTCTTTTTTTATTGTGATAAGATTTATTCTGGATTTCGTAGGTGTACTAGTTGTGTTGAGTTAGCTTACCAGTTGTATTGAGTTAGCTTAATATTTGTGTGGATTCAGCTCTACCCAATATCAATTAGTGAGATTTATTCACCACCGATCTAGGTCATAGTTGTAGACACCAAATTTTGGTATCGTTACCCATTACCCGTGTTCCTCTCTCTATTGTATTATTTTTCATACATACCTCTCTTCCCTTTCAAATTTCCTTCTTCCCTCCTAAATTCAATTTATCCCACTTATCATTATTTCCCATCATTAATTCATCTATTATTATTCATCCCTAATCATGTTTAGTTAATTCTAAACACCCATTTAATTTATTCCCTCTTCTTAAATCTCCCATTTGATTCTTTCTAAGACAGCATTTAATGATTTCAACTCTTCATGGCCTTTATTTAATAATTTTCATCCTTCACCTACTCATTTACTCACCCTAAGAAACCCTAATTTGTTTTATCTCTTCTAAACCCTAATCCTACATCAAATGGGCTCCTTGTCTCGAGCACATCACCTTCCCACAACCCAAATGGGCGGGTCCCTGCAATCGGTGGCAACCCATTTGGGTCGTCATCGACCCTATAAAGTTTCCCCTACCCCTCCTTTTCTCATGATGCAATTTGTGAGTCTTCAATCTTTCTTGCGATCTTGCTTTCATTTGTCACTTTATTGTAGCTATTACGGTCATCTTGAATCTTTATTGGAGATTTTTGGACCAACTTTTGGGAGATTTGAACCATTCTTTTATCATTGCATGTTTTTTTATTCTTTTGTAGCTATCATCATCAGTTCTTATGCAGGTTTAGTTGTCATCGGGAGCTATCTATTTCGGTCACTTCTCATCCTTTTGTTCTTATCTACAGTCTCTATTTCATCCCATCCTTTTTTATCATCTCTAAATCAATCCTCACTCGCCGTCGAACTAGCCTTCATTTTATCAATTTTTCTGTCATCCAGAACCTCTATTTTTACATCCATCCAGCATCCAAATATTTTCATTCTACCTTTCCGCCATCTTAGCCATTACGCAATCCCTAGTCATCGTTGACTTAGCTCGGTCTCCGTCGACCAAATCTATATTTTTAGAATGCATTCTCGAATGGATGTGTATTTTTAGAATCCATTCTTAGATTTATAAGTTTCTTACATCCTTTCTATTAGATCTTGTTCCAAAACTCTTGCAGGTTCATGTCTCGCCATCTCAAGTACATCATTAGTTCATGATCTACCTCGGGAGCCTTCATATCTACATTTTACATCATTGTTCAATTTAATCTTCCTCAACCACTTTGTTGACTAACCCTCTACTGATCTCGGGTCACCATTGAACCACTTTGATTTATTTTGAATCTATTTAGATCATATTTTCATTTTCTATCTCTTATCTATCATTTCGAGTTTTGGTTGATTTTGATACATTCAATTTATAAATATATGATTTTATCTAATCTTTATCAAAATGAGGGTTGACATCCATCCTAGGATGTTTTCACTTCTCAGGACTGACTTTCTTAGCCAACCCTCCCATCCTATCTACTAATCCAATATTTTTATTGATTTTACTTTATTTATAATTCACTTAGCTCACTTTGCGGAGAAGGATCTATTAGTTTGGTCCCATTTTAATCATCATTTCATCTTGAGGTATCCTAAACCCTCGCATATTTGGAGTTAATTATTTTCTTTATTACTAGTTCACTAATCTAAGTAGGAACGAGGGAATTTGGTTAAAAATATGACACGCCTAGTGGGACATACCCTTCTTTGGTGAGTCTTTCATTTTTTTCTTTCATTTTCATTTTCTTCTATTTGTGTTCTACTAACCTCGTAGGAAGGAGCATTTCTTACTTTATTGCATGCGTTAGATCACGTTTCTTCAATTGGATTTCATTTACTTGTTTAAAAATTAAAAATTTAGATAAAAAGGAAAAGTGTTATCTAGGTATTCCTTGTTTTTATTCCCCATCTCTTTCTTTTATCACATTGCATCACTTGTCTATTGCTCTCATCAAATCTACACATTTCATTTTGGATCTAAAAATAACCCTTTCATTATTGCTTAGAAATCTAGTTTAACTAGGGTTTTAAAACTTTGCATACACTTCATCACACACATCCTAAAACATGTGTATCAATTTACACATCTTAAACACTTCTTCCCAGATCAAACTATTAGGATTTTATCACCCAATAGGAAAGGTGCAATGTTCTGGTCGTGTTAAAAATGTATACCTTGGTATATTGGCTAAGCACCCAACTCCCTTATCATTGTGGGACCGTGAAGTGAGGGGGTAGGCCCCAATACCAAGCCTCGTACTAGTATACATCACATATTCATGCCTCATGTACCTTTAGGTATATCAAGGAATCCAACCAAAAATACCTGAAACCATCCATAGATTTCCATTTCCTAGGCACCCTTCAAGCCCATTTTTCATTTCTTTTCACATCTCTAATAATCAAGATAATAAAAACTTTGTTGCTTGACTTATTTGCTTTAATTAAAAATCAGCATAGTTTTGTTTATTGTTTGTTTCATGTCAGTTATCACAAGATCCCAAGTAAAACAAATGGAAAAAATATATCATCAAACAAAATTCTTATTTGTACCACTACTTCTTCCCATCATACTTTTGCATTGTCCATCCTTACCTCCACCCCTTTGGTCATCTCTTCCATGGTTACTCAACCCATCATTTCCACTCCTATTCTTCAAGAAACTCAATTACTCCAACCTAACACTCATGTTGAAACTAATCCCTTCCTTTTTCATCAATCCATTCCATCTAGACCAACAACACCCCCATCCACTACCTCTATCGACACTTTAGGGCCTCCTCTCATCCATCATGGGTGTTTGTATTTCCAAGAGCTTCTCAATGCTAATCTAATTTCTCTTCATGAATATATCCTTTGTAAGACCACCAACCTCCCCGTTGATGGACCTCCTTTGTAATAAATCTATGCTTACCATTCCAATCTTGAATCTATACAAGTCCTTACATCACAACTTGTCGTATCCCAACCACCCATCACTTATATTCCAACTCATCCCATAGCAAATCAATCAAATGTCCCCATTTCTCAAAAAATGACTCAATCTAACCAATCTTATCATATCCTCATTTCTCAACATAAACCTTTGTCACAACACATCCAATCACAACCTTTTAACTACATTCCCCCTTATCAACCACTTCCACCAATACCAACTCATCCTCAAACATATCAAAATTATCAACAACATAACCCATCCACCTCTTACGCATCACAATCTCATCCTTCAACATCACAACCCCATCCATCTATGATCCCTTGCAATCATTATTAATTATAACGGTTAATCTTGAAGCCAGCTACTTTGGGATCCAAAACCACATTCTCATATGAACAAATCTGTAATGAACCAATCAATCCATCCGTCCCCGTGAAGCCTTATCCTCCTCATTGGGAATTACCAAATTTTTCCAAGTTTAATAGTAAGGAGGAACCTCAACAACACCTTCATGCATTTAGAAATTCATGTTATCTTATTTCCCATGATCAATATCTCATGCTTTGTACATTCCCCATGTTGTTATTCAAAACCACATTTGACTGGTATAACAACATCCCACAACATTCATTGTTCTCATTCACCCAACTTATGTAATTGTTCCTAGAACATTTCTAGATCAACATTGCATGTAAGATCATGATCACCAACCTCTATACCATTAGACAATATGATGATGAATCTATCATAGACTTCTTCGCATGATGGTGTGGCATTATCAATCAACTATCATTCTCCCTTCCACAAACTAATCTTATTGAACTCTTCTCACATTCTTGTGTGAAGCATATATCTTCCACTCTTCAAATTAAATCATTTCAAACCTTTGAAGAGGATTTTACCATGGCTCACAAAATTGAACTTCGTTCCCTTGAGAAAGGCCATCTTAAACTTTGATCAAACAAACCAAAATCGAGTTCACTAAATCCTCCACGCATTGTGAAAAACCTAAAAACACCACTAATGTCATCCTAGTTAAATCATCATCTACATCCACGTCTCACACAAATCCTTTGCAATGTGCTCCTAGACCGCCTCCTAACTATACCCCTCTTGGGGAATCTTATAGTTCAATATTTGACAAGTTAATCGCAGTCAATCTTATCCATCCTCCTCCCATTCAACCCTTTGATGAAACATGAACCAAAACAGCATGGTATCGTGAGGAAACTACTGCAAATATCATCATGTTCACTTCCATGACATTGATAAGTGTCACTCTTTTAAATATTTCGTCTAAAAACTCATATAATTTGATGACCTTTAGGTGGAAAATCCTAATGTGCCACCTAATCAACCTCTTAACATCTTCAAACAACCCTTTCCTAATCATGCACCCAACAATAAAACTCCACCCTCCACATCACAACCACCTAATGCCCATATAATTAATACCATAGACCAAAATTTAACACCATCACCTACAGCCATAACCTCAGCATCCATTGCATCCACCCCTATTTTGTATTCCTACCCTACGATCACAACTTCATCAATATCTATGCCTATCATATCAACATCAACTATGACCACAACCACTACATCCCCATCAACTTTAATCACATCCACTTCTCCATCCATATCATCCACATCCTCATCCATCACATCTATTCCTTCATCTATAGCTACCTCAATGCCTTCATCTCAAACATATACACATACTTCCATATCAAACACACCTACTATTGTAAGTACATCCACATCAACATCAACTACGACCACGTCAACACTACCACCGCTTGAATCCTCCACTATGCAAAATACGTCTACAAATGACACTCTCACTATATCTGTAACTCCAATCATCCCTGCATCCACCAATCCTACACCTACACAATCTACAACCCCTTTAGATCTCATCAAGTGTATCATTCAAAACCACTTCCACCTACAATATCCTCATCTATGACACAATCTACATCATCTCGATTCTATTTCTATAGACCCTTCGGTTGAAATAGTCATCATTCCTACCAAAGGTAAATCCTCGCAACCAAAGATTAAGAACCTTGGAATGCCCATCCAAAATTCCCTCACACATCCACATAAAAATTTGGAGCTCACTCCTCTCAAGACTAACCCTCCTAAGCAATCTAGTGTCACATCATCACTCTTAGGAGCATCACCATCCATCTTAGGGCCAAGCCCTTCATCTAAGACCCCCATTATCAACAAATCCAAGTCAAAGCAATCTAATCTTTCTTCCAAATCTGACCTTCCTTCCAAATCATCTACGCCCTCAATTTTCAAAACAGAATCCAAACCATCTAAGTCACCAATCATCAAAACTGATACTAAGACACAATCATCCTCTTCTTCTTCAACACCCAAGGTAGAATCAAATGCCCTTATAAAGCCTCATCAAAATAAATTATCCCTTCTACCTTCATCCACCATCCTCAAATCCACTTCACCTATGGCCTCTACTTCAAAAACCATCGTAGTCCTTACACGAAATATTTCAATGTTTACTCCAATAATTTACGATAAATCTTCCACTAATCAAACCATTCAATCCACATGGTCCATGACCTTCATGGTTTGATTCCAATCTTATTTGTGCATTCCATAACACACCGAGGTCATGACATGGAACATTATAGAACCCTCAAAACTATCATTTATAATCTTATTGATGAGGACAACTTTCTTATGTAATGAGACCACACTCCTCCATTGACCAATCTCACTCCTTAATCTTCATCCACCAAGACATCTAAGTCTCCTCATTCATTTAATACTTATGTTAGCATCCCTCCTCCAACTTCAACTTCTCCTAAAGAGGTTCTACCTCTCTTCATCAAGTTTATTCAGGTCACAACTCGTTCTCACCCCGCAAATTCAATTCACCCACTTAATCCAAATACAAATTCATCATCATCACTCCTCCTATTCATTCTCCTATGCCCACTTCTTCATCAAAACCCAAGGTGTTTATCTTAGCTGCCCCTCAGCCTGGTGTCATTGAAAAAATTGTTACGAAACAACTTCATTAGAACCTTGTTAAGATGTCACTTTATGAGCTCATCCAAAGCTCTCCAGGACCATAAGAAAACTATCAATGAAGCTCTCAATATCATCCACACTCCTAACAATGAGGCTCAACCCTTTGCATCACTTATTGGATCACTCATTGCTTCCACTTCCATATCCTTTGATGACACTGAAATTCCTAAAATCACACGAAGAGTGTGACCTCCCTTTTTCATCACTATGCATATCAATGACACTTTCATCTGACATTCTATGATAGATAATGGAGATAGCATAAACATCATCTCATCTCACACATTTGATCAACTTAATCTCCCTAATTCCATTTTCACCCAATAACTCACGGTTCTTCATGCTTTCAATGATGTTATTGCCCCTACCATAGGCACAGTTATTCTTCCCATCTATGTTGGTGAAAAACTCCTCCATGAGGTCTTCTATATCATAGAAGGGGAGTTTCAATACAATAGTAGGCCTCGATCCTTCCATCATTGTCCACAACATTGTAAGCTTTCCTAACACTAAGCTGATTAAGTAGAAGCTTCGTTGCATGCATCCTCGAGTTGCCCTCCTTTTAAAAGAGGGGCTACATTGACTCCTTCTCATCAATTTCATCATCCCTACCGACTATCCGCAATGGGTTTATAATATCGTACTTATTTCCAAAGCTTCAGGTAAGCTTCACATTTACACTTACTTTTGAGATTTAAATCTCACTTACCTAAAGAGGATTTCCCTCTTCCTAACATTGATCATCTTGTAGACCTTACCGTAGGCCATGAGATATTTTCTCTTATGCATGGTTTCTATGGGTATAATTAAATCCTCATTGCACTAGAAGACCAACATAAGACCTCCTTCATCACTCCTTGGGAGACCTTTTACAATTGCATCATGCCCTTTGATTAGAAAAATGTTGGAGCCATTTATCGGTGAGCCATGACTTACATGTGTTATGATCTCATCCATAAGATAGTAGAGGACTATATGTATGACCTCTTAGGTAAATCTAAACATCAACGCGACCATCTTTTCGTACTTGAAATCATTTTTGAACACCTCATCTACTTCTTCCTCCATCTCAATCCATCCAAAAGTGTGTTCTTTGGTGTGATTCATTTTTCTTATCATCAAGTGATTCATCTCACTTAGGTGATATCATAAGTTTACGTGTCATTTAGGTATCATTATGAGATTCCCTTATGCGTTTGTGTGTTAATTGTGTCATTGGGATTTACTTCCCATTCCAGGAATGTATGTCCCCCTCTCCACTTGATAGGTCATCATTGTAGTCACTAGGGGTTACTTAGCACCCTCTATATGTACATTACTTCTTATCTATGAGATTAGAGTGGAGATTTTTGGCTTAACAAGGTTATGCCTATTTTTCAAATATTTTTCATGCACATTGGTTAATGCTCACTCCTTCACGAGACCTCGTCACCTTGTCGGTTTTCACTTCTATGGATGTTCACGCTATCCCTTATGATCCTCATGCTTCATATTTTCATGCACTCTTTCATGATATCGAGTGCGCGTTGAGTGGATCTGTGCAACTCTTAGATTTTGTTGACCTCTAGTTTTTAGTTCATGATAAATAGTTCTTGCATTGTTCATCATAATGGTTATTTTTTTGTGTGTTTAGTGGATTGATTCAGGATTCAAATCTTTATTCATGTGTTTGTGGTTCATTTTTCAAGTATTTTAGTTTTCGGGCCTTAGGGTTTGCATGTGTGTTTAGAGGTGTTTTCGAGAGGTTTATTGCAGTTTTGGTTATAGATCATGTTTTTTGGTGTAAGTTTTGAGAGTTTTATTGTGGCTTTAGAGTTATTTAAGGGCCAACTCAACCCCATCTCATAGATATAGGAACCGAGATTTGTCCAAGCTCATTGTATAACTCACCCTACATTCACCTTAGTCCGCTTTGTTTTCTATGCAATCGAGATTTGAGGTTACTTTGTGGTTTTTGTATATGTATTTTGCATCGTAGTCGACCACTGGGGTTGATCTCTCCACTCGTGACCTACTTTGTTTGTTCAACTTTATCCTCAAGCTTATTTGCTTATCTTCCATTCCAAGCTCCCTAGCTAGTGTCTACCTTGGGTTCATGTCATGGTCATTACATTTCTTAGCGTATTCTCCATATGCTACTCACCTTTTCCATTTGGAACTACTCATTTTGTGTTTATTTTTTCCCTGCATGATTTTTGACCCATGTCGTGACCTTATCTCACTCTTGCATGTTCGCATGTTGGTTTAGACCTAACCATTGGCTCGAGATTCCATGCCCGTGTTCATCTTTATTTTTTTCATGCATGTTGAGCTTACTAGATTCACGTTGTCTTGCCTTAGGTTGGGGTTTGTTCAACATGGCTTGGTTCCAAAGCCCCCTCCAACATGTTGCATCCTACCTACCTCAACACTTCCCCTAATGGCCTCCTCAACTTTCTATTTGTTCCTCTTAATGATTTGATCTTCACTACACATGCCCACATCCTTACTCGGTGTTTTCCTCACATTTTACCGAGGACCTACCTCTCTTGCTCTTCTCCCAAGCTAGCTCATTACAAGGATCTTCCCACTAACTCGATATGACCTCACCATAGACTCGCTTCCCCACCATGCCTACCAAGCCACCCGCCTAACACATCTAACTCCATTGACTCGGTGATGAGCTTGCACTCTAACTCGAGATTCCTCCTTTGCTAGCTCACTTAGATGAGATACCTCCCACTCGCCCAACCAAGCCATCTCATCCAGCTCACCAATTTGGCTATCCCTCCTACTCCCTTTACACACAGACATCTCTTAGACCCCATCCTTTGATTTTTTCACTTTTTCCCATTTTTTTGCATTGTAAAACATTGTAAAGGGAAAAACTATAAAAAAAATCATCATTTCAGGGGGTGGTTTTCCAAACTCCACATATAAGGTTATTGGGATTTCTAGGCCACTTTTTCTAGCTCGTTGCATTGTAGTGTTCTTCTTCACCTACTATGGCTAGTGGACACGTCTACCAAAGCCTTGTGGAAAGAGAGCCTTCTCTTTTGCACCGTGAGATGCATTTTATCTCACATTGAGTAGTTTACCCTTGTATTTTTTTTTCCTTTTTATTCTTGATTGTGTGTGTTCCTCTGCTTCCAACTAGAACATCATTTTGGCCTCCACTCTCATTTGACTCATCACCTACTATGAGGTGAGTGATAAATCATTTGATGTCACATGAATGCACCATATTGTAGTCACGCACTATCTTATAAAGTGTCACAGATAAGGGGGTTATCATTATTCTTCTTGGGTGTTGTATTGCTTGTAGACGCATTATCAGCTGAGTTCAACGTCTTGCATTCTTGCACCCTCTTCTTCTTGTGCATCTTGCACTTCTTGCTTCTACTTTTGTATCATAGAGAATACTCTTTCTAGACTTGAGCATAAATACGATCGCATTACATGCCTCCATCACTTCTTCTTGGGAGAGAAAACTATACATCATGGCATGCTTTTATTGAATGCTACTTCACCTACAAGGGTGTTAGTTCCCACACCCACTAATTTCAGGTGTCTTGAGGAATTTCTCGACACTTGCAACCATGTTATTGGTCACTTGATGTTGTTTATCATAAGACCTCTCCGCATTCATATGATAGACTCATATATTTTCTACCACACGGCTAGAGCATCTTTCAATCTGTTCGAAACCTTTCACCTACTAAGGCCACTACAAAGCTTATTATTGACCATGTTCATGCTTTCATTCACTCTTCACACTCATGTTCTATTAGAGACCATTTCTTTGAGATAGATGTGAACATTTCCCCTTGTGCTCCCTCGCATCTTGATTGCTCAATTGATGACACTCTCCCTACACTTGTTATTTCCATTGAGTGCCATGTTGCTTCACTTTGCCCTTCTAGTAGCTCTCCACAGCAGTCTTCTCTAGTTGAATCTTCTTATTCTTCATGTGATGGAATTTTTTATTACACATACTTTCTTGACTCTACTTCTGATGATGAGGTTTGTGCTTCCACTTCTTATCCTGAGAGTACCACAGAGGAATCCTCTCCTCCTTGTCTCACTATTCCAGAGTGTGTTGTCACCCCTCCCATCTCAAAGCATACATTGAGAAGTCTCCCATCCAAACCTCATACAGTCATTGCACCAACCTCCTTTCCACTTCTAGTGTGTGAGGCCCTTTCCACTCCTCTTCCTTCATGCATGGATGACTTATACATGTCGACATTGCTCTTCTATTTTTCGAGCCCCCTCTTTGGGACGAGTATTTCTCGACCTTGGTCATATTTTCACAGTCTCCACTTGTGATGTAGTACAGGTTCTTCATCCTTCTACAACTATTTTGGAAGAATCCATCATCTCTTTGTTTGAAGTGCCCCTTCTAGGACTCTTATCACTTCCACCTTTTTAGGGACCTTCATTGATCCAAAATTGCTTATGGGTCCTCTTTTTATTGTGGGGTAGTTGTGTTGCCTTCACATCACTTGGATATCCTTTATACGAGTGTTCCTCTTTTGTGCTCGACAATTCTACACAAGTGGCATTACCTTCAATTTCTCAGAACCTTCTTGCTAAACCTATGTGACACTTTTGTGGACCAAACTCAGAGATCTTCATGTTTTTTCCTTCAGTTTCCTTCACAGAGTGGGAAGACTTCCAGTACTCTATTTCTATCCTTCCTAAGGGTGGGTACACAGTTCAATGTGGGTGGCTCTTCTTTAATCTAGAGGTAAAGGACCATGTCGTCAACAATCTTCTAGGACACTTCCTAGAGTTGTAGATTTTAGATCCATCCATGGCATCTTTTGCGTTCCTCTCGGCTCCCTCTTCTCCTCACTTATTCTTCTTTTAGTTATATTTCCCTTTTGTATATGGGTACCTTGTCAGGATTGTTAGTGGTCGAGACCCATCTTTGGCATCTTTCCTAGATTAGAGAGTTTGTTTTTTCTCGTAGTGGATGTTTTTCCCACTAGATTTTCTCCATTACTTGGGACTCTTGTGTGCATGGATGCCTCATCAGGGATTTTGTATCGGGAGCCATTTTTGTTTTCTGACTTACCACTAATTAAGCTAAAATTTGAAATAAGATAGCCTAATCGATGTTATTGTATGAGTAAATAAATATATAATTAAGTACATAAATAATACTCAAGCAAACTAACAATAAGTACCAAACCCTAAGTACAAAGAGAAGGTTGGAAACCTAAGATGATTTGCAGCGAAATCTAGACTATGTCGAAGAGATAACCAGGTGAACATAGTAGCAAGAGTGTCACACAGAGACCTAAAATAATGTAGATCTAGACAGATAGGCTAGATTGGGGCACTTGGAGAGGGACAAGGGCATCCATGGGTGACCTAGGCATGTTTATGGGTGCCTCGGTTTTCAAAAAATCTCATAAAACCTCCTCTGAAGTGTCACAAGGTGTTCACCTTTAGTCACCTTTGGTCACTCTAAGGTCGACCAAGATCACCGAGGTTGTTGAAAACCTACAATGACATATGAACCTATAAAACCCTCAAATAGAAATCAAATCCTAAAAAGAAAGATGTAAAATGAGGGGTAAGACTATCCTCAACTATGACATTGGTGAACTTAGACTGAGCATTTCACTACATCTCAGACCCAATGTAGTTATATGGGTGTGTGTGTGGAATCATGCCCTAGGTGGCTCTTTTGCGAGTTACACTTGATAGCGATCAAATAAGCTAGATGTAAAGAAATATAATAGATGTGTACATTGAATAAAATAAAATTCCCTCCTATGAAGTGTATGTAGAATAGCCATCCCTGTGTCCCTTTTAATGGTGCTAGATGCATGCAATGAAGCTCTTAAATGCTTGATGGATGCAACCTTAGGTGGTGATAGCTATTGTTTAGTGCTTGGTCCTTTATTATGATCATATAACTTTATATTTATATGATTCCTTGCTTGAATTTTTGTAATTGACCCCAAAAAATCTGATTACCAAAAAGATAAGATGCTCAAATGGCTAGAAAGGACCCCAAAAGTGTGAGTAAAGCATAAAGGGGTCAGGGGCACCCAAAGAGGATGAGGGTTCCTAGCGTTGGTGCCCTGTTGGGTGTTGGTCTCCCGATGATAAAAACCGGAGTATAAAAAGGTAGACTGAGCAAGTAAGGGTGTAAGACTGAAAGTAGCAACATAAGACAAATAAAGGTGGCCAAAGACATGGGTTAATTAGTACTTTTCTTACTTATGAATCATATAAATAGTAGTATGTGATCAGGACTAGATAATTACCCAAAGTGTGTGATTTTGTGTCTACATTTGCCCCCACTTTATGTTGGTGAGCGGAAAGCTCGGTAACATAAAGTAGATAGAGATGCATACCTGATAACCATGTAGATCAATGATGAAAGTGTGCCGAGGGACTAGAAAAAGTGTGGAGTGATAAAAATGTGAAGCGTGGATGTTAAGGAGGAGAAAGTGCAAAAAGTGATGATGAAAATTAACCTAGGGTGGAAACGCATGTGTAGATGTCGCAATGTACCTGTTGTTGATGTTGATGTTTTTGTTGTTGTGATGATGTTGATGATATTGATTTGCTACTCCTTGTATAGAAAAACCCTGTAAAAGAGAAGAACAAACAAGTAGTCAAATACACATGTATATATGTAAAAATTATGTAAAGAAGTGTGTAAAATGTTGAAAATGTGAAAAAGAACATGTGTACCTGATCTATGATGAGAAAAGAGTGTAGAAAGGATCCTAAAGATGTCAATGAAGGGAAAGTTTTTGGGTGATATCATGCCACACGAAGAAGAAGTATAGGGAGGAAATTCTAGTTTCATCCTCCAACCTTTAATCGCTTCCCAAATTTGTAGAGCACTTTGAAATGTTGGTTTTTTGGGTGATCCTATGCCATGGCAGAAGTAGTGTAGAGAGGAAATTTTGGTGTCATCCTCTAACCTTTAACTGCTCCTGGAATGAAAACATCATTACAGATGGTGTGTACTTTCCCCAATGTAAATTTTCTAGTGCTAAAGGACTCTTTTCCATATCAAAAGCCTCGGTGACATGCTAAAAACTCGATAAATTAAAAATGCTGAATATCTTCCCCCTGGTCATTGGCATCTAGGAAGGACATCATTGTGCTAAGGACCCAAGTTTTATTCTCGAGCCCCTCTAAAACTAAAATTTGTGGTGTCCGGTACCATGATGTATATATCATTATATGAGTTGATTGATTCACCCAAATGACGACCCCTTATTTGGGGTGTATGCATTATCCTTTGAAGGAGTATGCGGCCTAAAAGAGGACCAACCATTGTGCTAAAAGCGTGCTCTCTAGGGGAAGGGAATGTGCTTAGTAGAAACTAAGGCACATTCAAACAAAGTGTCTACGAGACAAGTGTTAGTACAAGCAAAGACAAACATGAAAGTATAATAAAAATGGTAAGCTAAGCAAACAATGTGTAATCTAAGACACAAGTAAACATGCAAGAAGACAATGTAGACCTTGAAAAGTGGGTTGCAAACATGGGACATCACTCATGATTTCGTAAGAATATCAAGGCCATAATGGCCGGAAGCATATAAGTGTGCACACAAGACAAAAGGCAAAGCTCGCATACAAAGAGCAAGCAATGGAAAACAATGTAATAGACAACCATGGAAATAGATAGTCCTACATAACAAATGTTGCACATGAAGTACTCGTTAGCATGTTAGAAATATAAAAAGTATGTAAAAGCATGTATAATTTGATAAAGTAATGTGTTATGAAATAATAACACCTATAGTGTACGAAAGTGGATGCCCCCAAGAGCTTTTGTGGGACATTTGTTAAAAGGTATTACACCATGCATCCATGTTGATTGTAGTAGAACTTTATAATCTACAATCACAACTAGAAATCCAAGTGAACACACATGTTTGTATGATAGAGATAATGACAACTAAGATATTTATTTAGCATGTGTAATAATATGTATATGTAAAAGCATAAGTAAGCAAGAGTAAATGCAAGCAATTTATGGTATGTTGTGGATAAGGTGGAATGGAACTTAATGTGAATGATAGAGCCACATGCCCCCGATTGGATGTGTATGCATGTAATGATTCTCATTTATTTATGCCCCCTTAGTAGTCAACAATGAATTGTAAACGAGTGCATCATCGGGAAATGGTTTGAATGGTGTGTACTAAAAATATGTGATTGTCAAAGCACAAATTATAGGGTGTAAGCGTGAGTGATGAAATGTGTGAATGTGATGAGGTAAATTTGATTTATATACCATTAGCAGCTGAGTATGGATTGTGGGACTAGAGTGCGTCATAGGGTAATGACCCGAGTGTGTAGAAGTAGATGTAAGAGAGAGATCTAGTGTGAATGTGTATAGTGAATAATGCACCTAATGTGTGATAAAATCATTGAGAAGGAGATGTTGGGTATGTATAATGTGTGTTTTGTGATGTGTAGTGTGACTAAGTAATGCTAGAGATATGTGTGGTGAATATGTCTAGTGTAGATGTGTGATATGGTCAAGTGTGTGAGAATTTTTGGTGTATACGATGTGTAGTGTGTGAGGTTTATGTGTATGGTATGCCCTCCACGGTCAAGTGTGAACAATAGCACAAGAGTTTTTCATTAGGAAATGATGATGCAAATGTATCAAGATGTGTATGATGAATGTAAAATAATAGATGCGATATGTGAAAGATGTAATATAACTAAGGATGTTAGTTTGGGGAAGCAAGTACGATGCCCCCTAATTATATGGTGATGAGTGTGTTATTTGATAAATGATGTTTGGCATAGATAGATAGGTGAGTGTGAATATGATGAAGTGTAATTAATAGTGTTTAATTGACATGATACGTGATGAAATATTGTGTTGTATGCGAGACTAACGATACATAATAATAGATGTATGTATGTATGTATGAGTGAGTGAATATGTAATAGATAGATATGTTGATGAAGTATGTAATGTGAAGATGAAACATGGTTCTTATTGTAAGAGATCCCTCAATAGTCATGTAAGAAACGTAAGAACATAAGTGCATCATCGGAAATGACGATACAAGCATGCGTCAAGATGTATATGTCATAGGTGAAAGTATAGATATGAAGTGGTAAGATGATAAGACATGTGTTAAATTTTGGGGAGAAGAATAATCGTGATGCCCCCGAGTGTGTTATGGTGAGAAAAGAGATCAAGTAACGTCATAGGGGATGTTGTCATTGTCATGGTCAAAATCAAATGGTGAAGCATATGAGACTTGATAAGAAATAGTGTCGGGTTGATCAAGCAAGGATTCATTGATCCATAAATTATGCATGCCCATACATAATCCTCATCAGTAAAAGGAGGTAATGGTCATCCATGTGCATACCAGTGAGTGATATTGGGTGAATAGCTCAAAAATGAGTCATTAAAAATGAAGACACGGCAAAAGGCATAGGAAATGAAATATCAATATGATGAGGATCTAACGTGTGCCCAATGTAATCCAACCAAGACTACCCAAGTGTGAGTGGAGAAGCGCGGGGAGTGCATACAAGAAAAATAGTGAGGCAAAAGACTCAAATTCCATAAGCAATGGTGATGTGAACAAACCCATGGTAGAGATGATAATCATGAAGTGGGGAAAAATATCATCAACCATAAAGCCTGACCGAGCTCACCCATCATGTGTGCATATAGTGTCATCACAAGTAAGATCAAATGGAATATGCTCCCAATAAGAATTGTTCATGAAAAGTGTACATGTAAAGAGAGGGTGTGCTAATGGTGGATGCACATGCGATAGTGAAGTAGGTGCAAAAACATCAAACGTGTTGATATGCCCCGATAAAGTACCATAGAAGTAGTAGTAGCAGGAGGAGGTGGTGCAGTAGATGGGTGCATCTAGCATGCAAATAGCACCTTCAAGTGGTGTTAAATGATCTAGAGTACCATGGGTTGTCGTTCATTAGTAGTATCGAGATCGTGGATTAGGAATTGTAGTATTGGGGTCGATCCACGGTATTTAAAGGGATGGTGATCACCATGAATCGTATATTCTATGCCCTCATGTAGGAATTTGACACAATGATGTATTGTAGAAGGAACTGCTTGCATGGCATGAAACCATGGCCGACCAAGTAAACAATTATACGAAATTGGAAATTCAATGACAAAGAAAACTATGTTAAGGTTTTTGGGCCCTATAATGATAGGTAGAGTAATGTGACCTACGCATGGATGAACAAAACCATCATATGTCCGAAGGGAAAGACATGATGGACTAACATTAGTTGTAGAAATACCAATCTTTTCAAGGAATGAAATGGGACATAAATTGAGTTCAGATCCATTATCGATTAAAGTACGCTTGATACCCATATTGTAAATGTGAATCATGATATGCAAAGGTGGATCATTGTCAAAAATAGAAAGATCAGCATGAGGATTAGGACGGGAAAGTAATATACTAGGAAAATGTCTTGACAAATGTTTGATACATTAAATGTGGATGCATATTAGTAGGAATGTGAGTGATAGTGAAGATATTTTTGATTCTATCTCTTAATTCAGGATTAATAAGAAAGAAAACATTAATAGAGATACTCATGATGAAGAGATCCTAGAAAGATAAGAACAATGGAGGTATGAGGATCCTAAGAGCGTGAAGATTGATCTCGGGTTCACCAAAATGACTAAGCTAAAATGTGAAATAAGAGCCTAATATGATGTTATTGTAGCAGTAAATAAATATACAATTAAGTATAGAAATGATACTCAAGAAAACTAAGAAATAAAGTACCAAACCCTAAGTGCAAAGAGAGGGTGAGAAGCCTTAGCTAGTTCACAACAAAATTTGGACTCGTGTCGAGTGATAACTAAGTGAAGCAGAGTATCGGGAGCATCACACAAAGACCCAAAAAAATGTAGATCTAGACAGAGATAGGTTGGACTAGGGCACTTGGAGAGGGATAGGGGCACCCGTCATCACCCTAGGCATGTTTCTCGGGCACTGGGTCTGCGGTAGAGCTTAGAAAAGCTCCTCTAAGGTGTTGCAAGTTGTTCTCCTTTAGTCACCTTTGGTCACTCCAAGGTTGCACCAAGATTATCGAGGTTATTGAAAACCTGCAATGAAATATGAATTTGCAAAACCCTCAAATAGACATCAAATCCTAAAAATGAAAGATGCAAAATGAGGGGTCATATTGTCCTTAGTTGTCAAAATGGTTAATTTATGACTGAGTATTGTGCTACATCTCAAACCCAATATATTTTTATGTGTGTGTGTGTGTGGAATCATGCCCTAGGTGGCTCTTGTGCGAGTCACACTTGATAGCAAGAAAATAAGCTAGATGTAAAGAAATGTAATAGATGTGTGCATGGAATAGAATGAACTTCCCTCCTATGAAGTGTGTGTATGAATAATAACCATCCATTGTGTCCCTTTTGATGGTGCTAGATGGATGCAATGAAGCTCTTATATGCTTGATGGATGAAACCTTAGGTGGTGATAGGTAATGCTTAGTGTTTGGTCCTTTATTTTGATCACATAACATTATATTTCTATGATTCCCTTTCTTGAATTTTTTAATTAACCCAAAAATATTGAATACCAAAAAGATAGGATGTTTAAACAGCTAGAAAGGACCCAAAAAGTGTGAGTAAAGTAAAAAGGGTTCAATGGATCCTAGAGGGGATGAGGGCGCCTAGCATTGGCATCCTAGTTGGGCATTGGTGCCCATGATGATAAAATTCGAAGTATAAAAAGGTAGACTGAGCAAGTAAGGGTGTAATACTGAAAGTAGCAATAGAAGACAAAGAAAGGTGGCAAAGACATGGGTTAATTAGTACTTTTCTTACTTAGGAATCATATGAATAGTAGTATGTAATCAGGACTAGATAATTACCCAAAGTGTGTGATTTTGTGTATAAATTCACCTCATCCTAAGTTACGAGAAGGGGGAGTGTTGGTGTGATTAATTTTCCACATCATCAGGTGATTCATCTCACTTAGGTGAGATTGTAGGTCTACGTGTCATTTAGGGGTCATTATGAGATTCCCTTACGTGTCAATTGCGTCATTGGGAGTTATTTCCCATTCCGAGAATATAAATCCCCCTCTCCACTTGAGAGGTCATCGTTTCAAGCACTGGGGGTTACTCAATGCCCTCTATATGTACACTACTTCTGATCTATGAGATTAGAGTGGAGATTTTTGGCTTAACAAGGTTCTTCCCATTTTTTAATCTTTTGCATGCACTTCGATTGATGCTCACTCCTTCATGGGACCTTGTCACACTGTCAGTTTGTAATTCCTTGGATGTTCATGCTATCCCTCATGCTTCACATTTTCATGCACTATGTCATTTTTTTAGAGTTCTTATTGGTAAACTCCTTAGCTTTACCATTTCCATTATGGGTATTGAATTGACCCCTCCAAAATCAATGTCATCCTTGAGATGCCTCCTCCTTCTAATCTAAACCAACTTTGCATTCTTCAAGGCTGACTTCAATCAATTCTTCATTTCATCTCGCAACTTTATTTTTTTCCCAATCCTTTCATCACCTTCTTTGCAAAGACATTGAATTCAAGTGGGATGATAACTATCAAAATATCTTTGATGATCTCATGGAGAATCCTCTATCCCTACTGTGCTTATGCCTCCATGCGAGGAGGAGCCTTTCTATCTTTATGTCTCTACCTCCGATCATGCTCTTAGCACCATGTTGGCACATCACGAAGTGCAAGGTAGGGAGTAGGTCATCTATTACATCAGTTGCACCCATCATGATTATGAGACTCGCTACACTGAAGCTTAAAATTTGTGTTGCGCTCTTTTCTTTGTTACTTACAAGCTTCGTCATTATCTTCTCAATCATAAAACTTTAATTATCACTAACTTCCATCTTCTCAAAACCATGCATTCTAATCCTTATCATAGTGATCGCATCACTCGATGGCTCATGCTCATGATAGAGTTTGACCTAGAGTTCATTTCATAGAAATCAATCAAGGACCAAGCTATCATAGATTAATTAGTTAATGCCCCTCTCCATGATAACCATCTTCCTCATGAGCAATTTCCAAATGAATCTATCAAAACTTTGAGCATGAACCTTCTTCTCTCAAAATTAATCTCTTATTTGAATTTTCTAAGTGTAGACAAGGGGAGGCTCGGGTGTCATTATTATCCCTCCTTGGGACACTCCCATCCCCATCACTTATAAACTTAATTTTGAATGCACCAAAAATATGGCCGAGTATGAATCTCTCATCTTAGGCCTTCAAACCGATATCTTATTTGGCGTCCAAATCCTTGGCATCTGTAAGGATTCTCAACTCATCATTAATCAAGTCAAAGGAATATATTAATGTAAAAATGAGATCCTTCAAAAGTATAAGGGAAAACGGAAATTCCTTCAAAAAAATATCTCAAGAAGATTTATGACTCATTCAATATTAAGCTTAGCTTCTCTTCTCCATACTATCCTCAAGCTAACAGCCAAGCCAAAGCCACTAACAAAACTCTTCGTAACATCCTTGCCAAGACTATTGATAAATCAGGTCGTAATTGGCATCTTCATATCCCTTTCACTCTTTAGGCTTATTGGACTAACATTTGCACCTCTACGGACACTATTCCTTTCTCTCTTGTTTGTGGCTTTGAGGTTGTTCTTCCTCTTGAAATTTCAAATCCCATCCTTGCACGTTTTATTTTCAACTTCATCTATGATGAAGACTATAGTTAAGAGCATCTAGCACAACTTGATTTGTTATATGAACGTCACTTTCTCGCTCTCAACCGTCATCATGTATATCAAGAGCGCATCAAATGTGCTTACGATAAACACCTCAATGAACACCACTTTAATATCGGTAACCATGTCCTTAAATAAAATCACAACATCACTACTCCGAAAGGATTCAACCTAAAAAAATCTCCCAACTGGATTGGACCTTATATTATCATGCATAAGTATGGGTCTGGAGCCTATTATTTGACTTCCCTTGATAGTAAACCAAAAATGGGACCTCTTAACACATTGTACTTGTGGCCTTTTTACTATTAAGAAACCTACCGTCATGAACTTAGTCATCCCACTGGTCATCCATCCATCATTAGCCTCTTCCATCATTTCATTATAATTATTTGGAACTATGTGGTCTACCATCCCTTTCATATTTGTGACCTTGAATATGGGCACCACGGATCTGCTCATAGCATATTCCTTATGGATAGGTTCTTCCTTATTGGTGAGAACTTCTTGATCATTGCATCCATCACCCTCTTATCTACCTATTGGAACCATGCTAAGGGTTTATGGGTGTCATTAGTACATTATTTATCCCATCCTAAGTGGTATGCCTAGATATCCCCACCTCTTCCATAAAAATTCAAAATTCCATGGATGCTCATCTTAAAAGATATCATATCAAAAAAAAATTGTTCCCTCGAAGGACAGTTGTTCAAAAAAGAAAAATATCCAAAATCAAAGGAAAGCTATCATGCATATGCTATCCCCGCCATTTATAAAAATCAAAATCCAAAATCCAAAATCCAAAAGTAAAAATCAAAGTGTAGACCACTCCCTCGAAGGATGGCTATGATCTTATATACGGTAGTGAAGGCTTCTCGCATTGATCAGCCTTCTATATACTCAAAGAAAAAGCATAAAGTTCAAAATCAAGCATCCTAAGAAATCTTCCCACATCGATCAACTTTCTCATCTATGGAAAACTTCCTGCATTGATCAGTTTGTGTCATATTGCTCAAAGCTGGGGCATAGACCTAGGAACACCTACCTATGGAGAACCTATATTCCCGCATACAAGTCATATCTAAAACCCCTTTTTCATGTCGACATTAGGTTCATAAGCTCACCTTCCATATTTTTCTTCATGATCATTGGGATTGCCAACTATTGATGGTTATGTGTTAACACATGTTATTGCCACAAGTGCATTGCCTTGATTGGATCCTTTTCTTGTATACCTCTAATCCGGTTTGAAGCATCATTTCTTCATATGCTCCTCACTATGATCACGTGTCATTTTCCTCCTTTTTTCACCTTCTATAGAATTTGCATCCTTTCTCTCACACCAAGCATATCATTCGTATAACATTAATCATGCCCACATCATCCATATTTAAACATATTTTCACATCCATCATATCATTTGTGTCCATTATTTGTGAATAACAACTATCTATCCATGACAAAATCACTTTTTCATCCATATATACATAATCACATCACAATCCTATCCATATCATATTCTGAATTTTCAAAACATAAATCCATAAAATCATAATCCATCACATCTACATCTAATCCATATCCAACATCCACATCTAAATCGCAATCCATAAAATCATCACCTAAATCTATAATATCATAAACATGAATCAACATCATAATCAAACATCCACATATAACACTAGTTTAAACCTCATCAAAATCATGAATCGACACAATAACACATGATGAATCACAACCAAAAATCATATATGTATATCTCATGTGAGTCTAAATACATCAATACATCTATCACAAGTCATTAAGGGTCATGTCTCAAAGCGGATACATCATCCAAATTGGTAAACCTGTACATTCAAGAGTCTCAAATATTGCCCCTAGGGTAGTGATGCAGGAGCATCAAGTGCTAAAGCACAATAAAGTCATATGACCATTTGTCTAGGTGTGTTGAAGTTGAAAATGTTGTAAAAACACCTTGACATGTTGTCAAAGGTGTATAAGTGTTTGTAAGTAGAATAATCATGCTTGTAAAGTTGAATTAGTTGTTATTACAAGACATATAAGGCTATGAAAGTCATGTCATCAGGTCATAGTTGTCTTGTATGGACTATAGGGGTCTATTTATATAATATCTACTTGATTTCAATGTTGATGAGGTTGTTGAAGTTGTTGAGACAGTCTAGGAGTCAGTTTAGGACCTTGTTAGGAGTTATACTTAGCAAATCCATGCCTATTTCATAGGTAATTCAAGGAATTGAATGAAAGTAGAGGTAGACGAGAGGTTTCAAAGATGGAATAATGAAGAATGATGCTTGTAAGATGGAATTAATTTACCTCTATTTGAGAAATTTGGCATGTTTTCTTATAAACCTGTGATGTAGATTGTGACAAAACAAAGCAAGGTGGAAACCCTCGGTGGCATTTAGAGGATAAAATTATCCTAACTATTAAGGTGAAGAGCTTCTAGAGGTAATAAGGATCACCATTATAATTTTTATATGGCTTGAAAGTGTAGGATTTAATTATTATAGTAAATTATATTTTCTCGGGCATGTACTAGGGCATGCATTATCTTTGAATTGAAGTGATGAATTTGTCTAAAAATCTCAAGTTTTATCTGTCTGGAATGAGCTACAAGACCTCTAAATTTTGTGTTGATTGTTTCGTCAGAGAGTCAAATATATCGATTGATGAGTCCCTCGAGCAAACCTGGTAAGGAAAATAAAGTGTAGAGTTAGCACAAGTGATAGATATAATTTACATTATAACTTGGTAAATCATAAACTTGTATGCATATGGAGGTTATGTGATGTATGATTGATATATTTTAATGATCCTAGGGTGTAGTAATTAATGATAATTCCTTTATTTTGAGTGTGACCTGATTGTACAATGGAAGGATTGTGTTTCAAGCACTCTAAAGACTATGACATAAGGTAAATTAGCGATTTGTTATAGGACAGGCATATAAAAGGTCTTAAAACCTTGATTGTGATGAAATAAGTCTCGATAGCATGAATTCATGCATGAAAACCACTACCATTGCATATAAAGTTGAATGTGTAGGAGCAAGATAGTTTTAGGTCATCAAGAAAGGCTTAAAGAAGCCCAAGATGGGAGCGATGCATTAATATCTAGTGTATGGAAGTTTGAACACCTCAAATATGTTGAAGGACATCTATAGAACTTAGAACCATACCATGTAAACCCCCTAATTTCATTTAAGGTCTTGAATTGGGCTTGTAGGTACTGTGAGAAGCTTGAGGGAAGAGTATCAAACATTCACATTAAAAATCCATATCAGAGTACTGGTAAGGAAGGTGAGAGCTTTAGCTTGATGTCTTGATCATAGTGAAAAGGTGGGAAGGGTCTCATGACTCTAAAGAAGAAGGTATCCATATTTTAAGGTAAAGTGTAAATAAGAGGTATGTATGCCAAAGATCTTAATAGTGGAGTTGTGGCTTGAAGTCTATCTTGGATGTGATATAGAATTTTTAAATATTGGGAAACATTGGTGCAATGATCACAAAGTGATCACATTTGATAGTTTGAGACCAAGTGAACTCTTCACTAGTGGTTATTTTTCATGTATGAGCATGCACTAGGTCTTATTTGGACCTCAAGTGTCAATGCATGCAAATAGTGCAATAAAACCTCAATGTTGAAGATCCTCAAGCATGGGTTTTGGTGTAGGTAAGTCTATTTGAGAAATTTTGAGATCTTAACATTATGAAACCAACAATATGGAATAATAAACCTTCAAAGAAACTAGTTTAAGGTTAAATATAAGCATATACCCCTACACCAAGTAGGTTCCCGAATCAATCCCTAGGCCTCATCACCCTCGTTATGGCCTACATCTCGTAGTAGCCATATCATGCTTGTTGCATACTCGAATGACATTGTGCTACCAGCTCCCCACCGCAAAGCTAGATATGCTACATATCTCACTATCTGTGGCACCTTCAAAGTCACAATACACTCATAGTATCTTTCCTATTTGTGAATGCTCTATATAAATCCAAGGGCACATTACCTAGAGGTTTCATTTACCCTATTCCCTATGATGTTGTTGGAGCACCATTTCCCGAATCCGCTACTAGGATTGGTGTGAGATCTCTAAATTTGGCTCTATACACCTCTCTTTGCCTCTTGATCGATCCTCCACTTAATTGCATATTCCCTCTCCCGGCGTAGGACCAAGGCTTCCTGATGAGCTGCCTCTCGCTCCTGACATGTTGTATCCCTCTCTAAGTGGGCTAGATCACACTTTGCACACAACTACGCTATCTCTGTGATAGCCCCTTCATCATCACCCTCATAATCTTTGGGAGATGCATCCTCCTCTCGCATGTACTTTCTATTCATCACCGCCCTCTACTCCTCTCGCCACCATCCGAGCTACCCATGTAGTGGTCATCCAATCTGCGAATCCAGCTCCAACCCTAATGTCATCATCATCATCCCATGGTGCCCCCACCTCCTCTAATGGGTCGGCCATAGTAGGACTTGGTAGGTCCCTCTCAGACTCATCTTGCATATATCTAATAGGCTCTCTAGGAAATGTCTACACTACTCCAAATGGCGCCTCACTTTGTCAAACCTGGATGACCTCTATCATATCAGACCTTCGCCCGTGTGTCCACCTTATCTATCTCATCCCTTCGAACTCCACATCAACCCTTAGCCATATAAGATAATCTTGGTATGGCTACCATCTCACCCGATTTATATCTAACTCTGTCAAGATCTCAAAGATTCCATTCCCGATTCCCTCTCTCTCCTATCACCATGATCCCTGGTCATCTCGCCATCTAAAGAATCCAATGATCAGCTCAATATGGTCACCTATCGCCCATGGTAACCCTAGTGGCTTGACCACTATTATATGCGTGTAAGCCCCGGTAATGAAGAAGGAACCCCACATCCATCCATGTCCTCCTCCTTTCGGTATATATGCACTGACTCATGATACACTTATGTCAACAATGTAGTGCCAAATGAAAAATTATCTTGTGATCCACAATATCTCGCAACCACTCCTACCAATGTCCATGGGAACCTTGCACCCCTATATTTTTTAGTTCATAACTCAAAATCACCATCATCACCAAGCAAATCAATCAACTCCTAGCCACAGATCGCTCATATCAGTCTCTATGTGAAACGCCCTGGATGAAAAATTAATATGTGGAACATCGACTCCAAACAACTATGTCAAGATCCCCAATCTACTCTATTATATTATAGGTCGATTGGCTCCTTGAATAGGCATACTTAGGATGCGATATACATCCTCAAGTATGGCAGTCATCTCACTCATCCGAACTAGAATGTGCTTGTACACACATCCCACCTATCCACTAGTGCAATCATCAATCCAACATCTCATGAAATCCACTTTGGTAATTCCGGAATCCTCCCAATCCAATTATAGCCAAGTGATCCCACCAAGCATCTATGACATCACCCCTAATATGATCATTTAATGTCAAGACTCTTTCTCGTAGATATAAGGTCTCTCAAGCATGCAAAACCAATCAAAAATGCAAATGTTAGATTTCTCATCATCCAAATCTCATCAAAATCAAAAATTATACATTCCATCCCTATTCGACGTTGACCAGGTTGGTTTGACACCTCTTAGCTAGGATTGATGCCCTTTTAAGTCTAATCAATGGCAACCGTATCCAATCGACCACGACCGACCGCCCTTGCACCAGCCTCAAAATTTTAAAAATGTAAAGAATTAAAGAAAAACCTCCAAAATGCTTGAAAACAAGTTAGGGTTTAGGAACTTACCATCTTGTGAATCCTTTTGCACTTCCTTACTACTCCTTCAACCTCCATTTCTCTCACAATCTCACATTATCTTTTTAGCTCAGAGATTTGAATCGTCACTTCGCATAGTGCACATGAGCTTTATCAGCCAACCCATGGGCTTATATAGCCCATCAATCCTAATCATCACTAACCCCCTTAGGTCGTCATCACTTCATCCTTGGTTCCTGCCGACCCTGCTTGGTTTTCATCAACCCGATCCTGTCTTTTTGATCCATCTTCCTCTTATCTCTTTTCGATTAATCCTTCCTTTCAAATTATCTTTTCTTCCACCTTTTTCTTGGTTTGGTCTTCATTTCACATCCTTGTTTGTATCCCAACCGATATTTTTATCTATCTCATATTTATTTTTGTATACTCATGCCTTTGTGGCCATCCTTGTGCTCCTCTTAGGGCATCATTCTCTTATCCTTCATCATCTTTCCATTAGCCATCTTCATGCTCCCTCTTGGGGTACCATTATTTTACCTCTTTTTCATCCCACCATGGATGCATATTTTGTATTCCTCCTCCTAAGGACATCGCATGCACCCACTCCCTATCCTTTTTTTTTACCATTTTTGCATTTATTTACACATACTAGATGTATGCCTTTAACCCATTAGTCTCATGGATTGCACATCCATTTTGAGTGGATTCCCATTAGATTCCCTCCATTTTATATTTTCCACTCATAGTCTCAGTAGGACATTTTCATCATCTCCATTGAGGTCATAATTTGTTCCCTACCAAATTGATTCTGAAATCACCATCATAATTTTATTTACTTTTTACTTTTTGTTTAATCCTCATTTGGCAAATCTTATCTCATCATTTCTTTTTCTCATCCTTTCCACCATTTCCTTCTTCATCTATCTATTTCAAAATCATGATTGATTTCCTTTGTGTCATCGATCCCTAGTTTAAGGTAGAGCACCGATCAATCATTATTTTTTCATCCCTTCTCATTTTTGTCTCATGGCTTGCCTAACGCAAACTACTTGACAAAAAGGGGCAAATGTAGACACCAATTTCTGGTATCACTATTCATCATCCCGTATTTTCTCTTTGTCATCTTTTTCATAAATACCTCTCTTCCATCTTTAATTTCCTTCTTCACTCCTAAATTCAATTTATCCCACCTATCACTATTTCCTATCATTAATTCATCTATTATTATTCATCCCTAATCATGTTTAGTTAATTCTAAACACCCATTTAATTTATTTCCTCTTCTTAAATCTTCCATTTTATCCTTTCTAGGCCACCATTTAATGATTTCACCTCTCCATGGCCTTTATTTAATAATTTCTACCCTTCGCCTACTGATTTACTCACCCTAAGAAAACCTAATTTGTTTTATCTCTTCTAAACCCTAATCCCATATCAAATGGGTTCCTTGTCTCGAGCTCATCACCTTCCCATCGCTCAAATGGTCGGGTCCCCACAATTGATGGCAACCCATCAGGCCGTCATCGACCCTATAAATCCACCCCTACCCCTCCTTTTCTCAAGATGTAATTTTTGAGTCTTCAAGCTTTCTTGTGATCTTGCTTTCATTTGTCACTTTATTTGTAGCTGTTATAGTCATCTTGAAGCTTTCTTGGAGATCTTGTGACCATCTTTTGGGAGATTTGAAGACTTCTTTTATCATTACATATTTGGGCCCTCTTTTACAACTATCATCATCAAATCTTGTGTAGGTTCACTATCATAAGGATCTCTCTATTTCAGTCACTTCTCAGCCTTTTGTTCTTATTTATAGGTCTTCATTTCAACCCATCCATTTTCAGGTCATCTCTAAATCATTACCCAGATTTTTTTCGACCCTATCTGGTCATCATTGACCCAACCTCCATTTTATCAATTTTTTTGTCATCTAGAACCTTTGTTATCATCCCTCTATTTTTACATCCATCCAAAGATCCAGATCTTGTCATTTTTCCTTTCTACCATCTCAAATCCATTCTACCAATCCCCATTCGACGCCGACTTATCCCACTCACCGTCAACCGGATGTATCTTTTTAGAATTAATCCTTAGATATCTAATTTTCTTGCATCCTTTCTGTTAGATCTTGTTCCAGATCTCTTGCAAGTTCCTATCTACTATCTCAATGCATCATCAATTCGAGATCTACATTTTGCATCGCTTTTCTAGTTGATCTTCTTTAGTCTCTGTGAACTGGCCCTCTACAGTCTTGGGTCACCGTCGACCCACCCAAGTTTGATTTATTTTGACTCTATTTAGATCATATTTACATTTTCTATCTCTTATCTAGCATTTCAGTTTCTTTTTTGGTTCAAATATCATTATGTCAAATTTATCAATATTTGATTTTATCTTATCTTTATTAAAACGAGGGTTGACATCCATCCTAAGAAGTTTTCACTTCTGGGACTAACTTTACCAGAAACCCTCTCATCCTATCTACTAATCCAATATTTTTCTGTTGAGTTGACTTGATTTGTAGGTCACTTAGCTTGTTGCGGAGAAGGATCTATCATTTTACACCTATATTCATCGGTATTTCATCTCAAGGTACCCTAAACCCTTGCATATTTGGAGTTACTTATTTTCTTCAATACTAGTTCACTAACCTGAGTAGGAATGATAGTTCAATAGTTGTACTTTCCTCCTCCTATATGTACATCAGTTGCATCATTCTATTAACTAGCTTTGAGTTTATTTTCCGTACACTCTTCATGGTTGTGGTAGTTTTTATTTTGTTGGAGTGATCCTAGGATGAGAAACATTGTCTTATTTGACAACATTTACCCTTAGATTATCATGCACGTTTCAAATTTCTACACTAAATTTTTAATTACAGTATTAACTACACATAATCATGAGTTCAAGGAAGTAAAGAGGAAAGGAAGAGGAGAGACCCTAAAAAAATGGTACATGATTACTTTCTGAAGTTGTTGTCTTCTCTTATACTCCCTCTCATACTTTGAACACTCTTTGGTCTATTTCATCCCCTATGTGGGAAAACTAATCCCTTTGTCCCTCCTTCGGGTGCCTTTGTCTTAAAACAACTTGGGAAATAATGTAGCCTCTCCAATCAAATGTTGTTCACAAAGTGATCTCCTAACTTCATCTTCTCCTACATTGCTTGCCCACACTTCCAATCATAATTTATCTCAAAACAAATTAAAATTTTCTACAAAAGCATTGCTAAAAAAAACATCCCCACTCTCTATGTTTTATTTGTTCTTTATTTATAGATTTTAAAAGATTTCCCCTATCTCATATAATGGAATCTTATTTAATACCATATGGGAGCCCATTAATTCATAATGAGTTTCAGATGAAGCTTTAACCATTTTTCATATTATTAATTGAAAGGCACACCTCCCAATTGATCCTTCTTTCATTAATTCACTAACTATGAATCTCGAAGCAATAATAGAATCTATTTAATTTTGTTTTGTTTTTCTACTCAATAATATTAGGTAATGGTACTTTTTATTTTTTATGGCCTACTAGGTTTTTAAAACATTATTTTTAAAGTGCTTTGGTAATTTTTCAATGTTTCCCTTCAAGTATGGGAAACATTATGGTTAATAATAATCTAAAAGGAGAGAATTTTGTATCAATTGTAGTAGTTTATATTTATGCGTATCAACATAATTTCTATATAAAACTATGAAAATTATATTATAAATGCACAATTTGAAAGAGACAATTAGTTTAAATATTTGTAAGTATTTTATGGCTAAAAACATGATCCATCTAACCAATCTGTAACTTTATAAACCTCATATGTAGGTGCATCTATAACTTAACCTGAGTTAATATGGATACTCAAACTGTAACAAGGTAATCTACCATTCTACTATATTATTGCATGACAAGAAATACCAAAGTCCCTTACCAAAATAAAAATGTATCACCAAACAACAAAAAACTTACCCTAATCCCATGTGGTATAACTATGCCACTATTAAGGTTCAAAACTGCAAGTTTTATTTTTTTTTTTATATTGAAACTTTGCATCTACTCTCCTCTCTTTGATGATGATCTCCCTCTAATATAAGGGCATTTTATCCTACAACCAATTCATAACAACAACATGCAAGTAGTTAACCAAATCATGATATAAAATCCACATGATATAATATAATAATGTTAAACATGTCGATGCCAACTTGACAATATTTTGTTTTCAGCTACACTTAAATAAGAATAATTAAACACTACAACATAATAATAATCTAAAGTTACACATAATAAATCACATATGCCTATTATTACATCAGATGTTTGATATTGTAGAGAGGGATGTGACATATTGTTTATGGATTCTCAAAATTACCTTTGATAAGAATTTTACACAAGTGGGGGTTCTTAACATTCTCGACAAATTTTTAATTCTCTTCCTCAAAGTTCATGTTCATATACAAGCCTTGTCCAACAAATCACATCCACAATTATGTCATCGTATAATTGACAACCTTTCCAAAAAATCAAGTGCTAATCCTTCCATGTTCCATATCTTTTTTTGTCCGGTGGTACGATTTACAAAAATAACAAAATAAAAATAGCGTTACTCGGTTGATAACAAATATGGATACCATATTTTTCTCTGTAATAAAATCAAAACAATGTTTAAATTAGGAGTTTTTACACATTCTTATTTGGAATATAGTGTCCTTGTTTTATTTTTAGAGAAATTTTTTAGCAAAAATATTATGTACACCAAAAAGGAACAACATCCTCCCCATCAATAATCTAGGCAATGTTGAAATCACCAATGATTCTATACCAAAAGAACAAAAAGTTTGTTTTGGTTGAGGATTGCAGAGCTTTCAACTCTAACACCCTACTCCTATCCCATTTGAAATAGTCAATTTCTTTGATTGTACATTCCAAATCTCACCATGAGATCCATCGCCATGAAATACATATGATGGAGTTTAAATTTGTTTGTAGTAATTAATAATTAGATATCCATAATCTAGTTTACAACATTGAATACAAGAATAAAAACTTGGTCTATGAATATCATGATAAATAGTAGTGTCTCGTACGATGGAAAAGTGAAATGCGAGCATGGGAATCTACAAGTGACTCTTCCTCGCACCCGACCTCCCGAGGTCGTACTTCAAGACACCGGTAGGGATGGAATACACACGGGATGCGAGATGAGCTAGTTAGGTAATCTTATGTCTTCAACACGCAATGGCGGGATCTACGAATATAAGGAAAAGAAGGCCCTCCTAGCCGAACAGGGTGTGATAGATCCTTCGGTGAGGATAATCGCTCAAAGGCTCCAATCAATATCGAGCTCTGCGTGATCCGATCTATGGGTTGTGGGATACGTGGAAGATAACCTGTGGGTGCTTCGTATATGTCTCCCAACAAGATCATGAAAATGGAATGGCTAAATATGCAAAGGTGGATCTTTTAGTGTTCTATGGATGATTCTATGGTCTAGTCCGTAAATATTTAGATTGATTAAGGCTGCTACGTTTAATAATGATAGTTGTGTGATAATGTCGGTGGGAGTGGAGAGGATCTAAACACTAATGTTCGCAAACCAGCCAACGCGTTGGATTGATTTGTAGGCCTGTTGGGTTGTGGGACTGTGGATCACAACCGTAAGTTTGTGGTTATTGTGGGCCTCTTATGGTCATGTGAAGAATCAATTCCCGATTCCGAGTATCTAATAGTCGTATGCCTTTTCAGCCTCTATGTTTAAAACTAGAAGTTACACAATTTTCTCATAGTACCTAACAGGTGTTCTAGCAACTTGGATACGTAAGCTAGTGTCTATATCAACGAGGAGGTCTCCCGATTTGGCCGTGGGACTAGTGGATCACAATCGAATGTATGCCCTCTTTCAGTCCTTCTATACGGTCATACGGATATCTATCAAGGAAATCTATAATTTGTCGATTTGACCGAGAACATGTGTGCTTTGTCATCTTCTATGTTTAATCCCCTTAACTATGAGTTGATTTCTTGTAGGTCTGTTGTTGTTCGGAAGACCTGAATTACGAGATTTTGGTTGATGTCAGTTATTGCTGCAATAGTATTTGGTTGAGGCACGATTGGCTCAAAAACGTATTCCCTGGGCTCCCTAGGTCTCGTGATTGTCATACAAGATCAATATAAGCCTAATCTGAAATGAAATAAGCTAAATATGAAATATATATCTACAACATATATATGTATATATATATTCCTTTATTTTTGTATTTTTGATAATATTTTGAATGGAATTGAAAGAGAAACTAATCTGATATATTTAGAAAATGACAACTAATCTAATAACAAAATTAAAACAAACAAGGTAGCCCGATGTAGCTACTTGCCTATGCAGTTGTGAGTTTTATCCTAAATAACTAGATAGCTGATTAATTTAATTGAAAGATTCTTGATCCTACCTCGAAATGAGGAGTGAATCATAGTTTCTTAGAAACTATCAATCCCCATAGCTTCCCAAGCAATATCGAGAATGAAATTTAACTAAAATGAAATGTTTCACTACTCTATTTGATATATTTTAACTAGAAATTTGTGAGATAAAACCTCGGAATTTGCGTAATGTGGTGGTGAATCCAAAGTAGTGTATGACTTTGTCCCCTCAGACTGATCTCCTCATTCTTTTATGTTCACGTGAATCCAGAAGAGTGTGTATATGCTAGCATCAACAGAAGAAGGTATTTGAACAATGGCAGCTTTGGATATAGACTCGAATATAATGCGAGTAGGAGAGGGATAGTGCAAGTGACAGAGCTTGGCATATGCAATTCCTAGCGGGATTTATTACGGGAATACAACACAAGGGTACCGAGAGATTCTAGAATCTACCTTCTGTGAAGAACACAACCTGTAACTCTAATGAATTCAATCTAAAACTGACACTACTCTGCTCTAGACTAATTTGTATGGACAGCAATGAACAAGACTGAAGCAAGAAGATCGAATGGCTTCCAACAGCAAGGAAAACTAGCATGGATGCAAACATGAAAACAAAATGAGCTTCTAAACAAGAAATTGACAAACTTAAACAATGAAAAATGAGAAGTTGAGGGGCCATTTGCTTGAAAACAAGCTGGCTATTTATAGATTTTACATTCACCCAAAGGTAATTCCCATTAGAACTCTTTTACCATTAAACAATGAAGAAACACTATTTCAGGGGACACAAAACATTAATATGAGCTAAGGTGGTGGAGAAAAGCTAGTAAAAGTTGAAAATTACGCAAGTCATGATCAAAAGAACGTCTTTGGAAAACGCGCGTGAAGGACCGTCGCCCGAGTAGGGGTGGCGGTTACGGTGACCTCCGCCCTACCAAGGCGGCGGTTTCATCACTAAAGGTCAAAACGCTAAGAAAAGAAAGGCAGAGGAATAAAACAAAGCACAAGGAACATGGACAAAGCATTTGGGATGCTAACATATACTTTGTGAGCTTCTCTAGATCCAAACACCTTGCGAGGTGACCTGTATCATCATTAGGGCATGTGTAACATCGTTTCGGTGGTATAGTACCCTACAATTTTGGGTACGTACATATTGCCCTCAGAGAAGCGTTTAACCATGAAGAGGCATAAAATGGTGGGTCCGAGTTATGGTGGTCCCAAAATGGGAAGTTAGAAATTATACCTGACATGCCCGTGCGTCGAAATGTCGCCATCCAAGTTCTTGCTACCTACAAAATGGAAAGAAGACTCAAGTGCAGATAGATAAAATAAATCAAAAATAAATGCTAAATTAGTATGAAATGAGGACTTACCATTTGCGTGGGGATAAGAACTTACCTCCGTTGGCACTCTAAACCTGCGAGAGGGGCATTCAAAATGAGTCAACACACACACACACACACACACACACACACACACACACACACACACACACACACACACACATATATATATATATATATAATGGGACCATTTTCCTATTCATTTGCACGTGTCGATTTGATAGTTTTTGAGCTCTGGGTCCCACGGTGATGATTTCTGACGAGAGTATAGTCGAAACATTCATAGTGAGATAGTGATCATGCCTCTCGTGAGCGGAACATTGACTTGCGAGATCTCAGGTTAGTTCTTCTTGTTTTAACATTTTTGCACCGAAAATGTTAAAATGTCAAAATCTTTGTCTTGGGGGGGTCATTCTTAGAAATGTCAATTTTAAATGTGTCTCTTAGGGGGTGCCTAATGGGTAGGCTTCTATTTTAGCTAAAACGGTCAAATTTTTGTATTTTTGAGCATTTTAGGGCATGCGACCCATTTTGAAATGCGGGACAGGACCGCCACCCTGAGCAAGGTGGTGGTTATAGGACTGCCACCTTTTAAAGTGGCGATTCTTGGAACCACCACCCTGCTTGAGGTGGCGGTTCTCTTCAAAATGTTAAAACAACATTGTTTTGAGTTTATTTTTGCATTTTTAGTATTCTCATTTGCTTTAATGATTTTTTTATTGCAATCTTGATACTAACTTGCTCCTTTTTGCATGTTTTTGTGTGTTTTGTAGAAGAAGGAAGAGTACATCAGATGGAGTGAGAGAGAGAGAGAGAGAGAGAGTGATTGGCTTCCAGCAATGCTAGATGCACTTTCTCAGGATGAGAAGGATACACTTCAGAGGGAAGGTATATTGAGGATCACACGGGTTCCCCACGTTACACCTGCTAGTCACATATTGTGTGACCTATTTTCTTACTAGGATGCAGATCAAAACACCTTCCAATTTTCAGGTGTTAGGGGTGAGTGGACTATCACCCTAGAGGATGTCTACCACATTTTAGGAGTCCCGATTATTGGGAGGAGACTTTCATTTGATACAGTAGTATCCAGAGCTCAGAGTGACTCAGTGGGCCACCTATATGGGAGATGTAGTTATCTCCACTAGTTCGAAGAAGGGGGTGAAGGTCCGTTCTATTCCTGGCTTGCCCATCACTCTGATCTGTCAAGCCATTATGGGCATCCTTGCTTCAATATTGATCAAATACAAGGGAGGGGATACTTTACTCTATTGTTGGGCCCCCATCATCACACAGATTGAGGCACATGGTCAGATTTATGCCTGGGGAGCTGATATACTTGGGACAACCTATCACGACTTATAAAGGGTGGTTCGATTACAAGGGCAAGCGATCTTCGAGCCATCCGACCTTAGTTTTCACTGGGTCTATGAGTGCATCATCCCTTATGGGAGAGGTAAAGAGGTGGAGGATCTCGGGGCCATGAGGGTAGCTAGATGGATAGAGATGACAGTGCTTAGAGCACCCCACTAGCTAGTTGCTTCCCTGACTACTGAGGATATGGAGGCCACACCTTATCAAGCCATGGCGGGGTTGTGGGGTGAGGAGACCTTTACTTTGATTTCCTACTCTACTACAGGGTAGCTTGTGGATAGGATGGGGAAGGTAGAGACAAACCCCTTTAATCGAGTGCCTCAATAGTTCAGCCTTGCTTACGTTGACATGCTCCCCCCAGTGGTGTCAGTGTTCAGATAAGTTCGGGAGGCTAGGGGAGGTCCTAAAGGTTGGGGTTGGACAGTTGTTACTCCGAGCATCCCTATTACAGCCAGGAGGGTGGTACGTGCCCGAGTGAGAGTCGGTGCTCCTCAAGCATCTTTACTTCGGATTTCGTCGGTCATGCCCATAGTAGTGATGACCCCATTGATATAGACTCTGAGTCTGAGGAGGTCACAAGGGGAGAGACAGAGGAGGAGACCGAGGACATGGAGGTCAGTGAGTCGGGTGGGGAAGAGGATAGCGATCCTGAGTGGCATGACACTCAGGAGATTTTACAGGCTAATAAGGTAGAGCAGAGCATGGAGAGGGTGACTCTAGTCTCAGAGGAGTTACTTTCTCAGGACTTAGGTGGAGAGGATGAGTCCGTGGTAGGAAACCATTTGTCCAATACTTGGAAGGAGGACATCGGTTAGCAAAGTGGCATCTATGGTAGGCGTGGATCCAGAGATCCTTCTTGGAGGCCTAGAGATCTGAGTGAGTTGTCACTCTTCTTTTGATGTTTATTTTAGCTAGAATTGCCTTAGTTGCTACCTCTCTTTTTGTTCATTCTTGGTTTCACCTTTTGATTATTTTCTAATTTTTTTTCTCCTTTGCTTCACAGAGACTCATCGATGAGTGGCGAGACTTGATTCTCCGGGCATGTATCTTGTCACCCCGATGCCCTTCATGGAGAAGACTCGTGCATGAGCTATCCGCAGAGATGCAGGGGAGCCTTCAGTAGCTGGTAGGCATACCGATGTTTTTTCCCCCATCTGGTATGTGGCTAAGATGGTGACCTCCCTCAGTGTTGAGGTAGCCAAGTTTAGGGTTGTAGAGCACTTGATGAGGAGGAGCTGCTCTCATGGCGAGTATAGCTACTATTCGGATCATGAGCCCTCATTGCACTTAGAGCGCTAGCATATCCGAAGTCCTAGATGTGATCGTGTGCCTTCTGAAGGATCCCATATGGATTGAGAGGCCACTTGGCTCTTTTTGTAGTGACTCTTTGCTAGATTGTTTATACGGCCATTCTGTATTTTTCGGGCTCATTGAGCATTTTGACCATGCCTAGTGTATGATGGCATTGTACATAAAACCTAATTATATATATATATATACATCTCTTTTTAGATCTAGATTTCTTTGTACCTAGAGTTTTGTGATTCATTTTCACATGTATATTAGATGTTTGTAAAAATTTTGTTTTTATATGCTTTTCATAATGTATGCGATAGAGAACAAAATCACAAATGTTTTCTTTTTTGTATTTCGTGATGCTAATGTATGATGATGTGGACACTATGTGATCTTGAACTTTAGTTTCTATAAGCAATTTTCTGGTACTTCATATTATTTTGACAAAATGTGATGATGAGCTGGTATCATGAGCAGATGAACTTTCCCGCTCCTAACTCCACGCAACCAATAAGATGTGAGGGCTCACAACCGAGAGCTAGAAAGGGCACAAGCTATGAGTGTGTTGAAATGGTAATGATGGGAGATAGACAAAGAGTTGGTGGAACCAAACTAGGACACTACAAACCTATCTTCCTCGAGTGACTCCATAGTTTACAATGTAACTCGCTTTGCATTTTATCCAGACTTAGACCCGTAGATGGCCACTTGGTTGAAAAAATCTGGTTTTCGGTGGTTTTGAACTCTCTTGGAATTTTGGACATCTAATTCATTTGTTTGGACTCAAGATTTCAAAATTTTGTTTGAACCATTTGCTTATGAATTTTAATGTTTTTGTCAAGCGAACCCCTACACCTTGCCCCATGCTACTAGTAGGAAGCATGGGCTTATCACCATGGACAAGCCACAGGTGAGTAAAGGCATTCCCATCCTTTCCCAACCCTACGTCACTAGTAAGAGATGCAAGCACATCACCGAAGGTTAGTACGGCAAGGAAATGTGTAAAAGTAAAATTTTTTGTTGATCTATATTTGACTTACTTACTTGAGCAAAATGTCAGTATGTTCTTATTTCTAAAGAGATATATATGTGGGATTGATGTGACACCATGAAGCTTCTAGAACATACCATAGGCAAGACACCTACCCTAGGAAGAAACCAAAAGTGAGAACAAGCATGCAGGCCTTGGTATGGCTACCGTTAAGACTTTGTCATATCTAGCTTTAATTGATGAAATGATTCTCAAACAGTTGATGATGTTATGAAAATGAAGAAGTATGATTTGAAAGCTCCTTGCCAATACTATCAGAATTTTGTAATGAATTTCTTAAGAATAAGTCCCTTGATCACCAAATTTTACGAAACGAGTGAAAAAATGAACCTATCTAAATGAATATGTAATGTAGATATAATTATACAAATAGTGCTAATGCTTCGTGCATAAAATCGTTTAAGGTGCAAGGAATTGATTGATTCACTAAATTCCTCACCCTCCAGTGTGCACAAGAGATACGCACTGTTACCGTAGTCCTTCATGACTCGATATGGGCCCAACCATTTGGGTCGGAACTTTCTTCCTTCACCGATTTTCTTATTGATCCAGTTGTCTAGTCTTAAAACTAGATCTCCTTAATATATTTCTCACTCATAGACCTTTTTGTTATACTACCTAAGACAACCGGCCAAAGATAGGCTATATGCCCTTTCACAACGTTTAATCTAGCCTTGTCTATGCTTTCTAGTTAGAGAGGCGTGCCTCTCTATAAGCTTCTTCATCTAGAATCCCTTGTAGTGAGATGCAGAGACTGGATATTTCAACCTCAAGTGGGAGAACTACTTCTACCCCGAATACCGGTGAGAAACGAGTTGCTCTGTTAGTGTTCTTATTGAGGTTCGGTGGGCCCATAAGGCCGGATATAATTTTAAATGCCAATCTTATTTGTTTTCTTTTACCATTTTGAGGAGAATAGCTTTCAACATTTTATTTGTCTTCACTTGCCCATTGGCTTGAGGGTAGTAAAGAGACGTCGTGTTATGGTTTATTTTGAACTTCTACATAGCTCACGAACTTCTTCGCGTTCTTAAAGGGTAGGCCATTATCTAAGATAATAATTTGTGGGACACCATACTGCAGAGATAATTTAGTTCAAAATGAATTTGGAAATCACCGAACCTTGTACAGTGGTGAGAGGCATGGCCTCCACCCATTTGGTAAAATATTCCATGGCTGTGATTATAAAATTATGGCCATCGGTTGATGAGGGAGAGAATTTCCCTATTAAGTCCAAACCCCAAGTGGAGAAGGGCCACGAAGTTGCTATTGGTTGTAGGGATTGTGCTGGCATGTGAATCACGTGAGAGAATTCTTGACATTTGTGGCACTTACGAACAAATTCCACTGTGTCATGTTCAAGAGTGGGCCAAAAATAGCCCATCCGATGTATTTTGCGAGTGGTGGCGTGACCACCAAAGTGGCCCCGCACATCCCACTATGGGATTCATGAAGGATCCTCTTGGATTCTTCTATGTTGACGCATCTTAGAAGCATGTCATTGAAGGCTCTACGATAGAGCACTTGGTCTAAAACAACATATTTAGCGGCAATAATGCGTAACCACCTTCTTTGTTGTGACATGGCACTTTCCAGGTATGTATGGTCCATGATAAAATTGATGATATCAGTATACCAAGGACATGTAGAGATGGGGGGTCTGGTTTCGACAAAGAATACACATTCATCGAGAAAGTCTAGATCTACCGGTTCACCTCCATCTAGTGGATTGTTAGTTAACCTTGAGTCTACAATGATTTTTCCTTTGGATGATTTTATGTTTACGAATGTTAACTCAAATTCTCCCATTAGGGTTATGAAACGTCCACCCTTCTTAGACAAGGACCTTGCGTGAGGAATGTCCATAAATGGTATCTCTTCACAATGACCCTTGTTTCTTGATTTAACATGTAATGTCTTAAACATTTTTGGCAAAGATTATGGCAAGACAATCTCTTTCTCACTGTGTATAACATGTTTCATAATCGAGTAATGTTCACTAATGAAATAGAGTGTGCATTCTCATTTGTCATCGTCTTCTTGAGCTAGCATGTAGGCCAAAGAGACATGAGTAGCTCGAGAGTATAGAATTAAAGGGCAGTCTGGCTTAGGAGGCATTAGCGTGGGTGGTGACAACAAGAAACGCTTAATCGCTTCTAAAAGCCCTCACTGCAGATCTTGATCCAATTGATACTATAATATTTCTTGAGTAGATTGTTGATTGGATGAATGGCAAAGCTTAAATCTGGGATGAACCTTCGGATTGCACCGAGTTTCCCAAGAAATGACTTAATTCCAGACTCCTCAAGGTGGGATCATTTCGAGAATAGCCCGTATTTTGGCCGGATCGACATCAATCCCTCGTGAAGATATAATGTATCCTAGAAGTTTGCCTCCTGTTACACCAAAAACACACTTCTCTGGGTTTAATGTGACACCATACTTAATTAGTCGTGAGAGGATGATACGGAGCACTTCCGGGTGATCACAACACTTCTTGGCCTTGGCCAACAAGTCATCCACATATGATTCCACAATTTTATGGATAAGATCATGGAATATGTACATCATTGCCCGTTGATATGTAGCACCGGTGTTCTTAAGACCAAATGGCATGACAGCATAACAATAAGTTCCCCAAGGAGTTATAAACGTGGTTTTGGCTTGGTCTTGTTCGGATATTTTGATTTGATTATATCCCGAGAACCCATCCATGAGAGACAAAAGCTCAAATCTAGTTGTTGCGTCAACAATGACGTCAATGGATGGTAATGGGAAATCATCCTTGGGACAAGCTTTGTTAATATCCCAAAAATCTATGCAAATGCATATCTTCCCATTCTTTTTGAGAATAGGGACGATATAAGATACCCATTGTGAATAATCAACTCGTTTGATGAATCCTACTTGGAGAAGTTTTATTACTTCCTCTTTTCCCATGAGAGCCACTTTTGGCTTCATTGGTCTTGACTTCTGTTTAATTGGCTTTGCATCTGGTTTAGTGACAAGATTATGTACCACAACTTGTGGTGCAATACCTTTCATTTCTTTATAATTAAATGCAAAAGCCTTTTGATGTTCTTTGAGGATTTGGGTGTGTGTTTCTATTTCTTTCGGAGTTAGCATTACTCAGAAATGGAATACATGTTTAAGTATGGAGGAGCATTACTCGAAATGGATTATTTTGTACTAAACCAGGGGTATCATATTTTCCATTGGAGCGGTGTTAGAAAACGTGGTTCTAGTTGGCATTTGTTTTGAATACTAAGGAGGCATGCCCAACGTTTTTGTTCCTATGAGGAGGTCTACTTGGCTAGGATGATGTGGAGGATGGAAGTTCCTACCGCATGAATTGCAAATTTTGACTTGCTTGAGCAAGTTCCAACCCTCTAAGTTTCTCAACTAAGCCTAAGATGACCTCAGTTGGTGAAGACATGGTATTTTTCCTTAGCGGTGTTTGTTGAAAATGGAATGGCTAAATATGCAGTGGATCTTTTGGTGTTCTATGGATGATTCTATGGTCTAGTCTAGAAATATTTAGCTTGATTAGCTGCTATGTTTAATAATGATAGTTGTGTGATAATGTCTGGTGGGAGTGGAGAGGATCTAAACACTAATGTTCGTAAACCAACGTCAACATTGGATTGATTTGTAGGCCTGTTGGGTTGTGGTACCTGTGGATCACAACCATAAGTTCATGGTTGTTGTGGACCTCCTATGGTCATGTGAAGAATCAATTCCTAATTCCGAGTATCCAGTAGTCATATGCCTTTTCGGCCTCTACGTTTAGAACTAGAAGTTGCACAATTTTCTCAGAGTACCTAATGGTGTTCGGAAACTTGATACATAAGCTAGTGTCTATATCAATGAAGAGGTCTCTGCGTCTAAATTTGTGGGACTAGTGGATCACAATCAAATGTTTTCCTCTCTTCGTGTCCTTATACGGTCATACTGAGATATCTATCAAGGTAATCTATAATTTGTCTTATTTGACGTAACGTGTGTGCTTTTTCGTTTTCTATGTTTAATCCCCTTAACTGTGAGCTGATTTCTTGTAGGTCTGTTGTTGTTTGGAAGACTTGAATTCTAAGATTTTTGTCTATGTTAGTTATTGCTGCAATAGTATTTGGTTGAGGCACGATTGGCTCAAAAACGTATTCCCTGGGCTCCCTAGGTCCCGTGATTTTCATACAAGATCAATATAAGCCTAACTGAAATGAAATAAACTAACTATGCGAGATATATCTACAACATATATATATATATATATATATATTCCTCTATTTTTGTATTTTTGATAAGATTTTGAATGGAATTAAAAGAGAAACTAATCTAATATATTCAAAAAATGACAACTAATCTAATAACAAAATTAAAACAAACAAGGTAGCCCGGTGTAGCTAATTGCTCAGTGAGTTTTGAGTTTTATCCTAAATAACTAGATAGTTGATTAATTTAATTGAAAGATTCTTGATCCTACCTCGAAGTGAGGAGTGAATCATAGTTTCTCGAAACTATCAATCCCCATAGCTTCCTAAAGCAATATCGAGAATGAAATTTAACTAAAAATGAAATGTTTCACTACTCTATTTGATATATTTTAACTAGAACTTTGTGAGATAAAACCTAGAATTTGCGTAAGCGTGGTGAATCCAAAGTAGTGTATGACTTTGTCCCCTCGAATGATCTCCTCATTCTTTTGTGTTCACGTGAATCGAGGAAGAGTGTGTATATGCTAGCATCAATAGAAGAATGTATTCAAACAATTACAACTTTGGATATAGAATGAATATAATGCGAGTAGGAGAGGGATAAGCATGAAGTGAAAGAGCTTGGCATATGCAATTCCTAGAGGGATTTATGCGGGGATACAACACAAGGGTACCGAGAGACTCTAGCATCTACCTTCTATGAAGAACACAACTTGCAACTCTAATGAATTCAATCTAAAACTGACACTACTCTTCTCTAGACTAATTTGTATGGACAATAATGAACAAGACTCAAGCAAGAAGATCGAATGGCTTCCAACAGAGCAAGGAAAACTAGCATGGATGCAAACATGAAAACAAAATGAGCTTCTAAATAAGAAATTGATAGACTTAAACAATGAAAAATGAGAAGTTAAGGGGCCATTTTCTTGAAAACAATTTAATTTGTTTATAGATTTTACATTCACCCAAAGGTAATTCCCATTAGAACTCTTTTACCATTAAACAATGAAGAAACACTATTCCAGGGGACACAAAACATTAATACGAACCAAGGCGGTGGATGAAATTTGGTAAAAGTTTAAAATTACGCAAGTCGTGATCAAAAGAATGTGCTGGAAAATGCATGAAGGACCACCACCGAGCGGGGTGGCGGTTTTAAATCACTAAAGGTCAAAACGCTAAGAAAAGAAAAGTAGAGGAATAAAAAAAAGCACAAGGAACATGGACAAAGCATTTGGGATACTAACATATACTTCGTGAGCTTCTCTGGATCTGAACACCTTGTGAGGTGACCTATAACATCATTGTGGCATGTGTAACATCGTTTCGGTGGTAGTATACCCTACAATTTTGGGTACGTACATATTGCCCCCTCGGAGAAGCGTTTTAACAATGAAGAGGCATAAAATGATGGGTCTCGAGCTATGGTGATCCCAAAATGGGAAGTTAGAAATTATACGACATGCCCGTGCATCGAAATGTCGCCATCCAAGTTC
Source organism: Taxus wallichiana var. yunnanensis (assembly GCA_018340775.1). NCBI lineage: Eukaryota > Viridiplantae > Streptophyta > Pinopsida > Cupressales > Taxaceae > Taxus > Taxus wallichiana. Next base: position 124,085,061 of record CM031234.1, on the reverse strand, counting down.
CTCGCTACCAAAGAAATGGAAAGAAGACTCAAGTGTAGATAGATAAAATAAATTGAAAATAAATGCTAAATTAGTATGAAATGAGGAATTACCATTTTCCTGGAGATAAGAACTTACCTCTGTTGGCGCTTTAAACCCGTGAGAGGGGCATTCAAAATGAGTCAACACTATATATATATATATATAATAGGACCATTTTCCTATTCATTTACGCGTGTCGATTTGATAGTTTTTGAGCTTTGGGTCCCACGGTGACAGTTTCTGACGAGAGTATAGTCGAAACATTCGTAGTGAGATAGCGATCATGCCTCCACGAGCGGAACATCGACCTGCGAGATCTCAGGTTAGTTCTTCTTGTTTTAAAATTTTTGCACCGAAAATGTTAAAATGTTGAAATCTTTTTCTTGGGGGTCATTCTTAGAAATGTCAGTTTTAAATGTGTCTCTTAGGGGGCGCCTAATGGGTAGGCTTCTGTTTTAGCTAAAACGGTCAAATTTTTGTATTTTTGAGCATTTTAGGCACGCGACCCATTTTTAAACATGGCACAGACCGCCGCCCTAAGCAGGCAGCGATACAAGACTATCACCTTTTAAGGCGGCGGTTGTGGAACCACCGCCCTACTCAGGGTAGCGGTTCTCTTTAGAATGTTAAAACAACATTGTTTTGAGTTTATTTTTGCATTTTTAGTATTCTCATTTGCTTTAATGATTTTTTTATTGCAATCTTGATACTAACTTGCTCCTTTTTGCATGTTTTTGTGTGTTTTGCAGAAGAAGGAAGAGTACATCAGATGGAGCCGAGAGAGAGAGAGAGAGTGATTGGCTTCAGTAGTGTTAGATGCACTTTCTCAGGATGAGCAGGATACACTTTAGAGGGTAGGTATACTGAGGATCACACGGGTTCCCCACGTTACACCTACTAGTCACATACTATGTGACCTATTTTCTTACTGGGATGTAGATCGAAACACCTTCTGATTTCCAAGTGTTAGGGGTGAGTGGACTATCACCTTAGAGGATGTCTACCACATTTTTGGAGTCTCGATTATTGGGAGGAGACTTTCATTTGATACTGATAGTATCAAAGCTCAAAGCGATTCGGTGGGCCACCTATATGGGAGACGCAGTTGTCTCCATTGGTTCAAGAAGGGGGTGAAGGTCCATTCTATTCCCAGATTGCCCATCCCTCTGATCCATCTAGGCCATTATGGGCATCCTTGCTTTGAGATTGATCGGAGACAAGGGAGGGAATACTTTACTCTACTGTTGGGCCCCCATGATCGCATAGATTGAGGCACATGGTCAGATTTATGCCTGGGGAGCCGATATAATTGCGACCACCTATCACGACTTATACAGGGTGATTTGATTACTGTGGGGATCGGCATTGAGCCATCTGACCTTAGTTATGATTTTGGTCTATGAGCGCATCATCCCTTATGGGAGAGGCATAGAGGTGGAGGATCCCGGGGCTGTGAGGGTAGCTAGATGGAAATAGATGACGGTGCTTAGAGTACCCCACTAGCGATTGCTTCCCGACTACCGAGGATATGGAAGCCACATCTTATCAAGCCATGGTGGGGTTGTGGGGCAACGAGACCTTTACTTTGATTTCTTGCTCTACTATAGGGCAGCTTGTGAATAGGGCGGGTAAGGTAGAGACACACCCTTTTGATCGATTGCCTCAAGCAGTTCGGCCTGCTTACATTGACATGCATCCCCAAGTGTTGCGGTGTTCGAGATCGAGTTGGGAGGCTAGGGGAGGTCCTAGAGGCGGGGTTGGACATTTGTTACTGGGTGTCCCTATTGCAGCCCAAGAGGGTGGCACATGCCCGAGCGAGATTCGGTGCTCCACGGGCACCTTTACTTCAAATTGCCGCCAGTCCTACCCATAGCAGTGATGACCCCGTTGATATAGACTCCAAGTTTGAGGAGTTCACAGGGGGAGAGACAGAGGAGGAGACCAAGGACATGGAGGTCAGCGAGTCGGGTGGGGGAGAGGATAGCGATCCGAGTGGCATGACACTCAGGAGATTTTACAGGCCAAGAGGGTAGAGTAGAGTGCGGAGAGGGTGACTCTAGTCTTAGAGGAGTTACTTTCTCAGGACTTAGGTGGAGAGGATGAGTCCATGGCAGGATGCCATGTTGTCCCAGACGTGGGAGGAGGACATCAGTCAGCGGCAGTATCCGTGGTAGGCGCGGATCCCAGAGATCCTTCTTGGAGGCCCAAAGATCTGAGTGAGTTGTCACTCTTCTTTTGATGTTTATTTTAGCTAGAATTGCCTTAGTTACTACCTCTCTTTTTGTTCATTCTTGGTTTCACCTTTTGATTATTTTCTAATTTGTTTTCTCCTTTGCTTGCAGAGACTGCTGATGAGTGGCGAGACTTGATTCAGTTGGTATGTACTGATACCCTGATGCTCCCCATGGAGAAGACTCGTGCTAGCTATCTCATGCGGATGCAGGGAGCCTTCAAGAAAACTGGTAGGCATACCGATGTTTTTTCCCCCATATGGCATGTGGCCAAGATGGTGACCTCCCTCCGTGCCGAGGTAGCTGGGTATAGGGCTGCAGAGTGCTTGACGAGGAGGATCCACTCTCATAGTGAGGCTACAGCTACTGTTCAGGATCATGAGCCCTCAGTGCACTTAGAACACTGGCATAGCTGGAGTCCTAGATGTGATCGTGTGCCTTCTGAGGGATCCCATATGGATTGAGAGGCCACTTGGCTCTTTTTGTAGTGACTCTTTGCTAGATTGTTTATATGACCATTTGTATTTTCTAGGCTCATTGAGCATTTTGACCATGCCTAGAGAATGATGGCATTGTACATAAAACATGATTATATATGTATACATCTCTTTTTGGATCTAGATTTCTTTGTGCCTAGAGTTTTGTGATTCATTTTCACATGTATATTAGATGTTTGTAAAAAAAATTGTTTTTATATGCTTTTTAGAATATATGCGATGGAGAAAAAAATCACAAATGTTTTCTTTTTTGTATTTCGTGATGCATATGTATGATGATGTGGACACTATGTGATCTTGAACTTTAGTTTCTATAAGCAATTTTTGGTACTTCATATTTTTGATAAAATGTGATGATGAGTGGTATGATGAGTAGATGAACTTTCCCGACTCCTAACTCCATGCAACTAGTAAGATGCGAGGGCTCACCACCAAGAGATAGAAAGGGCACAAGCTATGAGGTGTGTTGATATGGTAATAATGGGAGATAGACAAGAGTTGGTGGAACCAAACTAGGACACTACAAACCTATCTTCCTCGAGTGACTCCATAGTTTAGAATGTAACTTGCTTTGTATTTTATCAGACTTAGACCCATAAATGGCCACTTGGTTGACAAAATCTTGTTTTCGGGGTTTTGAACTCTCTTGGAATTTTGGACATCTTATTCATTTTTTTGGACTCAAGATTTCAAAATTTTGTTTGAACCATTTGCTTATGACTTTTAATGTTTTTCATCAAGTGGACCCCCTACACCTTGCCCGCTCTTTGCTAGTAGGAAGCATGGGCTTATCACATGGACAAGCCATAGGCGAGTAAAGGCATTCCCATCCTTTCCCACCCCTACGTCACTAGTAAGAGATGCAAGCTCATCACCGAAGGTTGGTTGGGCAAGGAAATATGTAAAAGTAAAATTTTTTTTGATCTATATTTGACTTACTTACTTGAGCAAAATGTCGGTATGTTCTTATTTCTAAAGAGATATATACGTGGGATCGATGCGACACCATGAAGCTTCTAGAATAGACCTTAGGCAAGACACCTACCCTAGGAAGAAACCAAAAGTGAGAACAAGCATGCGAGGCCTTGGTATGGTTACCGTTAAGACTTTGTCATATCTAGCTTTAATTGATGAAATGATTAAACGATTGAAGATGTTATGAAAATGAAGAAGTATGATTTGAAAGCTCCCGCCAATACTATCGAAGTTTTTAATGAATTTCTTAAGAATAAGTCCCTTGATCACCAAATTTTATGAAACGAGTGAACAAAATGAACCTATCTAAATGAATATCTAATGTAGATATAATTATATAAATAGTGTCAATGCTTCATGCGTAAAATCGTTTAAGGTGCAAGGAATTAAATGATTCATGAATTCATCACCCTCCAAAGGTGTACAGAGAGATACGCACTGCTACCGTAGTCCTTCATGACTCGATATGGACCCAACCATTTGGGTCGGAACTTTCTTCCTTCGCCGGTTTTGTTATTGATTCGGCTATCTTGTCTTAAAACTAGATCTCCTTCATATATTTCTCGCTCATAGACCTTTTTGTTATACCGCCAAGACATCCATCAAAGATAGGCTATATGCCGTTGTCCGGCGTTTAATCTATCCTCGTCTAGGATTTCTAGTTGGGAGAGGCATGCCTCTCTATAAGCTTCTTCATCTAGAATCCCTTGTAGTGAGATGCGAAGACTGGATATTTCAACCTCAAGCGGGAGAACTGCTTCTGCCCTAAATACCAATGAGAAAGGAGTTACTCCTGTTGGTGTTCTTATTGAGGTTTGGTGGGCCCACAAGGCCAGATATAATTTTAAATGCCAATCTCATTTGTTTTCTTTTACCATTTTGAGGAGAATAGCTTTCAACGTTTTGTTTGTCGCTTCAGCCTGCCCGTTGGCTTGAGGGTAGTAAAGAGAGGCCATGTGATGGTTTATTTTGAACTTGCTACATAGCTCACAAACTTCGTCATTCTTAAAGGACATGCCATTATCTAAGATAATGATTTGTGGGACACCATACCTGCAGATAATTTGGTTCAAAATGAATTTGGCAATCACCGAACCTAGTACGGTGGTGAGAGGCATGGCCTCCACCCATTTGGTAAAATATTCCATGGCTGTGATTATAAAATTATGGCCATTGGTTGATGAGGGAGAGAATTTCCCTATTAAGTCCAGACCCCAAGTGGAGAAGGGCCAAGGTGTTGCTTTATTGGGCAGCAGGACTATCTTTGGCATGTGAATCTCGTGAGAGAATTCTTGACATTTGTGGCACTTATGTACAAATTCCACTGCGTCATGTTTGAGAGTGGGCCAAAAATATCCCATCCGATGTATTTTTCGAGCGGTGGCGTGACCACCAAAGTGGCCCCCGCATATCCCACTGTGGGATTCATGAAGGATCCTCTTGGATTCTTCTATGTCGACGCATCTTAGAAGCATGTCGTCGAAGGCTCTACGATAGAGCACTTGGTCTAAAACAACATATTTAGCGGCAATAATGTGTAACCACCTTCTTTGTTATGATGTGGCACTTTCCGGGTATGTATGGTCCATGATAAAATTGATGATATCAGTATACCAGGGACATGTAGAGATGGGGGGTTTGGTTTCGACAAAGAATACACATTCATCGGGAAAGTCTAGATCTACCAGTTTGCCTCCATCTAGTGGATTGTTAGCTAACCAGTCTGCAATGATTTTTCCTTTGATAGATTTTTGGTTTACGAATGTTAACTCAAATTCTCCCATTAGGGTTATGAAATGTCCAGCCTTCTTAGACAAGGACCCTTGCGTGAGGAATGTCCATAAATGGTTTGTCTTCACAATGACCCTTGTTTCTTGATTTAACATGTAATGTCTTAAACATTTTGTGGTGAAGATTATGGCAAGGCATTCTCTTTCTGCTTGTGTATAACGCGTTTCATAATCGAGTAATGTTTGGCTAATGAAATAGATCGCGCGTTCTCATTTGTCATCATCTTCTTGAGCCAGCATGTAGGCCAACAAGACATGAGTAGCTCGAGAGTATAGAATTAAAGGGTGGTCTGGCTTAGGAGGCATTAGCATGGGTGGTGACAACAAGAAACGCTTAAGCTGCTTGAAATCCTCATCAGTCTTCTTCACCCAATCGATACTATAGTCTTTCTTAAGTAGATTGTTCATTAGATGAATGGAAAAGCTTAAATCTGGGATGAACCTTAGGATTGCACCAAGTTTCCCAAGAAATGACCTAATTCCAGACTCGTCCGATAGTGGGATCATTTCGAGAATAGCTCGTATTTTGGCCGGATCGACATCAATCCCTTGTGAAGATATAATGTATCCTAGAAGTTTGCCTCCTGTTACGCCGAAAACGCACTTCTCTGGGTTTAATGTGACACTATACTCAATTAGTCGTGAGAGGATGATACGGAGCACCTCGGGTGATCACAGCGCTTCTTGGCCTTGGCCAACAAGTCATCCACATATGATTCCACAATTTTATGGATAAGATCATGGAATATGTACGTCATTGCCCGCTAATATGTAGCTCCAATGTACTTAAGACCAAATGGCATGACAACATAACAATAAGTTCCCCAGGGAGTTATAAACGTGGTTTTGGCTTGGTCTTGTTCGGATATTTTGATTTGATTATATCCGAGAACCCATCCATGAGAGACAAAAGCTCAAATCCAGTTGTTGCGTCAACGATGACGTTAATGGATGGTAATGAGAAATCATCCTTGGGACAAGCTTTGTTAATATCCCGAAAATCTATGCAAATGCGTATCTTCCCATTCTTTTTGAGAACGGGGACGATATTAGATACCCATTGTGAATAATCGACTGGTTTGATGAATCCTACTTGGAGAAGTTTTATTACTTCCTCTTTTACCATGAGAGCCACTTTTGGCTTCATTGGTCTTGACTTCTATTTAATTAGCTTTGCATCTGGTTTAGTGACAAGATTATGTACCGCAACTTGTGGTGCAATACCTGTCATTTCTTTATAATTAAATGTAAAATCCTTTTGATGTTCTTTGAGGATTTGGGTGTGTGTTTCTATTTCTTCCGGAGTTAGTGAGGATCCTAACTTCAAAATTCTTGGTTCTTCCTCCGTTCCAATGTTTATGTCAATGGTTTCTTCTATCAAAGAAGCATTACCTTCTTCAAATTCAGGTGGGGCTAGAGGTAGTTCCAAGCTTTCTCCATTTTCTATCTCGTAGATATCGAGATCCTTCTGTGGAGGAGACTCTACCGTGGGATTTCCAAAGTAGGAAGAGGAGTGTGGTATTAGGGAAAGATCAACTATAGGGTGAGCAAGGTGTAGCTCTGCATAGGTGTTTAGATATTCGAGAGTGACTTTATCACTATCAACATGATGTAAGATAGGAGATTCATTCTCAGTTGTATGTGTTAGCAGAGGGTTTGTTGACATTTTCTTCACCAATGGTTCAGTATGAAGTGATACCTTGAAACTTGTATCTTCCAACTCATTACTTGGGGTAAAACGCGAAGCTAAGGTTGTTATTGAATCTGCGAGAAGGTTCTGTTCTCATGGGATTGCCTCAATGGATATGAAGTTGAATCTTTTGCTTAGATCTAATACCATTGTTTTATAGAGCTGTAAGTGCTCAGCTTTAGTCTCATATACTTCAGAGACTTGGTTTTGTAAACTAATCGCTGAGTCTCCTAATACTCTGATGTTATTGACACCGATCCTTTTGGCTATGATGAGGCCAAGGAGGAGGGCTTTGTACTTAGCGCCATTGTTTGTACATTCAAAGTTCAACTTAAAAGAAAAAGGTAGGATCTTTCCCTCAGGAGAAGTAAAGATCACACCTGCCCCGGCTCCATAGCGACATCTAGCTCCATCAAAATGGAGAGTCCAATACTTACTAGGAAAGATGGATGTTGGGACATTCTTTGCGTTTGTTTCTTCTATTTCAGTTACTTCTACAATGCAAAGTTCCTCTACTAGAAGAGAACCAACTCCTAGGGTACATCCCATACCTACGGAATCAAATGGTAGGAAAATTGGTAGATCTTGTTCCAGTAACTCGACAATTTTTGTAGTAGTTCCTAATGACATTGTTTCTACAATGTTAGCTTCATCCTTGAGGGCTGGGATGCCCTTGACTAGGTTCGTAATTTCTAGTTCTGTTGTAGGTATTAATTTTTCTTCCGGTTTTGAGTCAATTGGTTTGTTAAGTTGGTTTGTTGGGAGTTCAAACTCAGAGTGAACGCCTGGTCTTTTCTTCAAGTCTTGCTAGGTGTATGTCGAATGGTTTTGGGTCACCTTTTACTACGAATATCTTTCCTAGGTGTAAGAATATTATTTCTCTGAATAAGGTAGAGGGGATTGCTTTCATGCGATGTATCCATGGTCGAATTCGCCAGGATCATATTATAGTTGGTTTCCGATCTATGATATAAAACTTGGTGAGGATTGTCTTGGGTCCTAAGGTGACTAGTAATATTATAGTCCCAATTGAAGTAGCTTTAAGGCTATCATAACCTCTTAGCGTATTTATTGTTGTGGAATAGTTTGTTTCTCCATATCCTAGCTTTTGAAGGAAAGAGAAGGGGACAATGTTAACTGCTGCCCCATCGTCAACCATTGCATGTTTAATGTAATTATTGTAAACCCACACCTGTAAATGCAAGGCCAGATCGCTCTATGTGTAATTTTAGCCTCTGTTGGCATTTTGTTTATGTTGAATATAAACTCGGTATCCCTATCTAGCTGCCCTGGAGGGTGGATATCGAAGTCTATATGGTTTACTTGTGTTTTGGGAGGTGGAGTGATGTTAATTAAATGACCTAGACCTAGTGCTTCTAAAAGAGCAGCCCTATGGGCAGGAGAATTTTTCAATAAGTCCAAAAAGGAGATGTGAGAGAAGGTCTTTGTTAAGTCATTAATTAAATCATAAGCACCCACGGGTTTTACCAATGTTTGTTGAATGTTATATGGTTCTAGTGGATAGATTGGATTTGGTTGAGAATAATATTCTCGTGGTCTTGTTATGTCTTCTACATGCAGCTCAAGATCTAACTCCACTAGACCAACTATCTTGGTTCGTGGTTGATTTCCTAATTGTGGTGCTGTGGTGGATTTAGTGAAGTTGAGGCTTCATGATCGTTATTTCTGTCATCACACCTTTGTTCTCCCATTTGGATTTAATTTATTATTGCTTTATTGTGATTTGGAAGTGGATCATTGAAGATCTTAAGAGGTGCGTTTTGAGGGAAAGCCCTGTTAAAGTATTTGGCATCGGTGTCACGAGAACTGTTAGAACATATCTATGAAGAGTTTTCTTTGCTCTTCGGAAAATGTTGCATGAACTTATTGTAATCGCAAAAATTCCTAATGTCATGGCCTCGAATTTTGTAGAAACCAAAATACGAGTTGGGATTATAACTCCTAAGTTGTTGGTTTGGCATGTTGTGGTCCAAAATTCTGATTGAACCGTTGACTATTAGGATTAAAGTTTTTCGTTTGTTGTCTTTGGTTTTAATATCCGAGTTGAATTTTAGCGTGGACCCTCTGTCTAGATCTATCGTTGTTGTTGTTGTTGTTGTTGTTGTTGGGGACAATTAAAATCTACCGCGTTGATCATTGGGGTGAAATTGTTGTTTCGTTGGTTGTTAACTGGTGGTGGAACATTTACAACATTTGCTTTTTAGTTTGGTCAGTCACTCCATCTGTTGTCACTCCACGGTTTTTGTTAAGGATTTTAGGTCCTTGATTGGCGTTTGTGGTAGTAGGATAAGTCATAGTGTTTTGGTTGGGGATGATTAACCTCCCATTTGTTCCATATGTCTTGTGACCGCTATCTATTGCAGCTTGATCTATTCGGAGAGCACTCTCGAGTACTTCATCATAAGTTCTTAGTGGGAACTTTTGGACTTCTTCCTTTACCTCTCTGCTGAGAGAATGAAGGAAGAAATCACGTAGTTCCATCCGATCCATGTTTGGAGTGATTGCTAAAGAATAGAGGACTGTATGCCATCTTTGGATGAAATGAGCAACATATTCATTGTGTTCTTGTTTAATATGCAAGAATTCCCTGATTCCTATTCTCAACAATTTTTTCATGTCGAACGCCTTGATGAACTCTGAAACGAGTTGTTTAAATGAATGTATTGAGGCTTCAGGTATTCTGTAATACCAATCAAGGGTGATACCCTCTAAAGTTTTGGGGAATATTTTAGCAACAACTCCATCCCAAGGGAGCAATTCTCGAATGGTTGTGGCATAGGCCTTAATATGTGCATTTGGGTCTCCCTCTCCTTTGTACTTGGGTAGATCGGGGAGAGGTCTTGGAAGCATGACGCTTCATATAGTGAAGTCCAAAGGTTCTTTCAAATATTCTGAATAAGTTCCTATTGCATAGGTTTCGACCATTGATGGTGTTTGCTGAGGGGGTGGAGGTGGAATGGGTTGTTGATATGGCGTAGCATATGTATTTGCAGGGGCATAAGGGAATCCATGTGGTTGAGTGAATATGCCAGGAGAAGAGAACATATCTCCCTGTGGTGATTTGGAATACATGTTTAAGTATGGAGGAGCATTGCTCAGAAATGGATTCTTTTGTACTAAACCGGGGTATCATATTTTCCACTGGAGCGGTGTTTGAAAATGCGGTTCTAGTTAGCATTTGTTGTGAATATTGAGGAGGCATGCCCAATGTTTTTGTTCCTATGAGGAGGTCTACTTGGGTAGGATGATGTGGAGGATTGGAAGTTCTTGCCTGCATGAATTGTGAATTTTGACTTGCTTGAGCAAGTTCCAACCCTCTAACTTTCTCAACTAAGGCTGAGATGACCTCATTTGGTGAAGACACGGTATTTTGCCTTAGTGGTGTTTGTTGTATACCTTGAGGTTGTATAGGCATATGGTACCCAGCTATGAATTGATCGGTTCCCTACCAAGTTTTACCAAGGGCATTTCCTATAGGTGGAGCGATTGGGGTGTTTTCTTGGAATGAGACCTCGGGTTGTGTTTGTAAACCTCCTATAGACGGGTACGTATTTTGAGAGTGTTGTTCACTCCTAGCATAACGTGCTAAGTATTTTTCATCTAACAACAGATATGGATCTAACTATCTACTAATTTGTGGTCTAAGCAACACCTGAGGAGATGAACGAGATTCTCCAGTGAGTGTCATATTGTTTGAGCTTGAAGGCTCTATTTGTTGCATTTGAGTGAGCTGATCCAACTCCTCTATTTGGAAAGAAGAACTATATCTAGTCCTTTGAGGTGGAGTTTGTGTTGAAAATCAGTTAGTTGAATAGTTATCACCCCATGCTGAGAGCGAGGGTGATGGTTGTCTATTTAGTTGATCGTAGTATGCTTCAAGACCTAGGAGAGGCCTGCCATATGCATCGTATCCCAACATATTCGGGGGGTATATGAATACCCACGAATAATGGGAAAGAGCGAAGGTGGATAAAATTAAAAGAAGAGTGTGAAAGTGAAACAATTGTTCCTTTTACGTAAGTTTCACTAATTTTGTTGGTAAAGCTGATGTGAAGGCTAATGCGGTGGAAAAGACAAAAAGTATACTAATTGGAAGAACAAGTAGAAATAAGACTCGAACCTAGAAGGTAGAAAGTTTCACGTTGGGTTCACCAATTTTGTACGATGGAAAAGTGACATGCGAGCATGGGAATCTACAAGTGACTCTTCCTCACACCCGACCTCCCGAGGTCATGCCGAGACAGCTGGTAGGGATGGAATACACACGGGATGTAGATAAGCTAGTTAGGTAATCTTATGTCTTCAACATGAAATGGCGGGATCTGTGAATATAAGGCAAAGAAGACCCTCCTAATCTCGAATCAGGTGTCATAGATCATTCGGTGAGGATAGTTGTTTGAGTGCTCAATCAATATTGAGCTCTGTTGTGATTTGATCTATGGGTTGTGGGATACGTGGAAGATAACTGTGGGTGCTTTGTATATGTCTCCGACAAGGTCATGAAAATGGAATGGCTAAATATGCGGTGGATCTTTTGGTGTTCATGGACGATTCTTTAGTCTAGTCTAGAAATCTTTATCTTGATTAGCTGCTACGTTTAATAATGATAGTTGTGTGATAATGTCTGGTGGGAGTGGAGAGGATCTAAACACTAATGTTCACAAACTAGTGTCAACGTTGGATTGATTTGTAGGCTCTGTTGGGTTGTGGGACCTGTGGATCACAACCGTAAGTTCATGGTTGTTGTGGACCTCCTATGGTCATGTGAAGAATCAATTCCTAATTCTGAGTATCCAGTAGTCGTATGCCTTTTCGGCCTCTATGTTTAGAACTAGAAGTTGCACAATTTTCTCAGAGTACCTAATAGGTGTTACAGCGCAACTTGATACGTAAGCTAGTTTCTATATCAACGAGGAGGTCTCATGTGTTTGGCTGTGGGACTAGTGGATCACAATCAAATGTTTTCCCTCTTTCAGGTCCTTCTTTAGTCATACGAATATCTATCAAGGCAATCTATAATTTGTCTGATTTGACCAGAATGTGTGTGCTTTGTCGTCTTCTACATTTAATCCCCTTAACTGTGAGTTGATTTCTTGTAGGTCTGTTGTTGTTCGGAAGACCTGAATTCTGAGATTTTGGTATATGTCAATTATTGCTACAATAATATTTAGTTGAGGCACGATTGGCTCAAAAACGTATTCCTAGGCTCCACAGGTCCCGTGATTGTCATACAAGATCAATATAAGCCTAACTGAAATGAAATAAACTAACTATGCGAGATATATCTACAACATATATATATATATATATATATATTCCTCTATTTTTGTATTTTTGATAAGATTTTGAATGGAATTGAAAGAGTAACTAATCTAATATATTCAGAAAATGACAACTAATCTAATAACAAAATTAAAACAAACAAGGTAGCCCGGTGTAGCTACTTTTGCTCATGCAAAATTGTGAGTTTTATCCTAAATAACTAGATAGTGATTAATTTAATTGAAAGATTCTCGATCCTACCTCGAAGTGAGGAGTGAATCATATTTTCTCGAAACTATCAATCCCCATGACTTTCATGGTAATATCAAGAATGAAATTTAACTCAAAATGAAATGTTTCACTACTCTATTTGATATATTTTAACTAGAACTTTGACAAATAAAACCGAATTTGCAGAAGTGGTGAATCTAGTAGTGTATGACTTTGTCCCCTCGGATCGATCTCCTCATTCTTTTGTGTTCACGTGAATCCGTAAGAGCGTGTATATGCTATTATCAACGAAGAAGGTATTCGAACAATGGTAGCTTTAGATATAGATTGAATATAATGCGAGTAGGAGAGGGATAGCGCAAGTGTGAGCTTGGCGTATGCAATTCCTAAGCGGGATTTATTCATGGGAATACAACACAAGGGTACCGAGAGATTCTAGAATCTACCTTATGTGAAGAACACAACATGAAACTCTAATGAATTCAATCTAAAACTGACACTACTCTACTCTAGACTAATTTGTATGGACAAAGAATGAACAAGACTCGAAGCAAGAAGATCGAATGGCTTACAACAAAGAAGGAAAACTAGCATGGATGCAAACATGAAAACAAAATGAGCTTCTAAACAAGAAATTGACAGACTTAAACAATGAAAAATGAGAAGTTGAGGGGCCATTTTCTTGAAAACAAGCTGGCTATTTATAGATTTTACATTCACCCAAAGGTGATTCCCATTAGAACTCTTTTACCATTAAACAATGAAGAAACACTATTCTAGGGGACACAAAACATTAATACGAGAAAAGGTGGTGGAGAAACGATGGTAAAAGTTGAAAATTACGCAAGTCGTGATCAAAAGAACATGTTGGAAAATGTGTGAAGGACCGCTGCCCGAGCAGAGGGGTAAAAGGGTTTCATCACTAAAGGTAAAAATGCTAAGAAAAGAAAAGTAGAGGAATGAAACAAAGGACAAGGAACATGGACAAAGCATTTGGGATGCTAACATATACTTCATGAGCTTATTTGGATCTAAACACCTTGCGAGGCGACCTGTATCATCATTGGGGCATGTGTAACATCGTTCGTGGTGAGTACAATGACGCTACAATTTTGGTATGTACAGTTGTCCAAACTCTTTTTTGAAAGAAAAAAATGTTTTACAAGACACCATGGGAAAGATAATAAACATTCACCTAATCTTATCTATGTTGTCTATAATTCTTTCCATATTCCATCTCTTTTATGTCTGCAATGCTAGGATCTACAAAAATAACGAAATAAAAAAGAGCATTACTCGATTGTTGACAACAAACATTGATACATTAGAGCATTACTCGAGTTGACAACAAACATTGATACATTATTTTTCTTTGCAACAAAATCCAAACAATGCTTTAATTAGAGTCATCTACGCATTCTTATTTGACATGCAAAGGTGTCCTTGTTTTATTTTAAGAGAAAATGGTCATGCAAAAAGGATTATATATGAAAAATGGAACAAAATCCCCTTCAATAATTTAGGAATTAATGAACACCATGATTCTCTATTAAAATAACAAAAATATGTTTTGGTTGTGTTATCACAAAATTACAACACCCCTGATTGCTTTTGATTTGTGTGTAAGGCAATCAGTGTAACCTGCATAACATGGGATTATCCTACAGTGTGGGATGTTGCAAGTAGGATAATCCTCGAAGAAAGTTATCTCATCCTCCTAACCTAGTGCCAACTTCTCCAAAGTGTAGAGAATGGAAAACTAAACTAATCCTACCCTAATGCTTTCTAAGGAGATAGGGATAGAAGAATGCATAAAAGTAAATCTACTCTAAGGGAAGGTGATGCACCAAGAAGGGTGAAACAATCTAAGTGAGTGAAAAATAGGGAGTAAATAAGGCAAGAGAGGGTAGGTGGAGATGCCACAGTCTAAGACAATATTTAATTCCCTATATTCATAAAGCACAACAAATTAAAAGGTCCAACAAACAGATATAAACATGCACAATATACCTGCAAACATAATGGAAGGAAAAAGATGTAATAAAACTCAAATTCGGGAAAGAAAAACCACAAAATACCAATTATATTTCTCAGAAACATGCACAATCCATTACAATATAGGCACAAGTCAAAATCCTTTACAATAAGCCAATATTCTAGGCCTTTAGCTCACAATAGATCGGAACAATTTTGATAGAGTTTCTTTTGCATTACAAAAGGTCTCTCCTCAAAATGAGGCAGATTTTACAATATATGGGAAATTTGGGTCACCAATCGGCAGGGTGCATTAATGAGGTATGGGGAGCCATACGATTTCATACTTTTCTTACATGGGCATTCATGGGCATCATGCCTCATTAATTCTAGTTGTTGAGCTCGATTCATCTACCTACCCTCACCTCGTCTCCGGTACTCATCTATCATGCAGTCGCCCAACCATGTGGGGTTAGGTGGAATCTAACCATATGGGCCATACAAAATATGAGTGGGACATCCGGCCTCCTTCCCATCTAACCTCTTTTGAGAAAACCACCGGCTGCAAGCTCATCTACATATCTAGGTTAGACGGCCATCTAACCATGATCCATACAATTTATGAGTGGGTTGTTTAACCTTATTGTCACCCAACCGGGAAGGTGAGATGGTGTCTAACTTCGTGACCGTACATGTTTCCACGGTCACCGTCCAACTTGGAAGTTTCCATCTTCACACCATGGTCGTATGACCAAGGAGGTTGAATGACCATCTATCTCGAACAATACAACTAATGGGGGTTATATGGTTGTCAACCCTATGTAGTACAAAAACCACCCATCAATCCCTGGTAGTCATCCAACCAAGGGGGTTAGATGACATTTAACCCTATGATGTCCAACCCAGGGGTTGAACATTTTCCGCCTTATCAGTACATTTCTAACCCATCCAACCATGAGCTTGTCACACTCTGATTGCCACACAACATGATCAACTTTGACCAACCTTGTCGACCAACCCATCCTTCCATCTCAATAACCTGGTGACACACCCGTTTGACCATCTTAGGCAACCAACCCAACTATCCAACCTAGGAGTCCAACCTGGCATCCAACTCAAAGGCCCAACCTAGGATTCCAACCTGTGTCCAACCCGTGTGTCCAACCCGGTGTCCAACCTAAGCATCCAACCTAAAGGCGTCCAACCTAGGTGTCCACCCCAGAAGCTTCTAACCCAGCACATCCAACCTAAGCATCTAACCCGGTGAACTTTACCTCAAACTCAGCCAATTTTACAATAATCCTAGTTGCCAATTCCCCATTCTTCATTACTCATGAGCTCACTGAAAGTTAAGACCAACTCGGTCAAGCCAAAACACGAGCTACCCTGAAGATTGCAAATCATTTCCTTTTTCCATCAACTGCCAGTGCTCCGACTGCTAAGTTTTCCATTTTCTAGGGGGTGTAAAAAATGGATAATAATTGGCAACTTGCTGGATGATCTTCCTGCTAGATCTGAAAGACCAGTGACCCTAGAGTATCCATTGGGCATGGAGTCAACTGATTGCTGAAACTAGTCTGCCACTTGAGGATTTATCCTTCAACTTCTAGAGCACTATTGGGGCCTTTCATTCCAAAAGAAATCATGGGTTGAGGATTGGTTTTTTCTTCACCAAACTTTTCCTGAAACTAGAAAGTGCAAGATCAAAAAGGCACAACTATATACAAAGATACAAAGTCATACACATCCCAAATGGGATATGTAGAGAGTGCACAAGCACTTATTATAAAACAAACCTAAACTAAAACAATGCAATGTGCTAAAAGCACTTGGAGGAATTACAAGACTCTAAACTAATATGTACAAGAGAGACATTTCTCCTAATAACAATTCTTGAGATAGATTTCATTGACTCAAATCTGTAGTTCTTCTCCATCCAACTTGGACAACTAGAAAGCATTTTTGTTTTTAAATTTTGTGACCATGTAAGGCCACTCCATATGACGTCAAACTTGGAGTGCCTTTCCCGAGTTTCCCTGTCTGTATCCCATTTTAGGACTAATTCTACCTCTCAAAAGTCTATAGCCTTTGCCTTCTTATCAAATTTCACCTTAATTTGGGCCTGGTCCTTCTCCATTGCTTATATAGCTTGATTTTTGAGCTCCTCAAGCTCCATAAGCTCTGCATACCTTACTTCCATGGGATCAAATTCTAAAAGTTCTAACTACTTCAGTAATTCCAATGTGGGTAACTCGAGGGATATAGGCAGCCTTACCTCCCTCCCATAGACTAACCTGTAAGGAGAGTTCCTGTTGACCTCTTGGGAGTAATCCTATCAGCCCACAAGGCTGATTTCAACTTGGTGTGCCAAGTCCTTTGATTTTCATCTAGAGTCCTCTTGATGATTCTCAGCAAATTCTTATTTGTGGACTCTACTTTCCCGTTACCCTGGGGGTAATAATTTGATGAGGTGTTAAGGTATACTCCATTCCTAATATCCCATTATGTGATCTTGGAACCAAGAAATGCCAAAGCATTGTTTGATATAATGGTGTCCAAGTACCCCAAATCTTGTCGTTATCCCTTCATAAAAGTCTAGTATGCTAGACTCATTTGCTTCCTTAAGTGCCACTGCCTCAGTCCACTTGGTGAAATAATATGTGGCTATGAGGATCCACTTGTGGCCCAAGATAGAATTTGGATTAATCACCCCAATGAAATCCAACCCCCATTGCATGAATGGTTCATTTACAAAAATGGGGTGGAGTGGAAGGGTTGCTAACCTCTCTTTTCCTATGAAGAAGGCACAATTTTTACACTTCCTAATCCATGCATAACAATCATTAAAAAGGTTAGGCCAATAATATCCTACCTTCATAATTCTAAGAGTTGTCACCCTTGGGGTGAAATGGCCACCTATTTCTCCATCATGGAACTCGTGTTGCACCTTCTCTATCTAATCTATCTTCATGCACCTTAGGATGACACCATTGACATCTTTCTTGAACAAGATACCATCAACCAAAGTAAACGGAATACAATGGAACCTAGAATACCTTCTTTGGCCTTGTTCAGCCCTTGAGGACATTGACCTGTTTGAAGGAAATGGACTATATCCTAAGTCTAACAAGGACTCGGTGAAGCATCAACTCGATTACTCTTGATCATCTTATAATACCAAAACAACCTCTTCTCTACCACTTGACTCAACATGTTGTCCCAAAGCTAGATGTTCACATAATCCCTTACCCCTAACCAACTTGGTCACCTTAATATCAATTTCATATTCCATGACCTTAGTTACCCAACCATCTCTTTTTCATTGAGGTCCTCATTTAAAAGAAATTCTTTTATACTAGCATGTGTGTGACTGGTAGAGGAATCCTATTATTTGACACTAAATGTTTTAATTTATTTAAACTTCTAATCACAAGCAAGGACATGGTTCTCAAAGTGAATAAATATCTTACCTCATAGTCCATAAGGCCTTGGCCGAAGAATGCAATAGGTTATTCCGGTCCTTCTTTATTCTATTGCACCAAGATTGCGGACATGGTGTCCGAACCACCTGTTAGTGCAAAATCACAGCACCCCTGGATGTTGATCAAATTTCTAGGTTGATCATACTAGCATCCAGTGTGATTTCATAACATTGAATCCTTTCTCCAAGTGTGGGACTTGCAAAAATGAGAAAGGAATCTCCAAAGAAGGCTGGTTCCTATTCCTCTGTTCAGATGCACACGAAAAATGCAGAGGGTTTACTCAAAGTCTAATCTAACTTGCCAGGGAGACAGGGTAAGAAGATGCATAAAAATAAACCTAAGCTAACAGAGGTGATGCACCGAGGAATGAAGAACACCTATCTTGCCAATAAACACAGACCATTCAAATGTGATGCAAGATCATGCACAGATAACAAAATTTGCAGTGAAAGACCAGGAGGATGCAAATGAACACAGAGAGGGTTGAGAATCATCCACAGACATGTATTACTTGCTCCAAAGATTGATACGATACACTACAAAATGCCAAGAGGTAGAGTCGCATTACAGTTTCAAATGGGAGGTTCGAACTCCACAAATTCGCCTGATAAAGAGAAGAAGGGAGGAGCAAAACAGAATGTTCGACCCTTAGAAAGAAGCCCCTCTTTACAATATATAGGAAGAATGAGAGAGGGAAGAGAGAGGAAAGTCATATCTACCCCAACCACTTCTAGGTCGTATTTATTTTATCCCATTATGGCGGTGGGTGAGAACCACGGCAAGAGCGTGAATCGTATTTTGCATTAAAGATGGTTGTTGAAACGTCGATTCGGCCATTACCACGCGTCGAGATGTTTCTTGATTTTTCTCTCCAACTGAACCAAAATGTAAGATTGACCCAGGATCATGTAGATAATTTCACCATCTTTCCATTGATATAAAGAACGTGAAAATCGAGCTCTAGATCAAAAGATATAGCGATCTCGAAGATTTAGGCAAAAATAGGGAAAAAAAATGGGTGGCGGGAAAATATTTGAATTTTTTTCCACACCGCCACTGGATGACACGTGTTAGGATCTGATTCATCCACGGGTTCATTCTCTCTAAAATTCCTTTTGGGCCCTTAAACTTGGACACGTGGCACCATTTTATTGGTTCGAGCCTGAGGGCCGCACTTCGCAACTTTTCAACCTTCTGACACGTGGCACGTTCGATTTGTTAAGCGGCTCTTTCGGCTTTTCACGTCCGTGCATACTTTTGGCTTGGATGTCCCAAATGAAAGTCCTCTGTTTGGCCGAAGCCCGGCCGGTTCGCGTCCTCCACATACTCTTGTTCCAACTGTCTGGGTATGCTCTGGGGACAAATATCTCCGGACCGCCCGATATGGACCGAGTTATGCCAAACCGGCCGATCCGCGTCCCGCGCGTACTTTTGGCCCAGATGTCCCAAACAAAACTTGGAAATTTTTCCACTTTTGGCTAGTTCACCTTTTCACGTCCCGACGGCCTAGATGTCCCAATTCTGCTGCGTGGATCACCTGGCGGCACCGGCCGATTCGCGCCCGACGCGTCCCAACTGTCCCAAGCACCGCCTGGACTAGGACTTAGCCGATTTTCATGATTTTGGGCCTTGAATCAATTTACTTGCTTGGGACTGAATAATTTGATGCATGTTATCAAAATTACCCTGAGGGTGAATTTTGGATAACACCACCAAATGCATAGAAAGAAGTCTTTGGAGAAGTCCGGATTAATGAGGGTGGGGCTTGAGATATGGTTTGTTTGATAGCTTTGAAACTTCTTTTTCCTTTTGTTGTCCATTTGAATGCCAAATTATTTTTCAAAGTGTCATCATTAATGGCTTTATAAGAGCATAAATATATAGCACAAACCTTCGTACAAAGTTAATCCTCCCCAAGAAGCTTCAGAGAGCCTTCTTGTGGCTTAAGAACAGTAAGAGAGCACATATGGCTTCTACCCTCTCAAGATCAATCACCAATCCTTATTTCGATATGATGTGGCCTAGGAGCTTGCCTTCATGTGCCAAAAATATGCACTTTTTGGGATTCAAGGACACTCTGAATCTCCTACACCTTTGGAATACCTGCCTGAGGTGAAAGAGGTGGATTTCTACATTCTTAGAAAACATGGTGATGTCATCAAGGTAGACAAGCACTATTTTGTTCAACAGCGCTTTGAATGCCATATCCATAACCCTCTGAAATGTGGCTCTAGCATTTGACAAACCGAATGGCATTTTCCTGTAGGCATAAGTGCCCCATTTTGTGGTGAAATCTTTTAAATTGATCTTCCTCCTTCACCATGATCTGATCAGAGCCCTGAATATCCATCCAAGAGGGAGAATCTTTCTAAATCGGCCACTACCTACAATATCTACTCCATGGAGGGAAGCAGATAGTGATCTTTGAGGGAGGCCTTATTTAAATCCCAAAATCCACGCACAACCTAATTTCCCCATTCATTTTCCTAACCTAAGCACTGAGATGTTCTACCCAACTTGAGTGCTTGATCACGAAAATGATACTCGCCTCAATGAGCTTGTTTAGCTCCTTCTTCATGAGAGGCTCTATATGAGGATTGATGAACTTTTCTTCTACCGGACGGGTTTCGCTCTTAGATCTAGTTCAATCATGTGTTGTGCCAATTTAGGATTAAATCCCTTCAAATCCTCGTAGCTCCAAGTGAAGACATCTGAACTCTTGGAAAAGTTGTATGAATTTATATTTTCCTTGATCCATGCTCACCTTGTCAATTTGGAGAATTTTACCCTCTTCAACTAAAATGGGCTCTGAATCTTCCCTTTTTACCTAAAATCTGGCCTTCTCTTTCCGAAATTGATCATTCGGGTTGAATATTGACTCAAGAGTCACTAAACCCTTTGGCAATTTGTTTGTCTCGCAATCGCACCACTTGATCCCCGCATCGCTGCTCTAATTTCTCCTTATTTTTAGTGAGACCTCGGCCTCTATAAAAATTTAATGATCTATTGATCATTCTCAAACACATGTCACTTGTGTTATTATGCACAACTGTTGGCCTCACAATTACATGAATATGTGGTTGCATTTTGTCTCTCTTGATATTGTCCACCACATCAAATATTGCTCCAATTGTCGCAAGCCTATCCATAGCCTTATTCTTCTTCCTCGGTATGGCCAAAATATTAAATGCTTTAAGGTCTTCGATTTGATCCCATACCCGATGCTTGTAGGCTTTAAGAAGATCATTATTAGCAACATGTTGTCCTCTAACCTAGTTGACAATTAACTCACTATCCCCAAACACTTGCAAGTTTTTAATACCCCTCTTTCTTTCCCAATGCAATCCATGTATCAAAGCTTCATACTCAGTTATATTATTTGAACAAGAAAACTAAAAACAGAAAGTTGAGTAGTACTTCATACCTTGTGGTGACAAAAGCATTACACCTCCTCCAATACCCTACCTGCTCCTCGAACCGTTAAAGAAAATTTGCCACACTTCGTTAACATCCTCATTTTCTGGTTTTGTGAGGCTGGGTGTGGATAGGTTCTCCTCATGTAGATAATAAATGCCTAACTCAGCTGCTTCCATCTCCCTGTATGGGTCATAACCATGCCTTTTGTGAGCCCACTCATCAAGTGTCAGATCGGGAATAGTCCCAACCTTAGTGTTTGGTTCAAAGGAATCTAAATAGTCCTCTCATTCAAATACTACACAATTATCATTTATTGGGCTTGGCACATGGGGCTCAATGTGAAAGTGTGCAATTGGCTCCAACCTAATAGTAAATTTAGCTCCATACCTTGTCCTAAATAGCATATGGGACCAATCTACTTACAAGTACCTACCAATCTTGGTCATGAATTCCTTGAAAGGCACAAAGTGAATAGTGGTGACAAGTCAATCATTGATGCATCTTGTAAAACTGTGACGTTTGGGAAAACATAAAGTGCAAGGCTCAGTTCTTTGATCACTCCAACTATCCCTACTATTGTTTTGTCTAATTACACTACTCCCCTCAATATTGGCTCATATTTCAAGCTCAATTTATCTGCAATTTGCTTGACAAAGATTACCGAAGTTTCTTCTTGAGTCGATCATGAAATTGTGCACTAATTTATCCCCAATGATCAATGAGACATAGAATGGTGGAGGTTTCACATTCTTACCTAAATGACCTTCTCCTTGTTGCACAATGTTAGTAAGAAACCTCTCCTAATTTTTGGATGACTCATTAGAAGGGGACCAATTTTCCATAGCTGCTTGCAATAAATCTCGCTGCCCTAGAATTGCAATGATTCCCACATGGAAATGCTAAAATTAGTATTCTTCATCTGGTCAATGATATTGAAAGGGGATGGATTTTCTCTTTTTTTTTCCCTTGATGGGAATGGTCTTTTTAGGCATTTGGATTGTCCATGAGCTGCTACAACTGGTACTCTAGACTGATTCTACACATTGGGGGTTATTACAATAGCTGTCTTAGGTTGGTTTTGTGCACTAGGAGCTGTGTTTGGCTTGTTAATTCCTTGTTATGTGAGAGTGGGCTGAGAAATAACATGACTAGATGATTTCCCCTCCTTTATGTTCCTTTTCTTTGACCATGTATTGGTAGCTACACCATGGAAAGGAGATTGATTAACTCTACAAAATTCCTTCATCTGCCAATTGACCAACATGATTTGTTAGGAGGAGCTTCTTGCTAAGTTGCTTGTTTATTTTCTTCCTCGTTTAGATATTGGGCAACCACGATGGTCTACACCATCAAGGATCGATTCAGAGCGTCGTTGAGGCACGTTGATTGATTATGAGGTAGATTATAGGGGTAACACCATTCATACTCTTGTGCAATGTTATTCTAGACTTGAACCAAGGCTTGGGATGTTAAAGGTGGATTAGGATTGTATGGCTAAAATGGCCTAGTAGTTGGGGGTTGTCCTTGATTTTTGTTTGGCACTTAAACATGAGGTATGCTAGGCTTATATGGAAGCCTATTCACTTGAGCATGGGGATGGTATGGCCTATAGCTTTGAGCATGTTGCTTTTTATTATCGCTAACTCATTCCCCAAATTCTGCAATTGCTTCATGAATTCTGGAGTTCCTTGGAAGTACTAGAAGAAGAGGAGGCCTCATTATTACTCGATTTCTAGGAATTGGAATAGGGGTTATTTCATATGCTTGACTAGTAGAGGGTTTTTCCAACTCTAGATATAGGGGCATAGATGGCCTAGGTACTTGTTTACCATCTTGGATTAGACAATTCTCAACTCAAAATAGTCGTGGCAAAACATCTAGTAAGATTATCCCTAACATAGATTGTATCATAACAGGTATATCAAAATTTAAAGCTTTAAGGAAATAAAGAAATACACCTTCAATAGTCAGCCTTATGAGAATCGAAACCGGTCCCATGCTCACTAGAATCGAAAATTAAAGTCTATCATTTTTTTCATTGGGAGCCCTCTTGATTATAGTCGGATTGCTCTAATAAGGACAAATTATCTCCTCTTTCTCCAAACCGACTACAGAGGGTTGTGCATATTTGATCCCAATTTGTAATGGATCACACCGCTAATCTCCGAACCACCTGTAAGGCCTTCCCTTTGAAAGAGGAATCCAACAATTTAACTACAACATCCACTTCATTTATCTCATGAATGGCATACAGGATATTCACAATATCTCGAATATGGTCATGGGAGTCGTGGTGGTTCTCCCCAGTAAGTAGGGAATATTTTTTAATGTTGCAACTGGAATATGGTTTTGGGCATTGAGGATGAGTGTACTATTACATGTGAATTAAACATCGGGATTTGGTGGCCCTTGTGGTGATGGTGGCTAATGCACCATCCTGATTGGCCTGAGAACCCTAGTTGATCAAGGAGGGTCGACAGGTGGAGGTGTGGAAAATGTTCTATTTGGTAGAGATGGAGACCTTTGTACTCTTCTTCCTCTCCTTCCTCTGCCTGGTGATAACTATAAGTATTCAAATACACCTTCTTCTCTTGCTCTGGACCAAGTTTGGATCCTTCTCATGTACTTGGTCCACTAGTGTTGCTGAAACCAATAGAAGTTTGACCCACCAAGATTCACATCCAATCTTTGTAAACCTGAAAATATTGACTTTTGATCCCACCAGGGCATGCCAAAATTGTTATCACAAAATTACAAAGACCGATTGTTTATGATTCGTGTGTAAGGCAATCGGTGTCACTGTATAACATCGGATTATCATGTAGTGCGGGACATTACTAGTAGGATAATCCTTTGGAGAAATTCATCTTCTTCTCCTAACCTATTGCCAACTTCTCCAAAGTGTAGAGAATGGAAAACTAAACTAATCCTACCCTAATGCTTTCCAAGGAGATAGGGATAGAAGGATGCATAAAAGTAAATCTACTCTAAGGGAAGGTGATGCACCAAGAAAGGGTGAAACAATCTAAGTGAGTGAAAAATAGGGAATAAACAAGGCAAGAGAGGGTAGGTGGAGGTGCCATAGTCTAAGACAAGTATTTAATTCCCTATATTCATAAATCACAACAAATTAAAAGGTCCTGTAAAGAGATATAAACATGCACAATATACCTACAAACATAATGGAAGGCAAAAGATATAATACAACTCAAATTAGGGAAAGAAAAGCCACAAAATACCAATTTTATTGCTCAAAAACATGCACAATCCATTACAATATAGGCACAAGGAAAAATCCTTTACAATAAGCCCAAATTTGAGGCCTTTAGCTCACAATAGCTCTAGAACAATTTTGACAGAGTTCCTTTGCATTACAGAAAGTCTCTCCTCAAAATGAGGTGGATTTTACAATATATAGGAAATTTGGGTCACCAACTGGTAGGGTGCATTAAAGAGGTATGGGAACCATATGATTTGGTACTTTGTTTACACTAGTATTCATGGGCACCATGCCTCATTAATTATGGTTGTTAAGTTGTCATTCATCTACCTACCCTAGCTTTTCCTAGTACTCATCTATCCTGCAGGTTGCCCAACCATGTGGGGTTGGGTGACATCTAACCACATGGTCTGTACAAAATATGAGTGGGACGTCCAACCTTCTTTCCGTCCAACCTCTTTTGAGCAAATGGCTCGCATCCGTGAGCTCTTCTACATATTCGGGTTGGATGGTCATCTAATCATGACCATACAATTGGTGAGTAGGTTGTCTAACCCTATGCCACCCAACTTGGGAATGTTAGATGGTATCTAACTTTATGACCATACATGCTTTTGGTCACCAACCAACTTGGGAGTTGCCATCTTCACACCACAAGCATCTAACCGGGGGAGGTTGAATGGTCACCTATCTTTAAACCGTATAAGCGATGGGGGTTGGAAGGTCATCCAACCTGCGTCATCGCATAACAACCACCCATCAATCCTAGTAGTTGTCTAACCAAGGGGAGTGGATGATGTATAACCTGTGACGTCCAATCGAGGGGTTGGATGTCGTCCATCTTGTCCGTATGATGTTGACCGGCCAACCATGAGCTCGCCACTTGCCCCGCCGCAATAGTCATTCAACCAACCTTATCGACATACCCATCCATCCATCTCAACTAACTAACCCAACCAACACACACATTCGACCATCTTAGGTGTCTAACCTAGGTGTCCAACCCTGTGCGTCTAACCTGTGTCCAACCCGGGCATCTAACCTAGGCATCCAAATTTAGGCATCTAACCCAAAGCGCCTAACACATGTGTCCAACCTAGGCATCCAACCCAAAGGCCCAACCTAGGAAACCAACTGGGTGTCCAACCCAAATGAACTTTACTTCAAAGTCAACCAATTTTTGCAATAATCCTAGTTGCCAATTCCCCCATTCACCATGGCTCGCCACTCACCTAGAGTTAAGACTAACTTGGCCAAGCCAAAACACAAGCTACCTTGAAGATTGCAAAGTATTTCCCTTTTTCCATCAATTTCCAGTGCTCAACCTCGCTAAGTTATCCATTTTGCAAGGGGTGCAAAAAATGGATAACAAGTTGAGGATAGGTAGAGTTTTCAACTCAGACATAACTTACTCCTAACCCATTTGAAATTGTCGATTTCTTTGATTGGACATTCCAAATCTTAACATGAGATACATCACACAAAAAACATACAATAGATTTTAAAATTTGTTCATATTAATCAATATTAAAAGATCCATAATCTACTTTACAAAGATCGAATACAAGAATATAAACATATTCTATGATCATCACGATAAATGGTAAGATCCAAACTTTTCTTTCCAAAGATAACAATGTTTACAAAGTACACCATGGGGAAAATAATAAACATTGCACTTGATCTTATCGATGCTCTATACAAATTTTCAACTCCCAACACATCTTTAAAATCTCTAGGAAGAGTAGCTTGATCATATAATTTCAAATGGATTGTGGAACATAAGTTGTATCAAATCCATTTAAATCAATATGACCAATAATCATCATAAGAGTATCTTATACATTCTACAAAATGAAATATCTAAGACATTTGACATACCTAATAATAATTTCTCTTGAAATATTCATGTTGAGCCCATAAATGACTAAGTCCTGGAGCAGAGGATGATTTCAAGTGAAAGGCAGCGTATGAAGAAGGCGCATGGAGAAGAGTGCACAAGGAGAACTTAATGCACGTGAATAGTCTGAATAGTTCAGTTTGAGTGAAGGGCTTGAGTAAACATGGAGCACATGGAGGTTGGTATGTGGAAGTAGAAGAGGATTATGGGACTTAGCCACATTATGGAATATGGTGTTGCATGGAAAACACGTGAGGGGAGGCAGGCATGATAAGTGGATAAGGTTAGTACATAAAGACTTGCACCCAAGGAAAGAATATTCCAAGGAATAATCAAGGGTTAATCATTGTCTTTGAAGGATCGCCAAAGTGGAAATTAATCATCTCTTTTTGCTTTAGTGGCATAGACACTCGAGTATGGTGGAGCATGATCCCTCTTACATGTTGAGTAATCTTGAGGCAATGGGGAGAGATCCCACTCTATTTAAGAACATGTTAGGGTTTGAAAGAGGCGTAAGTATAAGTATAAGTGTAGATGTGTATGGGGATGTGAAGGGTTGTGAGGAAATGAGAGGTGATGTAGGAGGAAGAAGATGTGTGATGCAAGGCACGAGATATTTTGGGTGCATAGGAGAGAGTATGGATAGAACCCTTTGAGTAAAGTCATTTTGTAGAGCTAGGATGTTATTTCATAATGTATTCGGTCTGTTATGACCCTTTTGATGTAATATGGCTACTGTAAACAATTTTGAATCAATGAATATGATGGGTTGTTATGAATATCTTTGTTTATGGGTTTAAACCCTAGTGTTCTTCATATTGCTCATGGTTTAGATCTGATTTATTTGTGATGTTGTAGTATTTACTTTTACATTATGGTGCATATGTGCTTAGATCTAGTTTCTTTACTTCTATGCTAGAATGAATGCACATATGTCTATTTTTCAAACATTCCTCCATTAATGGTGAAGCATTCTTATAAGGCTCACATAAAGGAGGGGCTCGGCACCCTCACACACCTCGGGTGAGCGCCTAGTCAAGGATGGGTGATGTTTTGGCATGCTTGGGGTTTAAAGGGAGTAGGTAAAGGTGACTACAATTCAATAGCACGTTTGGAATTTCAAAATATCCATGTCAATCAAATCAAAAATTGTTGATGGTTTAGCTCTTTCGTGTGGGTGTAAATTCTAAATTTTTATACACATTTTTATAGTTTCTTCATATCTATACAAATAAGTTTTATATTTTCACACACACGCACGCAAAGAGAGAGAGAGAGAGAGAGAGGACTATTAAAAAAATTATATGTGAGTTACAAAGTATGCTAGTGAAGGTCATGGAGTTTTCCTTTACTGGTTGCAATTACATTTCCTCGAAAGTTTCGAGGTATTTTTAATAAACCTATTGTGCATATTCCACGATCGTTACAATCCATGAGACCACATTTCATTCAAGTATTTTGTCAAGTAGTTTGTAGACACAAAATATATGCACTTGAGTACATTTCTAGGTCCTAAAGTATACTAATATATACATGATTCCTAAGAAATAAAATTAGTGATTGATAACATCTTTTGCACCTTTTGATTTTTTTCTTATACTTTTGTTAACCTTACACACCCTACAACCTTGTCAATATTTGACTAATTTATCTTTAATGGCCTCATACATTAGTGCCCATTTAGGACAGAAGCACCCATGCGCTCATATCCCTTCTAGGTGCTCCTGACCTTATTTGCTTTATAATTACTATTTGGGTCTCTTTTACTTTTGGATCATCTTTTATAACTTTAGGTTGGCCTTTTAGTTGTCAATTACAAAATTCAAACAATGGAATCATATATATACATAGTTATAGCTCTCAAATAAAAGGCCAAACACTAAGCATTACCTATCATCACCTAAGCTTGCATTCAAAGGCACAAGAGCACTTCAAAGGCATTCATCTAGCATACTCATATAAGGGACAAGGGTTGCATCACTCTGCATACACAACATAGGAGGGGGAAGTTCATTTTATTCCATCACACACATTTTATACATTGCTACATTCTAGATATAGCCTGCTACCACTGTGTAACTTGTACAAGGGCATCCTAGGGCATCATTACACACACATTCACATAGAACTACATGGAGTCTGAAATGTAGTGCAGCACTTGGTACTAAGTTCACTCTTCGGGTGACCGTTGGGTTCAATCTGACTCCACATTTTGCATATTTATTTTTAGATATGATGTGTTTTGTGGGCATATGCAACTACGTATATCTCTTTTTGAGGTTACGGGTATAATACACAATAGTATATCAGAACCAAAGCAACAAAAGGAATCTAATAAATCTCCTCTTACACAAAAAGGATAAAACCCTAGCACTTAACTAGACACTAGTGCCCCAGATCGATCATTAGCACATGGACGCTCGTGTCCTCCCGTGGGTGCTTCCATATTGCACATATTTGAGGCCCGTAACCTCTAATGACCCTTGATGACATCAAGCTGCTGACTTGTTTAAATAATTATCCCTACGGATCACATCCAAATTGTGCAAACTTAGCTAAGTCACTCTCTCTCCCTCTTGCTTAGGGTTTCATATTAATGCTTGTTTATTGTTTGTCTCTTACTATATCTTATCACTTTCATATCATTAGTACAATAAAGTTACTCGAATATAGATTCAATTCATTTTAGATTAAATCATTTGGTGAACCCAACCAATCCAACCCTACCTTCTAAAACATGCATCAGATCCTCTCCCCTTCTTCTAAATTTATGGACCAATCCTCTTACCCATCCTATTTACCAACGGGAGTTTCGGGATGGATGTTACCGTTGTTGATTTTATACAAGTCCATACCCAACATCCACTCTGTCAATACTCTAAAGTTTGATCCAACTATTAATGCGGTCACCACTCGACGCAATATGTAGTCAATGACTCCACCTATCTCTATTCCACCCCCTATTACCTCCACAACCCCTACCAACACTTCTAAAGGTTATGATATCATTGAGCAATTAAAGAATACACTGCAAAAATCTCTCTTTATGATATTTTACACCATACACCAGATTGTCATCATACATTAGAGGCTTCCCTCTATTCCATTCACATTAAAAGTGATAATTCACTTGTTGCCTTCACCGTCTTATTCAATCCCTCAAGAACCTACCACATGTTATATCCTTCTAGTAATGAGGATATCCCTCCTACTACCGTTGGTGATCCTTTCTCACCTTTTCTTATCACAACTACTATCGGTTCTCACTATATCAAGCATGTATTAATTGACAATGGATTCACTATAAATCTATGTTCCCTCTCATTGCTCATGCAATTAAAAATTCCTAATAGTTTGATCACTAAATCCTCTACCCTCATTCATGGATATGATTCTACTACTTGCACATGCATCGACACCATCATCCTACCTTTAAAAGTCAGACCCAAAATCCTTCCCACTTTGTTCTATATCATTGATACATCATTTCAGTTCAATTTCTTACTTGGTAGACCATGGATCCACACCATGTATGTTGTTCCTTCTACAATTCATTAGTGTGTTAAATTATTACATGATGGATATGAACATACTATTTCTAATTAACCCGACCCATTCCATTTACGTCATATAGACCCGATTACTACAATGCCCATACCTCTGCTGCATCCTATTCCATACAATAATATCAAGCACATACGATGTCGGTCAATCTAGTGCTTCCACTACTTCTTCTACCTCCACATGCATCCCTCCAATCCCTACACATACCACTGATCTTATATCACCCACCGTATCTCCCTCTATCACTACCACTATCCCACATGTCATTGCTCCTCTCAAACCTACATCCACCTCCACTCCCCTTAATATCCTTGATAATTTTATCCAACAAGATAATGTCAACACCAATGATTCTGATGATGAAGTTGATGTCGTAGAGATTACTGATGAAAATTTATGCAACCTCAATTTTACTCCTCTTGAGATAGATGAATCCTACTTTCAAGACACCTTCATTGTTAATAGCCTTGGTGATAATCAATTCAAGCAACATCCTCCTCTACTACCGTCATGGTTCATTTCAAGGAATTGTGCATACATTGGATGTCATGCCACCTACTTCATCTCCCCAGGTCAACTCTAATCCACAACTAGATCCATTCACATGCACTTTATTCATTAATGACTCTTATTGGCCTCATATTCCATTCAATCCCACTTGTCCCCAAACTGTTTTCACACATGAATGCTTAAACACAATTAAATTCACACTTGTTTATCTCCTCCCCCTCATTCTCCCCACCTCTATCATGGATATGTACTTATTACTACTGCTTATGGCCTTCGTGTCTTTCATTTATCGATCTTCCTCACACGTCCATGTTGAACCTCTCCACTCACTCTTGAAAAATATTGGCTCGACTATATTGGTGGCACCCTTGACCCCAACCATACTATACTACCACGACCTTTCCTATGCCCTTTGGCCACATCTCTATTTGCAATGATTCATTCCTTGGCTATACCCAAAACCTAACTTTGGTACGCACATGATTGTCTGCAACCCCCTTTACTAATGAATAATATACTATGGATATGTATATTTTATGCCATACAAGCTCTTTACATGATCAACCTCGTACTTATCGCATATCGGGTTTCCAACCCAAATCCTATCGGTTAGACCCACGACACGACGACGACCTCCTTGATGATTTTACTTGACTTCTTTCTCTACACACACTTTGGGAGCATCACACTCCCTCCCCTCCATTGCTATCAGTTTCCTCTAGTGTCCACTTATAGTCTCTTTACTACATTTCACACTTTGTGCTTTATGTCTATCTGTCTAAGCATTCTCACATCTTTGGTACACACCTTGTACCATCATTTCCCAATGATGCACTTTGGTTCCACAGTTCATACTTGACTATTAAGGGTCTAATTCTTAAATGAACCTCACCTTATATACACTTCATGCTCAATGCTTCACGACACATATTTTCTAACATCTATTCGTGTGTAACACATTCATTTCCCGATGACATACTCTTGTTCTATGGTTCATTCTTGATTGTTGAGGAGCATTTATATATGAACTTCATCTCCCACACATCTGTTAGGGGCAACACGGCCCCTCCTCATCTTCACATCTTACACATGCAACACACCATTACACTTGCACCACATTTACATATCTTGGTTGCATTTACTCTTGTTAGCCTATATTACTTACATGTTGCACTTTGCTTACTATGCTAGCCGGATTCTTAGTATGTCATTATATTTTTCTATATACACATGTGTGTTCACTTGGTATCTTGAGGTGAATGCAGGACCTTTCACATATTCATACACGATGCATGATGCTCAACACCACTCTTTACCAGTCCCGTCGAGGCTCTGGGAGTCTACCTTTACTACTCTCATACTCTACACATCACATGTTCTATTGTTACATCACTTACTTTACTATCACTTACTTTTCGATGCTATATACATGCTTTGACACACTACTTATCCTTCTAACATGTTCCACCTTTGCTACTCTCATACTCTACACATCACATGCTCTATTGTTACATCACTTACTTTACTATCACTTACTTTTCGATGCTATATACATGCTTTGACACACTACTTATCCTTCTAACATGTTCCACCTTGCTACTCTCATACTCTACACATCACATGCTCTATTGTTA
This sequence comes from Taxus wallichiana var. yunnanensis, assembly GCA_018340775.1. Taxonomy (NCBI): domain Eukaryota; kingdom Viridiplantae; phylum Streptophyta; class Pinopsida; order Cupressales; family Taxaceae; genus Taxus; species Taxus wallichiana. The sequence goes on along the minus strand of CM031234.1, from coordinate 124,052,642 downwards.
CATCACTTACTTTTCGCTACTATATACATGCTTTGACATACTACTTATCTTTCTAACATGCTAATGGTGCTTCATGTGTAGCATTTTCCTTGCAGGATCAATACAACCATGGTTATCATCACTTTTTACTTGCTATTAATTGTTATTGTTTGCAAGCTATGCCCAATTTTATGTTTTTCCATTGTTTACTTATGACCGCTTCGGCCTTGATTGTCTTGTGACATTGTGAGTGATGTCCTGTGTATGAAACCCTCCTTTCATGGTCCATTTTATATTCATAATTGTTTGTTACATTATTTTATATTGCATACTAACACTTGTTTTTAACCTCTCTTGTTTGCATGTCTTGGTTTCTACCATGCACATCCCCTACCCCCGTAGGGATCTCGATATCAAATATGCATATCAACTATAGGTCTTCTCCTTTGTGTTGCATTCTCCTACAGTTGTTGTATGCACCCCAAATGAGGGGGCATCTATTGGGTGAACAAATCACCCTACAACAGGTCGAGCTTCAAAACAGATCAACACAAGCACACGATTCACTGATTGGCCCAAAATTAGACTTAGGTCCAAAACAAAGAGTAGACACTAGTGCCCAGTCCTGGATAGTAGCGGTGGGTGCTAGCATCTGGGCAAAAAAGCAAACAATTTATCAATACAACATAGTTTATAGCACAATTTATCGAGCGGGAACTTACCTCTAGTTAAAAATACATTTAATTAGTTACAATTAGTTATACCAAGAACAACAGAACAAATCGAGGATGCACCATTTGCAATGGTGCTTATTAGAAGCATCATGGAAGGAGAGAAAAACTATACCTCTCTCCACAACACTCTTCTCTTGGCGTGACATCGCCCCAAAAAACTCGCTCTTGGCATGAGATCGCCTAAAAAACTTGTTCTCAACAAGAGATCGCCCAAAATGTTGGGTTGTGGAGCCTGTTTTCATGTGTGAAAGTGTTGAAGACTGTACATTAAGAGTATTGTACACTTTTCATGTATCCTAACAATTTTTTGGGCCTTAAAACGTGCCCGATATATCGAGAAACGTGATTTTCTCATATGGGCAGGATTTTTGACCCATAGGTTTATGGGACGATTTTGGCCCATAGTTTTGATACCCACGGTTTTGTAAAATTGCTTAAGAAGTTGTCTATTTATATGATTTTGTGCATATGGTAGATATAATGTAAACATTACAGATGTGTTTTGAATTTGGTTGTGAATTATGTAGAGTTTGTTGAGCATAGCTCCAAACGGATCTGGGTATTATATTGAGAGAGCGGTGGCTTGTAATAAAATCTGAGCAAGTGATTCTTTGTGGACGTAGCCCAAATTAGGTGAACCACGTTAAATATTGTCTCTTTGTGTTGTGTTATTTTATTCTGCACTTTTATTTAAGATCTGTAATATTTTCTACATATTAGTTTCTACTATTACGATTCTATGAGGGATTATTCTGCATATTTTATCCCTTATTTCCTAACACAAAAAACTCACTCTTGGCATGATATCACCCAAAAAACTCATTCTTGGCATGAGATCAACCAAAAACTCGTTGTTAGTGTGATATTGCTCCAAAAAACCATCCTTAGCATGAGATCACCCAAAAAACTTGTTCTTAGCATGAGATCTCTCAAAAACCTCACCATTCGACAATAAATTCAACATCTCTAAGAAAATTAGGACAGCTTTTCTAATCTTTACTCTCTTATACATTAGGTGCATAGTTTCTTTTTACACACTTTTACACTTTTACTTACTTATACACATGTTATTTTGATTTTTCATATACGAGACTTTTGACTATTTTCTTGCTCTTATTTTGCAAGTATGTCCTTATACGCAACAAGAAGTAACTTACATTAACAAACACAAGCTCCAATGACACACTACTATGCATACACTTCACCCCTAGGGTCTACTTCCCTTTCTTAGTCTCCACACTTCACATTGTGATCACTTCACGCTTCACTTGTCCACTCGACATGCTATTGACAACACTCTTCTCTATAGGATCACAAGGTACACATCTTCTATCTACTTTATGTTATCAAGTATTCACTCAACAACATAAAATGGGGGCAAATGTAGACATAAAATCTATACACTTGGGTATATTTCTAGGTCATAAAGCATACTAATATATACATGATTCCTAAGCAAGAAAACTAATGATTGACGATGTCTTTTGGGCATTTTGTTTTGTTTCTTATACTTTTGTTGACCTTACCCGCCCTACAACCTTGTCGATATTATACTGATTTATCTTTTATGGCCTCGGACACTAGTGACCATTTAGGATAGAAACACCTATGTGCTCTTATCCCTTCTCAGGTGCTCCCGACCTTATTTACTTTCTTATTACTATTTAGGTCTCTTTTACTTTAGGGTCATATTTTACAACTTTGGGTCGGCCTTTTAGTTGTCAATTATGAAACTAAAACAAGGGAATCATATACATACAAAGTTATAGCTCTCAAATAAAAGGCCAAGCACTAACCATTATCTATCATCACCTAATTTTACATTCAAAGTCATAGAATAACACTTCAAAGGAATTTATCTAACACATGCATACAAGTGACAAGGGCTACATCACTCTGCATACATAACATAAGAGGGGGAAGTTCATTTTATTCCATCACACACAATCTATACATTACTACATTCTAGATCTAGCTCGCTACCATTGTGTAGCTTGTATAAGGGCATCATATGATCGTAAACTTCTAACTTCATGAGATATTTACAAACCAAAAATTCTATTAGTCTACTTTCAACTTTGAAAATGATAGATTGATTGAAGTTAGTGAATAGTTCTTTGTGCTTAGAATTAATTACGGTGAAGGAAATAAATTAAACCAACAAGTGATGGGTTGTTGTATTCTTCCAATCATTTAACTAACATAATTTTCACAAGGTGTCATTCTAAACCGGGGTTGTGTCTCAGCAATATGCAATGGAGTCTAGGGAACCAGGTTATCTGTTGGGTCTATTGGGGTTGCTTAGTTTAGTGACTATTCTACGGAAATGCAATTCAAATCTACGGAATTTAAATACAGTTCTACGAAATTCAACTATTTGCGATGAAAGGAAACTTAACAACTAATCTTTTCTTTGGAAAATGAAATACGCACACACTACTCTTAACAAATGAAATTACAACTGTATAAATGAAACTTAGCAGAAAGCGAGATTACTTGTTAACCAGATTTGCATAATGAAGCATCTATTCTAAATGAAAGCAGTAATGAAGAAAACAGATATAGTTAATCAAAGCACGCATGTAAGATTCTCAAACAACAATTGTAGTAAATCCAATCAAAGAACTGTATGCATAAATGAACTCAAAATAACCTCTTATCTCCTTGGTCGAGTGGGCCCTTGCTCTTCCTCGGGATAGAGGGATTAACAACCTTTGATTCTCAAAATGTCGTGGCTTTCATTAACTCAGAATAAGTTTCATAACATAGAAAGTGAAAAATATCAAGAACTGGATGCAGATAATCTCCTTCAGTATATCAAAAAGTAGTACTACTATGTTCTGAAGATGAAGTCTTCATATAGATACTGTTAGTTACAAGGCTCGCCATATCAGGTGGCATTAAACACTGTCCACCAAATACTAATTAAAACACATAAATTTCTATGGGTAGTTAGGAACAAGCCCAAACTAATAGGTCAACTTGGTGGAAACAGTCTCCTACCAAGATGCTCCGAACTCGGGCTCCATAACTACCAGCAATATCCATCATTTCTTGCACACATCATCACGTTTGATCTCACAAAGATAGTTAGTAGGAGGTTCATGTGATAATCAGTTTTCATAAACTATAGCAAGGAAAATGCATCAAACCTACTAAGATATAACTACACAAAACATCCCCATGTATTAATAAGTCATATCAAAAAGAGTATTTTCAGCTTAAAGAAATGATATCAATGAGCCAAACAATGCACTCATCATTTTCCCCCTGACTTTACCTGTTGCATGTCCCTATGTAACTTATCTTCATCCTGCCCGCCTACCAAGTTGTTCAGCCATGTCATATTCTTCAAATTGATCAGCATATTGTTTTGTGGTGTTCTTGTAGCCCTGAGTGTTGGAGGTAATTTCGACCCATGCTATGAAACTATCATTTGACTGGGCCACATTGTTCTGCCAGGTAGTGAGAGGGCTCAAAAGGAGTGGTGGACGTACTTGGAGGCCTACCCATTCATCATTATACTATTGGTTGGTTTGCTCTGTGGTCTGTTTGATAATGGTGATGAGGGCATCACCCCTGCGCATGCTCCAGCTCAAGTTTTGGGGAGAGAGAACCTCCCTGTGTTTCAAGGGCAGACTCAGAGTATCCCATCTTCTATCACATGCCTGCCAGGCTGTCCCAAAGTTCTCCTGACTATAATTTTCAAAATCAATGACACATTGAAGTAAAATTTGGGAAGTGTTTACCCCGACTCCTGCCTGATAGTAAAGTGAGCGAAAGTTTTTCCACAGGGCTACATCAGTGTGATGAGTTGGATAGATGTGGAATCCAATGGATTGAGCGATGTGATTGAAAATGTTTGGTTGCTGACCCCAAATGATCTAATTACATAATGCAGGTGAAAGGCCTTGATTTGTAAATCACCCACAAATAAATTTATTAAGAAATCAGGCACGATGGTAACTATCATGTTATGAAGGTAGAATTCACAAAGTAAATTTTGAATCTCAGGAGTACTGCACTTGTAAACTGATAAGAAACTAGTGCCATTGGGAATTTCATCATGAGCTTGACAACACAATTGGAATAACTGCCAGGAATAAAATTATTCTTGGATGAACATGTTATAAATGGAGAGGGTTTCCTATGGGGATGAAGCTTGAGGGCAAAGGACAGAATGAGTCTAAAATAGATGTTACTTTTTCTTTTCCTCTTGTATAGATTCCATTTCCTTTTTTAATTTTTGATTTTCCTTCCTCAATTCCTTTTCCTGAAGGGATAACTAATGGAATCTATCCAAGATGTTAAGACTCTTATCACTGCTGGCACTTCAAACTACTTACTTCAAGTTGTAGGGCAGCAATTTCCCAAACCTTCTCTACTTGTTTGTTGTGTAAATTCAGTTTGCAGTAAAAGGTTTGTTTCTTCCATACCTTGTAATTGAGATTTCAGTAGCGCGATTTCCTCCAAATAGTTGTGAGAAGATGCAGCTTGGGTGCCAAGTACTTCGGGAACCACAGGGTGAATTTTCGTAGATGTAGGAATAGTAGGTGTCGGAACGGCCAGGTGATCCTCCTCATGTTGTTCTTCCCAAATGGGGGCAGTATCATCAGGAAAAGTCTCTGATCGGGAACCACTAGACTACAAAAATGAACTGATCCGTTGAGATTGTAGGTGCATGGAAGAAGACGGAGCCATGGCGCACTTTCCTTTTGAGCCGGAAGTGGAAGGGGATGGACCCTCGGGAGTACCAAATCTGTCTGCATGCTCGGGAACATCAACTGCCTCTACTTGGTTGTGCGAAGGGCAAGGGCCGGTGTAAGGGTAGACCGGGGTGTAGAAGAGAGACTAGATTTCAATTGCTTTGGTCTAGACCCTTCATCACCAAAGCATGTCCCTCGAGCCTCCACTTTGGTCTAAAGAAGACTGGTGTGAACACACCAAATGAATCAACCCCGGGTGTTTAATTATAGACTTTGCCTCATCGGACCGCATATTTCTCGGCAAACTTTAATAATGGAGTCCACGAGGTATTCAGGAAGATTTACCCAAAGGGCTGGTTGACACGTCCCTTCTTAAGGTGAATTAGCATTTTAAGTGCATCACCACCTAGAACAGAGGCCTGACCATCGCATATGAAATAACGGCTAACCCATTTCGCTATTTTGCTCCAAATTCCAGGTAGACTTGTCCGCTTAACACCCTTCTAGACACCCAATGGAGTTAGGATGACTTCAGGGAATGCCTCCCCTTCATCGTGAAATAGAGCAATCAGGATTTGTAGAGGAGCATTCGTCATAACCTTCAAACCAAATTCTAGTAGGCCAGATAGGTCAAAAATGACCTAACTGGTAATCTCAACCCGTCTTCCACCAACTTGTGAACAGGTGGACTCAAAATTGTTCAAAAATTCTTCCACAATGTCTTCATCGAAACCTTCAAATTGGTGAATGAAATCCAGCCATCCAAAATCATGAAATACCTGTGAAAGTGCAACATTTTGGAGTAAGGCATCCGATGAATTAGGTTCTGATGTCTTTCGTGGTCCCATGCTGAAGCCGAGGTGAGTAATACTAGGTAGTAAAAACTAGAACATAGCATATCTCCCACTCCCTGTTTAGTGACTGAAAAAACCAATCGTGCTTGATGTGCATACAACAATGGTAAGAAGCAATTGTAGGAGCATTAAATTTCAAATTGCACCATATTCCTTGGGTGGTGCAAAATCGAGCGAAGGTGGCGGCGAAAAAATAAGGAATGAGACCGGCCACCCGTGTGAGTTTAAGATTTTTATAGCGGCGCATATCCCACTATTGAGGAGCGAGTGCCACCCATCCTAGCTTTGAAGAATGTGACACATTCAAGGCATGCGGTGATTATGAGCCATTACTCCTTTTATGCCATCATCCATAGAACTGGATTTGGAAAGAGATCGAAATAAATATAGCAATCATTTCATGATGGCGCAATGATGACAAATGCGTACATGGGGAAATGTTTTGCATGGAAATATCGTTAGCAAGTTAGAATGCACTTACCCATGCCACGTTTAGTCGGCCGATATCCATAGATTCCTACACCCTACAATTTGAGATGAAGCGTGATTAGCGGTGTAGAAATAATGAAAATTCCTGCATTTATTGGAAATAACAACAAGAAAAACTACTAACTAAGGGAAGAAGATCGAATGAAGGATCATCTTCCTTTATTAAATTTGCAAGATATTGATTACTCCATGCTCGAGAGGCAAAGAGCCTCCTTAGCATGCATGTCTATGCGTAACAGAATGTCATCGGTGAAAGTCTTCTTATCCGGTTGGTGATAAATCCGAGCCTATGTCCATTCACCAGAAGAGTCCGTTTGTCTCCATCAATAGGTATCAACCAAATAAAGCCATTATCAAACACTTGATTTACCTGATAGGGACCCAACCAACATGTACGCATAGCTTGCCTTTAAACTGTTGATAGTGGGAATCAAAGAGTAAAACCCATTGTCCCTCATGAAATGTCCTTTTTTATGTGAGCATCATGCCAAGTTTTTACGCTGATGTTGTAGAATTTTTGTCTGTTGTTGTGCCTCCATCCACATTTCATCTAATTCATTCAGCTACTGACACTCATTCACATTGTGCTTCATCCAAATTGATCCCAACTTCCAACATTGTTCGCAGGTGTGCAATTCAAACTCAATAGGTAATCAATGGTTTCTTCCCAAAGACCATCTCATAGGGAGAAAAACCAGTAGTTGTTTTCGAGTCGAGTTGTAAGCCCAAATGACGTCAAGAAGCTTTGGTACCCAATTCTTTCTATCGGCATTGACCACCTTAGTTAGAATATTCTCAAGTTCTCGATTGGTTACCTCCACTTGCCCATTGGATTGGGGGTGATATGGTGATGATTTCCGATGCCTAATTCTATAGATTTCCAAGAAAGATTCAATCATATTTGAAACAAATTGAGGACCTTGATCGATATCAATGGCCCTTGGTGCTCCAAATCATAGCAATATCCAATTGTACAAAAAAATCAGCAACAACATCCTCGTTGGCGGATGCCAATAACTTCAAACCCATTTGATGACATAGTCATTACATACCAAGAGATAATCCTTCCCGAAAGATGGAGGATCAAATGGTCCAACAAAGTCAATCCCCCATTTCTCAAATGGTCCTAAAACCAGCTGAGGATTAAGAGGCATTTCCGTAGAAAGTGTAGGTTTTCCCATTCATTGGCATGCATCACACTACCACACATACTTTTTGACAGTCCTATGGAGGGAAGGCCAATAGTACCTTGCTCCAAGGATCCTGTGAATTGTTCGTTTCACTGAATAATGTCCACCTCCTGGTTCATCATGACAAGCTTGCAGTATGTCGTGTACCTCATCCTCTCGAACACACCTACGAAGAACCATGTCAGGACAACATTTAAATAAGAACTTGTTACATCATTTATATGTTGCACTATTTTTAACCAATCGCCTTCTTTCCTTATGAGTAAAATAGGCAAGAAACTTCCCTGTTGTTAAATAATTCACAAGATCAGCAAACCAAGGAGTCTTAGTTGAGATAGCAAACAAATGTTTGTCAGAAAATTGGTTCGGATCTGCTTCATCACACCGAAACATTTAATCTAGAAATAAAATCAGCAACAACGTTAAATTTCCTAGGCTTATCTATAATGGTGAGATTTAATTCTTTGAATAAGAGTGGCGAATAAGCCTTTTCGCCAACCACTAGTTTGTTCATCAAATATCAAATGGCGAGTGGTCGGTGTAAACAAAATCGACTCCTACGGAAAGGAATTACACTACCACACCATCGGGTATACCAATTGATTGACCACACCCGCTAACTCTGAGAATAGTGTTAGTCGATTAAAGTCTGTTAAGGATAGCAGATTAAACATTTCTGTTGTGATGACATTAATAGCAGCACCAAGATCTACCAAAACGTTAGATATTGACTAGTTGTTTATACAAATAGTAATGACAGGACTCCCAGGATCCCCATATTTTGGTGAGATAAGGGTGCTAAGAACTAAATCAACCAAATTCCCTTCGACTCTGACAGTCTTTGGGTATTTCTTTTTCCTTCCTGGTGTTTTTATACACTCGTTTCTAATGGTTTGGTTTAGTTCAGGGATGTCCCTTATTTCTCGTAGTAGTGGGACCTCAATATGTACTTTTTTCAATTCCTGAACTAGTTTTGTTTCATCTGTAGTTCGAGTGTCTTGTAATCGCTCAGGAAAAGGGGTTGTATTCTATTTGAGTATTTGATCATCCGGTGTATCTGGTATTGGTGAAGGACCAGTATTATCCTCAAGGTTTTCTTCTTTATCGGCATCAGCAGGAAGTTCTATGATGACCACGGGAGGGTTGATATTTTCCAGTTGCAATCGTAAATTACCAATAGTATTAACCTGCATGGTGTTACCTAGGTCTGTGTCATCAATTGAAGTTGTCTATTGATTTTTAGGATTGGATACTGGTTGAGCCAGGAAGTTGTGTTTGTGTTGCTTTTCCTTGATGTTGGTAGGCTTGAGGTGGAGGCATTAAAGCTTGTTGTGGTTGTTGGAATCTGCGTTGTTGATTACCATTTTGTGGTGGTGTCCAGGACTGATTTTGGATAAAATTTTGTTAAGGACCCCACTATTGGTTGTGCCAAGGATTGGCTGCGGGTGGTGGTTCCCAACTCGCTGAGTGTAGGGATTTTTCTAGGGTGGTGGATATGGATAAGTCATCCAATTTCAATTTGGCCACTCAAGTTGTCCCCAAGAAGACTGAGAGGCTTGATTCGGCCATGACATCCTCCAGGGATTCTGAGTCAATCTAGATGGGAACCCACCCTGATTGTTTGGTCTTTGGACAAAGTTTAATTCACACTCATTTGAGAGATGGCATTCAAACCTCCCTTTAACTGTGGTAAAAATGTGCAATGCTTAGTGTCATGGTCAGTAACTTCGCAGATTAAGCACATGTCTATGACATCCAAAGGACATTCTCTCAAGGGGTGTCTCTTCCGACACTTAGGGAAATACATGTCCAACGGTTCTTTGGCAGGGGTGGATTTTTCCTTGAGTCCATCTATGGTGGATGTTAATTGCAGCAGAATGTCTGTTTTCATGTTTGTCATTTCTTCTAGAAGTTCAGAGGTACCCAAAGACTTGGATGTTTGTTTCCTTCATATTCCTCCACACGTTTCTAGAGTATCTTCTACATAGCTCAGTGATTTGGTCCATGGTGAGTTTATGCACGTCTCCTCCTCCCATGAGATGGAGGGAATCCTTGGTTTCCTCATCCAGTCCTTTAAGGAAGATTGTCTTAGTGATGTCTGCATGTAACTCGTACCCACTGCGTTTGTGGAGAAAGAGGAATCTATCAAATAATCCTCTAGATTCTCATCTTCCTTTTTCCATATTTGGAAGAACTCTTCCTTCCTATCCCTTCCCCTACAATAGTCTTGGTACTTATCCAAGAAGGTTGTTTCCATGGCTTCCTAGGAATTAATGGAGTTAGATGGTAACCCCATAAACCATCTCATAGCAGAATCTTTGAGAGTGGAAGGAAACAGTTTGAGTTTTTGATTGTCAGTTCGGTAATCATATGTCTGGCACAGGATTTTAAATTCAAACAGAAACTGATCAGGGTCTTCTTTGGTCATTCCTCGAAAGATGGGGAGGATGGATGGTGAGATGTTTTTCATGGGTGCATCCTCATCTGCATCGAGGACAATGGGATATGTAAAGGTTCACCCTAAAGGTTGGTCTTCACATTCCCAAGGTCCCCATTACCAAGTGGTGTGAAGAGGATACAGAATGCTCAGAAGAGGTTCTAGGCGTTGAGTTGGAATTTGTATCACTCTCAGTGTTTCTTCCTTGTGAAGTGTCTAGAGAGATTTGTTGAATATTGTGTGCTATAAATCTCCCTTGGTTATCTCGCGACCTATGCATCAAGGTTGGTTGTTTTTTTAAACAAGGTCTAAAAACTATCGATTTCCTATATGCACTCCATTAACACCCATAGCATATGGAATAAAAATAATGGAGCTTATGGTTATGTCCAGAAACGGTGCCAAAAATGATGGGTCAGTTGTATTCTTCCAATCATTTAACTGACATAATTTATGTCAGTGTCATTCTAAACCAAGGTTGTGTCCTAGGTAGTATGCAATGGAGTCTAGGGGAACCAGTTATCTGTTGGGTCTATTGGGGGTTGCTTAGTTTAGTGACTATTCTACGGAAATGCAATTCAAATCTACGGAATTTAAATACAGTTCTACGGAATTCAACTATTTGCGATGAAAGGAAACTTAACAACTAATCTTTTCTGTTGGAAAATGAAATACGCACACACTACTCTTAACAAATGAAATTACAACTGTATAAATGAAACTTAGCAGAAAGCGAGATTACTTGTTAACCATGATTTGCATAACAGAAGCATCTATTATAAATGAAAGCAGTAATGAAGAAAAAAATACAGTTAATCAAAGCACGCATGTAAGATTCTCAAACAACAATTGTAGTAAATCTAATCAAAGAACTGTATGCATAAATGAACTCAAAATAACCTCTTATCTCCTTGGTCAAGTGGGCCCTTGCTCTTCCTCGAGATAGAGGGATTAATAACCTTTGATTCTCAAAACGTCGTGGATTTCATTAACTCATAATAAGTTTCATAACATAGATAGTGAAAATATCAAGAACTGTATGCAGATAATCTCCTTCAGTATATCAAAAAGTAGTACTACTATGTTCTGAAGATGAAGTCTTCATATAGATCTTTGTGAATTCAAGGCTCGCCATATCAAAGCGGCATTAAACACTATCCACCAAATACTAATTAAAACACATAAATTTCTACGGGAAGTTAGGAACAAGCCCAAACTAATAGGTCAACTTGGTGGAAAGCTTGAGTCTCTGCCGCATGCTCGAACTCGAGCTCCATAACTACCAACAATATCTCATCATTTCCTACACACATCATCATGTTTGATCTCACAAAGACAAGTTAGTAGAGGTTATGTGATAATCTGTTTTCATAAACTATATGAAGGAAACTTCTCTCATGAATCGATGATCCATTCCACTTGCTCCCCTTGTATTTATAGTTGTTCTCATGTCCTCCCATGCACTGGAGAATGAGAAAGGTTGCACAGAGGAAGAGACATATTCCGGATGCTTCAAATCCATGACTATTCATGGAGTTTTTTTATTTTTTGTCCATAAGTGACAAGACCGCTAGTGTCTGCAGAGACCGGTGGTTACTTACATAGGCGTCGTCGGGCAATTACGTAATTTTTGTCTGTGCGGGGGTGGTTACACAACCGCCTCTCTACACAGAGGGGCAATTTCTGTAACTTTACAATCTGCTCTACATTTTTCTAACTTTTCCTTCTGGTATTGGTTGATTTGATGAAGTGGAGTCTTTTAGATCCCTATGGATCACACCTCCCCTGTTTAGGAGGATTTGGTCCCACAAAAGCTTAATGGGGGAGTAGATGAGGAAACAATTCCCTCACTTGCTCCTTTGAGTACCACCGGCCTGCCTTGGTGTCTTCCCTTTAGTCCAACCTGCCAAGACTCCTGTGGACCTCTCCTTATCTCTCTGATCTTTTCTTTGCAACACTACGTCCTCCTCCAATTCACCTCGTGAATCCAAGACACAATCTTCTATGGAAGGTAAGCAAATCGACATCCTTCTTCTTCATCAAGCATGGATGGCTCATATAGGTGCAAGTTCTCACAATTTACTATTGAGTACATCCGCATGAATGGTGGAAAATCAAGCCTGAAGGCATTTTCTCCAACCTGCTCCAATATGGTGAAGGGTCCATACCGTAGTGGCTTGAGTTTCCTTGCTTGGCCTTGTAGTCTCTCCTTGCTCAAGTAAAGCCAAACCTTTGTCTCCAACATGAAGTTTGTGTTCTCTCCTATGTTGATCATGTCTAGCCTTATACTTGGCTTGAGATTTTTCCAATTGTTCTTTCACCTTGAGATGGATTTTTCGGATCCTCTCAATGAATTTTTGCTGCTCTAGTCACCTCTCGAATCATGTATCTCCCCTTCTTCCTGCTTGCCCAATTACTATGTCCAATGGATTAGTAGGTAGATATCCCAAGCATGCTTCAAATGGTGACTTCATAGTGGATGTGTACTGCCCCGGTTGTAGGAATGTTGAATGTAGGCTAAGGACTCATCCCAAGTCCGTGGATATTTGCTATTATACCCTCTAATCAGCTGCACCAAAGTCATGTTCACCACCTCTATTTGCCCATTTGTCTATGGATGGAAGGTCATGCTCTCTGTAACTTGGTGTCCATCTTGTCCCACAAAGTAGTCCAAAACTTCCCAAGAACCTGGAATCTCTGTTAGAAACAATAGACTTTGGCAAGCCAAAATGCACCCATACATTAGCAAAGAAAAGTTTCAGCTGCCTCATATGCTTTTATTGTCTTTTTACATGCCATAAGAACACACATCTTACTAAATCTATCTACAACAACATATAGATAATCATGGCCATGTTTAGACATAGGTAGTCCTCCTACAAAATCCATAGAAATATCTTCCCAAGGATGAGTAGGGACCGGTAAAGGCATATATAAACCTTCCTTCCTGATTTTAGGCTTGCTTGTACAACAAAGTTTACATCCTCTTATGAATTTAGATACTTCTTCTTGCATATTGGGCCAATACACATGTACCTTTGCAAGTGGGCTAAGGTCTTACCAACACCAAAATGTCCCTACTACTTTGAGGTATGTGCTTCCCTCATCAATAAAAGTCTTTCTTCCTTTGGCACACAAAGCTTCCCCCATCGGTAGAGTAGCCCATCTTTGAGATAACAATCTTCAATACCCATCCTTTCAGCCCCTTGAGACTGCAACTGCTGATATGTCACCCCAAAGTCTTTGTCTTGAGCATATGCCTCTCCCGTAAGCTTCCTTCGTGAAGGGCTCAATCTGAGAGATAGTGGCCAAACAAGAGATTTTCTCTTGTGTGGGTGGCCTAGACAACATGTTTGCCACCAAATTTGTGCTACCTTTCTTGTATTTGATCACCAAATGGAACTGCTGAAGGAACCCCATCCACTTGTAGTGCCTTGCCTGCTGCAATTTAGATTGTGCTTGCAAATACTAGAGAGGTTTGTGGTCAGTGTGCACAATAGTTTCTTTACCCAACAAATAATGTTTCCATTTCTTTATTTCCTGAACTAGTGCATACATCTCTTTATCATAAACAAAATATCCTCTAACTATTGAAGTGAAAGTTTTGAATGATAACATATTGGCTTACCTCCCTGTAAAGGCAACACTACTCCCATAGCATAATCACTGGCATTTGTCTCTACTTCAAAGGGCTTCTTGCAAATTAGGAAGAGAAAGTACTGGAGCATGACTAATCTTGTATTTCAACAACTCAAAAGCCTTATCTTGTTCCTTACCCTAGTCAAAACCCTTACTCTTTGTGGCCACTGTGTGTAGAGGTGTTGCAATAGTGGAGAAGCCGGAATGAACTTCCTCATGTATTGTACTGCTCCCACAAAACTTCTAGTCTTTGTGGCTCCCATTGGTGTTGGCTAGTTGGTGATGGCTTCCACCTTCTTCTTTGGATCCACTCGTAGCTCTCCTCCTCCAACCACGTGCCCAAGATAGACAAGTGACTATTTGGAAAATTCACACTTCTTCATATTGCATAGTAGTTGTTTCTCCTTGAGAACTTGCAAGACTTGCTGCAAATGTGTTAGATGTTCCTCCCATGTGGCACTAAAAATCAGAATATCATCTAGATATACAATGACACATGAATCTATGAATTCCTACAATACATCATTCATCAATCTCATAAATGTAGTGGGTGCATTACATAAACCAAATGGAAGTACTAACCACTCATACAAACCTTGTTTTTTTTTGAAGGAAGTCTTCCATATATCCTCCTCCTTCATCCTGACTTGGTGATAACCCGACTTGAGATCCAACTTCGTGAAAATTTTGCATGTTGAAGTTGGTCCAAGAGGTCATCTATGTGGGAGTGGATATTTGTTCTTTATGGTGATCTTGTTCAAAGCTCGGTAGTCGATGCACATCCTCCAAGAACCATCCTTCTTTGGCACCATCACAATAGGTGAACCACATGGTGAGGTGCTTGGGCATATTACCCCTTGGTCCAATAGCTCTGGAGTTGTTTCTTTACCTCTTGTACTCTCCAGTAAGGATTGCCTATACAACCCGATGTTTGGTAGAGGGGACTCTAGCAACAACTGAATCTCATGCTCTACCTCCCATTTTGGTGGTAACCCATTGGGAGTCTAAAATACTTCCTAAAAAGATTGAATAATACTATCCAAATCCTTCATCCCTTGGTTAGAAACATCTGAAATTTCCACCCCATCTTGTTTATCCTTTAATAAAAGTAAACAAAACTGATTATGATTTTCCTGAATAAGTCTTTTTTCTTGGTTAGCACTTACCATAGCAATTTTTGTCTTATGTTGGTGTGCCCGGATGTTGTAATTGATTCCATCCTTGACCCATCTATATCGGTTCTCCCTTCTCGTGAATATGGCATCCCTGATATACAAGTAAGGACTCCAAAAACAACATCAAATGCATCAAGTGGAATTACATCAGCTTCCAATACATCTATATACTGAGAATTTATCCCAAACTTGAACCTACATCTTCTTGTTACCTGAATCTCTACACCCTTCTTCACCCATCCCAAAGGATATGGATGTGGATGCTTGTAAGTTTCAAGACCAAGCTTCTTTACAACCACATCAGAAATCAAATTAGATTGAGAACCAATATCAACCAAAGCATTTACCTTAGTTCTCTTGATTTGGATTTTGATCTGGAATAATCTACTCATCTCTTCTTCCTCCTCTTGGTTGTTCATGTTGGTGGCCGTGCATCCAAGCCTCTCATCTACATCAGAATCATCCTCTATTTCCACCTCCCCATCTGTCTTTTTACACATCATGGATTTCTTTGAATCCTTGGTTTGGTTCTTTGGATGTAACTCGGATGTAACTTCCAACATGTAGCGTCAAGTATGACCATTGATATCACAATTCTTACAAAAATTCTTGGGATCTTTACAAGTATTCAAAGTAGTGGTAGTTTGTTTACCTTTCCCTTCCATTTACCTTTGTTACTTGTTTGTCCCTGCTCTTTCTTTGCTTGATTTGTTGATTGTTTTGCATCTTTGACTCTACTTCTCCTTGCTTCCTTTCATCATCTATGTAGTATGCTTGCACACAAGCTTCATTGAGATCCTTGGGCTTCGTGGAGATGACCTTCCTTGAAGGTGAGTGTGAAGTCCTCCCAAATACTTGGTCAGAATATCCTCATCCTCCAAGTCCATATTAAGCAACATGGCTTGTCTCTCGAAACTCCGTAGTATAATCCTGCACACTTTGACCACTGCCTTGTCTAAAATATTGCCATTTAATCATCTGGTCAGTCTTATGGCCAATAGGATAAAATTTAGCTCTAAGAAATTCTTTAAAACCCTCCCAAGTACTTGACAATAGGATGTTTCTTCTTTTCACAAGTGGCTAGATGGGTTTCCCACCAAACCAGAGCATGACCTTCCATTTTGAGACGTGCAAAGGTAATCCTTTGTGCCTCCGTGACATTATGCACACTAAAGTAAACTTCCAATTGCTTTAACCATTTATCTAATAACTTTGCATCTACTTGTCCTTCAAAGCTCTTAATTTCAACCTTAGTTTCAACTTTAAAAGGAGCATGATCAGATTTTACCTTCTTTTACAACTGGAGTTTCTTCTTCACGCTCTTCACATCTTCTTCCTCATCGTGGCTCTTTCCTATGCCAAAATTTTTTTGGCCAAAGCTCGAACCACTGAGTCCATGTTATCTTGCTTGACTGAAGCCATCTTTTGCAGATCTGAGAGTTCTTGTTGATGTCTATACATCCTATCCATCATGGTCTCTAACATCTCAATTCTATACCAAGTTCTCTTCCTCCATTTGATCCTCGAATTCTTTGTTTCCACTTCTTCGTAGATATGTCTGGATCGCAAGGTAAAACTTCTTCACCTTTAGACCTTGTCACTATCATACAAATCACAAGAACGAATACCACAGTCCTGGATACTTATCAACTCTGATACCAAAATGATCTGTAAACCTCTAACTTTGGAAATTTACAAAACCACACAAATTTATTGTTCTACTTTCAACTTTGAAAATGACAGATTGTTTGAAGTTAGTGAAAAAGTTCTTTGTGCTTAGAATTATTTGCAGCGAAAGGGAAAGAAATTAAACCAACAAGACAACCATATTTTTATCCTGAAACCCCAATTTGAGGGAAAACCAGTCGGGAAGGGAAATTGCTCTTTCTTCCCACTTATATGTATTGGCCAATTCAAAAGATACAAATTACAATAAGATGAAGGAAAGTAAACAATGTAAACACTTCCCCTCTATACTTGTTTGCTCTGTTTCTCACACTCCTTACTCCTACAATTCAACTCCAGCACTAAATTCTTCTTGCTTACTTCTCTCATGAATCGATGATCCATTCCACTTGTTCCCCCTTGTATTTATAGTTGTTCTCATGTCCTGATCCCCCGCACAAAAATGAAAAAAACCTAGTAATTGATTGGATACTAGCGCTAGATCAATCACTAACACCCGAGCGCTCTGTCCTCCCATGAGTGCTTCCATATGCACATCTCTAAGTCCTGAACCTCCGGTGAGCCTTGATGACACTTTCGCTAACAACTTGTTTCAACAATTCTCCTACCCAAATCACATCCAAGTTATGTGAAATCAACTAAGTCACTTTTCTCTCTCGTTTGTGTAGGGTTTCATATTATTGCTTGTGTCTTAATGTAGCTTATCACTTACATATCATTAGTATAGAAAGTTACTATGAATATAGATTGAATTCAATTTAGATCAAATCATAGTTCAAATGCCTTCCGCTTACATCCACATTTTGCATACATATATATCTGTGAGGCACTTTTGCAACTACATAATCTAAGAAAAATCCCTTATGTATTATGCTTTTGTGGATATCTATACCCTGTCTCAAAGCTCCTATTTTCACATAGATTAACAACCTCAAAACCCTAACATCTAAAATAAAATCAATACCTCTTCGCATACAAAAATAAATGTATTAATAAATTCTTCTTTTTCTTTTCTAGATCTTCTCCTTTGTTCTTATCATGAAATGTGTATTCAACCTTCGTAGAATCGCCAAAAAGAAATAAGAACATTAATACTTGTAAGAGATCTATTGTTTTTACAATCATATGATAGAGAGATGAGAATTTTTGGAAAGAAAATAGTGAAATAATAATGTTGTGACCTTGGTTTCTATGAAATCAGCCCAAAACACAACAATGGCTTTGTCGTAGGGATGAGGGGGGAGAAGCACTGAAGAAGAAGTAGAGGTGGTGTCGTGTATGTAGTTGAGAATTATGAGAGGCTCGATAATGGCTTCCCTCATGAATGATGGTGGAAAGTCTTGCAAATGGGATAGGTTTCCACTAACTTAGAGATTTTGTTATGTATATCATCCTCTTTAGAATCGTATGACATGCCCATCTCTTCCAATGAAATTAACACACACGATTAATGAAGGTACTCACACACAGGAATTTCACTTTGTGAGTTTTAAACCCTAGATCTTGAGGAGTAAAACACTAAATAAGATTGTACGAGGCAACTATTCTAAATAATTCTATAGTTGGAAGATACGGGATGTTTTATCCTACCTTTTCTTGACCATTCATTTTATAACTTACTGTATTTGAGAAGCAAATATTTATTTTAATATTGACTTTGCATTCATTGTCACTAGATATCCCCTAAAAAAGAGAAGTGGATTTGACTATAAATATAGCATTAATAGATGTCACCTACCCACCATAAAACATTTGCGTGGAATATCGATTACCAAAAAGCTACAAATATTGTTGAGAAAGAAAGTCTTTTGGTTTAAAAGGCTTAACACTTTTGGGCATGCTCTCTCCATTAGGGCCAATCCAAACTCGTTGATCTCCTCTATCATGCAACGAGTTCAGATTGGCAACAGAATTACATGAGTGACAGAATGAAGGGTTTCTTTGTGCATGAAGGGTTTAGCGGGTCTAAAGCGAGAGAATTCGAGAGGGACAGGGGAGTAGGACTCATCGGGCATAGAAAAAGAGTGAAGAAGTGGGCCCTTAAATAAGTAAGCTACAATTTAAGAAGTGGTACCTAGAAAGGTTAGTTCTTTCTGGTTTAATATCTAAAAAATTAGTTTTTTCCTTTTAATACACTATTCACACGGTGAAACTACGAAACAACTCAAAAGCGCCAACTCCAGTTGAAAATCATGGAAGAAAATGTAGAATCCCGGGACACACTCTGAAGCACATGGCCTCCTGATATACATATAGTGTTTTAAAAGAAAACAAAGATGATTACACCCTTCAGGAAGAAGAAACATTAAAGGCATTAATCATGTACTCTCAAAAACAAGAACAAACTCAGATCAAACTAGAGGACTCAGGGGAAAAGTTGACATACGTGAATGCAAAATAGTACAGAAGAATATTACAAGTCAAGGATAAGTAAAAATTGCAAGAAAGATTAAGCAAGCTGGGAGGCAAAAAAATTGTGGCAATCCTTCCAAAGACATCTAACAAAATTTCTAGTAAAGATGGCCATCCAAAGACAACAAACTATTAGAAAATCGAAATGAAACAACGAGAGGACATAATACAACAAGAGTTTAACATGAGAGATGAAGGGGGAAATCAAGAACTACAAGGTGTTTATAGCCCAATATCAACGCCTTTAACATGGTCATCACAACTTTATGTCCAGGAATTATTGAGTCTGAAGAGGAGAGTGGATAGTTTGGAGATGAAGGAACAACTGAAAGATACCAAGCTTCAAGAAGTAATGCCTGAAGCTTGCTAAAGACAATTAGACAAGAAAACACAGTGCTTAAAGAGAAAATTGATAGTTTGAATCACATCATGGTAACAGGGCAACAAGAGATTATAACACTGAAACTTGAGATAAAGCAAGGCAAGAATGGTAACATAGCTTAAGCAGCAGTGAAAAGGATATCCCGCAAATCAAGGAGATTCAATCAGCGTTAGAAAACATGGAAATTAAAGAAACTAAACTACTAGAAAAGCTTGAAGAGGCCAAGACATGGGTACATGTGGTAAATGAACCAATAGAGTCACATAAGGAGTAAACATCATCATCAAAGGGTTGAAAGAGCATGGAGAAAGAGAAATCACCAACAAATTAGTTGGAGACTTCCTTCTAGACAAACTTCAGTGGATAGGCCATATTCATCAAGCCAATAGAATTGGAAAAGTGGCAGGAGGGAATAGAGCAAGAAATATAAAAGTTACCCGAGGAATGTAGAAGAGAAGAACAAAATTCTAAGAAACAAGAACTTTCTCAAAGGTATCCAGATCTTTACAGATGAATATGTAATGAAATTACTTGTATAATTGATTATGAGCAAATATAACACCAAATAACACAATATTTCGAATAATAATCTCAATATGTAATTATAATAGCTTTGCCACTTGGAGGGGCAACCTCCAAACCATAAAATAAGACTCAAATAATCCAATGATGATCATCTACTACCTACAATCCCCTATATATACTATTCTTATGTTATAGCCATCACTAAGGCCGACCTACTAAGCATGAGAAAGTATAAATGATATAATAAAATGATATGGTAAGCCACAAGTCGGTTACTTATATCCTAATACGAGCAATAGGTTAAGGGCGTAGCATGCCCTTCCCCTTCAAAGCAACATTGTCCCTAATGTTGAGAATCTTTGGGTGTTGTTGTAGGAATGTCATATCTTCCCATGTTCCATCTTCATTGTTCATATTTTTCCACTTGATCAAGTACTTAGTAGTAACTCTTTGTGTCCTCAATATTTTAGTGCATGTTTGAAGGATGCATTTAGGTTCCAAGATGACTCTCCCCTCCTCATCGAGCTCAGGTAACACTATTTGGGCTGATACTCTCTGTCCAATTACTTTCTTCAGGAAAGAAACGTGAAAGACTGGATGTATTCGGTGATTGTGGAAGTTCTAATTTGTATGTTACAGTACCAATCTTCTGCAATACTTGATAAGGGCCATAATACTTCGGTGAAAGTTTGTTATCATTTTGTTGTTGTTTCAAAGACATTTTCTTATATGGTTGTAACCACACAAAAACCCAATCACCGACTTGAAAAAAAAATTGTGCGATGTCGATCACTTTGTTGCTTCATGCAATTTTGTGCCATCACCAAGTTCTCCTTGAGACTAGAGAGGACCTCTTGTTGATATTGAATGTGTTCTTCTACTTGCTCTAACCCGTGGTTGGCCTCGGAATGATGATGTGATGGATGATGGATGGTATCCATAGAGTTCCAAAAAAGGAGACATTTTAGATGAAGTATGGAAGGAAGTGTTATACCACCATCTACGCAAGTGGTAACCATTGGACCCATCTTGCTTGTTTATCTGATGTGAAACAACGGAGATATCCCTCCAAACACTTATTTACAACTTCTATTTTCCCATCAAGTTGGGGATGATAAGAAGAGCTACGAGCTACCTAATTACCCAAACATGAGAATAAATCAGTCCAAAAATTACTAGTAAATATAGGGTCTTGATCAATTACTATAATCTTTGGTGTCCTATGTAAGCTTTTAATCAGGCTGTTTCCATGAAGGTTGTTCTTGCAGTGCTTGTAGTAAAATGGGTGTGACAAGGCACAAAAATGAGAATATTTGGTGAGTCATCCCACCACTACCACGATGACATTTTTTCCTTTAGATTTAGGCAACCCCGTGATAAAGTCCATGGAAACCTCTTCCCATCTTTGGCTAGGAATAAATAGAGGTTGTAGAAGACACTGGGGATCGAACTGTTTCACCCTTAATTTGCTAAAAAACCATGCATTCGCCATAAATTTTGGACATCCCCTTTGAGTCCTTCCCAAAAGAAATCTTGTTTCACTCGATGATAAGTCTTCAAGAATATAGAGTGCCCCCTACTAGAGAAGAGTGAAGCTTAGATATAATCCTATTTTTAAGAGTGGAATTCTTACATAGGTATAATCTATCTTTATACCATAAAGCATCCCTTTTCAATACAATTTTTTCAGACATGTTTGGATCATTCTGGAGATTATGAATGAGGTTTTGTGTGGTTGGGTCATTTCTCCATTTAGACCTTTCCTCATCTATCCAATCTTCCTGTAATATGGATATGGCACATAACAATGTTGTAGTTGAGTCATATTTCGTCGACAAAGCATCCACAACTACATTCTCCTTCCCTTTCTTATAGATAATCTCAAAATCATATCCTAACATCTTTGAGACCCATTTTTGTTGTTCTTCAGATGATAAACATTGCTCCAAGAAGTATTTTAGACTATCATGATCTGTCTTCACTTTAAAGTGTCTTCCTATGAGATATGGTCTCCATTGCTTTATTGCATGAAGTATGGCTAGCATTTCCTTCTCATAAGTGGGCTTTGAAAGATTCTTACCTTTGAATTGACGGCTCAAAAAAGAAATAGGATGGCCTTCTTGCATGAGAACTGTCCCCATACCCACCCCTGATGCATCACATTCAACAATGAATGTTTTGTAAAAATCTAGAGTAGCTAAGACTGGAGTGGTGCACATGGCCTCCTTTAGTTGCTCAAATGATTTGGTTGCATCCTCACTCTAATGGAAGGATTCCTTCTTTAATAAAGTTGTGAGAGGTGTTGTTATTCTTCCATAATGCTTATGAATCTTCGGTAATAACCTGTAAGCCCCAAAAATCCTCGTAGATTCTTTATGGTTTTTGGAACCTTCCACTCCATCATGGCTTTGATCTTATTAGGATTCACTTTAACCCCTTCATGAGAGACAATGTGACATTGTAAGCCCTTTGGTATATTTTTAAATACAACAGAGTGTGCATCTAATACTACTTGCATATCTGATGGTATAATGTTCTTATAATGATAGCCTCCAATGAAAAGAGTTGTGCCAAAAATCCACCTACACCCTTTTTTAGCATTTTGTGCATCTGATGAGAAATTACTATCTATGGAGACTTTGCTCTTAATCCTCTTAGCTCAAAAGTCCTTCCTTCAGAGTGAAATTGCATGAACAAGTCTTGGAAGTTCATCTCAATGGTTCCCAAGGTGGTAAGTCATTGAACCCCTAACACAATGTCTACTCCTCCCATAGAAATGGCATACATGGGACTATTTAGTATGTAATATCCCATGGCAAGCTTAATGTTATGGCATTTTCTAGAACAAGTAACAGTACCTCCATCAACAATCATTACTTGACATTCAGGAGTTGGATAAATGAAACAATTTAGGCGCACTGTTAACTTATGATTGATAAACTTGTGAGTACTTCCTGAATCAATCAACACTGTGACCCTCTCTTTTTTTAGGAATCCAACCACCTTGATGGTTTGGGGGTGCTAATACCTGAAATTGCATGGCATGAGATCGTTGGCTTGGGATCTCTTGATTCCTCCTCTGGCTCGACCAAGACCTCTGACTCTGCATCTTCAACCTTCTCTTCATCTTCACTAGGTCCATCAATGTAGAACAAATTATTTTCAGCACATTTATGTCCGGGTCCAAATTTACTGTCACAGTTAAAACATAACCCTTTTTCTCTTTTTTCTTCAATTTTTGAGGTGTCAATCTAACCGACCGAGGGTGTCTTTGGGCCAGGTGTTGCGATCTCTAATATAAGTGAAATGTTGTCTCCTACTTGAAAAAATTTATCTCTGCCCTTCTTGTCATAATCATAGAATCAAAACCTTATGAGGATTAAACATACACACCTCATGCTCCATGTGATCCTTAAGACCCCCAAGAAATAGGTCATTCAGATTCTCTTCAGTAATATTTTCCACCCACGGAGAAAGGTTTTGGAATTGATGAATGTAATCCTTAACAGATCATGTTTGTCTCAACTTTACTAATTGGCTAAAGTAATTATACGCCACACTAGAACCGTAGTGTAATTCTGCAACTCTTCGGTGAAGACTGCCCATTTAACATTAAGACCACTCTTACGCCTCTCGAGCACATAACCATCGATACCAGATGAATTGGTTAGGTTCGAGCTACAAGGATGCCATGGTCACCTTTTGTCCTGATGGAATTTGATGTAGTTCAAAGAAATTCTCCATTTGGTTGATCCGATTGAGTGGATCCTTTCCATCAAACTTGTGTATCTCCACTTTTAGAAATATATTACGGGCATGTAGAGTGCTCGTATTTGGATTAGGTATGCTCGAAGATCCACCCCGACTCATGTGTCTATTATTTTGACCTAAGGATCCACCTTGATGGATAGAAGTATGATTTTTTTTTATTAAGGGCAAAGTGAGGGTTTTAGAAGGTCCTAACCTTATACAAAAAGCCCAGTTGGCTAGATCAAGTGATGAGGATTACATTTAGAGAAACCCAAGTTAAAAAAAAAAATTGAACATAATGAAAAGAAAAATAAAAGAAAAACATAAAAGGAGCTTCCTCAGCTCTTTAACGGTATGCTTAGCATGGATGGAGCCTGACTCTTGACCGGTGATGATCAAAAAAGTGATTAGTTTAGAGAAATCTTTGGTGATGGTAGCCCTGGTGTTATCTGTGAAAATTTCCCAAGCTTTAAGGACAGAGAAGGAATGTTGTAGCTTAGCCAGGATGGAAGCCACCAATTCAACTTGTCGGTCTTCAGGTTGGTTACTAGTGTCATCAGCAGTTCCATCATCGTCCCCCGCGATGTCCCCAGTCGCGGTGTCTTCCACTTTTGAAGGAGCTTCCATCTTGATATCTTGGGGGATGATCCCACTATCAACCATGATAAAATTTTTGGTACCACTCTGTAGATTCAGCCCCTCCTCATTCGGCTCCTCATCCATGTCAACTGGACCCGATTCAGGGGAGTCAGGATACAACTTAGCTAAACCCAGCAGTGCGTTCGAAAGACGAGCTCCGAGCTTGAGACCGGGAAGAAGTAGTAACCACAACATCAACATCAGGAAGGTCGAGGCAAGTCTGGCCAGGAGAATGAAGAGGACTAATGGGGAAACAGGGGGAGAAAAACCCACGAGGAGGAACCCATGATTGCCACCTTGGAATCAAAGTCAGAGGAGACTTGCAGGTGGTAGCATTGGCTGGAAGTGGGATGGGAAGTAGGGGATGGAAGGGGAGACGAGGTGGGGGTACGGCAGGACCGACCAAACTTGGAAGGGAAACGAGCAATCTCAATAGGAGAAGCAATGCATTTGAAGAGGAGGTAAAGGAGGCCCTGATGAAGAAAGGGGCCTTCTCCCTCCCTAGTAAGATTTAAAGAATGCTCGAGAGACTGGAACAGAAAGGCAATGAGATTGATTTTCTTCCCCCAGTGATAGGTGAGAAAGAATGAAGAAATGGGGCCCGAAGACCAACCTATATCGCCCATCGATGGTGAAATATCTCATAATTACTTCAACGATCCTATCTAAGGGGGAGAGGGATTCCCGAACATAACTAGAAAGATACTTGGTCGGCTTCTCACCTTTGTCAATGAAATCCTGGAGCTCCGCTTGCAAGGACCTCTTGAAGAAAATTCCCCAGAGGCTAGAAGGCCAGTCGAGGCAATGGCGTTGGTGGAGATGGTGAAAGAAGTATTTCCAATTTGGACTCGCCACGTGACCGGGTAGCCAGGCACTTTGTAAGAAACTATGGTGAGTAATGTTAGTGCAAAATCACAGCACCTGGATGCACATCGAGGCTTCAGGTTGATGTTCGGGCATCCCGGTGTGATTGCACAACATGGAAACCTCTCTCCAAGCGTGGGACTTGTGAAGGCGAGAGAGGAATCTCCGAGAGAAGGCTGGTTCTGCTCCTAAACTACTCGCCACAAGCTATTCCAGTGCAGGCAAGCTAATCTAATCCTAATCTAACCATGCCAAGGAGACAGAGAGAGAGAGAGAAGGGAAAAACAAACAAAAGCCTACACTAAAACGGTGATACACCAGAGAAGGAGGATGTTGAACATCTATCAAAACTGCCATGGGACAAAGAGAGGTGAGCAATGGGAAGGATGGACAGATGCATCACAGGCCCAAGGATAGATTTCACACAGAAAATGTCCCAAAACTCCATGAACACAGCTCCAAACCTGCAATGAACATTTAGACATGCACAGATACCTGCAAATGAAGAGAGGCAAGGAGAGAACAAGCAAAAACGAGAGAGGATGGACAGATGCATCACAGAACACGTTTTGTTGCTCCAGAAGTTTGCACAGAACATCATTCCATTAGTAAAAGGCAAAAATGCCATTACAGAGCAAGGGAGGAGGTTCGAACTCCATTTTCAACCCTAGAGAAGAAAAGAAGGGGAGGCGAGAGCGAGAAAGAATGAACAACTTTTTTCAAAATGAGCCAAATCTGGCTTTTACATTGCATGGGTCGAGCCCAGGGGACAGAAACGTGGGAAAACGTGTAAGCCCATTCCTCATTGAATGCCAACGCATTAAAACGGCATAGGATACCTTACCAACCCATACCCTGCCATCTTTGACCGATTTGGAGGAGAATGCGACCCATTCTGCATTAATTTGGCCGCTGAAATGTCACTTCTGGCCGTGCACACGCGTCAGAGCCGTTTCTCGATTTTCTCTCTTCAGACTGCACCAAAACTCGAGGTTGATCCTAGAATCATGTAGAGCATCTCAACAGCTTTCCGTTGATATAAAGAACGTGGATATCCGAGCTCTGGATCAAAAGATATGGCGATCCAAGATTTAGGGCACTAATGCAGGACTCAAGACAGATTTCGAAATATTTTCCCGCGCTTCGCCACCTAGACGACACGTGGCAGGCTCTGATTGGTCGCGCAATTCTCTCTCCTCTACCTTTCGGTGGGCTGTCTTTTGAATTTTCCTTGTGGGCCCTAGCTGGGACACGTGGCACTATCCCATTGGTTCGGATCGGTGCTCGAAAACTCGCCCCTTGACTTTTTGACTTTTCTCTTTGTGGCACGTGGCGATTTCTCATTGGTCCTCGGCCCCTTCGGCTCCTTCGCGTACTTCGCCTCCATTTGTCCCGGATGTCCCATTTGATTTTGGGCCCTTTGTGCTCATTTCGGCCGGTTCGGGCATTTCGCGTCCATTTGTCCCAGATGTCCCATTTGATTTTGGACCCTCTGGACTCATTTCGGCCCTGCCGATTCGGCCTTTTTGGCCCGATTGTCCCATTTGAGTCCCTCTCGGCGATTAGCCAATTTTTCTCGGTCGAACCGGCATTTCGCGCCCGCGTACTTTTTGTCCCAGATGTCCTGTTGCTTTGCGGTCATTTGTGCTTACTTGGCCGAGCCGGCTTGGTTCGGGCCTTTTTGTCCCAAATGTCCCGACTGCCCTAGGACTAGGACTTAGTCATTTTATGATTTTTCTGGATCAACCTACTTGCCTTTCGCATGACCTTTTTTGCATTTTCTCGAGCTTGCTCTTTTCCTCTCGACAGGGAACTTAGAAAATATTTGAGGGGACTCTAGAACATGATTTTTGGCCCCGAATCAATCAATTTTCCTGGGACTTGAATATTCTGATGCATGTTATCAAAATTACCCAGGGGGGGTGAAATTTTGACAACAGTTTGGCGACTCAGCGGGGTCATCTGCCTGCTAGATGAATGATCAGTAGACTGAAGCATCCATTGGGCATGGAGTCATGAGTCAGCAACTCAGAATCGATCCGAACTTTGAAAACCTCCTCCGAGCCACTTGGAAACCCATCAACCTCGGGAGTGTCTTCACCAAGATGCCATGCTGAAATGAATCTGCAAGAGCGGAACCAAAGAACACCAAAACTATGTACAAAACTGAAAATCATACATGCCCCAAATGGAACATGCAAAGTGTGCACAAGCACTTCTTCTACTCAAAGCAAACCTAGCTACTCTACTCTAATGGAAGCAAAGGCAAGATAAACAAACCACTGAATGGTTGTGAGAAATAGCTTCCTTTCTTCAAAATTGGCAGCCATGCAATTGATTTGGCACTCGATCATGGCTGTTTGGATGGATGGAAAATCAACAAGAAGTGGTCTTCTATCCAAATCATCAAGGTATCAATCAAAAATCCAATACCTCTTTTAGTTGCTCTGCATTGGATTGGAGAGGTATGGCGGTGATCCTTGGTACTTTGTAGCTCTTTCCTCATGCTCAAGAAAGCATGACTGGTCAGGGCTTCTCCTTTGGCTCCAATGAAGCCAAATACCGATTGGGCAAGGTCCGATCCGCTTGATATGCCCATAGCTCGATTTTCAACTCCAAGAATGGAGTCTTCTTGTAGCCCCTCTTGAATGGATGGTGTGGAAGAAATGGTGAAATTCTTCTCGTCCTTTCTCTTCCTCCAATGAAGAACATGGAAGATAAAAATCTTCCAATCTTGATCCTAAAGAGCTTTGTAAGATGCAGTCGCTGCAAATGAAAGCTCTCCTTCATGGCAGCAAGAAGAGCTCGGTGTTTGGAATGTGGATGATGAAAGAGAGAAAGGTGAAAGCTCAACCGGCTCTTCTCCATCAAAACAATCCTCCAAATCGACGGCCAGTGTAAACTACCTCATTCATTTCTCGCTTGCTCGTTTTCAACTTCCTCCATGGTGTCCTCTTGATCTGCAACTTGACCACCATGGTTTCCTTCACTCTCCAATATTGAGTTTGAGAGATCAAACTCCTTTTCAGTGCTAGAACTTGAGAGAGATGAAGTGGAAAGAAGAACTGAAGGTTCTCCTGTAACCTGCTTTGTGCTCAAAGCCCTTGGATCTGCATTTTTCTTCTCCACAGCTAGATTGTGCTCCTCTTTTTTTGGATTTGGAGCAGCTTCTCCTTCCTCCAATGTTTGAAGGCAATCTTGCTCTTGGTTGAACTCTTCCTCCAGCATGAAGTTTGTCAAGTCAAACTCTTCAATCTGCTGCTCTAGAGGACAAGTTGGGACTGCAAGATCTTCTTCTTCTGCTGCGAAAAAATCAGTCCTGACCACCATTTGTTCTCCAACCCTAGCCTCTTTTGTAGGCTTAACCATCAAGGGGATCTTTGTCATCCCAAATTTGGTAGCCCAAACCTTCAAGTCATCTGTCATTTCTTTTCTGTTGGGCTCCTCTTCTTGCTGTCCTTGATGACTGATTTTTTCAATTCCTTCTTCCCCATATGAAATTGGGAATGCAAGAGGAGGAATGGGTTGAAACTCAACCGATTTTACACTTTTTTGTGGTGGTGGAGGCAGTGAAACCTCTTGTTTCTTTGGAGGAGGGGGTATTTCTGTTAGCTCTTGTGGAGGGGATGACTGTTTGGAAGGGAAAAGGAAAGAAGAATCGAGATGAGGTGGAAGACTGGGGGGTGGAGAAATGGATTCAACACTTGGGACAGCAGATGGAGGGTTTGAAACTTGACACTGCTGAAATGAAACAGATTGGGAAAGAGGAAAAGGAAAGGCATGAGATGGTGTGCTTACCCATTGACAAGGTTGCTGAATACTTCTCTCATACACCTCTATTTCTTCAATCCACTTTGCAAGCAAAGGCAGCGTTGCAATCATGAAGTCAAGCTTCTCCGAGGGTCAGTAATGCCTTGAAAAGGTCCCACCCATGGGGGGTGCTCCATAACCGATTCTAAAAGCTTTCATTTGTGCTTGAGCCTGACCGCACCATCCCCACCTCCATCTTTTGGATTTTCTCCAATGACTCAAAGCATCTGGATCTCGATGGTCTTCATTGTATGCATACTCTTGCTCTTGGGAAGCTTCATTGCTAAACCGACTTTGGCATCGCTGTATTCATATGAGTATGCATGCTGATCCGGGAGGATTTGTAAAACCTGTTGGAGGTGGAATATATCGTCATTGTTGATATGAAATCCATGATGGAAATGAAGTCATGATTGCACAACTTCATGGAATGGAAAAGAATGAAGGGGATGGAAAGAAGGATGAATGGAAAATGAATGAAAATGAATGGAAAGGAAGGTCTCGCAACTTCAAAGATGGTTGTTGACCTGATGGAGTCGCCGATGTGTTTGCGAAGTGCCTCCAAAGGCTGAAATCTTCACAGAACACATCAACTCGCAAAAGATGAAGTGAAAGACCTCTAAACTCCCACCGGCGTGCAAAATCGTTAGTGCAAAATCACAAGCACTCAGGACGCACATCGCTTCTAGGTTGATGTTCGTGCATCCCAGGTGATTGCAGACAACATGGAAACCTCTCTCTAAGCGTGGGACTTGTGAAACCGAGAGAGGAATCTCCAGAGAAGGCCGGTTCCTCGCTCCTAAACTACCCGCCACAAGCTATTCCAAAGGTGCAAGCTAATCTAATCCTAATCTAACCATGCCAAGGAGATAGAGAGAGAGAGAGAAGGGAAAAAGCAAAAGCCTACACTAAAACGGTGATACACCAGAGAAGGAGGATGTTGAACATCTATCAAAACTGCCATGGGACAAAGAGAGGTGAGCAATGGGAAGGATGGACAGATGCATCACAGGCCCAAGGATAGATTTCACACAGAAAATGTCCCAAAACTCCATGAACATAGCTCCAAACCTGCAATGAACATTTAGACATGCACAGATACCTACAAATGAAGAGAGGCAAGGAGAGAACAAGCAAAAACGAGAGAGGATGGACAGATGCATCACAGAACACGTTTTGTTGCTCCGTAAGTTTTATGTAACATCATTCCATTAGTAAAAGGCAAAAACGCCATTACAGTGAAGAGCAAGGGAGGAGGTTCGAACTCCATTTTCAACCCTAGAGAAGAAAAGAAGGGAGGCAGAGAAGCGAGAAAGAATGAACAACTTTTTTTAAAATGAGCCAAATCGGCTTTTACATTGCATGGGTCGAGCCTGGGGATGTAAAACGTGGGAAAACGTGTAAGCCCATTCCTCATTGAATTCCAACGCATTAAAATAGCATAGGATACCTTACCAACCCATACCATGCCATCTTTGACCGATTTGGAGGAGAATGCAACCCATTCTCGCATTAATTTGGCCGCCGAAATGTCACTCGGCCACGCACACGCTGTCGAGCCGTTTTCGATTTTCTCTCTTGATCGCACCAAAACTCGAGGTTGATCCTAGAATCATGTAGAGCATCTCAACATGACTTTCCGTTGATATAAAGAACGTGGATATCCGAGCCTGGATCAAAAGATATGGCGATCTCAAGATTTAGGCACTTAATGTACTCAAGACAGATTTCAAATATTTTCCGCGCTTTGCCACCTAGACGACACGTGGCGTGCTCCGATTGGTCGCGCAATTCTCTCTCCTCTACCTTTCGGTGGGCTATCTTTTGAATTTTCCTTGTGGGCCCTAGCTGGGACACGTGGCACTATCCCATTGGTTCGGATCGGTGCTCAAAACTCGCCCCCTTGACTTTTGACTTTTTCTTTGTGGCACGTGGCGATTTCTCATTGGTCCTCGGCCCCTTCGGCTCCTTCGCGTACTTCGCCTCCATTTGCCCTAGATGTCCCATTTGATTTTGGGCCCTTTGTGCTCATTTCGGCCGGTTCGGGCATTTCGCGTCCATTTGTCCCAGATGTCCCATTTGATTTTGGACCCTCTGGACTCATTTCGCCGATTCGGCCTTTTTGGCCCGATTGTCCCATTTGAGTCCCCTCTCAAAAGCTAGCCAATTTTTTCTCGGTCAAACCGGCATTTCGCGCCCACCGCGTACTTTTGTCCCAGATGTCCTGTTACTTTATGGTCAAGTTTGTGCTTACTGGCCTGAGCCGAGCCGGCCTTGGGCCTTTTTGTCCCAAATGTCCCGATGCCCAGGACTAGGACTTAGTCATTTTTATGATTTTTTCCTGGATCAACCTACTTGCCTTCTGCAACCTTTTTTTGCATTTTCTCGAGCTTGCTCTTTTCCTCTCGATGACAGGGAACTTAGAAAATATTTGAGGGGACTCTAAAGAACATGATTTTGGCCCCGAATCAATCAATTTTCCCGGGACTTGAATATTTCGATGCATGTTATCAAAATTACCTGTGGGGTGAAATTTTGACAACAAGTACCCAGATCATTCTTTTTGTTAGAATTTGAGGATTCTAATAAATACATATTTAATCAACTTACATATTATATAATGTTACGATAAATATTTAAATAAACATTACATCATAACATAAGTAAATAAAGAAATACTTACAGGAAATAAATAACACAGGTGACACAGTATTTATAGTGGAAAACCCCAAAAGGGTAAAAACCACTTTGAAAATAACCTTTTACTTCAGAGAACTTATTTTACATCCAGTAAGATCACCTCCTCCTTAAAACCCTATTTACCAAGGGTAAAACCAAATCACTTGATTTGCACACCTTTGATATATTTCCCGAATATATCAAATGAGGACCTAAAGTCCTTTTTATATAAGGTGATCGGGTATGTCTCCCGACCCACCTTTTCAACCTAAATGGTTGACACATATACCTAGGTGAGTGTATTTAATAAATATAAACATAAATGATTCACATTATTAAATACTTACCTAATGTATATTACCTAGGTATGAATATTTAATAATAGAAAAGTATTTCATATTATTAAATATTTAACCTATATAATAGTGATGGACCCATATTAATTAAGGGTTGGCTAGACCACTTAATCATTATGTTCCAACACTTTCTAGGAAAGTAGTTACACCATTGTCCTTGAGAATATTCTAGACTTCCTGGTCCTCCATCAGTTCAGTGCAAGAAGCTGGTTCGATCCTTTTGAGCTGCCCACCCATGGTGATGATCCCGTGGCAATGAATAGAGGTGAGGGGACGCGAGTTGGCTTTAAAAGCTCATGTAAATTGTGGGATTCATTCACGATCAGCAACCCTCCTGAACCTGTTATGATTGTGATGTGAAAGTGCGCATCTCAAAACCAGATCCGCCTGAGTGAAATAACTCTCATCCCACGTGCTCGGCTCCGTAGACCGTCGCATCATCATTATGAGATAATCATGACCACCACCCTTATTAAGAGTGGGGTTCTTTTTGTTTAGCTTGTTGACATAAGGAACAGAAACCCACCACCACAGTAAGTTAGCTAGAAAAGGAGCAATCATTCTGAGAAATTTGAAGGAGATCAATAGGAAAATTTCCTGACCAAATTTTTTGAGTGTTAAGGAGGACACCAATGTTGGCCATGCAATCAACCACCTTATTCCCTTCATGGAAGATATGTTGGAATTTGATCTGCTAGAAGTTCCTTTGAAGCAAATGAATATCAAAAATAATGTTTTTAATAGACCATTGTCCAGGGTCATCCGAATTAAGGAGATTTATGATATTGAGAGAGTCACTTTCCACAATTAAAGGCTTGTTTCAATTTGGAGAGTCAGCTCCAGCCCCTTAAGGACCGCTAAGGCTTTAGCGCGATGGTTGGTCCCCATGCTAAAATTAGCTGCAATAGCAGTAAGAGGGAAACCAAAAGAATTGCAGAGAATCGCACCCCCTAGACTTCCCTGGGTTACCTTTAGAAGCACCATCTGTGTTAAGTTTCATCCATCTAAGGGAGGAGGGAGCCACCGAATAGCAGAGCGAGCCAGGGTCGAGGGTTTAGTCGTGGGAAGGATCACAATCCACTGACACCACTCCTTGCTATTACAGAACTGGATTGTTTTTGATATTTCTTCCATAAGCAACTATTTAGATTATCTTGGAAGAGCATAAAGCAATATGGTTGGCCACCCTATCAGGTTCCAAACATTGGTCTTTAAAGATTCTCCTATTTCTTTCCTTCCAGATACCCCAGAGGCTGTGAGGGAGGATAAGTTTCCAAGTGAGGGAGAGGGCCAGGGTGTGAGAAGGGGGAACACCATTGATTGAGGGTATCATGAATGGATTCGGGGAAAGTCTAGACAACACCAAAATGTGACAGAAGCCAATTCCAGATAACCTAAGAAAAGGGACAATGAAGAAGGAGATGAGAGGAGGACTCCAAAGCTTTGCAGCAAAGAACACATCGAGTGGGAAGGGAGAAGCCTCTCCTTTTAAGTTCTCTCCCGAGAGGAAAGCATTCTTGAAGGAGAGCCAGGAAAAGAAACCAATTTTGGGAATAGTCTCTTTGGGCCAAATTTTGTAGAGAGGAGGTCCAGAGCTGGTCCGGGGCTTTGAATCGTAGGAAGCTTTAATGGAGAAGGAGCCGAAGGGGAGAGGGGCCAAATACGATCATCAACAGGCAAGGAGAAAGGAATATAGAGAGAGGATAGTGTAATTCTCAACTGCTTCAAACACTGACTCTGATGCTCACTGATACCCAACCAATCTGGGATATCCCAAGAGGGAATTGAATTCGTCAATCTCAGTAACCAAAAATTGTCTTGCCATGGCGATTGATGAGGGTTCTTTTGATAGAGTCCCAAACAAGGTTTAGGCACAGAGGTTTTTCCCCAATCCACCAATCCAACCAGAAATCTATTAATCTGCCATTCCCCAACCTCCACTTGGTGCCAGTACGCAAAAGAGGAAGAGAGCTAGTGATCGAGTTCCAAATAGCCAAGCTGTGGGGTGGGGAGGAGAGAAGGAAATATTCCACTTGAGACAAATATTTGGTTCTCAACAGCTGATCCCAGTGAGAGTTACCATGAGCCACTTCCTAGCCAATTTTAGCTAGCAGGGCAACATTCATGTCAGCAATCTGTCTAATCCCAAGACCTCCCAGATTGGTCGGCTTACAAACTTCATTCCAAGAGACAAGGTGTATCCGCTTCTTGTCCTCCACACCCGACCAGAGAAATTTCTTTTGGATTCTCTCAATAGCTGATATCACTGAGGAAGGCATTTTGAGTAAAGACATAAAATAGATAGGTAAACTCTGAAGAGTAGCTTTAACCAATTGAAGTTTTCCTGCCTGACTTAGAAGGGCACCTTTCCAAGCTGCCAATTTTTTTGGTATCTCTCAATGACTGGATTCCATAGATTTTTAGTTTTCTTTCCCTTGAAAAGGGGAATGCCAAGATAGGAGGAGGGTAAATCCACAATTCTGCAACCAAAGATGTCAGCAATCCTCCTTTGAGTTTGAGGAGGGGTGTTTAAGAAGGATATACTGCTTTTGGTGAAGTTAATCAGTTGTTGAGAGGCAAATTGGTAGTTTTCTAAAATTTCCTTGAGGGCACGAGCTTTGATCACCGAGGCGGCACTCAAGAGAAGGGTATCGTCCGCAAATTGGCTATGAGTGGCCGCAGGGGAGCTAGAGGTGATTTTTATACCAAAAATGGCAGACTGACTCTTGGTAGCCTCTAAGGCTCTGTTGAGGGTGTCCGCCATAAACAAGAAGAGGAAAGGAGACAGAGGGTCCCCTTGCCTAATACCTCTGCTATTTTGAAGAATTCGGCCGGGGATGCCATTTATGAGGATCGAGAAACAAGGGGTAGCAATGCAAGAAAAATCTAGCTACACCATCTGTTGTCAAAACCGTAGCTTTTCAGCACCCGGATCAGGAAAGTCCAGCTGACTCTATCGAATGCTTTTTGCATGTCTAATTTGAGGATCATTCCTGCAGACTTCGAATGTTGGGCAGAGTGAATGGCTTCATGAACTGTGATGATACCCCCTTGGATAAAGCGACAACTGATGAAACCATTCTGATGCGGTGTGATGAGGTCATTCATCAGGGGTTTAAGTCTAGTAGCCAACATCTTGGTGATGATTTTGTAGGAGGTGTTGCATAGGTTGATTGGTCTGAAGTTGGCAACAAACTTAGAGTCAAGGGCTTTGGGGGCAAGAGCGATGAAAGTAGTATTCCATTCTTTCAGAAGGGAGTTGCTTAGTTGGAATTCATTCACTGCGTTAAAGAGATCTTGCTTGATGATCTCCTAGAAAATTTGGAAGAAGGCAAAGCAGGAAGCCGTCGGGGCCTGGAGCTTTTTCACCTTTCATGGTGAAGACCGCTTTATGAATTTCCTCCATAGAGAAGGGCTTTGTTAAATTGCCATTCATATCATCAGAGACTAATTTAGGAATGTGTTGAAGCATCTTGGACATAGCTTGCTCATTGGGGGATTCTCAGCCTGAAGGAGATTAGAATAAAAGGAGACTAATTCATTAGAGATATCAATGTCAGAGGTTAATAAATTACCTGTCGGGGTTAGCAGTTCTCTGATTTTGTCTTTGCTTTTGTGTTTAGAAGTTGTAATGTGGAAGAATTTAGTGTTACGGTCTCCCTGATCTAGCCAAAGCGCCCTGTGATCTCTGCTTCCAATAGGTCTCTTCTTCTTTCAGGATGTTATGGAATTCACTGAGAAGAGAGTTTTCTTGTTTATGGAGATGTTCCGATCTTCCTTCTGCCTCCACAAGGGCTGAAATGTTAGCTATTTCCTAAGTCAACTTTTGTTTACGCAGTTTGATGCTGTTGAACACCTTGCCCTTCCAGATCTTAAGTTGTTTTTTGATTTCCTTGAGCTTACTGGAGAACTTGAACATATCAGAGCCCTTAATTTTGATGTCCCACCAGCTCTTAATAAGAGGGTCTAAATGATTGTTTTCAAGCCAGGCAAGCTCAAATCTGAAGGGAGGATTCTTTATGTTCATCTTGTTGTTGGCACATAGAAGCAAGGGGCTATGGTCAGATGCTGCATGAGACAAGGAACTGAGGAAAAAATCGGGGTAAAGAGAGATCCAATCCAAAGATCCCATAGCCCTATCTAGTCTGCTTTGAATATGATTTTTGCCCACTCTGCGGTTGGACCAGGTAAAGGAGGCACCATGTAGGTCCATATCTAAGAGTGTCTCCTCACGTATGAAGTCAGCCAGAGCTTCCATGCTAGAGGGGTTAGCTGGGGCTCCTCCTTGTTTTTCAGATGGGTAGAGAGTGTTGTTGAAGTATCCCATAATGAGAATAGGAAAATTGCCGTAATTTTTTATGAAATTCAAAATGTCCTGCCAGAGTCTTTCACGTTGGGTTTCCAAATTAGGGGCATAAACATTGATTGCTATCCAAGTAGAATCAGAGCCTACCTCTTGGAAGAGCATGCACAAAAATTGGGGTCTTTGTAGAAGGCAAATCACCTTTGAGAATTTTGGGATCCCAGAGAGTGCATAAGCCTCCCAAATTTCTGTAGAAAGCTAGGGACGCAAAGGAAGCTGTAGGCAGGAAAAATTTTCAAGAGACTATCATCCTTTTTAAGTTTGGTTTCCTAAAGCATAATAATATCAGGAGAGTGGTTAAATTTCATATCCTTGAGGACCCTCTATTTTTGCAGAGAGTTAAGACCTCTTATGTTCCATGAGATCACCTTCATTTCTTGGATTTGGGTTTACTCCCCACAACCATGGGGATGGTGCTCTGGGTTCCTTGGGCCACATTCAGGGCTGATTCTTGCTGAAGCTTGACATTTCCAGGGGTACGCCCACAAACTTTCTCCATTCCAATATCAGGTTTCTTGCAGCTGCTTCAAGTCATGTGGAGGTTAAAGTTGTCTTCAGAGGTTTGAGTGGAGGGGGAGATCTGGGAGTCAAAGAGGGAGAAGAAAAAGGAGGGGGGGGTGGTGCCAGTAGGAGGAAGCTCGAAGAGAGGCAGGGAGAGGAGGGAGGGAGAGAAGAAAGTTGGAGGGGGGGAAGGTGAAGGTGGAGAAGGGGAGCGGAAGCAACCGAGGGGGAACAACCACCGAGGAGGGGGAGGGGAAGCAAGGGGAACCTCCATGGGAATAGAGATCATAGTGGAAAGAGGTTGGGGGCGAGAGGGGTAACCATGTTAGAGTCGTTAGTGATCTCGCCTTCCTCTCAAGGAGAGCAAAGGGGTTGGAAGTAGGGATGGTTAGAGCCTCTTCGGGAATCATCTTCGGAATATATTTCCCTTTTTTCTTGGGAGAGGCTACATGGGATTTGGGCTTAGGCTGAGGCTTAGTGGGGCATCCAGATGCTCTGTGGCCGATGCTTTTGTAGATGGAGCATGCTTGTGGAATATATTCAAATTCAATGGGTTGTGTCCATGTTCCAAAATCCGATAAGAGCTCAATCGATTTTGGGAGTGGGAAACTGACATCAACGTTGACACAGAAATGAGCATGAATGAATCTAGTTTTAGCCTTGGTGGTCTATTGCTATTAGAGAACCCATAGAAAGAGCAATACCTTCGATAACCGCAGGATGCCAGAACTCCAGGGAAGACCTGGTAGATGAACCCATATTGGGGCCTGAGTCATGGTTTCAGTGAGCGGGTTGAAGCCAGGCGACCATTTCCTAATGTAGAACCCTCTTCTGCCAAAAACCAAGGACCACCCAGAAGAGCTCGAGCGAAGTCTTCCTTCAAGCTAAATGAGAAAAGAATGAATCCGTTTGGCATCACAACTATTTCAGAGTGCCACAAGGGTTCCATTTCATGCGGGCCCATTTTTTGATATCTTCGAGGGGGGGTCTGGGACCCATCAGCTTACCCACTAGGGACAGATCTCTAGAGGCAAGCAGCCTCCTCTATGATGTGAGAGGGGATATGAAGAGAGAAGGACCCATAAGAGAGAATTGGAGACAACTTGTCCAAATGGGCTGCAGAAGTGGACCCTTCCACTACTTTTTTCCATGCCTCGGGGGGAGGCTTAGGAGATAGGGCCCCAGAGTTAGCAGGGCGGTACTCCGATCTAGACCAAAAGGGTCCGACATCAAAGCCAACACTAGAGGACGCAAGGAATTCAAAAATCAACAGGCGGCAAAAGAGCTCTTGAGGTGAAAAATCTAATCTGCGTGAGGTTCACTAGATAGAAGTATGATTACCCATCATATGAGTATTGAATTTTGCATGAACTCCTCCAATTTCTTTCCAATCCAATCTGTCCACATCTTCTTTGCTGGCCACCCGAGATTCAAGGTATCTCAAGTTAAACTCAAGTTGGCTTACTTTGTGGTTCGTCGAAGTAAACCCTAACCCTGAGGAATCTGTAGTTATATCTTTTGTCTCTAACTCCACTACTATCTCGTACTTTTCTGGTGTTTCACCCATAGTGATGGGATTCTTTTTGCCTCTTGTGGAAGGCCCCGCCATGATGCCCAAAATAGTAGGATGTAAGGATGAAGGTCAAATTTAGGGTTTCATATTTTGATAAGATTTTGGCAAAATATAAAAAAACTTAAAGAATAAACCCCAACTATTTTTTTGTCTCTTTCCGAAAATGTAATGAACTTGAAAAATTCCACAATTTGCACCCTAGAGAGTGATTTTATGAAAAACCCTAAATATGTAATAACTTTTGTAAAATAAATTTAAAAAGTCTAAAATTTTCAGGGGACCTTACTTGAAGTGTTTCACAACTCTGGTAAAAATATCTCCCACCAATTCACTCTGGTTCGAAATATATGGTGGAAACAAAAAATTAGGGTTTTTGCCCTAATTTTGGCCCATATCGCAGCTCTGATACCACTTGTAATGAAATTACTTGTATAATTCAGATTATGAGCAGCAATATAACACCAAATAACACAATATTTTAGAATAATGATCTCAATATGCAATTATAATAGCTTCGCCACTTCGAGGGGGCAACCTCCAAACCATAAAATAAGACTCAAATACTCCAATGATCATCATCTACTACCTACAATCCCCTATATATACTATTCCTATGCTATGGCCATCACCAAGGCCGACCTACTAAGCATGAGAAAGTATAAATGATATGCTAAGCCACAAGTCGGCAAGGTGGTGGCAACAAGAAAGGAAGGAAAGAAAGCATGGTTATATAGAAGGAAAGCCCAATTTGGCGTAAGAAATGCACATAATAAATAGGAAGTCGAGGCCCCCAGGATCATCTTACTTTGGTTAGTTGGAATTGTAGAGGCTATCCTTGGAGGAGGGGTCCCGGATTGGGGCCCATAGCGGAGGGTAGAGACATCATTGTACTTGTAGAGACACATGAACATGAAGGTTGTAGAGTACCAGACTTTACAGGATATGAGAAGGTATCGATTTGGAATGAGTTGGTAGAGAATGGCAAAGGACATGGCGGAGTGACAATGTTAGTAAGGGAAGTGTGGAAAGACGTCATCAAGGAAGAAAAGAAGGACCCGAATAATCAATACTTATGGCTGAAATTGATCGAAAAAGAAAAAATATCTTTTCTCTAGCTTGTTACTTCACTCCATATGGATCTAAAACCTACAAGAAGAGGAACATGGATAGAGAGGACCCTTTCGGAGCTTTGAAAAGGGACATAGCTGAGTTTTGCAACAAAGGAGAGGTCATTCTATTAGGAGACTTTAATGCTAGGACAACTAATAACCAATCTCTTTACTTTGGGAAAGAAGAGGAATGGAATAACAATCCTCTATGGCTAGAAGAAGACGAACAACAGAAATGGGAATGGGTCTCACAAGACATTAAAGGTGGTGTTTCTCATTTTGGGGCTGAACTATTAGGTCTATGTAGCTTACATGATTTGATCATATGTAATGGTATAAAGACATGGCCAAATTCAAGAAACATCACATGTCAAACCTACAACAATCAAAGTGTCGTAGACTATGCCATATGCTCGCAAAACATTATGTCTTGGATATTGGAGGTTGAGGTTGGAAGTTGTCCTATAGAAATGAGATCGGATCATAACCCAATTCATGTGAAGATTAGCATGCAAAACATGGACCAGCAAAAGGAGAGCCTTCATTCAAACAAAAAGCAAAGTGTATCAAAGCAAAATCCTTGTGAATCAGGAGAACCAAGCCATCTTTAAATGTATGATTGCAAAACAGTTACAGGAAATGCAAGATACTAACAACCCCAATCAGAGGCAAATACATGCTCAATAGTGAGAAGTTAATGACTATAATACACAATGCGCTAAGGGAGTGCAAACATGCTAGAGCCAAGAGAAGTGTTAAAAACAGTTTTCCAGAAACCCATGGTTTGATGAAGAATGCAAAGCTGTGAAAAGAAGGTTAAATGCTTCCAGAAAAGAGAAAACAGATACAAAGTTATATAGAAAGCTAGTGAGAAACAAAAAGGAAGAGTACATGAGAGGTAGGAGGGAGGAGCTGATTTCCATGGGGAAGAATAATCCGAGAGGTTTTTGGAGAGAGCTTCAATAGACTAGAAGTACAGTTGAGAATAATATCACCGACACTCAGTGGCTTGAATATGCAAAAATGTTGTATGAAAGAAGTAATGACTTGTCGCTTCTTCCATATGTTATTGAAAATAGGGACAAACTCTTCTCCATGAAAGACATCAAGGAAGGGATCAAAAGGTTAGCAGGGGGCAAGGCTCGGGACATAGATGGTCTGCAAGTGGAATTCTTAAATTGGGGTGTAGAAGATCTTGCTCCACACATTAAAAATATTTTTAATAGAGTTATCCAGTTCGGTTTTCCAAAAAATTGGACAACTAGCATTGTCGTTCCTCTCCATAAAAGCGACGATGTCAACAATCCAACAAATTACCGCACTATTATGATTAACCCGCTTTTTGGAAAGCTCTTTGGTAGCATGGTGGAGCGTAGAATTAGTCTTTGGGCCGAAAAGGAAGGTAAGAGAGCAAAAGGGCAGGTATGTTTTAGACCAAAGCACTCTACTATTGATCATTGCGTCACTCTTAGGCATTTGATTGAAAAGGTTTGGGACAGAGCAAGGTGAAGAGGTTTATTGTTGTTTTGTGGATTTCAAAAAGGCCTTTGACACGGTTCCGAGAAACAAATTGTGGGACAGAATGGAAGAGTTGGGTATTCGGATAAATATAGGGCAACAGTTCATAGACTATATGAGCAGGTACGAGCTAAAATCAGAACTAAGGACAGTCTATCCGAGTGTTTTGGGAGTGATATTGGGGTCAAACAAGGTTTTCCGCTTTCCCCACCTTGTTTGGGTTATATATAGACAAGCTAGAGGAATGGATTGACAAAAAGGGCGGAGGTGGGATTCATTTAGCCTCTTATGTGGTAAAATTGTTGCTCTTAGGATGACCTTATCCTAATGGCTAAAACAGTCAAAGAGGGTTTACAGGAGCACTTGAGAGCTTTAGAACTATTTTGCCAAGAGGTGGGAATGCAAGTGAACATTGGTAAAACCAAAATCATGATTTTTACCTTAAAAAGGAAAAAGAGACAAGTAAGCTTTGAGTTTGAAGGGGACTCTGTACAAGTTGTAAATGAATACAAATATTTGGGACTGGACTTCCACAATAATCTCAGTTGGGAAACTTGTAGAGCTAAGAGGATTCGGGGGTGGAAAGCTCTATACATGCTTCAAAACAGATGCAGAACAACAGAGTTATGGGATTGGAAAACCAGATTGAATCTTTTTGGGTTACTGGTAATCCCAGTGGTGTTATACGGGTGTGAGATTTGGGGCAACAGTACGTCCGTGGGGAAATGGAAACAAATAGAAAGAATTCAAAAGCATCTAATTACAAGCAGTTTCAAAATAAAAACCACGGTTCCATACAAAATCATTCTGGTTGAAGCTGGAGCCTTTCGGTGGAAGCGGTGGCGATGATCCAACTATTAGGATACTTCAAGAAAGTGGAAAACATGGATGATTCCTGGTGGCCAAAAATAAGAGAGGAAAAGTTAAACAGGAGGAAGAAAACCTGGATGAAGCAAAATGGCGAGTGGATGAGCAAATGGGGCATTAACATACAAGAGTGTCCTAGCACTAACGAAGAAATAAAAAATTATGTGGGAGAGAAATTCAGAAATATTATGT
Source organism: Taxus wallichiana var. yunnanensis (assembly GCA_018340775.1). Taxonomy (NCBI): domain Eukaryota; kingdom Viridiplantae; phylum Streptophyta; class Pinopsida; order Cupressales; family Taxaceae; genus Taxus; species Taxus wallichiana. Next base: position 124,010,213 of record CM031234.1, on the reverse strand, counting down.
GGAATAAACAACTTGGACGAAAAAGAGAATACTATGTCAAGAATTTTAATCCCACATGTGATCATGGGCAAAAACATTATATTGGAGCGATGATAAAGTGGAAAGCTAAAATGTTAATTGTGCAGCTAAAAATTAGTTCACATCATCTTAGGTGTGAAACCGGGAGATGGAAAATACCCAAAGAGGAGTGGTCAGAAAGGGTTTGTCAGTTTTGCATGTCGGGCTCAGTGGAATTGGAATGGCATTTCGTCATGAAATGTGTGGCTTATGATGACATACAAAGTAAATATAAAAGACAAATTTCTTTTATTTAAATACAATATTTTTATGTAGCTCTATAAAACTGCTGGTCATATTTAAAATCTACAAATCAGTGAGGGAAGTGATTTCAAAAGCACAAAAATAAATCTAAAAAGAAGAGGGAGAGAGAGAATTAATTTAAAAGCTGGGCAGAAATGAGTTATTAAGCTGGGTAGAATAATTAATATTTAAATAAAGAGAAACACGTGAGAGGTGAGCCTCATCTAAAACACAAAATGTGCGGACATCTGCAACTGCAGCTGCAGCCGCAGCCGGAGAATAAAGGAGAGAAGCCTCCCATGGTCTCTTTTACAAAAGCAAACCCTTTTTTCTTCTTATTACTAGATTAAAAAAGAGAGTAAGACGTTGATGACGTGGGAAGAGGAGGACAAAATTTGTGTATGGATGTGCGCATTTAGTATTCACTGATTACTGATGACGACGCTTTGCTTTGCTTTGCTACTTGCTTCTGCCCAAACTCACTTGGTTTTATGTCCCCAAATCATACACAAGGTTTTAAAAATTAAAAAAACTCCTTTGGATTGCTGTCAGGATTCTCACCGTCATTTTCCAAAAACTAAAAGAATTGTGAACGACAGCTTGGTAAGGGGGACGATTGAAGGAGATGGAGTTGTAAAAGATGAAAGCTTGGCCTCTGATCTTCTCGGATCTGGTTTTCCAAGCCCTGAGGAGCACATATTGGTCCAGATCTGCTCACAGCATTGCACTGTCCAACTATTTTATCAAGCTCAAGGTAGAAAGGGCTTATGCGAAAGGGATAAAGAAACGAGGAGAATGCGAATCAAGGCACACCTGGAGGAATATATGCCTACAGCTGTGCAGAGGAAATACATTGGGTTACATACCGGATGACAGCGCATTTTTAAGCGTTTATATTTCACTTCTGTATCTGAATGTGGGTGGATTGACTACCATTTTGGGCTCCATTGTCTCAAGATTTGCAGTTATAGGCTTCACTTTCTCAAATCTGGCACCTTGGCAGCTTTGGGGCTGAGTAGGTAGTTTTCATGCCAATGTATACATGTCAAGTCCATTGGCAATTTTAGGCTCGGATGGCATTATGGCAATTTCAAGCTGATTGGCAGGTTTCAGATGTCAAATCTGGATTAAGGGCAGCAGTTTCGGGATGTTTATATTCGTATGAAGCCAATTTTTGTGCTCAATGCTGGAATTCCAAGCTTATGGATAGCGCTGCTGAGGTTATTATGCTATTGCTCACATCCACTGGTTTTATTCTGATTAACAGTTTTAACAATTTCAGGGTGAAAGCGTGGTATTAGGCCTAAAATTAGGACTGAGGAGTAATTTGAAATCACTTTGGCTGTTTGGTGCGGGATGATGCGTCAACCGCAGAGGGCATTCAAAGGGCAGAACTAAGCTTCCTGTGGTCATATCCAGCTGATTGACACGTCGGCAATTCTTGTGGCCGTTAGTGTTACTGATTGACAGGGTTTGCTCTCTATCCAGAGCCTGCAGGAAAACCATGATGCACACTTAAGATTTCTAATTAGAACCCATGAAATGCATCGGGGATTTTATTTTTCCAGCTGATTTATGAGTTACGAAGGAGTATAGAAAATGGCTCCTCCCCAGTTTTGAGGTGTTCGCCTGTGAGGGAAAGGCATAAAGGGGGCGGAGTGTGGAGAGCACACCGCGTGACAGGGATAAGGATGATGAGCTTGCTTTATTCCAGGATATGTTGACAAAGGAAAAGGATAATTTCTTGCATCATTCCGGAGATGACAGTGATGAATCTATATGTAGTTTTCGGACCCCTCTGTAATCATCCTATGTTTTTTTCCCTACTTATACTTGCATTGTAATGAATGTCGTCTCTTACTTCGAGAACTGTTGTATACTAGAACTGAGAATTAAATTCATGATTGTACCTTTGCAGCGTTGAAATTGAAGGGCTTATCAGACTTCCGACTCAGCATCTCAACTCCGGTTAACAGAGAGAGTAATGATCTGATGAATAATGATGCTGACAAAAATGACTATGACTGGTCAGTCTCTCTATTTATATCTGCGCTTATGCTGATTTTCGTGCAAAACTTTAGTAGCCTCTCTTTTCTTTGTTCAAAGTTGCTTTAAAAAAACACGGGGTTGATGTTTTTTTAAACTACCTCTCAAAGGAAAGGGTAACAGAACTCAATAGATGTCGAGGGTGTAAGCTTTGTTCCTTAAGGCGATAAAAAGTTTTCCTGTTTCTTGAAAATGCAACCATGGCATAGATTTCTATTTTGTGTCTGCAACTGAGATATTGCCCAGGATTTTATGTAGGAGCTGGCTGCTGTGTGTTGCATTCCAGTTACAACGATCCCACTACTTCTTTATACGTTCAATCTATGTATTTCAATATCTTTTTTATTGTAACCTATACCATTAGACTTTGAAAACTAGGCCAATTCTTTTTACAAATACGCTTATCTGTAATCTCTTAATGTTATGAACTGGATGCACATTACTAAGCCACAGGCAATTCTATGAGTATGAAACAAAGAATAGAAAGCTTGTGAGTGGGTTCAAGAGAAAATGGATACTTTTGTAAATTAGATTATTGTCATGAGAGGGTTAACCCATTTAGAGGTGAAAAGGAAGAAATATGGTGGTAAAGGAGAAATCCTTATTCCTTCTGTAGTTCAATACTTTGTAGGCTAAGTAGGTCAAAGGCATTGACATGATTTAAAAATAGATTGTACAAAATGATGACGATGGGCATGAGTTTTCTTTCGTTTTCTGAGGCTAAGGTAAGTGGAAGTGTTTTCACTTGGGATCTTCCAAACCTAAAAGAAAATAAGTTACTAATAATAATACACTATCATTATATTCCTTCAACTTCCAGAATACATCAGCACACAGCACATTTTCAGACTACATCTCTGTCCTAATCAATTAACAGACTTTTTGAGGATTGGACAGGACAAAAAACAAAACACAAATTTTCCAGCCAAAAAACATATTTTCTGATTTTTGCATCAAGGGCCATCTTGTACCACACACTTATCCACCCTGAGATTCAAATCCGCAGTGTGAGTGTGTAATTTGACAAAGAGTGGAAAAGATAAGAGTTGCAATTGTTAACTGGGTCTCTGTTTTGGAAGCCCTAAAACTTTTACCATATGGGATTATCCCATTCAAATAGAGCAGACCCTCTGTTTATATCATACTTTGCACCACAAATACATTTAATTTGTCCGAAACAGTGGAAGCAGTATGTGTCTCACAACAAATCTGAGCTGGATAGTGTAACACTGCCAACAGCAAATCTACCAAGTGTATTGTAATGTCCCTTTTTGGGCGAAACTGAAAAAGAAGGGAAATGGCACAAACCCAAATCAAAGCAAACTGAAATTTATAACAGCCAACTGAATTTTTGGACAGCAAGGTACAGCAGTCTGTAATCTTATGACAGCAAGAGGAAAATTAATTTATTCACCGCCAATACCACTTTTACTCTATCCAAAGCATGTAGGGAACTTTTATAAATATTTTAGAACAAGTACAAGCCAAGAAATGAGTTTTAAACCCCCAGCTAGAGTATATTTAATTAAATTTGCAACAACAGCGAATCCACTTACAAAAATGGCCGGAAGTTGAGATTCCAAGGCCCAAAATTCAATCTGTTAAATGCAACCAGCCTCAGAAATTATGAACAATCCAAATATCAACAAAGAATGAAGTGCCGTGCACTAGATATCACCAAAATCATCCACTATGCAAGTTGCTACCCTAGGAGAGGGTTTACAATAAGCTGGAAATGGCGAGTTTCCAAAGAAAATCTGAGTGTAGCTCAAGTATGACCTCCGTATGAGATCACCAATGAAGAAATGAGGGGTTTCGTCCTCAAATCAAGTGCAAAGAGGGTTTTCGTCCTCAATTGCAAGAGAGAGAAAGCAATTTCGTGCTCCAACTCAAAGAAAATGAATTCCAAAGTAAGTGTCCTCTTTTCCAAGCCAAGCGACCCCTTTATATAGCTAAAGGTGGTGCCAAATAAAAAGATGATCCCCCCAAAGAGGACCGACCTCCTTGTAGAAATATAAGTTTCTTTTTATTTTTCAAGTTGGTATTTGCACTTTTTCGAACCAACTTGACTTTTCTAAGTCATAATTAGAAAGTTGCTTGAAAATAATATAAAGCTACAAAAGCAACTGACAATCATGACATTAAATACTTCCCTTGCTCTTTCCCTTTAAGCCCACGGGAAGTGGAATGGGCCCAAGGTCTTCAAAATGAACTAGCCTGGAGAAGGGGACATTACATGTATTTGCTTGATAATCCCCAAGGTTTTTGAACAAGCCCTTTTGTACATTTCTTACAATCAGAGTATCTATGAGACAACCAATAGACATAAGTTTTAATCATGATATATCCAATTCTTGTGCCAAACAAAGTGCCAAACAAAGTGCGGTTTCTGGCTGTGATAATGATTTCTTAATCAGAAGATGTGCTTTTTAATTGATATATTGTTTTTGCAATGTGAATACAGGCTTCTGACTCCTCCAGACACCCCTCTCTTTCCATCTTTGGATGAGGAGACCGTGCCTGTTAAACTTTCACAGAGAGGCAGACCGCAGAGTCAACCAATTTGCATTTCAAGAGGATCGAGGGTGAGTATTTTTGAGTAATTTATCTTTGGAGTAGGCATTATTAAGCCATTTATTATTGTGACAGAGAATCGCAACTTCTTATTGTAATGTGTCAAGAATTAGCAACATTTATTACCTCTATACACCTCAAAGATGGTGGCTATTGTTGTGAGAGAGAATATCAACATCTCTTTGTAATGATGAACTGTTGCAGTCTTAGAAGCATGAGCGATTTTTTAAGACCAGTTTGTCCAAGGCAAGAGTTTGGTTGTTACTTGGGTTTTTTCTTTCTTTTTTGCAGTTTGCATATGTTTTACTTTCTCCCATTTTAATAATAGTCAGGTCAGTTGTTTGGTGACTACGCAAATGGCCAATAAGGGTTTTTTTTGTTGTTATAGTGAAAAATGATTTGCCTCTTAATTCTTATTAGATTATTTTTTTCCTCTTTCAGACTGAGACTAGTACTAGGGCTTGTCGAAGCAGTGCTAGTCCACGGCGATCAAGCCCATCTTCTGGTTCAAGCAGCATTAATGCATTCTCAAAGCGAAGAACATCTCCAGGCCCAAGTGCTAGTGTGAGTCCTACTCTGCGATCATTGACACCTTCTGTGAGGCCTTCTACAGCTACTTCCAAGCCTTCCACCGCCCATAAGGTCAACAACTCCAACACTTAGGAGATCTAGCACCAGTTCAGGTGGTTCAGTAGTAAGAGCTGGATCTTCATCAGGAAAGGCAATCCGTGGTAGCTCTTCCTCCCCAAAGCTGCAGTCTTGGCACTCAAATAATCCTGAATTTGCAGCAGAGGCACCTCCAAATCTTCGTACATCAATAAGTGATCGCCCCTTATCAACCACAAGAGGGTCATCTCCTGCGTCAAGGCGCGGGTCATCTCCTGCATCAAGGCGTGGGTCATCACCTGCATCAGGGCACGGAATGGAGTCTGGCATTGCATCAAGGCGGCAGTCTGTATCCCCAACAGTTTCTAGAAGTGCTAGCTCATCAAATAGCCATGATCGTGATCGTCTTAGCTCCCAGAGTAAGGGATCTGCAGTTTCATCATGTGAAGATGAGATGGATTCTGTTCAATCTACATTTTCAGGGAAGAGAAGAACAAATACTATAGGCATGATGGGTCGGCAAGTAATAAGAAAACAGGAACCATATCCACATAGCAAAATTCAGTCATTCTCCAGACGACCCACAAGATCAACAATGACAGTTAACATCTCGATGAGCTCTGCACCAAAGAAGTCCTTTGATTCTGCATGGAATCAAACAGTATGTATCATATTTTACAGTGATTTGTTTTAAAGCTTTTAGTGATCTTGCAAGCCACCTTTATGCATTCCCATATTCTTGGTTTGGAATATAAGTGTCTTAGTATCTCTTTCTGCCGGTTCTCTTACAAATTTGCTTTATGCTTCTTTTTTGTATGGAACAAACTACAACTTACAAAGATTGATATTATAGACATTCCTTGTTACAAGAAGGCCAAATAATGTTTGATTTTAAGATGTTAAGCTCAGTTTTCCACCTGCTTGACATGGTTTGACGGATTTGATTGTATGTTCCTAAAATTCTGGTGACATTAGAATCCAGGGCTTATCAAGGGTGTATCCCAGGAAGTGGTTATCTTTAGTTAATGCTGACACTGCACATGTTCCACTTTGTTTTAGTAAGTTTAGTTCTATGCATATTCTCATATCTTTACGCCCCTCTGTAACTTGTGGCCTTTCATCTCACTTATGTGATCATCTTTGTGTATTTGGTTCTCAAACAATTTTTGTTATTTCATACTTTTCTGTCATATGCACCATGTCATCATCGTGATTTTCTTTGTTATTCATAGACCTTCGTCTGATAGGTCTTCTTCTTCTGCCTGGTCTAAACAGTGTTTTATATAAAGTGGAAGCAAAACCACTTTTGCTAACTCCATTCTTCCATATACCGAAGAGAGTCGTTTGGTAGAGTTCTTCTTAGGCAACTATTGTTTTGGGTATAAAATTCAACTTATCATTGTCTTACCGATAAAGAAATATCAAATATACGGTTAATGTCTGTGGCTAGTTACAATATGCAATAAATGCTTAGAGATGCTATTCAGCCTGTAAATTCTTTTTGTTGTTAATATCTACCTATTTGCAGGATGTTCGTCGAAATTCTCAGAGTATGTTCAGGCCCTTACTGTCAAGTGCACCAGCTACATCATTTTATGCCAGCAAAGCAACTAGCATACAACGCAGAACATATTCCATGAACTCTTCAATGACAACAAGCAGTAATGCAAGCTCTGAGCAGGGTGCAAGTGTTGTGCCTGACACTGAAGGCACTGATCAAGATGATGTAGGAAGTGAGTGGGAAAAAAACCTGTTTCCCATGTTCAAGAAGATGTATTAGTTGTTGATAAGATGGAAGTAAAAATTAAAGATGCCAAGACGTGTTCTATAGGTACTGCTGGACAGCAAGAGGATGGTCCTGAATGCACAGGTACCGATAGCATCTCAGTCACCACAGACATACACCTTGATGCACATGATGATTGTAACTTTTCTGAAATTAAGTTAAGAGATTCAGATAACTGGAAAAATGGAAAGGTGGTTGAAGATATAAATGGAAAGAACCTACCCAGTTTCATAGATGATGGGATATCTGATTGCTCTCACAGTGATGCTGTTGGCTATACTATTCCTAATGATCACCTGGCTGGCATGGTTGAAGTTAGGGTCGCTGATTCAGATTCTCAAAGAAAGGAATCTGCACTAAATGTCATTGATGATTCTGCAGATAGCTCGTTTGTGGACATCCAAGAGGATGTCCCAGGAAAGAATCCTATTCACGACAAGTATAATGATGGCAATTGGAGATATCTTCAGGCTCCTCTGCAAAGTGACTTAAATACTGATAGCATGCAGAAACTTAATCGTTCCTCAAGGCAAGGGACATGTATGCTTAAATCTACTGAAAAACAAGATATTGAAATTGGTTCATTTCCATTAAATCGAGCTGAAGAATTTGAACCAAGGTACGTGAAAGACAACAACTGTATTGAATCTGTTGCAGAGATTGGAAAACAAATTGCTACAAACAAATTAGCAGAGGCTCAGCAGAATAGTGTGTCTAAATTAATAGGGAATGAGGCCACTAAACAATATGGGATTAGGGATGATTCTCGATGTATCACAAGTATACTCTTGCAGGACACACTTGGGGAGGTTGCATTGGATGGCAAGGGTGAACTCTCACATGTGTCTGCAGCTTCAATGAATCGCTTGAGCAGGGCAAACAGTTGCAAGTGGCCGGCTGTGCATGCAAAAGCTGTCAATACCACTGATCTACGAGAGGAGGGTTCTCATCTCAGACGATCTCTAAATGATTTGAAGAGCACAAGGTACGAGGAGAATGCGTCAACTTCACAATCTTCTAATGCTTGCTTGATGAAACAGACAGAGATCAGGATAATACGCCAAATGAACAGTAGGAAACTGGATATAGATAACTTTGCAATGAGCTCCAATATCAAAGGGCCATCCAGCATGTCTAATTCAGCCACACGAGTGCAGAATGGCACATTTCAAACTCCAGCGCATTGTGAGAAATCTGCAATGGAAGTTGGTGATTCCTTTATAGATGTTTTTGAAAGTGCAAGTTGTGTGCAACCAGGTACTTTAGAGCATGATGCATATGCTGCAGCTGAAGAACCAGGAAGCAGACATCAATGTGGTACATCAGAGAGCCTCACAGGAAACAATTTCATTGAGTCAGTTTCAATTTCTCAAGACAACTCTAAAGTTGCAGAAATGGATACAAAAATGAAGGAAAAAGTTGCTTTGAAAATTACAATAGAAGAACAACGCCGTCAATATGATATAGTTTCAACGATGGAAACACAGGACCGGCAATATGTATGTACTGAAAATTTTGATTTGTCTGAGACTAGATGCTCCTGTTCTGAACGAGTTGGTGAGGATGGAACTGTAGAGAAGAAGCATGCAGTAGCACAACATCATGAGCAATATAGAGAAGCTGCAGACAATGATTGTGATTTGTTGTCAGTTGCAAATGATTGTTGTGTGCAGTCCTCATCAGATTTTGTTGTTTCAAATGAGAACACCGCTCAGGAAAGGAGGTTTAATGGTTCGCTCGATAGTGATAAATGTAGTCAAACTGAAGTCAGTGCTTCTCCTAGTGATCAGAATACTCTAGAGATTCCATCAAAGCCCTGTGCTCCACCCACATCTGAAGAGAATAGCCAGAGCCAAGATATATGTTCAAAACATCCCAAACCGGATGGTTCTAAGGAGGAACCTATACATGTTTTTCACGGTATGTTCCAGAACAACATTCTCCAGAGCTTAGTAATGGTTTCAGAAGGGATATTTCTAGTTCCTACTTTTGCTTTTTTTTTTACTTTGTGCCCTCTACGTCCTTTCGATGAAGACATCAGTTTGCATCGAGTTACTTGTTTTTGTAGACTTGGAGGTAGGATTGTTTAGTGCACCATGAAACACTGCAAGGACTTTTTTTTTAGATGGAAATTGTGGTGTATAAGAGAATTAGTCAGAACTTATCTTTCATCTTAAAATGTGTCTTCTTCCCTTGTCAGAGTTTGTAATCCATGTAGCATATGGTTACCAGGAAACTTTAGTCTGGGGATGTGAGGCCGTCCCTGATTAAGCTAGCTACATGACCAATTTTTATATTAAGAAATTTCTTCTAGTAGATTAACTTTTAAGTCTGCAGGCTGTGGTAAAGGTAAGGGACATATTGCTACAACGACCCAGTCTCAAAACCTGGCTGGCATCACCTGGAATGGTGGTGCATAAACCTTAATAAAAAAATTAAAGATTATTGTTTATAAAAAACTTTAAAAGATATCGTTTTAGATGTTTACATCTTTTTGAAGGTTTATTTTTAAAAATAATTGATTTTTTTGGGGAGTAGCTCCCCCTTGTAATTCCGCTGACGGGCTGTGAGATGCCCTGCATAGCCTTGAGGTCATCACACATCTCCACAATACTTTACAATTTGAAACAGAGCTTGACGGACCCATGATGGGTTGCACTATCTGGCCAAGGTTAGTAGGCATCCCACTGGAAGCATCAGCTTCTGCCAAAGTATGTGCATATGTTCATATATATATACTCTTAGTTTCATATATGTAAATGTATACGTTTACATATATCCTTGTTTATTGTTTAGACCTTTTATTCATACATGCTCTCTTGCTTTTCTGTCTACTTTGCTTTGTAGATCTATTGTCTATTCCATGTGAAGGATGCCTATCCTGTTCTTAATCTGCAACACTGCAAAGTTATCAATTTATTAAACTAAATAGATGTATGATCCTTCTGTTCATCATCCGCGTTCAAGCAAGTACAGACTAAACTGTTTAGGTATCTCAATTACATTTTAATAGCTGTGAAATGAAGTCCTTTAATAATGGGAATGGGCACAGGTCAAAGATTTAAAGTAAATGGTTGTATACTTGATCCGGAGGGATCAAGAAAATCAATCCACTTCATCATTCAATCAGAGGGAACCTGGTTTCAGTCAGCAACAAGGCCCCAAATGAAGTATTTCTTGAATGATGATAAACCTGTCGCTTCATGCAGAGCGACAGTTGCATAACCGCTGGTCTTTGCAAAGCGGAAGTTATGGTGGCAGTTTCAAAATCGCGGTTTGCATCAAACAGCAGTTTACCTGCTTTGATAGTACATGTATAGTAACAAAAGGGGACATTGTCTCTTCAGTTTCCAAGACGAATGGGAATCCTTTGGTGCACAAAAGGACATTCCTAAGCATGTTGAGAGGAGGCACAAACCCAGAAGAGAAGTCACCGGGATTGTGAGTGAAAGAGTTAGTGCTCAGTTGGCTGTAGAAAGAATTGGAGAAAAGAAGCAGAGAGGAGTTGATTGAGGAAGATATCATGATGATTGTTGTACTTGTTCTATTAATCTCTTTGTAATCTGTCTTTGGCCATAAGAAGATTGAGAAGTTGTGCGATTGCCACTTACAACAAGTTTTTCCCCACCGTGGGATTTTGAGAAAAAATCGGTCCTTGTTGCTTCTTGATTTATGCTTACTGTTCATGTTGATTTTCTTGATTCATGTTTCAGCTTTACAAGTATTGTTTATGCTTCAAGCAAGGCACTACGTTAATTCTAAGTTCATTAAGCATTCCAAATGTTCATTTTGAAGTGAATTTAGAGTATCACAACATTCTTGCAATACGATAAATTCTATCAAGCCATAGAACTTAGTAGTTTACAAATCATTTTGGTATCATAGAAGATTAGTTTTGGGGTATTGTGGAAAGTTTGTTGACTGTGACAAGATTGAAAGAGGAAGAATTGCTATCTTGGGATGTGGAGATTTCTACAAGGTGGAGTAAAAATATGAAAGAAATGGCTAAAAAGGTGAAGATCTTGCCAAGAGAGTTGCTGCCCTAGAGTTATGCATGGCAAATGTGATGAAGTCCCAAGATACCATCACCAAACAACAAGAGCTCACAACTAGGAACCAAGGGTCTATGGACACGGTGGCTCATTCTCTAGCCTAGACGTTTGGCATATGTAGGAGAAAAAGAGTCCCATGAGAAGGAAGAGTTCATGGATGAGCACGAGTAGCCTCCAAAAGACAAAGGTAAAGCTAAGGTAAAATCATCTAATCATACTCCTTTCAAAGTTGAAACCAAAGTTGAGATTAGATCTTTTGAAGGACAAGTAGATGTTAAATCGCTAGACAAATGGCTCGAATAAATGGAGGTATATTTTAGTGCGCATAAAGTTACTGAGGCACAAAATATTTCTTTTGCATGTCTCAAAATGGAAGGACATGCTCTAATTTGGTGGGAAGTTATTTAGCTTCTTTTGAAAAGAAGAAGCCAATTGTAGCTAGGTGGGATGAATTCAAAGAATTGTTACATAAGAATTTTTATCCTATTGGGCACAAAACTGATCAGAAAATTAAGTGGCAGTATTTCAGGCAAGGAAGTGGTCAAAGTGTGTAGGACAATTATACGGAATTCCATAGGCAAGTTATGTTGATGAGCTTGGACTTGGAGGATGAAGACAACTTGACCAAGTACTTGGGAGGCTTCATACATGCCTAAGGAGCGGGTCATCTCAAGTAAGCCAAACGACCTTGATGAGGTGTGTTTGCAAGCATACGACATTGAGGAAGAGAAAAGGCAAGGAGAGGGGGAACCCTTGAGGAAAAATCAGTCCACAAAGGAGTCGAAGAAAGAGCAAAACCAGCCCTACAAAGTCTACAAGAAGGGTAAGTGGAAAGGTAAGAGAAATGCCACTGCTTTACATGTTCGCATGATTCCAAGCAATCATTGTAGTCATTGCATTATAGATGGCCATATTGACACAATGTCTTGGAAGTTGCATCTAGAATTGCATATGAAGAATTGTTCGAGGACTCCAAGAAGTCCATGACATCTTTGAAAGACCAATTGGTCGTGAAGATAGAGGACAATTTTGATTTTGATGAGAAACTAAGTTGCATTGCCACAAAAGCAAGCAAGAAGGAATAAGAGAGAAGAAATGAGCAAAATTTTCCAAATAAAATTCGAGATCAAGAAGAGCAAGTGAAAAGCTCTCGTTGATATTGGTTTTCAATCCAATTTGATTGTGGATGTTGTTAAGAATTGTAAATTTAAATTTGGTTTAAACCCACAATATCTTGATGAGATAGAAGCAGATGTGATTCCTCTTGATGCATTTGATATGGTGTTTGGAAGTACTTAGTTGTATCCATAGTTGCCAGAAATGAGTACGAATCTTGGTGTGCAATTTTTCGAGAAAAATGGGCGATGGGTACAAGGAGATGCCTCTATAAATAATTGTATGAAAAATTTAAAAGAATATATATTTTGTAATATTAAAATCAAATTGCACTAAAATTTAAAAATAACTGGAAGTTTTTAACTTTTAAAGTAATGAAGTCAAATGTCTACAAAGATGAGTAATACTAATTATATTGCTATTTGATATTGCACAAATTGAGAGAAAGTACATTGTAAGTGTAACACTAAAATGCCGACAATAGGCATGCTAAAAACAAAAATCACAAACGTGAACATCAATCATATCTCATTCGATTCAAAGGGGTCAACTGTCATTAATTATGTTCTCTAGATCCTCCGCTAGGATGCTCTCTAGATACTCATCACCGTTAAGTTGTGGCTCCTCTGCAGTAATATAACAAGGGGCAAATCATGGAGGCTATTTGCCTTAAACACATCATCCTCAACGTCTGCTGCTTCAAGTGGAATTTGGTCCCATTTTGCTGGAGAACTTTCTTTGTAACCTGGGTCCACACGAGTAAGAAGATGAAGCATACTATGAATGTAGATTGTGTTTTTCTGCCTTCTTTGCCTGTGGTTGGTTCCTCTTCAATGAATTAATGAAACCTTAAGTACTCCAATTCCTCTCACAAGATGAAGAACTAACTACTTGTGGGAGTATCATATTGCAAATGACCTGTAATTTAGGTGCTTCACCGCCATGGTTCCACCATGACTCTATTGGGTCCTTAGCACACTTCATAGAGAGTTGCCATTTTAGAAAATTGACTGCGGCCACGTGAAAACATATTCCACCGAGTCCTAATTGTAGAAGCCTCTTCCTCTCGACTATAAATCTTTTTCACTTTATGCAACCCAAAATTCCTTCATTACTTCTCTGTCTTCATATTGAGCCCTCTTATTCTTTGTGTTACGCATCATACCACTTTGGATTCAAAGCGTAGACAACACAATGAAGAGGTGTGTTAAGTTTGTTCCATCTTCCATGGGCCTTTTCCTTAAACAAAGGATATCTCAAGGATCCTTTGAGTCTATGATTTTCAAATTCTTTCACACAAAATCAATTTGTTCATAAATCTTTCCCAAAAACGGCTTGTCGAATCAACAAAATGGATAACCTCACAAATGGGATGAATAAATTCAACAACAAATTTCACATCAACCCAAAAAGTCATCAGGACCATCTTCCTCACCTCAATTGTAGTTTCGATGTAGACTATCTCCAAGCTGCCCATGTATCTAACTACAATGGAACATAAGGCCCCTTTAATAGCATAAAGATGGTTAAGAAAAATGAAGAAAGAAGCAAGCCATGTCTGCGCAGGTTTGAAAAGCTCCATCTTTGCAAATCGTGATAAATAACTGCGTGTGGTGATGATTATATATGAACATTTGTATTATTTTGCCCTTTTTAATAAGCTCAAATCCATTGAAACATCAATGTCTTTGAGCATATTGTTCAATGCAATAACTTGGACAACATGTGATTCCCTTCACCTCCTTGATTGCATCACATAGCTGCTTCATAAGGAACCCTATATTTTTCTCTTGCCCAGAACTATGGATTGCCTTAAAAAAATAAGGGCCTTTAGACCAAGCTACCATAATGTTTAGAAATGGATGGTTTTTAGTATCAGTCCATTCATCCATCACAATGTTGCATCCTTCGATAGACCACACTCTTTTGATTGGCGCAGTTCGTTGCTCTATACTTGTTTTCTTTGTCAATAGGAGTTGTGCGAAGCTTCTCATATCAAGGTTGTTGATCACACGAACCACCTCCTCATAACAAGGTGAGTGAGCAACATCAAATAGTATTCCATTAGCATAGAAGAAATGTGCAATTGCTACATCAATTGCATCTCAACCATGCACATCGAACATGTTTCCAATGGGGTTCAAATTGCCAATGTGTGGTCTCTTATGAGAAGACCCCACATCTTACGCCGCATGTCCAAAAGATGCATGTAGCTCAAACTCTATTTCTTGACCAACTGCTCTTGTAGGATGACTGTGTGTGTGATATGTTGTTGAAGCACGAGAGCTTAGAGGAGTCACTTTGCCATTAGCCCTATCTTGCTCCTCATAGCTTCATATTGCTCCACTTCATTCAAACAAGGGTCAACCCCTTTACTAAGTGTATGAAAAAAATGAGCCTTCATCCTCGTGTAAGTATCGTGAAAAATAATTCCCACAAATTTTATGAGTGATATTTGTTGTACCACCATTTTGTTATGATCTTGGTGTGCGAATTCACTAATGCCTCAAGGTTTTGGTGTAATTGTTTGTTACATTTGGTATCAGAGCGACCACCCGTGTTCGAATCCCACTTGATTGGTTACGTCGTGTAGCCGTGGCTCTGGGAGTGCGGCGCAGATCTAGCATGAGGTTGGGGTTTGTGGAAGCGTGGTGGGATGATATGATCCTCATGTGTGGATTTTACTAATGCCTAGAGGTTTTGGTGTAACGGTCCATTACGGTTGGTATCGAGACCGTTACACCAAAACCTCGAGGCACTAGTGACTTCGCACACCAAGATCATAACATTTCACCACGCTCCGCAGCCCGAACCCCAGGCTAGATTTACTCCCGTATAGCGGGACCACACCCAACCCTATGCGAGGCCCGGACAAACTCTGCAATGTCGGCGTAGCCACCCGTGCCAGGACTCGAACCTAGGTGGTTGCTCTGATACCAAATGTAATGAACCGTTAAGCCAAAATCTTGAGGCTTTAGTGAATTCACACTCTAGGATTATGACATCCCATCACGCTACGTATCCTGGACCCCGGGCTAGATTTGCGCCGTATAGTGGGACTACACCCAACCTCGTACGAGCCTCGGGCAAACACCGCAATGCTGGTGTAGCCACCGTGCATCGGGACTCGAACTTGGGTGGTCGCTCGATACAAAATGTAATAAATCGTTACTCCAAAACCTTGAGGCATTAGTGAATTCGCACACTATGATCATAACACATTTCCTTTGTGAATGCGATCACAATAATTCCAAAGTGGGTATAGTCCTTCTTGCCTTCCCCTTGACATCCTCAATAAAATTTAAAATATTTAAAATAAATCAAAATGACATTTAAAATAATAAAAATAATTTTTTTAACATATTTTAGTAATTTATTACCACACTAATATTTTTATAGATTAATTTTTTTTTAAATTTATTAAATATTTAAAAATAAAAAATATGAAAACGACAAATGTCACATACTAAATTTAAACTACAAATTGGAGGATATAAATAATAAAACTAAAATTACAATTTTAAAATAAAAATTTAAAAACTACAAATGTCAAACTAAATTTAAACTACAAATTAGAAGATATAAATAATAAAAGTAAAATTACAATTTTAAAATAAAAAAATTAAATTAGTAAAGTCAAAA
This sequence comes from Taxus wallichiana var. yunnanensis, assembly GCA_018340775.1. Taxonomy (NCBI): domain Eukaryota; kingdom Viridiplantae; phylum Streptophyta; class Pinopsida; order Cupressales; family Taxaceae; genus Taxus; species Taxus wallichiana. The sequence goes on along the minus strand of CM031234.1, from coordinate 123,994,091 downwards.
TCTAAAAAGCTAAAACTATTGCAAATTTACAAATAATAAATATTACAAAACCAAAACTCATATAATTTTTTTTAAAATTACAAAACCTAACCTAAAAATTAAAATACGAAAACAAATATAAATATTAAAAATAAAATATGAATACAAATATAAATATTAAAAAATAAAATGAAAATACAAAAATTAACAAACTTGCTACAAGTGAAAACTATTTTTGAAAAAGGGCAAATGCCATAGGGGGGATGTCCAAGTGCGGTGGACAAATGGGCGACAATGTGGGTTTTAACTTGCATTACCATCCAAATGCCCTTGCACTTCGATGTCCCCTTGTGGCTTTGCCCTAATTCAATGCCTAAACCTTAAAAAAACCCTTTTTCAAATAGAAATCGTAGGTAAACTTTGAATCTTTGTACTTGGTTTGTGGCGGTAGAAGTAGAAGATAACTGCGGCGCGGCGATCGTAAGTTCCATAGTAATGGATATATATGCAAGAATGGCTTGAATTTGAGTGTTGAGGTCTAAAAAGCCGAGTTTGATGTATATCCAAGCTTCTTTGCATTCTTTTATAACAAATCTAAATGCGTTTTAGGGTTTTTTTGAGCGCGGCTATTTTTTTCAAGGGACATCACAATTTTTAAGGTAGAGATGGATGGGAGATGTTGAAAGTCTTTGAAAGGCATCTCCGCACCCATCATGTGGTACCAAAGATGTGTGCCCAAACCGGAGACACGCCCAAGTGGCATAGGACGTGTCTCCACGCAACATTGGTTGTATCTCGGGAATGCTATTGTCACGAGGAGGGACAACATATTGGTGTAGGAGCATCAAGGCAAAGAACAATTCCACAACAACCAAAATCATGGTAGGAATTTTGTTAATATTATAGGGGCCTTCGGCCAAATTTTGGTGTTCACGAGTTATAGGTTTAGTGGTGGCGAGAACAAAGATCATGTTGAGGATCACCAAGTATTGATGGACCCGACAACAAATATCATGTTGACGATCACCAAGTATTGACGAACCTCAATCAAGTGCTACATTTTCAAATAACACTCACGATGACCACAATCCTTCACTTAAGTGTTCACAAGGTTTCAATAGATCATAAGAATTCACGGGAGTTAAAATTCCTTTTTGCTGCTAAGTAAATGAGTTCACTAGTGAAGCGGACGTAGTGTTACATAAGGCGGAATTTATAGTTGTTTTTAGGCTCTGTAGTCGCTTTTGACCTTTTTGGGTTGCTTCGTCACTATTTGTATTTTCTTCTTGTGAAACCCTCTCGCATGCACTTGTGTGATCAAAACCCTACATTCTTGTGCTAGCACTCAAATGGACATTAGATAACAAAAGAAAGTGGTGTGTGGTGGAGTTGGATTGCCCTTGGTAGTCAACCCCTTGTTGATTTTGACCAAGCGTTTTACTACATTTCCCAAATGAGGGGTCAAACTTCATGTAGTTCTCTTAGTGCTTGTGCAAATCTGAATGCAAATCTAGAATACCTCTCCCTATGTTTGCCATTGTGACTCAACACGAATAGAAAACGTAACTATAGTTGAATGTCCCGTTGTGAGTGATAGATAGAGTGTTGTAATAAAGTGCTGAAGTGCCAAAGTAGAGTGCTTGTGGATAGATGGAAAACCCTTGAAATGGCCTTTAGTGTATAGATGCTTGATAACGCTTGATATGACTTTGGAATGCTTTTGACTTGGCTTGGGCTGCTCCTAACTTGGTTTAGAGTGCTTTAGACTTGAATATAGGCTACCCTAATGTTTGCTCTTGATTTAGGGAAGTTTAGGGCAGCTTTGGATAAGACTTGATAGATATTTGTTAGAGGGGCTCTTGAGAATGTTGGTGAATAATTGAGAGTGTTAGATTTGCTTTTATACTTTTCAAGGGGATATAATTTTGCATTAAGGCTGACCTAGCAAGGGGAAATAAGTGAAACATAAGAAATCGAACGGTTGGAGATAGAAGACACTAGCGGTAGAAAGGGGACAAAAGCATGTGGCGCTTCTGCCCAAATTGGATGGTAGTGTCCAAGGAGGTCAGTGATAGCAAATAGAGTTTAGAGGAGTCTTATAGGGGATTGAAGACATGTATAAGTGATGAGATCAGTCCTGTAGATGTCTGAGTAGCTGAATGAGAAAATAAGAAGTATTTGCAAGCCTTAGGAAAAGTGAGATAGTGCGCTTTAGCTCTGTTTGGGTCATGACTAAGGGATATACACCAAATCTGTGTTAACAAGCACCTAATTACCAAATTTAGGTGTCTACACTTGCACCGGTCCATGGGGTTTCAAAGTGGCCAAAAGGTGAAAGAAAGAAAATCATGAGTTTGGAAGACCGAAATTGTGATGTGTCACAATCCCGTGATGCCACAAAATCAGCATGGAGGTTGTAGGGTCAAAGGGAGGCCATGGTTCAAAAAAAAGATCCCATGAGGCTACAAGATGGTGACAACTGTCACCATCCCAACGGCTCTTTCCACGGAGTTTTCACGAAGTTTGTGACCGAAAGTGCAAGATGGCGACACTTTTCACCATCGTGGAAAGTCACTTTACAGAGGCCACACAAAGTTGACATCACTAAGCAGCAACAAGAGGAAGGTTTGTGCATGAAAAGAATGAGATGATGCAATGCGACATCATCCTGGAAGGCCTCAAGTTATAGGTCAAAGGGGAAGCACTAGAGTGAAACAACGAGATTGTGACGCTCATCACAATCTCGGTGAGTCCCTCATAGAGTTCATGGAGGTCACAAAGAAAAGAGAGCAGGGCATCGATGATACATGGTTTGGGGTTATCAAGGAGATGCCACTTGTCACTTGGTGGTCAATTCCAATTTGGGCCACATCTGAAATGTTCACAATGAAAAATGGCTTGCGAGGAATTCAGCTGGCCATATTTTCTATGAGAAAGGGATCATTGGAAAACTCTTGAAGAGAGCTTTTGATTGGGCTTATATTTGGAGCGATTGGTCATGTGTATGGGAGAAACTTCACGTTTGAAGTTTCTAGAGACCACTACATTGTGTAGGAAGAGTTTCCATTTGCTCTAACAACTCACATTTAATGCTTTGAATGTTCCATGAGGCCAAGAGCAAACATAGGCGGCTATGACCATTGGTAATACAAATGATGACCAAGAGAACATGCAATCACAGGGATTTTGTAGTAGAGAATTAAAGCGACTGATGGCATTGAGCCGCACAATGCTTGAGTGACCACATTTCTCATTTATTGAGAATCTTACAGAGATCACAAGGCTCCAAAAGTAAAAGGAAAAATTCAATCTAATTTATTGGTTTTGGAGAGAATTCACAGTGATTGAGGACATTCTAGAGTAGAGGGCGATCCAAAAATTTCTTTGGGGTCTTTAAAAATGGAATTTTAGCATTATGGGAAAGTTGCTAAACACAGAGATAGTGAAATTTTGGGTAGTTCAGTTGAGAAGCCATAATTTTGGATAGATACATGTCTGCAAGCCTTAGGAGTATGGTGAAAGACTCTTGTAGAGTCTTAGGGAAGTTGTAGAGTTTGCAACAAGTGTTTGTAAAGCCTTGAGAGGCTTAGGCGAGTGCATACAAGATAGGAAACTAATCAGTGTTTGTAGATGTTGTTAGGCTTTGAATATAATGAAAATGAGTGATTTGGTCTAAAATCTGCTGTGACCCTGAGCTGCAATGTTGAGCTTCTGTTCACTTGAGACTCATCTATGACTCGCGTCATCTGATATCAAATCCAAGAAGATAGCTTTGGGAGGAAGGATAAAAATGCTAGAGTGAATAATCGTGAGAGAGAAGCCGTCAAAAAAGTCTAGAAAGAGTTGAAGAAGGTAAGAGTTGATAGAAGTCAGGAGAGTCTCCTACAAAGGTATGTTTTTGACATTAAGAAAAGGTATGGGTAGAAAAAGAGGAAGTGAGAGGGAATAACATCTTCCAGCTGAATAGAGAGTTGGGTAGAAGGTGTTAGGGTCGAGCAAGAGAGTGTTGTGAGTTGTCCTCCACTATGAGAATGGTGGGTAGAGGGCAAGAGAAAGGGTTGAGTCCTTGAGTTAGAAAACCGGGTAGAGGGCTGATGAATGAGTAAAGGGGTTTTGTGTCTTCAACTAGGCTGAAGGAGCGGGTAGAAGACACATTCTTGTCCTTCAGTCTAAGAACACTAGGTAGAGGGCAGGAGTAAGAACGAAATTACTGTCTGAAGGTTGCATGAGAGTAAGAACGAAATTACTGTCTGAAGGTTGCATGAGAGTGAGTGAATTGTTCTCCATTAACCATTGGTAGGTAGAGAACAAGTAGAAGAAAAACATATGTAGGATTGCAATTGAGGCTGCTGTAGTGGGTTAGAAAGAAGTGGTGTGAAGATTTGAGTAAGAAGAAGATAGCTTGAAAAATTTTAGTTGTAGAGGGTGGAGTTGTCAAGAAGGAAACCAGGATCTAGTGGCTTGAGCAAGCCATGGTGAGATAAGGCAGCAGACAAGAAATGACAATCACAAATTATCTTGAAGTTGAGGAAATAATGGGGAAGCAAATAGCCCATTTGGAAGAGTTGAAGAGCATGGTGGCAGCCATTCAAGTGAGAATGGAAAGAGAAAAAGATAAAGAAGGGTAAACCAACCTTTCTCAAGGAGCTTGAAGTGATGAAGAGAGTGTTGAAAAGGGTGCAAACTGTTGCGGACACCCTAGAGGCTGAATATGAGGCAACCCTGGAGTTGGAAGAAGAATATGAAAATGAGAATGAGTTACTCATATGTGAATATGAAGACGAGTGGGAAGGAGAAGGGGAAGACTATGACTATCCTGAAGAAGGTGAATATTTAGATGACTACAGAGAGGCAGAACAATCAATAGAAGATGAAGTCCTCTTGAAAGAGGATAGAGAAATGAGAAAAGGAGAAAAGAAAGGTTGCAGCCCGATTACAAGGTTGCACAAAAGTTAGAGATGTGGGAACAACCTACATGAGAAAAGAAGAGGAAGCAATAGAAGAGAGGGTGGTCACTTCTTCTTATTTGGTGAGGAGGAAGAGATCATATTCTTAGCATCCTTGGCGCTACAAGAGGAAGAGTGTGGAGAAGATCTTCCACAAACGAGTGTTGAGAAGGAAGGAGTGTTGCAGCAAAGTTGTGGTCAGCATAGGACACAAGAGGATAAATGTGTGGAGGAGGATGAGATTTTAGAAGCCATCCTGCAGATTGAGGTTAGCAATGACGAGGATGCTACACTATTTCCTTAGAGGAAATAGAGTTGTTTGAAGTTGCAATAAGGGGAACAGGAGGAGGCAACTGCAGCAGTATTAGCGAAGTGGAGAAATGCCTTTTGAAAGGCTTAGAGATGAAGGGAGAGGAAAAGGAGAGATCCTCATGAGGGAGGATGAAGTTGAGAAAAGTGGCTGTAGCAGTGGAGCAAAGATATGCCTCTTGGAAGGTAGAGAGGAGAACATAATGAAGCGGAAAGAAGAGGAAGTGGAGAGGAAGCTAAGCAAGAAGTGCAAACTCATGCACTTTGAGAGATTTATGAAGAGTAGACTCTTATGAGCTAGAAGATGAAGAAGAATGAGGAGAAAGTGGGTGCAATCCCAATTACACAAGGGCATGCATTTGATGCCATTGGAGATGAAGGAAGCAAAAATCAGCCTAGAGCTGAAAAGAAGAAGATAGTGTAAGGAAGAAGAAAAGAGAGAGAGTGCGAGTGTAAGGCATGAGATTGAGAACATGAATAAGGTGGATATTGCAGAAGTAGATGAAGAGGGGAATGGATTATTGATTGTCTATCATGAGTTGGAAAACCATGAAGGGAGAACAAGCTGTAGAGCGGAGTTGGATGCCATGTTTATGAGGCATGATGAAAAGATAGGAGAAGCACTTGAGGGACCTATTGAGTCCCATAACTACGATTTTATTTCTGTTTTGATTGGTTATTGTGTCATGCCTAAAACTTTCAACCTAGAATCCTAGCTAATACCACATTTTTTTTGTTAACATACAACTCCTGTTTTGTTTTCACATAAACATTACACGGAGACATTTCACAACATAACGTCAACCATACAATTAACAAGTTTTTCTTACTTTGTTAAACATGTTTAATTAACTCTCTATTCTTTTAATTTGCAGAACATTAGAGAACACAAGAAGGCTGGATTGCATACAAGGTTGGTTCCAAGATACTGCAACAGAGTATTCCCTTCACCCAACACTAAGTATCCAAGAGAGAGCTGAGCAACATAGATCATGGGCTTCCATAGCATAAGGTCAGTGACCAGGGATTCAGAGAGGAAGACCTTCATTTCAGCAGAATAGCCACTAAGGCTTCTCTTGATTTGGGCTAGTGCTAAGTACAATGCTAAGGGAAAGGGTGTAGGACACAAGTCAACTAGTCAGCTAGGTTGACCTTCGTCTAATGAGATCCTTGGTTTACAACCATTACAATTCTAGGGTATCCATTTCCTTAAATATCACGTGCTTCCCTCAAGGAGACACTAGGTTTAAATTTACATCAATCGTCCGATAGGTTGTAAAATGAATTCACTGAATAAGTGTCACTAGTTTTAGGGTTATTCCACAAGGAGGATAGGTTGTGCTTATAGCTATTTGCCATTGACAATACAACTTCTAAACTGCCATATACACCTCAAAATTACTTGTCATGCACAAGTTATTAGGGAAGGGCTACATATCCAGGTCAAGCATATGATTTGCCATTTGAGGTGAGATTTGGCATGCTTGACAAGCACATTCTAAATGACAACGGCATAGGACAAGGGCCTTATTGGCTTTGACATTAGTGAAGAATAGTGTAGGTGTGCCCAACTCCACGCATGGTTAAAAGAAGAATAGGGGTGATTTTCACTTAAGCTACATAGGCCAGAGTATGATAGTATGTTTTAGTGCGAGTCTAGTTACAAATTAAGCTCCTTATTACACATGCAACGAGTTAAAATCTACATGGTTATAGTCAGGTTATTTCGCATGAATGAAATGCCCTTTTCCGAGCTCTAACTGAAACAAAGGGAAATTGCACAAACCCCAATAGATAGTAAACTGAAAATTATGACAACCAACTGAAATTTATGACAACAAGGTACAACAGTCTGATTTTTATAACAGCAACAAGGAAAATGCAATCTCTCCAAAAATGCATCTTTTACACAATCCAAAGCATGTAGGGAACTTTAGAAATATTTTAGAACAAATATAAACCAAGAAATGAGCCTTCAAACCCCAGTTGGAATTTATTTAATTAAATATAATAACAGCAATGAACACCCTTACAAATATGGCTGGAAATGAAGGATTCCAAGCCCCAAATTGAAGTACAAATGTAGATTCCAGCTGCTAAAAATAGGAGAAACACAATGATGGCTGAATTTGAAGTTGCCGTGCCCTAGAAGACCCCAAACACCACCTTAGGGCAAGTCGCCACCCTAGGAGAGGGCTGGAAATGCCTTCAAAACTGAATACAACTCCTTATGAGATCACCTTGTCCTCAAACCAGCCCACTATTGAGAGGTTTCGTTCTCAATAGGTTTTCCAAGAGGGTTTTCGTCCTCAATGGAAGAGAGAGAAAACAAACATGCTCCAACTCCAAGAGAAATAATTTCCAAAAGTATGCATAACCTCTTCCAAGCCAAGTGACCCCTTTAAATAGCTAGAGGTGGCGCCAAAAACCAATTAGAACCTTCTAAAGAAGACCGACCTCCTTGGGGACATAATAGTTCTTTTTTCTTCTATTTTTCATTTGGCTTTTCTCCTTTACCCAGCCGACCTGACTATACTTAGAAAATTACTAAAAAAGAATGCAAAGCTCACAAAAACAACTAAAAAACATGACATTAGCTTCCCTTGCTCATTCCCTTTTTGCCCATGGGAAGTGGAATGGGCTCAAGGTCTTCAAAGAGGACTAGCGTTGAGAAGGGGACATTACAACCAGTCAAAACATAGTTTTTTGATTCAAGGTTTAACTGAATTAGGACAGCATAAAAAGGCGGCTTAAATGAACTAATTAAGCTACAAAGTACATCTTCAATGCTTCAATACATCAAATATGTCTTTTCAAGATATAAATACTACAATTCTTAATATTATTCCATAAATGACTAGTCATTTATATATTGTACAACTAAACAAGTTCATATAATCAACAATTCCATCCTTCCTTTCACAGTGGGCAAAATATAAGAGTTACATGTTCAATTACAAATGTCGATCTTAGTAGGATTAGTTCATTTGCAAGCAATGCCCTTAGCAACCTGCAATATCATGGGTCAGCATACAAACTGGCATGGACCTCATTTCGCGAAGTAAACAACTATGTATAACATTTAATTTTTGAGAGAGAGAGCATTTGTTTTCTTTCACACATGCATCCTTTCCATTTAAGAAGAGAAGGTTCGAGGGAGAAAACAACATCAAACATTCACATTCAATCATTTAATACCATGCCATCATGGCTACTAATTAGTCTTCATAGAGAGTCTGTTTGATTATGCGCACCAAATTAATTTTATAACAAGTGATTGTGACCATACACTTTGCTGACATCACTTGTTTCAACAACAAAATTTACCTTGTGACCATGAAGGGTAACCAAGCATGCCGAGACTCTAAGAAGGCTCAAAAGTGATTCTAACACTAACGATGCACCAATGACCACCCCACTAGACAGATCGAAAGTTTGATGAAGGTTGGGCCAAGGAGTCAAAAGTTGGTTTCAAATAGCTTAAGGAAAACTATAGTTCTAGGCAATAAAATGCTCGTGGAATAGCCCCAAAACATAGTTGCAGGGAAATGTGTCCCCCACCTATTGGGACGCGTATCGAGTACGGGAACACGTATCGGTGCGGTACACGTATCGCACGTCTCCGCACGCGGGAACCTTTGTTAACGTCTCCTCCCGTCTCCCCACACACACGCACACACACACAAGGATTGTTTGCATATTTTTGTTACAATGTACTCTTCCCACAATATGTGAGATATCAAATATCAATAGAATCACTCATCTTTTGTCAACATTTGATTTCCTTACTTCAAAAAGTATAGTTATTTTTAAATTTCAGTGCATTTTGAATCTAAATAAATTAATAATGTACAATAGTATTTTTCTAGTAATTTCATATATATTGCCGTCTCCCCATACCCGTCTCCCACTTTTCTAAAAAATGTCGTACCAGTACCTGTACCCGTCTCCACGTACCCGTACCCGTACCCGTCTCCTGGTAACTATGCCCCAAAATGAATCACGGGATACTCGAAACCCAATTCTTTTACTTCTGTTGTATTCTCTCAATCGGTGAAATAGTAGGGAGTCAACAGAAAGGAGTTTTGCCAAGGTATGCTTTTCTTAGCCCTACCATTCTAGAGGGCATTTGCAAGGCAAAAGGAGCACTTTTTGCAAGTAGCATGCTAAAGTGTCTCTGAAACTGACCTGAATAAAATATCCACCCAAGGGGTAAAATTAATTTAATTGATGATTTGTCAATAAAGCTAAAGAGAAGCCACGTTTTCATTAGGTCGAAGAAGTGAACTGCAACTATATATGGCACACCCTGTCAGGGATTAGTAGGATCGAATATAAATATTGCAATCTAATCATTTTAACAAGGAATTTAAATGTGCAGAATTACAACAAGTTTTAGCAGAAATATATAGGAAGGAAATATAACACAACAAAAATGATGCACAACAGATAATACAAAGATTTAACTGGAAAAATTGTTAAGGTACAAAACCCACGGTATAAAGCATCCTCGAATATATTAAAATAAAAGGAACTTACAACAGTCTGGTTTCATAGGGAACCAGACTTCACAGAACCCAGATACACAACCTTTCTTCTCACTTCTCCGATACAGTTTCATGGTCTTCACACCTCTTCCAACATACAAAATATTTGTACGTGAATACAGTCTTTATTTTTGTTGTTGTGTCATAGGTGTGTACCCCACATTGGGATCCCACACTTCTATAATGGAGGTTGGGTAATAACAGTAAATGGTTATACCTCTCCATTAATCACTATTTGAGAATAGTTGTTTATTTGTCAACTACTACTTGTTTAATATTTGTTGACTTTGTTTTTACTAATAAAACTATGCTTTATATTATGGAGTCTTATTAATATTAAGGGGCCACATTGGGTGTGTATCCCCATAACTATTAATTGCTTCAATACTCCCCCTTAAGGAATGCCATAATGGAGGGTTTTATAGTTATCATTTTTTATAAAAAGAATTACAATCCACAAATGATATAGTTTGATATGGGTTTAGCATATTAATGGGATTAAAGATAACATCCCTAAGTTCCTTATGGATAGATGCATACATGAAGTCTTATATGAGTTTCTGGAGTCTTTTATAATACAAAGAATCTCTTACATAATGCTTATTTGGGTTCTTTGCAAACAAAGTGACGTTTATAGAATAAATCACATAGGGTGATTTTTATAATGATTTTTACAATAGAAGAAGTATAGAAAAGAAAGGTACAACAAGGCCGTTAGGAGGTGGCATTTTCATGCATACTCCCCTTAATGACAACTTTGAAAGGCCTAACATTGTTCTGAACTTGCAAAACTTTGCAATACGTAGAGTTTTGTAAAAATATCTGCCAGTTGATTATATGTTGAATAAAATTAAAGATCTATTTCATCATTGAGGACTTTTTCTTTGATAAAATGCATAGGAATTCTATATGTTTTGTTCTTTGATGCCGAACTAAATTGTTTTCAAGAGCCATGCAAATTTGTCTACACAGAGAAGTGTTGTACTTTTATTGACATTCATATAGAGTTCTTTCAACAATCTTCTCAACCACATTGCTTTTTTTTTGCAGCTTTCATAGTACTTTTATACTCAGTTTCTGTAGATGATGTAGATATTGTAAGTTGTTTTTGTTGTTCCAAGTAATAATATCTGTATCAAACTTAAAAATACACCCAGAAGTTAATTTGCTATCTGTAATATCACCAACATGACAATATCCAAATAATTTAGCATCATTTGTACAAGAATAATAAAGACCATAATTAACCGTTCCTTTAATATACTTTCATATTTTTTGTTAATTTTAATTATTCAGGTATGGATCTTGCATGAATCTTGAAGCAACACCTACAACATAAGAAATATTTGGCCTAGTAATAGTTAGATAAATTAAACTTCCAACTAGTTGCCTATATATTATAGGATTTGCTTTTTCACGTGCAGGTTTTGGATCAAATTTGATGCCAGCTTCAATAGGTATAAAGACATGTTTACAGTCGATCATGTTAAATTTGATGAGTAAGTTATGGGCATATTGTGATTGAGACACTATTGAGTTCTTATCTTGAAATATAGTCATGCCAAGAAAGTGATGAAGTAGACCTAGATTAGTCATCTCAAAGTACTGACATAGTTTTGATTTATATTTATATATTAAGCGAGTCTGACTGCTGGCTATGAGAAAATCATCAACATAAAGTACAATTAGAATATTCTAATTATCTTTTTTTTTTATAAACAAGTCATTATTAGATAAACAAATAGAAAATCCTATAGTTTTAAAATAATTGTTTCTTTTTGAGTACCAAGCTCTAGGAGCTTGTTTTAGGCTATACAGAGATTTCTTTAACCTACAAACATAATGTTCTTTAATAAGTTCTTCAAATCCTCCGAGGTTGAGTCATGTAAATTTCTTCTTTTCGATCACCATTCAGGAATGCATTCTTAACATCAATTTGATGAATTTCCCTATCATATTGTGTTGTAAGTGTAATGAGTATCCTTACAATGCTCATTTTTGCAGCAGGGGCAAAGGTTTCTACATAATCAATCCTTGATTTTTGAGTAAAACCACGAGCAACTAACCTTGCTTTGAATTTGTCAATTCCACCCATGGAATTGTATTTGATTTTGTAAAGCCACCAAGATCCAACAATGTTTCTTTTTGTTGGTGGAGGGACAAGTTTCCATGTATGGTTTTTGATTAGAGCATCATATCTGGATTTCATAGCATCCCTCCATCTCTCATCTTGGTTGGCTTCCTCGAAAAATTGGGGTTCACTCTCATAAAGAGTCATTAAGGCATGGTAAAAATGCCGAGTCCTAGTCATTTTATTGAGGTTTCTAAGGTCAGAATTTTGTAATAGATGTTGAGTCTATTTAGGTCTCTTGGATTGCTCAAAATTTTGTGATGTCTCCCCCTCAAACTCATTTTTCATATTGGCTAAATTTGGATCTTCTTCAACTAGGTCGTCAAATCTTCATTAAGAGAAACTTGAGAAGGTTCTACAGAGGAATCACAAAATGGGTTTCAAGAATTTGAACATTTCAAGACCTTAAAAAAATTATTCTAAACTTGAAGGCGACTTAAAATAATATTTTTGAAATTTAAAACAACTTTGAAGACCCTAAAACAATATTTTTCAGGATTTAAAAATAATAATTTTTAACCTCAAAAATATTTTCCTTTTTTTTGGTTTATGCTTAAAAATCTCCTATTTTAAGTAATTCTTGGAAAAGAAATTTCAAGCAAAAATTAAGCTTGAGCGAGTGGGAGGGGGTTGACCCCTAGACCTCCTCCCAAGCTAGTGCCTTTATAAAATGTGTCTACCAATTGGCCTAGCAAGTGATTCAAAGATATGTATAGGCTTATGGCCGTTGGAAAATGTGGTAATCTCTCCCACCTACCCACGTTTACTCTTGACAGCTTGCAAGAACTTATAAATTCGAATTTGTAAATGGAGGATGATTTCACATTTGATGCTGATAGATCTTACATCAAAGAAAATAATTTGTAATTACTCACACCCCCTCCTAATCCCTATGTAAATCTGGGCTTTATTGTATTCGGGCAACTTGTAGAAGTCCCTAGATATTCGCCAGATTCTAAGACCTCTATAAATATGAGGCATTTGAATTCATTTTGTAAGTTAATGAAAAAGCACCAAAGTGCTACTGAAATTTCTATTGAACTATTATTTTGAGCTTGTGTGATCCTCATTTTATCTATATTATCAAAATGTGTTTGTTTTACCTAGTTTGCTGAGAGCACACCCTCGAAAGGGTTCCATAGCCTCTTTCAACTCTACAGATTGGTATCAAATGCAGCTTGGGAGAAAAACACGATTTTTGCAACTGTTTACAATCATTCCAGTTCAGTCATGGCGGCGGCGAGCAATAGTCTCACACAGCCCCGAATTCTAGTTTTTACAGGCAATAACTATGATTTTTGGAGCATAAAAATGAAAACGCTGTTTTGCTCCCAGGATGTTTGGGACTTGGTTGAAAATGGTTTTGTTGAGCTTGTAAATCAGGCAACATATCAGGCCTTGACACAAGCTGAGAAAGATCAGTTGAAAGAGAATAGGAAGAAGGACGCGAAGGCTTTATTTCTAATCCAGCAGGCCATGATGAATCAGTTTTCCTATGGTTGCAGAAGCAACTAGATCAAAATAAGCATGAAAAACCCTAGAAATTGCCTACCAAGGCTCCAACAAGGTAAAAGTTGCAAAACTTCAAATTCTTAGAAGAAGCTTTGAAAATTTGAGTATGAGAGAGTATGAGTTTGTAGACCAGTTCTTTACGCAAGTCATTAGTGTTGTAAACCAGATTAGGTCTCATGGAGAGACACTAGATGATTAGAAAATTGTTGATTAGAATTTGATGCCATTGTTGTGGCCATAGAAGAATCTAAGGACCTCACTTAGTTATCATTGACGAATTAATGGGTTCCTTGTTATACCATCTGTCTAGGTTGAACAAGTCTGGTTATTCCTCCTTAGAACACGCCTTTAAATCTTAAGTCTCAGTCCACAGAGGACAAGGAAGGTCAAATTCTAGAGGTAGAGGAAGAAACCAAAGAGGAGGCAGAAGGAGCAACACTCCCGATAATGGCAGATGAACCAACCAAACTTTCTACACTTCTAGCTCCAGCTGGTGCTGTAGTATCCAAGATAGCCAAAATCAAAACTCGAGTTATGACAAATCACACATTCAGTGCCATTATTGCAAAAAGTTTGGTCATCATGCGAACAAATGTAGAAAACGCAGTTTGATCTAGCAGAAAGAATGCCAATTTGCTCAAAAGAAAATTGAAGTGTAATCTGTAAGTCACGTTTCAATGTTCATAACATGCAATGTTGCTCAAGAGAGCACCAATGATATCTGTTGTTAGACAATAGGTGCGGTAATCATATGACAGGAAATAGGCAAATGTTTGCGAGTTTGGATGAATCTATTAAGTTGGATGATAAGGGCAAGAGAATTGTCAATATTTTAACTAAAAATGGTGAAAAGAAGCATATAGATGATGTCTATTTGGTTCATGGTTTGAAACATAACTTTATGAGCGTAGGGCAGCTCATACAAAGGGGTATAAAGTGTATTTTGAGCACAATTTGTGTGTTATTTTGGAAAAAATACCCGTGAAAAGCTTAAATCTCCTCATTTAACCGGTGAGGCTCCCGTGTCAGATTTGTCAATATAAATGTGTTTTTATCTATCAGGGGTTTTACTTTAACCACTTAGTTCATGAACCATAACTAAGAAGTTCTGCAGCAAGTAAGCAGCTGTTTAAGAAAGGAAAAATGATAGAAGAAGAAAGTCAAGGTATTACAGAGAAGAAGTAAGGAAGATGTGCATCCCAATTAGTAGATAGCAGAGCTAATTGCATGCACATAGAAGAAACTTAATAGATTTGAACACACAAAATTATAAAGCAAAGGCAGTTCTAGATCCAGATCTAAAATAACACAAAGTTTACTTTAAAGATCTAAGATTTAAAAGCAAGAAACACAGTACGCCGTGACACAAAGTTCTCCGGAAACCTGCTTCTTTGTATTCCTCTGCAACAAGTGGCTCTCAGGGGTTCAGCACAAAGTCTAGAACACAAGATTGCTTCTTACAAATTCTGATCGATGATTAACCCGGAGGTTCTTCTCCTACTTATAGAATGTAGGAGGGAAAGTACAAATAGAAGACTCAAACTGAACTAAAGCATGAACAACAAGTAAAGATGACATTTGGCAATCATCCTCAACTAACTTCTTCTTAAGTGACACATGTATCACTTAACTAATAGAAAGGTTCCACATGACTTCAAGTAATGGTTGCAAAACCAATAACTTAGAAGTTTACAATTTCATCCGGGAACATAGAAAGTAGAAGAAGAAAGAATAGAAGAAGTTATGCCAACTGTAACATCTACATCTTCTTCTTGTTCTGATATCTGATATACTTGTCGAACATATAATTCAAAGATCCTTCCATCTGTTTTAGCCATCGCTTTTTTCTGTCTCCGAATCGCAAGAACCCTTCATTCAACACTTTGCTGCATGCTTCCACTTCTTCCAAACTTGGCCCAAATCTCGCAATGTCTGCCTGCAATGTCACCAGCCTACTGATAGAGTTCATCGTGAAAGGCTTGGTAGCTTTATCAATTCTCTTTTGTACCATCAGAAGAGAACTTTCCAGGGAATCATGCACCTCGTTAGAAACAATCCGCACGTATGAAGTAACACCTCCATCCACTCTTTCCTCAGTGAAAGAAATGATACTGTCCGGCAAATCTGATGTTCTACTCTCAAGCGCCTGCATCCTTTTCAGCAAAACTCTGCAGATCTCCAAACGGAAAGATACTGCAAACTCTAGCTGCTTCCCCTTCTCGACTGATCCATCCGGCACAATTTGTTCTGCAACCAATACATCTCCAAGCAGCCTTGTTGATCTCGGCCAAAATACTCAAAGTTACTCTCTCAAATCGTATTCATTCCTTCTATGCTTTTATCACACGCTTTAGTTGATTCACGCATCGCTCATAACCTTTAAAGCGGGTCGGCACTTCCCCAAGTCAGCACGTAAGTTTCGATTTAATAATCGATCCTTCCATTCGTCAATAGCCTTTACTTGATTGCTTGATCTTCCATTTCCCGCATAAGATGATCACTCACCGCTACGAAATGGGTCGAACGGAAGATTTAGCAACCTTGGCTATGATCTCACATAATTGAGATATTTGCTTCTCGCAGCTCTTCTTTCTCCGCCTTTTCACTGTCAAGCCTAAGGAACAAAGCATCAAAGAACGCCTCGCGTGTCCCGCTTCAATCCTTCAAAGTGGTAGCTTGACCGAGTGGTATTTTGGTCACCGTCACATCTTCTCGCCGTGAGCTCCTCTTCTACCTTTCCTTCCGCCGGAATTGATATCTCAAAGAAACTTCTCTCCCGAATCCGTGATGATCAACCTAGAAGTTGCTTTAGCAACTTTAGGCCTTCGTCTCTTCTCGCCGATCCCGAAGTAGCCTGCAAGTCATGTTCCTCTAAGTTCATCTCTACTCTTGCTTCCGGAACCAACTGCATAGCTAACCATTCCGAGAAATTACTTCTCGGAGAGTGAGAAGTCGCTGAGTGCACTACCATCTCCCGCTCTGCATCCTCTCCATCAGAAAGTGCCACAGTATCATGGCTGCCATCTTCTGAAACATCCAAGGACAAAGCTCTTTCGAACTCCGTCATCTGCAGCTTCAACACCTCTTCTGGAACGGGTGATGAACGAAGTGGCTGCGGAGAGAAGACGAACGTCGCTGGTTTCAATGAAGGCATGGAAGCATCCTGCTGCTGTGGTGCAATAGTTGGTGATCCTCTAGGTACTGGAGAAGTCGGAGTCAAAGCTATGGCCGTAGAAGTGGTCTTCTCTTTCTCTTGAGATCTTCTGTGTACTTTCAACTTCTCGGACCTTCTGCTGCTTTCTCCTTCATGCTTTCGCTTGAGGGAATCTCCTGTGCCGAAGTTGCCTGTGATTTGATTCATCAATGCTTCATCAAGGCAATATCCCTTCGTCAGTAACCAGTTCGAAGTATTCACCAACACAGCTCCAGATCTTTCTTCTATTGTGCTGCAGCCGCCATTGCTATCCTGCAGTATAGCTTTATCTCCTCCCATTTGATGGTAAGTGTCAAGTACCACGTTCCCATCATCTTTAAGATCCGCAGGTATCCGCGCTAGTCCAAAGTCAAATACTTGCTTTGCCGATAGCCTGCTGAAATCTTTCTTTCTAACCTCGTACTCACTTCTGCACTTCATCCAGAAATCTTCTAACGAAGGCACATGTGCGTACTCTTGGGAGATTGTCTTCCTGGCTATTCCAAATGGATCGAAATTAAGCCGCGCAGGGAAGAACTCTTGCTCATACTGACAACATTTGTGCTTCCATCCTCGAGCTCGTGAATGCCGATGCAATCGTAATATCCCACAGTGAGTGGGAAGAAGCCCGTAGACTTGTGCCGCTTCGACTGAAGGTCGTGTAACTCCACAAGTTGCCTGCTCAGCTCCATGGCGATCAATCTGTCACTCGGGTACCTGGGCATCTTTATTGGTTCACCAGAAAAGCTCGTAACCCTGAGGTATGTGAAATCTGCAAACTGGATGAATACACTGCCAATCTTGGACACTGCTTCCCATGCTTCCTTGCTTACCCTGTGAGTCTTCAAGTCTTTGTCTAACCTGCAGATGAAATCGTAGAAGAAGTCATCGTTGATCACTTTGAAGTCCTCGCACGCAGTACAAAGAAGTCGTGGGTAGCACTCAAAATGGGATCCTGGAAAGAATACCACATCTATCCAAACTTGGAAAAGACACCCGTGAAGCCGCAAAGATACACCAAGTATGAAGTCATCTTGAAGTCAAGGTACGCTTCACGCCCGCAGCTTGCTCACCGATGTTGCTGCTAATAATTTCTGACCAATTGATTATAGAATCAACCTTGTTGATTTCAATGGTCCTGATGAAAGCATACATCCATGTCCGGAAAGTGTAGGCATTCGCTTCACCATTCAACCTGCATAGCAATTTGACGATATCATCCGCCTCCTGCACCAAATTGGATCGTGGAAGAGTTCTCGGGAACTTGGAAGGGGATCTAGGCTTCTTCATGAACCGGCTATTCATGATGCTCACACAGTCAGCTCTATGCTTTTCCCACCTACTGTCAGCATCCTGAATGCTAATAGAAGTCACCACCTTTCGCACTGGAATCTTCAGACAATAATTGAAGAATTCTGCATCCAAACGAATTATTGTCTTTCCCGCAACATCACGCACTGATCTGGATGAAGGATGATAAGATCTAGCACACTCCATCACAAACTCTGGCAATTGGGCTGTACACGGGAAAGCTGCAGCTCGAATAATTCCACTACTTTTGACCGCACGCATGAGTGAAGTCTTTCCAGCTCTGGATCTATCAATCAAATCAGAAAGAGGTTCTGGGCCTAGATCTGTGTCTCCTATGTCTGAAAGTTTGGAAGCAATGCATGAATCCATCGTGCTCTCTTTTTCATCTCCTTTCGCCATGGCTTTATCAATCTTTGTCCGAATAATTCTTTTTCTTCTAACTTGGCCGGATTTCTTCAATACTGGTGCAGATCTGGACAATTCTTCAGATTCAGAGGATATTTGCAATGTATTGGACATTGATAAAAACTCCTTTTCTTTTATAAAGCACCTGTAATGAGTTCCTGCAATTTATTCAGACAAAAATGGCCACCGGAGCATGAATAGTGAATTTAAATTATAAAAATCTGCACTTTTCAAGCCTGCTGCCCCAAAAATTGGTGTTTAATTTGCACATAAAGAGAGCATGAATCCTTTCAATCAACACCTGAGCTCCTGTAACACCTGTGAAAACAACTATGCAGACGAAGATCAACCTTCTCCAAAGCATGCGCCAAATCTGGAAGCTTTTAGCCTTGTTAGCACTTTGTCTGAACAAAATCCTTCCTCTAATGGGGGCGCACTTTTCCTCCTTGCTGCAATTCTTAACCTGTGAATTAAATAATTCATCCATATGGCTGCCCATGCTTATATAACCTTCACAATTCTATAATTAATAATTGCCCTAACAATTAAAGGCAATTAATTAATTAAAAATCATGCTTTTCTCTTTTAAAAATAGCATGTTTAAGGACAGCCATCCAATAAATTAAATTAATCCAATTTAATCCTTCACACAGCACTTCACTCAAGCCCCACAGTGTGCTTTGACCATAGCCACTGAAAATAGAAATTAATTTAATGTTTTAATGCTTCAAAAAACATTAAATAATGCCCAAATGGGGCGCACTTTTTGAGAGGAAGGGGGCAGCCACTAAATAAATTAAATTTAATTAATTTAATTCCTTTCTTTTATTCCTTCTTTGACTTTTTGACCTCCTCAAGCTTGGGCGCACTTTTTTAAGAAGAAAGATTATTAAAAATAATCAATTTAATCTTTTTAATCTATCACCAAAGGGGGCGCACTTTTTTGCACATGTAATTCTATTTTTAAGAATTTTTCCATAATGGGATTCTTTACCCTGCCAGGCAGGCACCAAAATCCCGTGATCCACTTAAGTGATTTGACTTTGACAATGGGATTCTCTTTACCTCGCAAGGTGCACTAAAATCCCATGATTTCACTTAAGTCACTTTCCTTTTATTATATCATGGGAATTTTTACCCGCAAGGCAGCACAATAAATTCCCACCGCCTCAAAGCCTCTATTTTTCCCATCGCAGCCTTAAGTGACTTTTATAACACGGGAAAAGTACCCGCCAGCAGTGTATACAATTCCCATCCCGCCTCGCGGCTTATATTTTTCCCATCGCAGCTTAAATCCTTTGTTTTCCAAAAATGCGCCCATCCCCGCAGGGGCTTTTCTGTGCACGACTTCGCTTTTTCCCAGTGATCCAGACCTCCGATGACGACTTCCTCCGGCAAAATGTGCGTGTATGTTTTCCACTGCTGTGCCAAAATCGGGCTTACCCGGCAAAGGAGTTGCTCCAGAGAAATTTTACAGAAAACGAAACCGGACACCACAAAAACACGAAAAATTGCCAAAAGTTACAAATAAAGCCCAAAACTTAAAATAAGTTAAAATTCCGTACATAGGAATAATAACATATTCGCTCATAATGGAGTTAAAACGAGCGCAAATAGCCTCATACGGGCTCAAAATAATTAAATACAAATTTCCCGCAGACAAATCCCGATGACAGAATAAAACAATTTTGGGCATCTGGGTATTTGGCATAAAAGGCTAATATGGCTCTTTAGGATTATCTTGACGCAATACAAGAACTTTCAGGCAATAAAAACAACAAATGACCCATTAAAAAGTTCTACATTTGCCCCAAATCTCACCGCAACAAGTATTAATCCCCAACTTCCATCAAATTTCATTCCTCATGTTCTCGGTGAAGTGAGTATTCACAGTCAACCTTCATGCAAGTTATCCCACATCAAAACAGCCCCACATCACCATGCATTGTTCAAGCCTCATTTAAAAATTCTCACGTGGTATCTTCTTCACTAAATCTTGCGCACATGAGAGCTCCAACATGCCTTGTCTATAATTCAAAAGGCCACGCTGATTTTAATTTGGCTAGCACTGCTTGTAATCTCATTGAAGTGAGATCATTCTCAGCTTCCAACGTAGATCTACATGAGGTCAACGCCACCTCATCCTTCCTAATTCTCACAAAAGTGAGACTTCACATGAGGGCAGTGTTGAATCTGATCTGCAATGGTCAACTGAACGGTCTGCCTTCCCACACCAAGGAAGTTGCTGCCACGGTGACAGGTGCAGGAAATAAGAATTTGGCTTGTTTAAAAGCCATGCTGCCCATGAAGTTATCACTCCGGTGAGAGCTCAAGGGAGCTTTCTCAACATAGAAAAATATCAACGCAAATTTTCAAGGAGTTGCGGCAGCGACATTTCAGGGGGAATTTTCAAAAAAATTCCAAAATCAATTTCGCAAGTAGTCGCTGAAGTGACATTTTCAGGCAAAAATGAAGATATTTCTGGGCAAAATTCATTTTTTTGGGAGAAAAAGGCCAAAATATCGTTGAAGCAGCAACTCAAAATGCTTTCAAGGTCTCTTTTAAGGACCAGTCTTGGCTTTGGCAACTAAGATTTGGCCATTTGAATTTTGGAAGCCTAAATTTACTACAAAAGAAGAATATGGTGACCATTTTACCACCCATTAAGCATCCCAGTCGACCCTATGAGAGCTCTATATTGGTGAAACAACATTGTGAATCCTTTCCAATGGGCAAGTCATATAGAGCCAGGGCTTCTTTCTAGCTTTTTCACTCAAATTTATGCGGAGCCATGCAAACCCCATCAATAGGTGGAAGCAAGTATTTTCTGACATTTATAGATGATTATAGCCAGAAAGCCTAGCCATATTTTTTGAAGCACAAATTAGAGGTTTTTGGCATTTTCAAAGAATTCAAAGCCATGGTAGAGAAACAAAGTGGCTATTATATCAGAGTATTGAGATCAGACCATTGGGGGAGTATATTTCAAATGAATTTTTAAATTTTTGCAAATATCATGGTATTAAGTAGTTTACCACTAGGTACACACAACAAAATGATGTAGCATAGAGGACAAATTGAACAATTATGGAAATGGAAAGAGGTATGTTGAAGGCCAAACATCTGCCAAATGAATAGTGGGCGAAGCTGTAGCTTCTGCAGTTCATTTATTAAACAGATGCCCAACAAAAAGTGTCAAGGACAAATTTCCTCAAGAAGCTTGGAGAAACAAAAAATATTGTGTTTCACACTGAAGGGTGTTTAGATGTGTGGCATACACTCATGTGCCAGAACAAAGAAGAAGGAAAAAGTTGGATGATAGAGGCAAAAATGCATATTTGTTGGATATAGCGAAATCGAGGGCATACAAGTTGTACAATCTCATTACTAAGCAAGCAATTATCAATAGAGATGTTGGATTTGTTGAAGAAGAAGCATGGGATGGCAGCATTTACACCTCAACAACAATTGCCGCAACGGTACCTCATAACGAAGATGGGACATATGTAAGTGGTCAATTGATTCCACAAGGTCCTATTCCAGTGACACCTTCCACCACACCCTCAGCTCACTCTCCTTCAAGGTCTCGACCCTGAGACAACTAAGGGGATTTCCATTCACTCCAAATTGCCAGCAAGGAGAATCATCAGGCCATGTAGGCCATTCTCATAACAACAAAGATTCAAATCTCACATTAGCCTTATTGAGATCTCGCCACGGAGACATCTCAAGAAAGACAAGAAGCCTCAAGGAGATCTATGATCATTCTCAAGGTGAAGAAAATTTAGATTTATACTCTGATTTTGCATTGTTTCTCATGATCTTGTATATTTTGAAGAGGCAGTTAAGGATGATAATTGGATTAAGGCTATGGATGAAGAAATCGATTCAATTGAAAGAAATGACACTTGGAATTTAGTGAATCTGCCTGAAGGCAAGGATGTCATAGGTGTGAAATGGGTCTGTAAGACCACGTTCAATATAGAAGACACCGTGGAAAAGTACAAAACAAAATTGGTTGCCAAGGGCTTTGCACAACAGGCTGGAATAGACTATAATGAGACGTTTGCCCTAGTGGAAAGGGTAGACACATTTAGAACTGTCTTGGCCATTGTAGCACAAAATAATTGGAAAACATATCAAACGGACATCAAGTCAGCTTTTTTGAATGGATTTTTGAAAGAAGAGGTTTATATGCAACAACCACCTGGTTATGAAGTTGAAGGAAAAGAACACAATGTGCAGATTGAAAAAAGCTTGTTATGGGCTTAAGAAAGCACCAAGAGCTTGGTATAGTTTTATTGACACATATCTGATAAGCAATGGGTTTAACAGAAGTAATTATGAGCCCACACAGTACATTAAAATGAATTCTCAAGGTCAATTTTTGATTGTTTCTTTATATGTAAATGATTAAATTTTCAGTGGAAATTTGTCAGTTGAATTGTTTAAGTTATCAATAAAAAGGGGATTTGAAATGACATATCTAGGCTTAATGAAGTATTTTCTTGGCATCCAAGTCATCAATCAGTGAATGACATCTTTATATGTCAAATAAAATATGCAAATGATGTCTTGAAAAGGTTCAAAATGTTGAATTCCAATCCAGCACCAACAACAGTTGCCACGGGAACCTAGTTGAGCAAGGATGCTAAGGGATTTAATGTTGATCCAACTTTGTACAAAAGACTTGTTGGAAGTTTGATGTATTTGTGGGACTCACATTGGCAAGTTGGGAAATGAATTTTCAGATATGTAACTAGAACAATCGGATATGGTGTTTTGTATGAACTAAGTGATGATCTTATGTTAACTGGTTATAGTGATAGTGATTTTGCAAGTAGCGCAAATGATCGGAAAAGAACTTACGGATATGTATTTCATTTTGGATCAAGTACAATGTCATGGGCATCCAAGAAGCAACCCATCGTCACCATTTCATCAGCTGAAGTAGGTTATGTGACAGCCACATCCGCAACATGTCAAGCTGTATGGATGCACAAAGTGTTAGATCTTTTGCACAATCAAGAGGAGGCAACATAGATTCTTTGTGATAACAAACCAGCCATTGCATTGTCCAAGAACCATGTCTTCCATAAGAGGAGCAAACATATTGATACTAAGTATCACTTCATCAGAGAGCTTCTGAACAATGGAAAAATCTATTTGGAATCTTGTAGATCTGAAGATCAGATTGCAGATATATTCACTAAGGCATTGTCAAAGGATAGTTTTGAATATCTTAGAGATTGTCTAGGTGTTGTAGACATAGGTGGTCAAGATTAAGGGGGTGTGCTGGAAAATGTGGTAATCTCTCCCACCTAGCCACATTTACTCATGACAACTTGCAAGCAACTTGTAAATTCAAATTTGTAAATGGAGGATTGATTTCACATTTAATGCTGAAAGATCTCACATCAAAGAGATTATTTGGTAATTACTCAAGACTCCAAATTCCTACGCAAATAAGGGTTTTTGTCTATTTGGGAAACTTTTAGAAGCCCCTAGAAATTCGCCAGAATTCTAAGACCTCTTTAAATGCATTTGTATTCATTTTGTAAGTTAATGAAAAAGCATTGAAGTGTCGCTGAAATTTATATTGAACTATTATTTTGAGCTTGTGTGTTTATCGTTTTGTCTATATTTTCTGAATGTGTTTGTTTTGCCTAGTTTGATGAGAACACAACCTCAAAAGGGTTTGACAACATCCTTCAACCCTACAATGGCTATTTATCTTGCAAATCTTAAATATCGGCTTTGAAATAAATAAGAGTTGGTGGGTGTAGGTTGAACCTGTGACCTCTTCCCCACCAAAGCCTTTTGCATGTTGTGTTGGCCACACAGACGACTCAAACTTTGTTTATATAAATGAAAAGACTTATTTTTATCGTTTAAAAGTAAGAAATTAGGTTTAAAAAAAAGAAAGACCGGCCTCTCTTGTTTTACAGTTTCTGTTGTTAGTGCTTTTGTGTTTTGTTTACACGGAGTTGAGTTTATTTCTTTGCTGCTGTTGAGGGGATCTGTATTTGGATGCAACTGTGTGTAAAATCTAGACTGAGGTGCGATGCAACTCCCCTTTTCGGCCCTGGAGTGGATTAGAATTTGACTCAACTATGTGAGAGATCTGTGCCTGCCATAGAGAGACCCTAGACCACCATGGTTGCTGTGAAAAGACAAGTGATGTGGCTCGGTGTTGGAGAGCTTGAACAAGGTCTGAGCGCTTGAGTCGTGTGTGTAGGGACCTGTCTAGGCAGGGAGGAGGATGAGTTTGAGTGAGCTGAGCTTGCAAGGAGAGACTGAGTCGCATTCAGATCGAGATGAGTTAGAGATAGCTTGGGGTTAGAGATAGAGACGACCTTGAATCAAAGATAGCTTGCCAATCCAATAAGTCACCGAGTGAAGTTATGCGAGGTCAATTACAACAATTAGTCAGCAGGAAGGTAGTCCTTCATAGTTCCCTCCATGTTCAATATTTCAGTATGCACATTCTTTGAAACCAGGTATTGATGATGACAATTTGCAAAAAAGAGGTTGTATTCATTGGGATTTGTATTGGGGAATGAATGAATGATTATACTTATTTCATGCATCCACCTCCTTGAATCTAAACAACATCTTGATGGAGTGGCTGTTAAGAATACAATAATGGGGTCCCTGCTCTAATTCAACGATGACCTCCACTAGGTCCTCGTCTGTTAATAAGAAGAAACACAAAGGAAGGGGTCCAGATCAGGGCTTGCTTGGGTGGGCCTTGAATGCCACATTAGACAGAAATATGAACAAAACAAGTGGGCATGTTTGTAAACCATATGCTGACATTACGTGAAGGTAGATGCACAAAACCATGAAGAATTTGAAGTTGCCCATGGCTGAAATCTCTGGTCTGATCTTCTAAGGAAAACCCAGAAAAGAAATTGATGTTCTCATAAGGTTTATACAAGCAGAGAGGCTAAACATATGGCAACCCTAAACAAAATTGTTAAGGTACAAAACCACTGTATAAAGCATCATCCAATATATTAAAACAAGAGGAACTTACAACAGTCTGGTTTCATAGGGAACCAGACTTCACAGAACCCAGATACACAACCTTTCTTCTCACTTCTCCAATACAGTTTCACGGTCTTCACACCTCTTCCAACATACAAAATATTCATAGGTGAATATAGTCTTTTATTTTTTATTGTCATGTCATATGTGTGTACCCCACATTGGGATCCCACATTTTTATAATGGAGGTCGGGTGATAACTGTAAATGGTTATGCGGCTATGCCTCTCCATTGATAACTATTTGAGAATAGTTATTTGTTTATTTGTCAAATACTACTTGTTTAATATTTGTTGACTTTGTTTTTATATATAAAGCTATGCTTTATATTATGGAGTCTTATTAATATTAAGGGGCCACAATGGGTGTGTATCCCCATAAATATTAATTGCTCCAACACATCCATTTAAATGGGTTTTGTAATGTTAGGAAGGTACTTTTTGCAATTCAACTTACAAAAGGGAATTGAAAATGGTCTAGGAAGTATATGCCCTTGAAATAAAGTTCTTCTAATGGTTGATCTGTCAATCTAAATCTAGAGAGAGAAGAGTTGAGTCATTAGGTTGGAGAGAAACTGACCATGGATATTTTTGCATATCGATTTCAAATGGGTTTTACTAGTTTTAAGAATCCATTCTTCAATAGAATGTGCAAGATTACTTTGCACGAATCATATGTGGAGCACAACCATGTAGTCCAATGTGCATACTCATGAAATGATTATTGGGCATTCTATCAATGAAGTTAAGGCTATCTAGAGTGACCAAAGTGGGGGATCAACCGATTGCAAGCATTCACTTATTGCTAACGCCTACATAATCCGAAATTTAAGCAATGCAACTTCTCTTATTCCCAATCAATATATATATATATATATATATATATATATATATATATATATATATATATATATATATATATATATATTATTGCAATGAAATTAAGACTTTCTTTAGATATCAAGAAAATCAAATGTAAGTATGCCTGATTTGAGGGAGGTGGTAGAAAGAAGAGGAGCTAAAAAAATGGACCGAAGTCCCCATCTAGAACCTTCCTCTTGATTGTTCTCCTACGATTTGGGTGACCTGCATTTGACAATTCTCTCCACCTTTGCTTGAGCCTCAAACTTCACCAAACACCACAGACTAGAGGCATTCTCTTCCTTCTCCCTCCTGGTTGTCCAAGGAGCAAATGGTCAAAGTGTCATCTTTTCCAAACAAACTGTAATAAATTTCTCATGAATTTGTCACATATGATTTGTGCAGCTCATTCTAATCGACCACTAAACTTCGATGCTCAAGTGGAAAGTAATAGTAGAGATACATCCTAGCATATTTCTTCACCCAATTGACACATATTCTGGGGAGATAATCTCAAGGAACAAGGAAAGGACACACCCAGGTTTACATAATCCAGGAGATGCATCATATCGGGAACTATTCATCTGCTGGAAATGTTATACAAGGCTGCTGAAACTCCCAACCACCGACCAGGCTATGGAGAATTTCAACAGTTGGAAAACCATGAATAACTTCTCACTATGGTGTCCAAAGAAAAAGTCTTTCATCAACCTCCTTACCTTTGAATGACAACCCACATGCCCTTTTTGCATAGATGTCTAATAGAAGAATGTATGGTACACCATTTTTAGGAACTGCTCAAACAGAAGAGTTGCTGTAAATACTCCTAACCCCATATTCTTATATGGCCTGCAAGCGCCAGGCAAACAAATCCACACAATTACCACAGGTTTAACTGGCATTTGATGGCTTTGATTTTTTTTTTTGAATCTTAATGATACCCACTCTATCTGTCTTGACCAATGGATTGATGGTCACAGTCAATTCTGCAGATCTGTTTTTGTTTCTGCTTCCACATTTTATATACATGTCCATTACAGAACTTGCAACTACAACATCTGACAAAACAACACTTTCAATTACTTTGTGAGGGATCTCCATAACCTGTTTCAAAGCTCCAAATTTGGCATGAGCTGGGAGGAAGGGCTGGAAAAGTGAAGGTGGGCGGAATGGTGATAGTAGTAGATTAACTATCACTGCGCATTTCCAGTGCTTCAAATATAAACATACAAAGCCAATGCCGTCCATCGCCCATCTCAAACCACTCACAACGTTTGTATAGAGGGTCAGTTGTAGGAGGCGTTCTACTCATTACCTTTCTAAAAACTGCCATTCTAGGGCAGGCGAAGAGGGTGCAGGCAAAGTGGTGGAGTCTGGATTTACACCTATCAACTACTTTTACATTGAGTCTCCAAGGCCCTTTAAAAAATCTAATCTTGTGTACTTCTTGCAATCGTGGTGTTCCATGAGTTGTTAGCAGGGTAGGGCGTTTAATGCCAAACGAGGTTCCCAAAACACCACCTACCTCGCAGCCATCCAGTAGACCCTATTACTTCGAGGCAATTGGTCAAACTATTCGTGCCAGAGAGCAGCTTCTACGTTAGGCACCTGTCTACACAAAAGAAGGGCACACAACCAACACATTTGACAAAATTCCTTTCCCTCATGCTTTGATGGACAGCCATACTTGCTCCATTAATTTCCAACTGCCTTCCCTACTTCTCTCCACCCACTGCCTGGCCACCATCAACATACATCTTCAATCTTGCACACTCAAAAGTTAAACTTACTTATCCAATGTGGGTGTACACACAAACACACACACGCGCGCGCACACACACACACACGCATGCATGCTCACACACACGCACACACGCTCATGCGTGCACACACACCACGCACACACACGCACGCACATGCACGCACGCACCTACACGCACGCACGTGCGTGCGCACACACACACATGCACAAGTTAACTGACCCGAGATCAAATCCCACCTAGAAATGGCGTCTCTATGCCAAGCAAGCTTAAACCCCGCTTGAGAGAGGTTACAATAAGTCAAACAAATTTATAAGTGCCTCGTCAAGCACCCCGGTTTGGTGTTTGGTTTGAACTTACATCTACAAGTTAATTGACCGAGACTTACTCATTCCTTTTTTGTTTATTCTTTTAAACATCTTTTTCCTATTATTTATTTATTTTAATAATTACTAGTATAAATATCTTAATACATCTATCGCAAATACGACGAGGGATAAAAATATCAAGGTGCTTATCCTGGATTTGTCACATTTTACATTGATTAATAACTCCATTGCCTTCTCCACAATTCCTTACAAACAGAGACCGATACTAATGGGTCCAAGCTCCACCGTTCGGCCAAGATATTATAGTTGTTGCTTAATTGACTCCTCCAAGAGACCGGAAGCAAAAATTGCACAAAGATGACTAACTCCATACATCATGCTCAAGGTACATGCACCGAGCAACATGAACCACATCGTAAGAAAGGAAAAGATTGGGATTGATAAGGGAGGAGGACTAGGCAAATGGAGGGGCACTACATAGTGTTGGTACAAAGATAGAGGGGAAGGTATTTGAATTAGCCTTCAAAGGAGACATAAATCAGCTATTTAAGCTCATGAACCATGAAGAGGCAAAGGGGTTAGTAGAGTTTTTAAAGGTCTTGCAAATGAAGAAGCCACCTCTAAGTTTTGGAGGCACAAAGGGCAACTAAGAATGAGAGTGTAGTTAGAAGAAAGGAAGAGGATTCACATTTGAGTGTATGTGAATGGCTATGAACTCCAACAAAGAATTGGACTCTGGTGAGAAAACCTCAAGTGGTTTTTGGTGGAGGACAGATAGTGGTGGGTTTAACCCACAAAGACAAGGGAAAATAGAAGAACTTGGAGGAGGTGGTTGGGCTATGGTGGGTGAAAGCTCACAAAAAGGTGTAGGAGGAAAAAGAACACAATTTAGAGGAGGTGGGCGGTCTATGCCCAAATATTGGGCAAGAAAAGAGGAAGAAAGCTGCAGAGGAACTTGGTGTATTGGAAAGAGGCACCATGGCCATCACTTTCAGTGCCAAAAGAGTGGTTTTACCACTTATTTCGTCCATGTGAGCAAAGTGGCTCACATTTTAATTACCTGGGTGTTTGATGAAGTAGCATTCAATGCCAAGGGCGGTTTCACATCACCCGAAAACATGGTAGGAATTTTGTTAATGTTTTGGGGGCCTTCTGCCAAATTTTGGCATTCACAGAGTTACAGGTTTAAGATCATGTTGAGGATCACCAAGTATTCACGGACCTCAATCAAGTGCCACATTTATAATTTACAGTCATAGCGGCCATAGTTCTCCACTTAAGTGTTCACAAGGTTTTGATAAATCACAAAGTTCGCAAGAGTTCAAATTCCTTATTCACGACTAAGTAAATAGTTCATCAAAGTGAAGGAGACTTGGCGTGACATAACACAAAATTTATAGTTGACTTTGTTTCAAGGGGTTTCAAATTGGCCACAAGTAGAAAGAAAAAAACATATGAGAGTTCGGGAGCCCGAGATTTTGATGTAGTGCCGCAAAGCCAACACGAAGGTCGTAGGGTCAAAGGGAGGCCAGGGTTCAAAAATACCTACGAGGCAATGCGATCCGACAAGTGTCACCATCCTGAAAAGTCGCTTCACGGAGGCTACACAAAGTTAAGATTACTAAGCAACAACAAAAGGAAGGTCCATGCATGAAACAAACAAGATGATGCCATGTAGCATCAACTTAGAATGCCTCAAGTGAAAGGTCAAAGGGGAAGCATTGGAGTGAAACAACGAGATTGTGATGCATGTCACAATCCCAGTGAGTCTCTCATAGAGTTCATGGAGGTCACAAAGAAAAGAGGAAGGCATGGAAAGTGCACGAACTCGGGTTATCAAGGAGATGCCACTTGTCACTTGGAGGTTAATTCCAATCTGGGGCCACATGTCTCAAATGTTCACAATGGAAAACGGCCAATGAGAAATTAAATTGGCCACATCTTCCACAAGAAAGTTTCAAATAGGGCATATTGGGATCATGGAAATTTTTTGAAGAGAGCTTTGGATTGGGCTTATATTTAGAGTGATGGTTATGTGTAGGGGAGAAATTTCACGTATTAAGTCCTTGGAGACCGTTACACTATACAGGAAGAGTTCCCACAGTCTCTAACAATTCACATTTAATGCTTTGAGTGTTCCACGAGGTCACAAGCATACATATGCGGCTATGCCCAGTGGAAATACAAATGGTGACTAATCATAGGGATTATGTGGTGAAGAATCAATGTGGCATATGGCATTGAGCGGCACATCCACCTGAGTAATCACATTTCTCATTTATTGAGAATCTTGTAGAGATCATAGGAATCTAGAAGTAAGAGGAGAGAACCAATCTAATTTGTTGGTTTTT
Organism: Taxus wallichiana var. yunnanensis; assembly: GCA_018340775.1. Lineage (NCBI taxonomy): Eukaryota > Viridiplantae > Streptophyta > Pinopsida > Cupressales > Taxaceae > Taxus > Taxus wallichiana. Next base: position 123,963,409 of record CM031234.1, on the reverse strand, counting down.
GAGGGAATTCATAGTGATCGAGGACATTCTAGAACAAAGAGCAATCCAAAAATTTCTTTAGGGTCTTGAAAAAGGGAATGTTTAGTTTAGTTGGGTAGCAAAAAATTTGGATAAAGGCTTGTGAGCCTTAGAGATATTGTTAAAAACTCTTGTAGAGTCTTAGGAAGTTGCAAAATCTGCAGCAAGTGTTTGTAGAGCCTTGAGAGGCTTAGGAGTGTGCATAGAGAATAGGAAAAGGGTCACAGTGTTTGTATTTGCCGTTAAAGCTTTGAAAATAATGAGGACTGTTTTGGTCAAAATTTCTGCTATGTGACTTTGGGTTGCAATGTTAGGCTCTTGTTCACTTAAGACCCCATACTTGGTAAGATCTTCACATATAATGATGGAATAATCCCAAAAATATTCAGAATACAATAAATATCAACACAATCTAAGATATATTTGTGGACCAAAATGCTATATATTTAGAAATAGAATAAAGTATCCTTAAGGTAGGGCAACAACATACAATAATCCTTAAGGAATGACTCCACAAAATTTCCTAACATGGGGATGCCACCTCAAGGGGGACACCTCCACTATCCTTGTACCAAATAGAAAACAATTCACATACGTGACGTCCATCATAATGTATTCATCTCTCTTTTATATAGACATATATTACTCTTATTGGGTGGGTAACACCTAATCCCAATGTAGGCCAACTCATTATCCAATATAACTAATTCCACAAGTTACCTATTTGACCCAATATATTATAACCATATGAGTAATTAAGGGAGATGTGTATCACAAGTCGACATCTCCATCAACCCATATACATTATAATATCATATCCCTAGGTACATAACATGCCATCCCTTGACATGTTTCATCCCCAAAACATGAGAAGAAATCAAGTAATGAGTGTGTTTCAAATCATTGCACACTTGTCGCCATGCTTGATCATCGAATCACCCATATGTGATCTTGGTGGTTGATATCTCTCTAAACTTGGTTCCATAATCTATTGCTTTTATTTAATTCCATCTTTGACCATAGTTGTTCCTCCTTGGCTTCCATGCATAGCCATAGTGATTACTCCTATGATTTTGTGTTCCATAATTATGGCTCCTTTGATTCCATGTATAGCCGTAGTGATTGTTCCTTTGATTCCTTGTATAGCCATATTGGTTGTTGCTTTGACGTGCCTTGACATGCCTCCATGATTGTTGCCTCTCATGATGATGTGGGTGTCTATATGCCTCAACCTTAGTATCCTTGACCTTATCAATCTTTTCTTTTGCTTTCTTTGTCTCTTCCACCTTTTCGTTTACTACTGCTTTTGTCTCTTGAGTAGATGAATATGATTTTCTTCATAGTCTTCTTGTTTTTTTGAGACGTCTTTATGCTCTTCTTCACCATTTTCAGATTCATTCTCATGCTCTACCTTGACCTTTCTTTGTTCCTCTGTAAATGTGATATCTTGCAAGTTGACCTTCTTTCCTTTGTACCAAAACTTCATGGACTTCTTATGCACATTAAGATTGATTATTTCTAAAGTCTCCAACTGAGGATATCCAAGAACAATATCCAACCTATCAATATCCAAAGCATAAATATCTGAATGCAAAACATATTTGTCCATAGAAGCCCAAATTTTCAAAACCTTGAATCTTCTTACCATCTACTTACCTTGATAATCTACTTGTGCTCCCTTGATATTTGTTGCTTGAACTTGTAGATGTTGAGCTACATCCATGTTGATGAAGTTATACTTGCTGTTGGGATTTATGGACACAATGACCTTTCTTTGAATGCATCCATGAAATTGAAATATTAAAGCTTCCTTCTTCGGAGCTACATTGTTTGAACCCTTTTTTTCCATCTCTTCTTCTTCATCATGATCCTATACATCTCCTTCTACATCATCCATATCCTCATCACCTCATCATCTTTATGTTCTTCTTCTTCTTCTTCATCATCATCATCATCTATATCCTCTTCCTCCATATAAACATCATCATTATTTTTTGCCGTGTCTTCCACATCATCTTCTTTTTTGCCTTCTCATGATTACTCAATATATTCTCCATATTCTGCATCTTCTCTTGTATATCTTTGAACAACTTTATGAAATATTCTCGATCCATGACTCAAATAAAAATTAGGGTTTCATGAACACTAGTATCCACGAGATCTAATTTCCTACCCAAGATTTGAGAATAAAAACATGTAGACAATTAGCTCTAAATATCTCTTTTGACCAAACTTTGACTGGAAAAGTTTGGTTTGACATCGCCTTAAATCCAAAAACACAGAACAAACCGACACTAAATTTCTGCCAGCTTTTTGAAAGTGTAAAGAAATCAAAACGTTTCTGAAAATTGTGGCATGTAGAGAAAATTTATGAAAATCCTATAACCGCAACTCCTCAAAATGAATCATAGAAAGCTGAAATTTGTACTGTACCTTGAATAATTTTCCAACTTGAGTAAAAAGTTACTGAGAACAATTTGTGGTTTGCAAGATATAGAGGAATCATCAAAATTACAATTTCAACCCAATTTTGCCCAAATTGAATCGTATACCACTTGGCAAGACCTTTACACATAATGCAATAATCCAATGAATATTCAGAATAGAATAATGATCAACACAATGCAAGCGATGTGTGGGCCAAGATGATATGCAATATATTAAGAAATAGAATAAAATACCCATAAGGTAGGGCAACACTGTACAATGCTCCTTAAGGAAGGAATAACTCCATGAGATCTCGCAATATGAGAATGCTTCTTCGAGAGGGATACTATCCTTTATTGGATGGATAACACCTAAGCCCAATGTAGACCAACTCATTACCCAATATAACTAGTTACTCAAGTTACTTATTAGACTGAATATATTATAACCATATAACTAAGGGGGATATGTGCCACATGTCAACATCTCTATCAACCCATACACAATATAATATCATATTCCTAGGTACATAATAATCCCTGGCTTGCATCACATATACAAATGGGTCCAAGATCGGATCAACTAGATTATCAAGGCACATTAAAACAAGTCCAAACTTGCCTTGGTCAGTGCCAACAAAACAAATTAGAGACGCATTCAAGCAAATAAGCAATTTTATTTATTTCTTTTGAACGATAAGCAAGAGGATGGGTTAGAGATTTCTGAAATTGATTGTGGTAACCAAGGGTTGAAATATTTGGAGAATTTTTGCATTCTTTTTAAGAAGTGTTAAAAACATCCTAAAAGTTTACCTCTAATAAGGGAAGTAGAACATGAGATTCAATTGGTGCTTGAATCTCCTTTACTTAACATTGATCTGTACATGCAAATTTGCAATCACTTCTAGAGAGTAATGAAGTAAAGAAACAACTTCAAGAGTTGTTGGAGCAAGGGGTCATATGCCCAAGTACTTCATCATGTGGGTCACCCATTGTGATGGTATGAAAGGAGGACGACTCTTGGAGAAGGTGTATAAATTATATTGTCTTGAACAAGATCACCATAAAGAATAGATAACACTTTTGTGAATTAATGATTTGTTGGACCAACTTTAGCATGTTACTATCACAAAGTTGGATCTCAAATCTGGATACCATCAAGTTCCTACGGAGGAGGATGTATGAAAGACAATTTCAAAGTCAAAACTGGGTTTGTATGAATAGTTGGTACTTCCATTTGGTTTATGTAATGCACATTTATGAGATTGATGAATGATGTATTGAGGCCTTTCATAGATACATGTGTCATAAATTATAATGTATCTAGATGGAAGGAACATTTCATTGGAGATATGTCTGATTAGTGTTGAAAGAAAAACAACTGTTGTGCAATATGAAGAAATGCGAGTTTGCAAAACAATTACCAGTCTATTTGGGGCATGTGATTGGAGATAAATTGACAGTAGATTAAGCAAAGGTTGAGACTATCACCAATTATGCCAGGCCTAGAAGTGCCATGCAGACAAAAAGTTTTGTTGGAGCAATACAGTGCATGAGAAATTTTTTTCTAGCTTTCTCCAACATTGTAACACCTCTACATACAATTGCAACAATTGGTAAAGAGTTTTCATTAAGGTAGTAAACATGATAGTGCTTTTGATTATTTCAAATATAAAATCAGCCATGCACTAGTGCTTGCTTTTCCTAATTTGTAGCAGCCATGTGAAGTTAAAAAATGTATGTAAATAAGTATGTTATGGGGGCAGTTTTGTTCTAAGGAGGTAAGCTAGTTTGTTATCATTTAGAGGTAGTTTCTTCACCAGTAAGAGGGTTTTGTGTATATGATAAAGAAATATACGCAGTAGTTCAAGCAATAAAGAGATGGAAACATTATTTGTTGGTTAAAAAATCTATTGCACATTTTTTTACTTCAAATCTATTCAATATTTACTAGTATAAAATAAATTGCAACAAGAAAGACATTATAAATGGACGGGTTTTCTTCAACATTTTTATTTGGCGATCAAGTACAAGAGAGGGGAAGCACAAATGTGGTGGCAGATATGTTATCTAGGCCACCAATAACAAAGCAAGTTTCAGCTTTGGCAACAATTTCATAACTCGAGCCTTTCACAAAAGAGGCGTATAAGAAATTAAATGCACAAGATGCAAAATTTGGGCAAATATTCTAGTAATTACAGGTCAAGAAAGTTGACAATGAAGGCAAGGATATGTGCTGTCTCAAAGATGGGCTACTCTACAAGTGGGATAAATTATGCGTGCCAAGGGGAGAAAGACATTTATTGATTAAGGAAGCACATACCTCCAAATTATTAGGCCATTTTGGTGTTGGTAAGACCATGGCTGACTTACAAAGGTATGTGCATTAGCCCAATATGCAAGAAGTATGCACATTCACATGATGATGTAAGTTATATTGGATGAAGTAGGAGGAAAATGACTAGCCTCTATAGAAGACTTTGTTTTGGATGCACAAGGAGAGTTGGAGGTTGTAGTGTTATAATGAAAATTCAAAGAGACTCGTAGGGGACAACATGAACATTCACAGCTTGGCATTAAAGGAAAGATACCAAGACAGGAAACATGGTACCTTAAAGAGAAAGTGGAAGAATTGTTCTTACATTGCCTCCACCACTAAGTTTTTGTGGGACCAAAATCCTTCTAGAAGGGAGGTATGATCCATAAGGATTAGGATAATCAATTCACTTTATCATTGTTTAACCCTTAATTAAATTTTAGGTCAATTTAATTAGGTGTAGGATATATTAGAGTTGATTTACAAATCTAACAAAGATGATACAATACAAGTACTAATTCAGATTTTGCAACTCAGATTAGATAGGAAGAATTTGCATACACCAATTAAACTAATCATACAATCGAAAGTACAAAGCGAAATTATAGCACTTAGCTGATTTCTCTTGGTTTTGGAAAGATCTCGGGATTGTGCATAGAGGAACCGGGAGAACTAAACGTGAGAAACCCTTGCAAACTGGATTGAACCGTGGATGCGCACTGGTTAGGACCTTACCATCAGGTTAGGACCATACCGTATGGTCCAACTCCTTCGTATTAGCTTAGACTTGTTTTGAATTTGCCTCTGCAACTTTCTAGGTTGCTCATCTTCTTGGATTTGTTTGTCGTTGTCAAACCCTAGTTGTTGCACATGCAGTGAAGCTCTCCGAATGGACTGAACATCACCTCAAACCCTAGCCATGGATGAAAAGTCCAACAAAAACATTAGAAGGGTTGTAGGCACCCCGTGCACCGCCGACATTGGCACTACTTCGAAGAGGCCTCAAACCGCATGTCATTCTCCACCTAGCATGTGATATCTAGATAGATCAATTAGATTTGGCATTTGCTTTGATTATGCTTGCTTTGACTTGGCTCTTGCTAAAAACACTTGGAGAGAGGATGTTTGGATTCTTGTAGATGAGAGAGATGGCTGTCTTGACCTAGTTTGTAGCTTCAGATCTGATGTGGGTGTTGCTTTAATGACTTGTAGATGTACAATTCTGAGATTTATGGAGCTTTGGATGCCTTTTGCAAGTGTATGAAGTGAGTGCTCTAGTGCATTGCCTTAGGAGTTCTAGGTTAGCAAATGAGGTAGTGTTTACTTGCTTATATAGGGTTTCATAGATGATTTTTCTAAGAAAGGCCGACCCAAATGAAGTATAAGACCCAACAAAAGATTTAAATTTGAAAGTGCAATTGGAAGACATGTCGGTCCAAGACCGTACAAAGAGGTCAGGACCATATGGTATGGCCTTGACCAAACTGTACGGTCCTAACCAGGAGCAGGGAGTGTGCTAAATGAAGTTTGGAGTTGGTAAATTGACGTTGTCTATAGATTTTGTGCATTGAATTCTCAAGATGTCTCGACATGTCAGTGTGCAAGGATAAACAAGCTAAACAATGGACCTCGAAAAGTGCTAAGCGGGAATGGAGAAGTAGCATTTATCATAGCAAGAGTGCATAGTCAAATCAAGGGTTGCCAAAGTGCAAATTACCAAATTTGAGTGTCTACAATCATCCAACCAAAGCAAACCTGGTTTCAGTCAAGAGCAGGGCTTAAAATGAAGTATTTCTTTTCATGATGGCGAAATTGACGCTTCCAGGCAGAGTGGGCGTTGTGCAATCGTCAATATCTATAAAGCAGCGGTTACAAAACTGCAAGATTGTAGTAACCGGCAGTTTCACTCGTTTTGATTGTATAGGTATGGTAACTGAAAGGGATGTTGTCTCTTTAGTTTCCAAGATGATTTGAGAATCCTTTAGTGCATGAAAGGACATTCGTGAGCATGTTAAGAGGAGGAACAAATCTTGAGGAGAAATCACTAGGAGTGTGAGTGAAGAGTTAGTGTTCAGTTGGTTGTAGAAAGGATTGGAGAATAGGAACAAAGAGGAACCGATTGAGCAAGCTAGCATGATACTTGTTTGTACTTGTTCTAATGATTTCATTGTAATTCGTCTCTGGCCACAAGAAGATTGCCAAACTGGGCAATTGTCACATTCAAGTGATTTTACTCCCAACTTGGGGTTTTCCGGACCAAAAGCTTTGTGTACTTTACTTGGTTTATGCTTACTATTCATGTTGATTTTTTCATTCATGTTAAAGTTCTGCAAGTACTATTTATGTTTCCAACAGCACACTACATTAATTCTTCATTAAGCATTGAAAACTTTCATTACGAAGCAAATTCAGTGTAACACAACATTCTTGTGATTTGGTAAGTTCTATCAAGCCATAGAACTTAGGAGTTTAAAGATCAATACCCATGCATCAAGAGGTAAGAAATTTCATGGCCAGGTTGCAGTTAACAGAAATGGAGCATTCTTCTTTGAAGCACTAAACTGAATATACGTGTTCTTCATGGAACATATGAGATTAGGTAATTTCTATCAAGCCCTTAGAACTTAGGAGTTTACAGAGCAATACCCACGCATCAAGGGTTTAAAAGCTCATGGCCAGGTTGCAGCGGACAGAAATGGAACATTTTTCTTCAAGCACTAGACTGAATCTATGAATGTAATTTAGGATGGACATTGAAAGGTAGATGACAGCACTGGTGTTTAAAAGTTGTTTTCCGGAGACAAATATTAATCCAGATATTAGCCATGTAACATGATTTATCATAAGAAAATACTTTAACGCCATTTATGCATAAACTTGTGAAGTCAATACACATTAGGCGGATTTGCATAAATTTGCTCCCTTAATACCACCATGTCCATTATCCACGTAGAGTTGATCCAATATGATAAATGGAATGGTATTGATAATTTAAACATTTCCTGTCAAGTTCACAAACTTTGGTTATATAATATATTAGACTAAACATTAGGGTATCCCATTAAACATTCCCTTAGACACAGGACACACAAATACGAGTATCCAACACGAGACACATCTACCCAGAAATAGGACATGCGGGACATGTTTTATATATATATATATATATTAAAAAAATTATATATATTATTTTTATTAGCAATTTACAAATACAAAAATGAAATATAGACAAAGGAAATTAGAGCATTAACAAAATATTGATACAAGGTACAACTTACAACCTATGTCACAAGGTTTTAAAAATTCAAAATTCGGTGATTAAAATTTTACAGCTAAAAGTTCGGCCAAATTCGTTGCAGTTCGCAGAGGGTTTCAGCAGATGCACAGGTTGTATGACACGGAGGTAGTTGTGAACAATTTGCACTTGCAGGCAGGGTTTCTTTATCCTGTACGTCCCGTCTTCACACAGCCAACAAGAGATTCGAGCATGGCATGGGCATACTCCAGAGGATTGCGACCAGCATCATCCCTACCACGCAAACCAGGGAGTTCATCGTGACTTCGCAGAGAGGAGCTTTTCATCGTTACGGAAGGGTTTATTGTAATTTGTTTTTATTTTGTTTTTATTCATTCATTATTCTAATTTTATTTTAGATAATAGTTAGATCTTTTTAAAGTTTTTAACATTTAGTTTTTATTTGATTTGTTTTATGTATCTTTTCCAAATACATATTTAATATGTATTAATATTTTATCTTTTATTATTTTTAATTTTTAATTTTATTTAAATAAATAAAAATATTTTAATTTTTTATTTATTTTTCAGTCGAACTTAATGGCGATTTTTTCGAACTTTATCTATTGACGAATTTCAACGAATTTTATCATCGTCGAACTTGAACTCGAACCTTGTGACTTAGCTTACAACTAGTTACTACAAGTCTACACCTAGTTACTATATCTAAAATTAGGCTATTAGTATTTTGTTGATTTAATGATTCTAATGTGCTTTTGCAAGTATTATTCTGATTCATGTGCTTGTGTAATACACCCCATAGTACCCAAAACCTTAAGTATAACTAGTTGCACAGGATTTGAATTTCCTGAAAGATTCATTTCAATCCTGTAGCTGTATTGTTTCAACTTCATGGGACCAATCTCCGAGTGAAAATAAGAGCCTAAGCCCCCTCCATGGGACCACACCCCTAGCATATGAGCTCTGATCCTCACAGGCCCAAAATTAAAAATCAAAATCAATATTTATCAGCAAAATCAGGGCTTTCTGATTTTTTTTACGTTAGTTAACAGCATAGTTACCAAATCCGGCCGGATCTGCACAAAATCCGGCTGGATCCGGATTTTTCAGCTGACCCGGATAAATTTGGTCCAGGTCGGCCCTAATTTAGGAAAAAAATATTTTTATTTTTAAAAATTTTCTATAGTTTTTGGAAAAAACAGTCAACTATCAACCTTATATATTAAAAATATAACATTTTACATTACATTATTAAAAAATTTCTTCGTATTTGTCAAATTTTCATATTTGTAAAATTCAACTCGTATATATTTCGGACCGGATTTTTCCGAACCTTTTCAAGAATTCCGGATTTTTGGATTTTTTTGCCCTCCTGAACGGATCTGGATTTCCAGACCTAGTAATTATGGTTAACAGTACAAAATACAAGGTTGTATGGCACGAACATGTCCAACACGTCAGGACACGTTTCCGATCATGTCCCGTGTCAGATATGAGACACGTGACCTTTTAGGATGTGTCGGTATCTTAGCAGTAGACTAAGGGCAAAGTCCCATGGAGGCCTCGATTTCTGCTCCAAAAATGTACTACAACAAGTCTCCTAAAGTTCTTTCCAACCTACTACAAGAAGAAAATGAATCTTCCCCTATAAAATCGGAGCTGCAAAATTCTCGCCCGCTAATTTTCAGAGGTTGCTCAGGAGCTGGGGCTGGAAGTCTTCCCTAGTGTTTATGGTTTTTCTGTTCATATGACACCCTGGCATGTAGACTCTCCTTTCTAGTTGGCTACTTGACTCCGCATTCTTATAATTTCTCACCTAATTTTTCTCAGCCGTGTTCCTCAAAAATATTATGCAGTCCATAAAACCTGGCTGTATAGAAAATGCTCCTAAATTTTCTCAGCAGCACCCTCAGAGAAAATTTAGGTAGCCCCCCTCCATGGGACCACAGCCTAATTCCAGGTCTTTTATTAAAAAAATCAAAGAATCTAGGTAGGATAGTAAAGGAGCACATTCTTAGTTTCCAAACATGGCTGTCACCTGTAATCTTTCTTCAAGGCAAATATGTAAAATGATTGGGACAATAGAGGATATTGAGAAACATGGGAGCAAGTTCCTATGTTTAAGAGCATATGCTGATAAGATGCAAAGCTTCATACTGTTACGAAAGACAAAGTTGAGTGTGCTTTGTATGAAGAAAGGCTGACGATTTCTCTTTTTTGGGGTATTGTTAAATTGGAGCTCTAGCTTGAAGAATGATTCTGAGTCAAATATACAGTAGGATAACATAGGCGTGGTCCCGTTTATTGTAAGTAGACAATTAGTTCTGTAGAGATTATTCTAATTTGTTGCATTAGTGGGAATAGAACTGTAACTGTTGACACATGGTAATCAAATTATACATAAATTTTATTGCCAAAAAGAAGTAAACCATAAGGATGTCATTTGATATTTTATCTACCTTGTATGCTCGTACTTCTAAACAAAAGCTCCTTGGCTGACTGATGTTCAAAAATTGTTTAGTGCGGAAAGAATATTTTTCATCAAACTATCCTACGGCATGGCATTTTTTTAATGATCCTATGAGTTTTATCATTCATGTCAGAAGAAGTGCTTATTTTTTTAACCGTTTATTGCATTTTCATCTGTTTTAGCACTCATTGAAACTGGAATTGTGAGAATAGCATATGCTTAATAAATACCTACAATTGACTTTACCATCTCGTTCAGTTAAGAATCAGTAAAATCCAGTTGTATGTTATAATAGTATATTACTTTCCATTTTTGCAGAGGAATACACTATCCAGACTGATGCTCCAAGAGGCCTCTCAAGAAGTCTCACTCTGGAAGAAGCTACAGATACCATATTGTTCTGCAGCTCTATAGTCCACGACCTTGCCTATAAGGCTGCAACTATTGCCATGGAGAAGGAGAATTGTTCATTAACCGAAGTTCCCGGCCCATGGTCACCATTGTGGGGAAGGCTGAAGTAGATCATAGAAATTCATGTGCTCGAGCTGCTGGACGGCGAACTTCAAAATTTCAGAAAACTAAGTCAAGACAAACAATGTCACACCTTCAAGCCCCATCTACTAACATTGAGAATGGTTTGAAGAATCAGGATCCAGTGATGCATGTTGTAACTATTCCACAGAGTGTCGACACTGTGAAACCCCCAACTATAAATTCAAAGTGCAACTGCACTATTATGTAACAGCAATATAATTTCTTTTAGTCGTAACTTCCTATCTACCAGTCAGCTTGCATTCAACCGAAGAATGTGAGAGGGGTACTAGGAAACTTATACACCTGATAAAAAGGTTGTTATTGTAATCTGTGAGGTGTGTGTTGAGAGCATTACAGTTGTGTATGTAATTTTAGAGATTTTATTCTCACTGGGCTGAGTCTGCCCAACTGATTTTATTAGATGAGATCTGATTATTTTTAGGTTCCTATTATAAAACACCACTTTGTGTTGGTGACAAAATCATGTAAATTGTGGCCATTCATGGAATGTGGGCATTGGCAGAGATAATATTTTACAGTTTCTTCAGGAGAACCATCTGAGCAGTCCATTCACAATCTGACACGGTAGCATAATTGCTTGATGTCATGGAAGATGAAATTGTGTTCAGAACTTTTGATTAAGATTTATGCTCCAAGATGATTGATGTGTTCACTTTTGCCTCTCATGTTGGCAAGGTCTCGGCACATGGTAACTGATGCTCTAATTTAGCCTTTTTCTCATGCTGGCATATTTTAACACACACAGCACCGTTTATTGCACTTCCTAGTATTTTTGTGAAAATTGGCCGCCTGGTTGTGTCTGCTACGCCAAGAATAAAGAGAGAACGCTTTATTTTAATTCAAAACCCTAACAAAGGAAATTAGAATGCAAAGGGTAGGAGTTTTAACACTCAAAAAGTAATAGCAGGCAGCAATTACATAGATCCTCTAGTTGTGTCGAGGGTGGAATTTTGCCATTTTGGTGGGCTCATTTGATTGCACATTTTACTTGAATATGTTTCAAGCTTCCTTAGCACATTGCTATCTCGTAGGTTAGTATGAGTAACACAATTCCTTTATTTTACGGACTTACATTCTCGATTCCCGTATTTTTTATTTGATGAGGATGTTCCATGGAAATTATGCTACCCGACATTTCTGTGTCCCTGGACTCGTGTGAGAACAAGCCATATTGTCATGGGAATACAATGCACACGATCCTAATAATGAAGTTGGGGATGTCTCTACTACTTCTGCTCCCAAGAATGAAGTTGATAACTTTCAAATATTTTCATTGAATGCATCCTTATATTGATTAAGAAAAACAATATAAGATGGTTATCGTAACATTTTGTTGGATAGAAATGACAACCCAATATCTACAATGGAACAAACATGCGACTCATTGACCAAACAAAATGCCACAAGCGACAGTCCAAAAATCAAGCTTACAAAATATAATCAAACTCAAGAGAGTCAAGCACAAGTAACAACACTACTCGGGAGGTGGAGGATTATCTATTAGAGGGAGAGACCCCAAACCAGTAGGCTCCTCTCTTAGAGGATCTGCAACAGGAAGGGTGTTGTGCCCAAGATTTTACAACCCAAAACCCATTTAGATAACCCAAAAATTTAGGGATTTTTTTGAACTCTTAATTAAGTATTTAATTAAATATATATTACTTATTTCATATTTATTCCAAGTCAATGATTTAGTTATTAATAAATTTCAAGTCCTTAACTTAACCAAGGGGTATTAAATATACTCCATAATATAATTCATGATTAACATTAATTAAATTTATTAAGGGTGACTAGGAATAATCCATTAAGGTTCTTGCTTAAATCGACATCGTTTTATCACGCCAATAGTGTGACTTAAAGTTTAATGATAGTTTAGTTTAGCAAGCTATGAAATTAATTTGACTATAGATTAGATTAATTAAGTTGGGCATGGGTTCCATTTGGCGGAATGGGTCCTATTTGGCCTCATCCAAATGGACCCATGTCCCTTTGCACCCTAAAACCATTTTAAGCTAATTTTAATTTAAACTTATTCACCCACATTTCAAATAGCACAAGTGTGAGCCCACTTGCTCACCAACAAAAGTCAACTTAGTTGATAATTGAGCAAGTGACAAATCCTATGTTGATTTGAAGCCCTTTAGTCAAAGGGGCCTCCACCTTTGATCTCTAGGGTTTCAAAAAAACTTTAATTTCACTTTAAAGTTATATTACCTTTCTTTTTCTCATTTTCTTTTTCACTTTAAACTAATTTGTGCTTCCATAGAGACACAAATTATTATTTTTGTTTATTAAAATAAAACCCTTTTAAAGGTTATATATATATATATATATATATATATATATATATATGGTCGATTGGGGAAGGCCACAAGGGCCATGGCGCAGTCATAGTGTAGGGTTAAATAAATGGGTCGTGCCCAATAATGGAGTTATGAACTGTGCTTTGTTAAAAAGAATGCGGGGTTTGGGAGGTCGAGGCAGGCCGTGGTCCCCCTTAATACACACACGTGTGTGTATCCAAATAAACAACATATTTTATATTTTATAAAAAGGAAAACCATATTCTATTTTTTTTTATATAAATACCAATACACACACATACACATACATATACGCATATAACTTTTTTTTTTGAAAAGAAAAAATGTAAGTATATATATAAACTTCTCTTTCAATATAGAGAAAAACAAATATAATATATATGAATATATGTACGTACACACACACGCGGCACACAACACATATACACACACCGACTTTTTTGAAAACACACACACAACACACACACACACACACACACACACACACACACACACACACACACACACTTCTCTTTCAATATAGAAAAAACCCGATTTCAATATAGAAAAAACCCGAATATAATAGATATGAATATATACACGTACATATATATCCTCACACATATACACACACACTTATATTTGTAACAAGTTTCACAATTCCTTTCATTAGAATAAATTGGTTTTATTTTTCTTTGAAAACACATGAGTAGGAGACTAAATTGATAATCAAGAGCCCTCTTTTTTTTTCAAAGCAAATGGATAATAAAGTGACTTGGAAGAAAATTAATTACAAAAGCAAGTTTCATATAACCATTAAAATGTAACAAATTAATTTCTGTTTTCCCTCTTTCTTGCAACTTTCATCAATCAACAAATTAAGTATAAATGTTTCCAAGTTTCACAAGTTTAAAATCAAATTTTACAATAGATTGATAAGTGTTTTGATAGGCTTAATAACTCAACAAAATCCACATTTCTTTTATTCATCTAAATCAACATTTTTCCTTGTAAACAATGATAAATGACAAAATTTCTATTTGCACAAGTTAACAATTTTTCTCATTTACAATTGTAAAACTTACAACTTGATTCAAGTTAGTTTCTAAACTATAATAACACCAAACAACTCTTTCCTTCATTTAAATTAACAAGAATACAAACAACTCTAAAATGCAAGTATGTAAGCCTCCCACAAAGTGGGAACAACATGCCAACATTTTCTTCGAATCTACAATTTCTACACAAGAAATAAAGGCTCCCAAAAATCCAATTTTTCCAAACTCAAACTTCACCGAAATAAGCCTCCAAAGCCACAAGAGAAGGCTTGGTTTACCACCCAACCAAATGACATCATTACATTCCACAACCAAATAATAAAGAGCATGCTAGCTTCCTCCAAGCCTATGGGAGACTCTAAGTGAGCACAAAAAGGAAGGGAGAAAACCAAAACAAACAATCAACTCGAGCAAAAAAAAAGAGTTTGATAACAACCACCCAAAACAATCCAAGAAGTTCCATACTTCTAATTGAGTGGGGAAGAGAGGAAGGAAAATCCAAATTCTAGCATATCCAAAAGTAGCCATATATGTGTCCACAAGTTTCCAAAATCCCAAATTTTCTCCATAACTCCATATCCCTCCAAAATCCTTATACCTACTTGCCCCCTCCTTGTCAATGCTTTTCAAACCTTGGAGGTTTGCTTATCAAGGAAGAGAGTGCAAGGCGGGCCAAGAATGTGTCAATGGATTGCACTCCTAAGTCTTGTTCTACTAGGGTATTGAGGCAATGAATAGGAGACATGCATGGACCGACACATAGTGGATATATTTAAAGGGGCTATAACGAGCGCTAGGGTCACATATCGAAAGGGTAGTAATCCCTACACTAAGTTAACCTAGGGTTTCCAAGGCCCACAATCAAGATAGAGGAGACCACCCTCCTCGGATATCGTAAAAGGGATGATAAGAGGTGTAGATCGATAATGGATAAGACAAACATGCACAATATGAATGAAATGTAAATAAGGAAAGCTAAGGAGCTTATCAAATAAGAGCACTATGCTAACTAACATCAATGTACATATAACACTAAGCTAACATAGAGCAAATGGGAAAGGGAAATGAACTAATCTATGCAAAATGAAAAGAGAGTTAGAGCACTTACCTGTGGGGTGGTCACTAATGTATCCATTTATCCGAGAAGCCGCAAACCGAGAGAGAATCACTATTAGGTGGAGAAGGAAACACCGTTCATGTCCTAGACTCACTATAGATGACCCAATAATGCAAGCAATCCAACCAAGAAGAAGAGTGTCCAATCCAATCCAAGCCAAGTGTAAGATGAACCAAGGGTTGAGCAAGCATATGTGAAGTTGGCGCAAAAGAGCAGAGAAGATGATAGTTCCTATGATTCAAGCTTCCTTCCTTTATGAATGTCAAGATGTGGTGTGTATATATATGATGCCATCGCCCATGGGCGATGCCGTCAGCTAGGGAAAAACCTAACACCAGACACCATTGCCCATGGGTGATGGCATCACCAAAGATGGTAATATGTCATGTAAAGTAAAAAAAGGTGTCGTAGATAATGGAAAATGGATGAACAAGGTGCTAAGTGGTGAAATGCAAGCACAATGTCAGACGTGCAATGTGTATGAGACATAAATGGACAATGATGACTGATGCAAGGAAAACTAATGATGGGACCACATAACGATACTGTGTGTGTACTGTCTCTAACCCATAATGATTACGTGAATAATCATTCCCCATTCCCGACAGGCCCCTTAAGGCACCCGCTCAAGAAATAGATGCATCAACAACCCTTATCTGCACAAAGGAAATTGTTAGTAACATGTATGAAAGATGAAAAGTGAAAAATTAGGTGTATACATATTCCCAACCGTTGATCACCACATGTCGCAATAACAAAACATGAGGTGGTCAATGGAAAGAAACAATCCATAACACCAAAATCAAAATTAGATACTGAAAGTAAGAACGTAAAAGACTAGTTGAAATGAAATATACCCACCAATGCGTACCTGATAGTATCGCTTATCCTACCATGCGTGGGTGCAATCAACATCAGAAGAACCTTAAAGAAGCAAAATTGAAAGGAAACACTAGAGGATCATCAGTAAAATAAGACATAAATCACCTAGCTAGGGGCCTATGGGATGAATGTCATGTCGAGTGTTGGGATTTCGTATGGTGATATGGTGTCAAAAATAAGCAAAAATCAAAAGTGGTCGAATATATATGTGTAATAGGTCGAAATGAACAGTTCGAGATTACGGTCAAGACGCAACAAATAACATGTTTTGTGGAGTTCGGGAGCAAAAATGACAATCATTGGAAGATTTAGGTTTATCGTGACCGAATTTGAATAGAAAATTTAGTTTTATATAGTGATTTTGGTTTTTATTTGCTTATTGCTATTTTTGGAATTGAGAGAATTGAGCTCTGGAATTCCAAATTTGGGTGTATTTCAATGACATGGCACGAGTATGAGGTGGCGATGGAGGACAACGAGGCGGTGCACGCGGCGGGGCGTGACCATGGGTAAGCTAATTGCATTTAATTTTATTGAGTAAATTAGGTGATATTTGGTATTTTTGATTTTTAGAGTCATTAGTGCTCATCATTCTTATCCAAACTTGTGTCATCGGGTAGGTTAGGACAAAATACAAGTGGGTTTGAGAGGGATTTGAATTTCATTTTGTCATTTTGTGTGAGTCAAACTTGGGAAATTCGCGGCCGCATTTTTTGCTGGGACACCATCGGCCCCTTTGCAGCAAGAGGGCCGATGGAGTTGGGGTGGTGGGAAAATGTTGCACGGGGCTGATCACATTTTCCATAGGGACGATGGCATAGGGAATGAAATTTTTTTTTTCTCAGGGACGATGACATTAGCCGAGGGATGATGGGGTAGGGATTTATATAGATGGAAGTAAATTTTGAACTTTCGCTGCAAATTGATTTTACAGTGATTCTAATTCTCGTTTGTTGTCATTTTGTGTGTGTAGGTAGAGCGTAGGATCTTCTTGTGGCGGAGTGTGGAGGTATCGTGGCTTAGAGGTTTGATTGCAAGACTGACCCAGACAGAGGTGACCCAATTACAGGGTTGGGGATTTGGGGGTATCATGTAGATGCCCAAGATACTATTGAATTTGAATATGTTATAGATGTTCTTAGCCGCATAGGAGACTAGATCCAACACCTTTCAGTGGTGGATGGGACGGAAAACCATGGAGATGGCATTGACTTTGGAGGATGTTCATGGGATTCTGGGGTTACCCATTGGAAGGACCCGTATGTATTGCGATTTGAGCGTAGTTGTTGTAGAGCAAAAAGCCTTAGCCGTATGGGCTATAGGAGCGGGACATATGACAAGAGTATGTTATGTGTCTGACTCAAAGACAATGCAAAGCTACATGGATTCTGCTGATCGTAAGGTGGTTATGAGGATTTTTGTGGAAACAATAGTGTGCCACAAGGTAGATGGAGCTATCCCATTGTTTTTTTATCGTAGTATGCAGAGATGTTGTAGATCACGGGTATTGTTCGGCTAGGTGATTTAATATAATTTGAATTAAATCTTATTTCAGAGTAATTATTGTAACAAATTATATTCAAGTGATTACATACAACAATATTCAATTTACAAGTCTCTAAAATTGATTAACCCTAAGTAAATGCAAAGGAGATAGAGACTTATCTGATTTTGACTGATCTGGAAATGATCGTGACTATTTGAGTGTCGGATCCGCTAGAAATAGTGTCAAAATGGCTCGCTGAGGGCTTGGGAACTCATGAATATACTAGACAGAAGCGCCCACAGGAGGGTAGAAACGCCCAGATGTTGGTGTCTGTTTTGGGTACTTGCGAGTGTGTGAATGTTCAAGATCTGGTCTTTTCTAGGTAGGAAGGTCTTTACTTCTATTCGTTCTTTGTTACTCTAGTTTGTCCTTTAGGGTTATGATTTCACTAGAACCTACAAAACAAACCCTAGCTATCTCAGTACAAGCTCATAAATACATTAGATCTGAATAATGTATGCAACATGTGAAGTCGGAATGACCCCGACGGTCACCCGATGAGTGAACTTATTACCGAGTGTTGTACTACATCTTAGACTCCATGTAGTTCTTTGTGCTTGTGTGTGAAATGGTGTCCTTAGCCTAGGTTTTCCCTCACACCAATGATGCCAAGATAGCGGGATATAACTAGCTTTGATCTAAGAATGCAGATGTGTGGTATGGAATTCAACACTTCCCTTCCTATGCAATGTATGCAGCCTAAAATGTAGTCCCTTTGAGTAGTGGTAGTAATATGTAGATGTGATAGTCCCTCTTGATTTTCCAACTAGAATAATAGTTAGTATGTTGTGTATATATATGAGTCCCTTGCTTGAATTTCGACACTAGTGACACCGAAGGCCAACTAAGAATGCGGGATAAGGATAAGAAAAGAAACAAGGCTGACCACAAATGACAAAATGTGCAAAAATAACAAGGAGGATAAGAGTGCTCAAGGGACATAAGTTCCCGGGTGCTAGTGTCCTGAGACCAAAAATGACAGATGTGACAAGATAGACAGAGCACGGGGATCCCCGTGACACGACCAAAAGTGCACGTGAATCGAGAGATGTAGAAGAGAGTCATAATAGAAATCAATCAAAGAATGTAGAGGGACAAGGGAAAGTGTCACCAGTGTGTAATTTTCTTACTTAGGATTCATGCATATAACAACATACCAATGACATAATAAAGTGATGATACGTGTATAGTTTTGTGTCTAAATTTGCCCCCTTTATGCTATTTGAAGGAAATTCAAGTAGTGTAAAGGAAGTAAGAAACATACATGTATAGGGTCCGGAGAAGCCATATTATAGAGTGCGCGTAGAACATAGAAACTTGTAGTGTGGTGAACCATGGATCAACGTTTTGACCCATGTGGTGTAGGAAGAGATAACAAACCATCGTAAGGAGCGACTTGGAGAAATAGTTGTGATGATATTGGAGATTTAATATTTTTGTCAAAGATGATAAAAGAGGTAGGGAGTGATCAATTCCCAACCCGATTTGTTGATAATTACGAATTTAGGCATCTTACCTCCAAAGGAAGAGTATTGGGGAGAGAGGTATGTTTTTTCCTCCTTCCATGATGCTTCCCAAAAGGTCCAACCGTTATGCAGATGGTTAAGGATTGATTTGTTACCATTTTGTTCCGATTGAAATTTGTTTGTCCTGATTGAAGAACCCACATAGAAGTAATATAGGAATGGTAATGACATATCATTTCCCCCACTCCTACAGTAACGGGTGTTCTAATTTGAATAGTATTAGATAGATTTAAAGTTAGGTCATCTAGAAGTGATGGTGACATAATCTGCTCCCAAGTTAGGTCATCTGGAAGCGATAGTAACTAGGGTTATTGTATTGATTGATTGGTTTGAATGATAGGATTTGATTGAATAGGATGTATTTGGAAGATTACTCACAGAGAGATTTTGTTTTCCCCCAAATTAGGTCATTTGGGGGAATGGATTCGAAATAGAAAAATTACCGATTGTCTTATAGTGTATTTGAATGAGATTAGAGAAAATGTGATAATAATGTATTAGGAGTGTCGATTGATTGTGTTATATCCTGAGAGGGATTATAAAATGATCTTGATTTTATGCCCCCTTTGATGAAAGGGCAAGGGGTAGAGAAACAAGTGCTGATATGAAAGTAAGGATGTTAATGATTGTAGTAGTAATTGAGAGATAATATAGGAGATGTAGTAATGTTGATAAAGTATGTGTAGATATTGAATAATGCATGTGCCATAATTGAAGATAGAGTGTTTATAATTGTATATTACTATGGTAGATGAGACTCGTGATTTCGTGTTGTAAATAGGAGATAAATGGAGTAATGAGGTTCAAGATATGAGCTGAACTATGTGCTTGTATTAGTTGTAAGAATGGTAGAAAGTAGTGACTATAGTGTAGAGTAAAATTGAATTACTATATATAGTAATATGAAAAAGGTGAATAGTAACTTCATTTGAACCAAGAGTGAGTGTGATTTGAGTTGTGAGTTGCGAGGATGCCACGTGTCAAGGAGGCTATTCTGATGAGATTCGAGAGGGTGATGATGGACCATGGCTACATAGACAATCAAAGTAGTATATATGATCAAATATGGAAATTTTTGTCAAATACGTTTGTTTTTATCATTTTTAGCGAAATTTGAGATTTTGTAAAATTTGGCATTTTTGACCGAGTCGGAAGTAGAAAGGGCATTTTTTACTTCAGACACTAGCGCTTGGTCCCCGGTGCTACCGACTTGTCATGGGATGCTACCGTCAAGCTCTTGGGTGCTAATATCCAAGGAATAATTTTTGGTATTGTTTGTTAATTTAGTTAATTTTGATGTTGTTATGATTGATTTTGAAGCATTGATGCATGCTAATACTTGTGTTATGTTGCTTGTTTATGCTATGTAGAGAGGTATACACTTGAGAGAGTTCTGCAAGGGACGTCATTTGAGAACATTACTTGGATTGGGACCTGACCGATGATGAGTGGGAGGTATTCGACCGTGCCAACTTGCAATACATCACTAGATTGGGGGAGGTACCACATAATATGCCATTGTTGACAACATTGGGCGAGAGGTGGTGTGAAGATACTTGCACATTTTGGTTGTCGGCAGGGGAGATGATGAAAATGTTGGAGGATGTGTCTAGGATATTGAGGTTACTTGTTTTCAAAGAGAGTGCTATGCCCTTAGTCCTATAGCTTATATTGGATATGTAGTGTCGACTTGTGGTTTAAATAATCTCTCTTCTTGTCATGTGTTATTCATTTATGCTTTCATATGTTTAGTAGGCCGGCCTTGGTATTGGCCATAACATAGGATTGGTATATATAGGTGGTAGTGAGGAGTAGTTAATCATCATATTGAGCATTTGAGTCTTATTTTATGGTTTGGAGGTTTCCCCCTCAAAGTGGATAATGTATTTTCTTGCATCTTGTTATCATTTATCTACAATCTTGTGTTCTTTGGTGTTCTATTACTGCGATATTCAGATTTATAAAAGTAATTTCATTACAAGTGGTATTAGAGCCTGATCTCAGCTAGAGCCACATCAAACCCTAAATGTGAAGGTTCAAATATATTTCAAAATTGGTAGTGAATTTTTCTACAATTGTTTTTGTGGTGTTGAGAAATCAGTCAAGTAAGATCCTCTCCAAATTCAAACATTTTTTATTTGTTTTGTAAAATTTATATAGCTTTATGTTTTTTCATAAATCTACTACCTAGGGTGCAATTTTTAGATTTTTTCTAAGTTTCTTATATTTTCAGAAAGATCTAAAAAAATTATCTAGGGTTTCTTCTTCAATATTTCCTCTATTCAACCATAAAATTTACAGAACCCCAAACCCTATTTTTTTCCCTATTTTGTCTACCCCGAGTCCCAAAACCTACATCATGACTGGTAGATCAACTTGAGGCCAAGGGAAAGGTCAAACAACTCTAGGAATGATCCAAATAAGGAAGATATGGATTTAAAATCTTCTAGTTCGGGAGTATCTAAGGTAGTCATCCAACTTTAGGAAATGGTACATAATATGGTAAGGATGGCCTCAATAATGAGATTCTTCATCTGAAAGGTAGCCTTAGGGGTGAACTTTAGAATTTTTTTCAATGAATGAAAGAAGAGTTGTTTTCGCTCTTTAAAAAAAAATCCCAATTCCAGTCATACGGGTTCCTCTAAAAATACTCACACAGGTCCAAATCACTCCAATCAAGGAGGATCCTCTCATGATTCTGGTGGATCTCCTCACCAATGGTGGGGCATTGTTCCAAAAGTGGAAATGTGTAAATTTAATGGAAAGGATTTGCTTGATTGGATTACCCAATTGGATGATTTCTTTGATCTCCATTAGATCCCATCAAGATAAAAGGTGACCATGGCATCCTTATAGCTAGAACCTGATCAATTCATCTAGTATCGTTGGTTATGTTCTTAAAGGAAAAATATTTGTCTAAGTATCACATGGATAGTTTTCACTTGAAGAGCTTCAATTGCACTATAATTCTAGTGTGTCAAATAATTACTCAAGACAATTAACAAAGTTATGACAAACAAGTTCAGTAAAGGAGTATGTCCATCAATTCCAAATTTTTTCCTTGTGTGTGGAGGATATTATTAAAGAGTATTTGAATGACCTATTTCTTGGGGGTATTAAGGACCACATTGAGCATGAGGTGCACATGTTTAATCCACTTAAGGTTTTTGATTATATTATCATGGTGCGTAGGCAGAGGAAAAATTATTTCCAATGTAAGGCATACCTTCACTAACATAAATGATTGAAAGCACTTGCCTCTATCGCACCCTTGTCCACTTCGGACGACACCTCAACAAATTGAAGAAAAAAGAGAAAAAGGGTTATGTTTTAATTGTGACCAAAAATATAGATTAGGTCATAAATGTGCTGAGAATTTTTTTACATTGAAGGGACCGGTGATGAGGAAGAATATGAGGAAACATCAAGCAAGGAAGTGGAAAAATTAGAGTAATAATATGACAATCCCCAACCCACTATTTCATGCCATGCTCTATTGGGTATTAGAACTCCACAAACCCTTAAGGATGTGGTTTATCTTAAGAAGTATAAGGTGAAGATATTGATTGATTCGGGGAGCACACATAATTTCATCAATCATAAGCTAACAACAAGGATAAATTGTTTCATCTACCCAACACCTGAATTTCAAGTAATGATTGCAGACAGTGGCATTGTCCAATGTTCAGGAAAATTCGATAAACTTTGACTTATGATGGGTGACTACACATTGGAATCTACGATGTTTGCTATTCCCACAAGCACAATTGATATTGTCTTAGGTGTTCAGTGGATCATTACTTTGGGTAACATAGAGCTAAATTTCCAGGAATTGTTCATGCACTTTCATTATGAGGGTACACAATTTGAACTTTGAGGATTATTGGCCAAAAGTACTTAGGTGGTTAGTTCTCACCAAATGTAGAAGATTCTTAAAAAGGGGACAAAAGGATTTTTAGCACGATTTTTCTCCATGAAAGTTCAACCACCACCAAAGGTAGTGCATCCTGATCTTCAAAAGTTTATTGATCAACATGCAATTGTCTTCAAGGATCCTAGAGGATTTAATCTTGAAAGAGATCATGATCATGCCATTCATTAATTCCAGAAGCTAAACCCCTAACATAAGACCTTATAGATACCCATATGTGTAAAAGAGTGAGATTGAAAAGATGGTGGAGGAAATGTTGGAAATGGGTATTATTCGTCACAGTCAGAGTGCTTATTCGATCCAATGGTGATGGTGCACCACAAGGATAGAAGATGGTGCATGTGTCTATACTACAAAGAAATTAACAAGTACACTATCAAAGATAAGTTTCTTATTCATGTCATTGATGATTTATTAGATGAGTTTCATGGTGTAATTTATTTTACAAAACTAGATTTGTGTTCTAGGTATCACCAAATTAGAGTAAAGAAAGAAGATATTCATAAGATAACCTTCAAAACTCATTAAGGGAATTATGAATTCTTAGTGATGCCTTTTGGTCTTACTAATGCACCATCCACATTTTAGAGTTTGATGAATTCAATATTTATACCATTCCTATGGAAGTTTGTCTTGGTATTTTTGATGATATCCTCATCTACAACAAATCATGGGAGAAACATTTACAACATGTATATACAATATTGGAATCCGTAGAGAAACATCAACTATATGCCAAACCTTTAAAGTGTCATTTTGGGCTAATCAAGTGGAATACTTGGACCATATTATCTCTAATGAAGGTGTTAAGGTGGACCCTCACAAGATCTAGGCCATGGTGGAATGGGAAGTCCCAAGAACCCTCAAGAATTTACAAGGTTTCTTAGGTCTCACAGGGTACTATAACATATTTGTAAAACAATATGGCAAGTATAGTAGAAAAACTCTTAAAATTATTGAAAAATACTCATTTCATAGGAATGAGGAATCTTTTAGGTCATTTGAAAAATTGAAGGTGGCAATGTGCACCACTCAAGTATTGGCAACCCAATATTTCTCCAAGACCTTCATAGTGGACTGTGATTCTTCACAAAAT
Source organism: Taxus wallichiana var. yunnanensis (assembly GCA_018340775.1). Classification (NCBI taxonomy): domain Eukaryota; kingdom Viridiplantae; phylum Streptophyta; class Pinopsida; order Cupressales; family Taxaceae; genus Taxus; species Taxus wallichiana. Next base: position 123,938,905 of record CM031234.1, on the reverse strand, counting down.
GGGTTCAAAGTAGTAATCATGCAAGAAGGACATCCCATAGCATTTGAGAGCCGGAAAATAAAAGGAAATAATTTGTCGAAGCCCATCTATGAGAAGGAAATGATGAAAATATTACATGTAGTCAAACAATGGAGACCATACTTTATGGGTAGACACTTCAAGGTAAAAATTAATCCATGTGATAATTTGAAATACTTCTTGGAACAACGAATATCTTGGATGAGCAACAAAAATGGGTCACTAAGATGTTGGGGTATGAATTTTAGATTATTTATAAGAAAGGGAAGGAAAATGTGGTCGATGATGCTCTATCTAGGAGGGATGAGCCCACATAAGCATTGTTATGTGCCATCTCTATACTAAAGGCATATTAGGTAGATCAAGCAAAGGAAGAATGGCAGAAATATGCAACAATCCATACTCTGATTTAGAATCTCTAGACAAATCCAGCCATATCAGAAAATTTTATATGGAAGGGGGATACATTGTGGTACAAAGATATGTTATATTTGTGTAATAACTCTACACTTAAACACCATGTTATTTCATAACTCCATTCTTCTCCACTAGGTGGCCATTTTGGGTTCTTGAAAACATATCATAGAGTTAAGTGAGATTTATTTTGGGGTGGGTTGAAAGGAGATGTTCAAAAATTTGTTGCAGAATGTTTGGTGTGTCAACGTAATAAGGGTGGGACTATTAAGACACCAGGTCTCCCCCAACCCTTGTCTATTCCTAACGAGAGATGGGAAGAGGTATTGTTGGATTTCATCACATGATTTCCTAAATTAGAAGGGAAAATGTCATCATGGTCATGGTGGATAAACTTACCAAGTGTGCTCATTTTTTTCCATGGCTCATTGATGAGTTGATTAAACCTCCTTTATAAACAACTCATCTTCTGTATTTTGTTAAGACATTGAAACCACATCCTTGTATTTATCTGTCATACTATTGAACATCATCACTATTGCTTGAACTTATTAGCATAATACTGATTAATATAGTTATTATTAGTTAAATTTATTTTGTGGTATTTTGAGTATGCATTTATTCATATGGTTTGAATAAGTTATATGGATGATGATATGTGTGATGCCACTCTTGTTTGTGAGTAACTTGTTATATGCAACAACTTGTATACAGTAAAGGACCCATCCATAACAACTCATCCGCAGCCAAAGAGACTCACCTATAGCCAAAGGAATTATCCAAAACAAACCGTTTGCATCCAAAGAAGATCACCTACAACAAAGGAACCATGATTGAAAATATATCTTCGAACGTGAAGGATGACACTCCAAGTCTGTACGTGTCATGGAAGAGGTAGTTACAAACTAGAACATGAGAACTGAAGATAACTCAACTCTAGATCTGATTATTCGTTGTAACTAAATGAGGAATTGATTGATTGAATTCGTGATTTGAGAACTGATTGATTGAACTGATCGGTTACTTAAGTTATGTGTTTGACATCTAAACATCTGCTAATTAATTTTTACATGCATCGAATCTCTAGATGATCTGTTTGAGATATTTTACTTGATTTTTTTGAACTCTTAGTCAAACTCTACTTCTCACATTTTGCTTGCAAACAAGGAGTATAAGAGAAAGAGATCAATGTTGGAAATGTATGATGGATGTAGTAGAGATCTAGATAGATAATTAGAGAGTAGAGGATACACAGATAAAGAATTTTATTTTTTCCTAAATGTAATCTTCATGCCAATTCAATAAAGAATCCTATTTTGTTCAAGTAGATTTTAGTCACAAGCCTTAGGAGGGATTAACACCCAAGGCATGGCCCACTTGTGGTCTGCTAAACCCCTCCATAGTTTTTTTCTCTGTTTCATTGCATGAGTAGATTAACAAACAATTTTTCCTTTATCTATATCCTGAATTTACAATATTTGATTTAGATATAGTGTAGAAGCCATTTACTTTGAGTCTGAGTTTATTTTATTTCCAAGCATTGTTATTTAAGGAATTTTTGTAACAAGAATTTATTTATATACCTCTTGAAATCCTTGTAATTGTACATACAACATTGGAATTATTGAAAGTTTACGTCCCTTGGTTTGATGATTAAATGACCTTGGATTAGTGAACAACATATTAATTGCTTTACAAGTTAATTTGAACCATAATTTTTTGCCATCTTGGGATCTTTGCCAAGTTATAAGGTTTTTGAGAGGTTTTTCATTTCTTAGAATCAGTTTAGGTTTAGGAAATTCAACGTCCAAAACCCCCACTAATATATGTTGAGTGAGTTGAGTAGTTGATGCATGCAACGTCAAAGAGATGCCCATGGTATATTCTTACTCAATTTGCAAGTAACACAAATTTGTATATCGATTTTGAAGAAGACACTTTTCCTCTGTACAAGGTTTGTTGTTAGAAGATACCTTTCTAAGTGAAAGTTCTAAAGATGCTCCTAATCATCCATACATGGAAAAAGAAGTAAACCAAAATGTTGAATACAGGAAAATACCTTTGAATTTCCCATTTCTAACAATGATGACCCTGTTGTTATGGAGAATATTTCTCCATCAGCCCTTCTAAACTTCCATGGATCCATAACTGAAGACCTAGACACATTTTTATTCGAGTTTGACGTTCTATGCATGAGCTATGATTATACTACAGATGCACATAAAATGAATCTATTCCCTACTACACTAAAGGATACAACCTTAATATGGTTCATTTAGGAAGAGATGTTGTTACCACTTAGGCACAAATGAAGGAAAAATTTCTCACTAAGTACCGGGATTAGTAGTAGGAGGTGATGAAATATTCAAGATGGCATAAAAGGAGGACGCACCACTAGAAGAATACTATCTAGAAATATTCCTATTTTGCATTCAGAAGATAAGACACACAAGACTACCTCCTAAATCTCTCAAATTACTCTTTTCGAAGGGAATCAACGAGGAGGACATGGATGCTGTGGATATGATAGGAGTTGAGACATTTCAAAATCTACCTTTGATGATATTTGTGAATCCTACAAGAATTAATCTAGAGCCACTATGAAGAGAATAAGAAATGTAAGATCAAGGGGTGGATAAGCTACCAAAAAAATTGGGGACATATCCAAGTCAGATATTGTTAACATGTTCAAGAACATGAAGTAGGAGATTGTCAATGACATGGCCACTCAACTAGATGCTCGCATGCCAAGAAGAAAAGAGAAGATGCAGAGGAAACACTTATAGAGTTATGCCATGCATGCAGAAGAAATAAATATGACTATAGATGCAGAGGATTGGCCAACATTGTCACAAGAAAGGGAGGCTTCACCTGAATTCAAGATGTTAGAGATAGAGGATGGGAAAGTCTTATATGTTTCTCAAAGGAAACCATGTCTTCCAAGATAAGGAGGTATGTCACAAGAACCTATTCCATCATTTCATAATTGGGATAATAATCCATATATGCAACCCCCACCTTGGGCTAATTTGCAACAAGGTTGGGATCCATACCCTAGCCAATACTAGCAGCAATAATATCAACCTCAATTTTTAGGCCAACAACAATGGCAAACCCCCTCAATCATGGAAGTAACCTTGGAGAGGAGGGAAACAATGGAATAACCCACCTCCTAATTACCAACAATATTACTAGCAACCTCCTTATCCGTAGCAACAAGCTCTGATGTCAAATCCCCAACCTAGTTCTCAACCAAAAGCAACCCAACTACCAGCTCAACCAATGCCTAACCCCAATAAATAAGTTGCTCAATCTAGCCTATTCCACTGAACCAGCTCAATACCCTATCTATCTCGTTGATGTTAATGACATCCATCTCCGATCAGGAAGAGAACTTCCTCCTCCAAGTGGACCCACCACTACAAAGATTGCAGATGAACCATATTTGCTTTGCAGATGGTCCACAACAAAGTAAAAAAAACATGTTGTAAGCTGATCCGCAATAACTTGAACAAAGTCCAACAAGGGTAAAGTGCAAGCTAATGAACCACCATTTCCATAGAGATTACAAGAAAATAAAACTGACCTCAAATTAGAATCTGATTCTGATTTTCAATTAGCTAAGGGATATTTGAGTCAAAATTCCTCTTATTCAAGTAATCAAGGATGTTCCTATGTATAAAAATTTGGTTAAGGATCTATGCATAAAAAATTAGAAAGAAAGAGAAAGGATCATCCATTGTTCAAGTTATTGAACAATTGTATGATATTATGCTTGGAAATTAGTTTTACCCAAGTACATAGATCCAAGAAGTCCTTTGGTAAACGTTACAATCAATGGAATAATAATAAATAATAATTTGATTGATTTGGGGTAGCCATTAATGTCATGAAAAAGAAAATTATGGATGATATGAAATTGGAAGGACTAAGGCCAACAACTATAGTCTTACAACTTGCAGATAGATCAACAATGAGACCTAAAGGAGTACTTGAGGACATAGTTGTGGTGGTAGACTCTTGGGAATACCTTGCTAACTTTATTATTCTACAACCTTAGAAAAGTTTAGGAGGATATCCTATCATCCTGGGAAGGCCATGGTTGGCCAGTGTTGACACATTCATAGGTTGTAGGTTTGGCAACATGATTATTTCTAATGGAAGTGGTACTAAAAGATGATGCTCTATCCTCTGCCTAACCATTGAATGATGAAGATCAAACCATTTGGGTAGAAGAACCAAAAGCATATCAAAACTTTGTACAACACTCATGATGTTGGAGAATTATTGTACCATTGAAGGATAAGAAGAAGATTTTTTTCTTTCTAATGTCTTACATAATAACTATTGAAAAATGAAGAAGTGGATGACAGATTAAGGTGTTTAAACTACCCTTGAACCAAGTTCTACCACAACAAAGCACCATGGATATTATGGCTAAGAATTGCATTCTTCATCAACTTCTTATCCATGAATGCATATTGAATTCTATGAGAAATAATGTATATTCAATGATTAATCTCTCCAAGCAAGTGGAAATAACTCCAGAGAAGGCCACTTAATGTAAACAAGATTCTAAGCATGCAACAAGAGCAATTGCTGATTGCCCTTTTGCAAAAACATAAAAAGCGTTTGCATGGGATTATGGTGACATGCATGGAATTCATCTTAGATCTGCACACATAAGATTTATATCAAAGACAATTGTAAACCCATTAGGAAACCATAAAGAAGAATGAACCCAATAGTAAGGGAGATTATAAAAGGATAATTGAAGAAGTTACTAGATGCTGGATTTATATACCCAATATCAGATAATTAGTGGGTGTCACCTCTTGTCATTGTACCAAAGAAGAATGGAAAATGGAGGATCTGCGTAGATTATAGAGAGTTGAATGCAACAACAAAGAAAGATCATTTTCCACTTCCTTTCATTGATCAGGTACTTGACACTTTGGCTGGTAAAATATATATCTTTTTCTTGATGGATATAGTGGTTATAATCAAATTCATATTGCACTAGAGGATCAAGACAAAAATACCTTCACATGCCCATGGGGAACATTTGCATATTCAATTCTTCCATTTGGTTTATGTAATGCACCTGCTACATTCCAGAGGGCAGTCTTGAGCATCTTTTCAAATATGAAAAATGACTGCATGGAGGTATACATGGATGAATTCATGGTACATGACAATATTTTTGAAGAAGCTATGAAAAATATGGAAAAATTCTTGAAGAGATACAAGGATCACAATCTATCCTTAAGTAATGAAAAATTCTACATGATGATGTCTGAAGGTATAGTCTTGGGACACTATCTTTATTCTAATGGAATTCAAGTTGATCCAACTAAGATATTTGTTATTATAAATATTATAACACCAAGGAAGAAAAAGGATGTTAGGAGATTTCTAGGCCATGTTGGTTATTACAGAGAGATTCATACAAGATTTCAACAAGATTGCAACGCCATTGTTTGTATTATTAGGAAAGGATGTTGCCTTTGAGTGGACTGAAAAATGTGAGACTACATTCCAAACTTTGAAGCAAATGTTAACTACTACTCCTATATTAAGAGGACCTAATTGGAACCTGCCTTTCCACATCCATATTGATGCATCAAACCATGCCATTGGAGTTGTCTTAGGACAAAAGGATGGAGTTTTGAATTATGTAATTTATTATGTTAGCAAGAACTTGTAGCATGTTGAACTAAACTACACAGTAACAGAGAAGGATTTCTTAGCAGTTATGTATGCTATCAATAAATTTAGACACTACATCACATGTTATCCAATGTTCATTCACATTGACCATGTTGTAATCAAATATCTGATAAATAAGCCAATAGTAAGCAGTAGAATAATCAAATGGTTATTCCTTCTATAAGAGTTTGATGTCACAATATTGGATTTAATCCTGACAAGGAAAATGTGGTAGCATATTTCCTTTCAAGAATGGAGACTAATTATGAAGAACATGTCATTGATGACTCTTTTCCTAGATGATCAATTATTTTTTATCTCTACAAAAGCACATTGGTATGCAGACATATCCAACTATATGATTTCAGGTAAAACACCTCCACACTACTTATACTCTGAGAATAAATATATAGTTGAAAAGAGTGCATTTTTCTTGGATAGTTGGATTTATATTTATACAGAGGAAAGATCATATCATAAGAAGGTGTATATATGATGTCCTCAGAGCATGCCACAATGAACCTTGTGGAGGAAATTTTGCTGCAAAAATAACAACACAAAAAGTGTTAACAACTGGTTATTATTGGCCAACACTACATAAATATGCAACACTATACACCAAGAGATGTGATAAGTGTCAAAGAATGGATACGCCTACTAGATCGATGAAATGCCACTACAAACCTCGAGTTGGTTTTACAACCTTTTGAAAAATGGGTCTTGGACTTCATTGGCCCCATAGATCCTAAATATCAGTAGAAGGAGTACATCTTGGTATGCACATATTATCTAACTAAGTGGACAAAGGTGAAGGAACTACCAAGTTAGAAAAGTGATAAAGTAACCAAGTTTCTCTATGATCATATCTTCACTAGATATGGAGTTCCAAGGAGATTCTCATTATCAAGGTACACACTTTACTATTGATGTAATTTCTAATCTAGCTAAAGAATATGAAATCAGGCATAGGAAGTCTACACCATACCATCCCCAATCTAATGGCTAGGTAAAGGTGAAAAATAGAGAGATAAAGGAGATCTTGATAAAGACCATTGCACTTCATATAAAGGATTGGGAAGATAGACTTCCGAGGTAGTATGGGCATTCAACACAATGTGGAAAATAAAAAGTGGCTTCACACCGTTTTAACTCTTGTATGGTAAGACTGATGTTTTACCAATTGAATTTGAGCACAAAAACTAAGGACAACACTTGAAATGGGTATAGATTTATCGAATCTCAAAGGAAAAGGATTCTCCAACTCAATGAGTTGGATGAAATGAGAAGATAAACTGTGCATAATATAGAGGTAGTGCAAAAGTAAAGAATAAAATGGCATGACATGTACATCAAGACAAGGTAGTTTCAAGAGGGTGACTAGGCACTCTTGTTTGACTCCAAGTACAAGGATCATATGGGAAAACTCAAGACAAGGTGGCTAGGCCCATATGAGATAGAGAAAATATTTCCCAATGAAGCTGTAAAAATCACCACCATATATCCTATAAGGTTCAAATCATTGGTGAATGGTCACATTATGAGATTGTATAAGAAACTGACATAAATACATTCATGCAACAGTTTAGAGGAAGTCAAAATAGAATGGAAGTAAGTACATCAGAGTTAAAATCAGAAGTTGATCCTGCTGGTTCATATTTTGAGATTTCAGAGGATTGAGAAAATTTAGTGGTCTTAGTATATTTAGCTTGTTGACTATTCCAAGGGAAAACAAAAGTGTTGTGATCAGCCCCTTTTGGTGATATACAACACTTAGATAATATATTTTATTTCTTAGAATTTTTGTTTTGCATGGTTTTAATGTTAGATGGTTGTAAGAGTGCATGATCTCCATCACAAGGAGAACATGCAATGACTGAAGGTACACTTGTAGAATAATGCAACATACCCCTATTTTGTTTTCATTTATGGTAGATCTCATGATTTCATGAAGAAGATCGAAGATATCTGCACATGTGAAAGATGAAAAAAGAAAATTGACACCCAACAGATCAATATTCTCTATCTGGGAGCTAGTTGATTGTAGTAAGGAGCAACCAATATAAATCTAACACATGTATACAACATCATAAAAATGTTCACAACATGATATAAAGTTTGCATGTAGCTAAGTCATAATTCAATAAGCATGCACAATAATCATTCCAAACGGAAATCAAGATAAGTGCACTTAACTACCACTTTATTAAAGTATGATTAGAATGATTATTATTAATTCATATTTATGCCAAATCACCACCGCATTTCATGCCATGATGTGTCCCTCCACATAAGCCCATGTTATCACTTCAATTCAATTCACACACTTCATGCGATCACATCAATCAATGATTTCTCTTGTAACCATGTATTGCATATCCTTTCGGCCTCAAAATTTAAAAATACACAAAACATTCACACAACTCAATTGAGCATCGTTCTTCAAGAAAAAATTGTGTGATTGTGTGTTGAGACCAAAGCAAGCTGCAGGTTCACAATGGGAGGAGACTTGATTCACCATGAACCCATAAAGCACTCTCAACTTCTTAGTAACCCTCAAATTTCACATTATTTTTGAGATAATGGGGGCTAGACTACATAAATCGATTCCAAGGTTTCAATGAATCAATGGTGGAAGAGTTTTCTAATACATTTAGAGATGGAGAAGTAAAGATAAAGGGTTTATTAGTAAGAATTAATGATGATATCTTGGCAGAGGTAATTGGACTTCCTGCACAAGGTGAACATTTCCTGAGAAATAAAATCCAGAGGCAGCCATAAGGGAATTTTCGATGAAGATGATGTATTTTCAATGATAGACAAGGTACACACAAAACTTATCTTAAACCTTTTTGGGCTGAAGTTGCAAATTATGTTATCAAGTATTTTACCTATGAGGGAAGATACTCTAGGCTAAATACAATTCACTTTAAATTACTTAATCATCGAAGAACAATAGACAAGTGAATGTGCCTAATTTATTACATGAGATATTGAATAAGATGAGTAGGTAGGAACAGAAGGGTAGGTCTGTACTATCACACCACTATCTCATAATCATGATAGTAAAGCATACCCTATAGAGGGATCATCTTGAGATAATATGGGAGGATTTTTCAAGGTCAAAAGATATAAAAGATTTGTTGGGAAAAAGGAGAAAGAAGAGAAAGAGGGTTGGGAGTTCTATGAGCCCATCACATAGGATGTACCATCAATCTCCCAACCTGAAAAACAACTTGAAGATCAATTTTCCCTCGAAAAATTTACCACCATTTGAATAAAACCTTGTTCTTGTCTCCCTAAAAGAGTCTTTATTGCTGAAACCCTCCTTGAATTTTCTACTCCTGAATCATCCACCTCAAAGGGTAAAATAAAATCTTCCAAGTCCACCCCTACACCACAGAGGTGCTCTCATAGCCTAACAACAAAAATACCAAAAAAATCCAAGCCAACTAAATTCCAAAGCATATCACTTGATAGTGATGTGGAAGTTATGCAGAGGATAACATTGTGCCCACCGATGGAAAACAATGTAGGAGGTATTGATGTTACATTTTGTGAACAAAAATTTCTTGTAGAGCACATAGAGGGATAATAATACCAAGCCCCGAATATGGAGATAATGTGTGTGAAGGAGAAATGTGAAGGAGAAATTGTACAAGAGTACCCTGAGGAGTGCATGGAGGAGAATGCAACAAGTAATTCATATTGATGAGATAGTTTGTGAAATGGAAGGATATGAGGAGTAAATGGGAGAATAAATTGGCAAGAAATCTGACCAAATATTTCATGTATCAGAAGGTACCGAGGAAGACAAAGAAGGAGAAATTGGTGAACCAATTGAACTTGACACATGCCCCAATATGTTGAGGAGGTCATTGAGCACTTGGTCTATGGAATTGAGGAAGAGCAGATGTCTATGGGAGTTGAAAAAGTACTAGAACATACCCCTATAGTTGTGGCTAATGTAATTGAACAAGTTACACCACCATTTTTACCACATGCTAGCATGCAACATGTAAATGTCACCCCATTACAACCACAAATTTTCATCAAAGAAGTTATAAGAGAGCATGTCAAACTAATTTGTAGGGAGATGAAAACATAAACAATACTACTAGATTACTGGGTGAATCAATTTGAAACCTATGTTAATAGGTTAAAAGGAAAGTATGAAAGAGAAAAATAAGAACTCATCTTCCAACACAAGCAAGAAATTGAGGCAAAAGATAAAGAAATTGAAAGGATAAAGAAAAATCAAGAAGAGACACTTAAGGTGGCCCATGAGATATTCAAACACATGCCTCCTTCCAATGTCTATGCTATTTTCTTAAAATAAAAGATGTTGCAGCTCAAACTTTACTTGTATCAACTCGACATGCCATTTGACATCAGTGGAGCAAGGAAATTCTTTAGGTTATATCTGAATAGCCCTCATGAAATTCAGCTTCTACTTTGTGAAATCTATATGTATAACTATGCTCTTGAGTATGATAGGGATTGGATTCCAGTCCTATACATTGGAGATGTTCTAGTTAAATCACTTTGTTCTTATTTTTTGAATGATTTGGATAGAGAAAGAAAAATAGAAACCTACAAGAATTTGGAGAAAGCATAACCATTGATGGTTAGGAATGAAGATAATAACACTAAAGAAATTGTAGAGCAATATGCCAAGTATATGAAAAAGAAGGAAATTAGAAGAAGGGTGTGGCTAGATGAGGAAAATAACTCATGAGGAGGTCAAATATATGATTAAAGATCATGGAATTCAGATAGTTCAATCCTACAAAATGTGTTGGAATGAAATGTCTCCTAAACTAATAGAAGGAAATGCATTCATATACAAAATCTAAGAAGAGTGAATGCATACATTGACATTGCCACTGGTTGTGTAGAAAAATGGTTCCCAATTGGCTATCATCCCCTAATCTTCCACTTTCCAATACCAAAATGGACAGGTGATCAACCAATGAATGAAATAATACAGGACAGAGTCATGAACATGCTCAGGATAAATGGAGGTTACTTATTCTATGAACCGGAAGGGATAGATACTCCAGTGGATTTAGATGAGTATGCAACACCATTCAGGAAGAACCTAAGGAAATTGAATGAGGACATTCAAGAAATTAAGCCTAGGGATGTGATGAGTTGATTAAACCTCCTTTATAAACAACTCATCTTCTATATTTTGTTAAGACATTGAAGTCATGTCCTTGTATTTCATGTCATACTATTGAACATCATCACTATAACTTGAACTTATTGGCATAATACTGATTAATATAGTTATTACTAGTTAACTTTATTTTGTGGTATTTTGAGTATGCATTTATTCTTATGGTTACAATAAGTTGTATGGATGATGATATGTGTGATGCCACTCTTGTTTGTGAGCATAAATTTATATGCAACAACTTGTATGCGGAAAAGGGCCCATCAACAACAAATCGTCCATAGGACCAAAGGGACTCACCTACAACTAAAGGACTTGTCCACAACAACCCATCCGCAACCAAAAAGATCACCTACAACAAAGGAACCGTGATTGAAAATATCTCTTGGAACATGAAGGATGACACTCCAAGTATTTATTTATCGTGGAAGAGCAATTACAAACTAGAACATGAGAACTGAAGATAACTCAACTCTAGATCTAATTATTTGTTACAACTAAATGAGGAACTGATTGATTGAATTCGTGATTTAAGAACTGATTGATTGAATTGATCGGTTACTTAAGTTATGTGTTTGACATATAAACACCTGTTAATTAATTATGTTGCATGCATCAAATCTCTAGATGATCTGTTTGAGATATTTTACTTGATTTGTTTGAACTCTTAGTCAAACTCTACTTCTCACTGTTTTTCTGCAAACAAGGAGTATAAGAGAAAGAGATCAATGCTGGAAATGTATGATGGATGTAGTAGAGATCTAGATAGATAGTTAGAGAGTAGAAGATACATAGATAAAGAATTTTCTTTGTTCCTAAATGTAATCTTCATGATAATTCAATAAAGAATACACATTTTGTTAAGTAGATTTAAGTCACAAGCCTTAGGAAGGAATAACATCCAAGGCAAGGCCCACTTGTGGTCTTCTAAACCCCTCCATATTTTTGTTGCTCTATTTCATTACATGAGTAGATTAACATGAAATTTTTCCTTTATATGTATCCTTAATTTAGAAGCTTTGATTTAGATATAGTGTTAGAAGCCATTTACTTTTAGTCTGAGTTTAGTTTGTTTTCAAGCATTGTTGTGACAACAATTTATTTCCATACCTCCTGAAATCCTTGTAATTGTGCATACAACATTGACATTATTGAAAGTTTACGTCCCTTGGTTTGATGATTAAATGACTGTGGATTAGTGAACAACATATTAATTACTGCAAGTTAATTTGCACCATCACTCATCCTTTCACAACTAGTATAGTTTCCATCTCATTTATGGACACAATTCAAAAGCTCCATGACATACCCAAAATTATAGTAATTGATCGTGATCTTATATTTACAAGTAATTTTTGGACTGATTTGTTCTCTTGTTTGGGTACCCAACTGGCCCAGATTTGATCATATCATCCTCAATCAAGATGGGAAAATTGAGGTGGTAAATAAATGTTTGGAGGGATATATTTGATGTTTTACTTTAGATAAACAAGAATGTTGGGTGTAATGGTTGCCACTTGCAAAATGGTGGTATAATACTTCATTTCGTACCTCCTCCTAAATGTCTCCATTTCTATAATTTTACTGGTACCATCCTCCATCACTCATCTCTAGATTGAAGATAAATCCAAAGGTGAGAGTAATCAAAGATAAAATTCAACACCAACATGAGGTACTCTCTAGTCTTAGAGAGAATTTGGCAAGGGCACAAAACCACATGAAGCAACAGTGATCAACATCATAGTGAGAGACACTTTGAAGAGGGTGGATTTTTTTTTGTATGGTTGCAACCATAAGCAGATTATCGTGAAAACAAAAAAATAAGGATAATGAGATTGATCCTAAATACTATGGTCCTTACCAAGTGTTGTAGAAAATTAGTAGTGTCACATATAAGATGGAGATCCCTCCAGGAAGTAAAATATATCCATTCTTCCTTGTTTCTTTCTTGAAGAAAGCTATTGGGAAAATTTTTTCTACCCAGTCAGTGCTTCCTAAATTGGATAAGGAAGGAAGGATCGTATTGGAACTTGAAGGTATTCTTTAGACACACACCAAAATATTAAGGACCAGAGTCATTACCAAGTACTTGATCAAGTGGAAGAATATGAATATTTAGGATGCATCATGGTAGGATGAAACGTTTGTGCAACAAAATATAGGGATACCCAACATTGGGGACAATGTTTCTTTGAAGGGGAGGGGCATTCTACGTCCTTAGTCCTATAGCTTATATTGGATATGTAGTGTTGACTTGTGGCTTACATAATCTATCTTCTTGTCATATGTTATTCATTTATGATTTCATATGTTTAGTAGGTCGGCCTTAGTGTTGGCCATAACATAAGATTAGTATATATAGGTGGCAAATGAGGAGTGCTTAATCATCATATTGAAGAATTGAGTCTTATTCTATGGTTTGGAGGTTCCCCCTCAAAGTGGCTAAGATATTCTACTTGCATCTTGATATCATTTATCTATAATCTTGTGCTCTTTGGTGTTCTATTTTTGTTGATATATAGATTTATAAAAGTAATTTCATTACGAGAGAGGGTACAAGTTATGGTAGTAGTAGATGACCATAGCTAGATGAGGGAAACAAGAATATGTTTTACAAGGTATCAAGTGCATGCCAAGATATATATTAGTTTGAATACAATTATGAGGTTTGGGGTTCGGGGATTTTGGAAATTAATTATAGTTTTACTAGATTCATCAGTGGCCATGGAGGATGGTGGGGTTGGAATTTTGTATAGGATGCATAAGATTTATAGAGTATAGAGGATAATGACATGAGATATGCATGGGCACGACGTGTGTTGGGGATTTGTACTAATTCACATAGGAGGACCATGGTGGTGGGATAAGACTGAAAAACATATTAAATGTAAGGGATTACGAGCATATAATGATAGTGAGACCACTTAGTGGGAAATAAGTTAATTGGGATCGAGATAGAGATATTTGGATCAAGGTGGGTGGGGACCTAAAATAAGAGGATGGATACAACCACATACAAGTTGATGTTGGATTAGATGGGCCATGGGGAGATTATTTGGAGGCTGTATAAAGATTATGGAGGATGGTTGGAGGATAACGTTGAGTTTTGGTGAATTCGGCACATTATGTGGGTAGAGGACCTATTTTTAGGAGTGGAAAAGCTATTCTAAGGAGAGAGGGTATCATGATAGTTTGGTATGGTCTAGGATGTTCCCCCATAGCCATACATATGGTGTCAGTCTACCAAAGAAGTTAGGTGAAAAGGGTCAAGGCCAGGCTTCGTAGGAGCACAACTAGTGCCCCCATGTCAAGATGAGGTAGATCTAACCATATATCCAATACATGTGGATGACGCGGGGTGTACCGAGGCATAAAATTAGTGGCAGGTGACACACTAATGGGTGTTGTTATTTCCAAAGTGGTTGTAGATGTGGCGGGTGAGCTAGGAGGTGGAGGATTTGGGGGTTGGGTAACCATTCCTAAGGTAGATGATGCAACAAAAAGCACGAGAAGAGCATAAGTACTGTACATTGTTATTGTTTTATTTATTAATTTGGTTTATGAACGTGACACTATGTAGCTAGTAATATGAGGTGTTTGTCATGTGGTTACAGAAGATGCTTCGAAATTGATCGTGGATACCTCCATACACATGTTGAATCGTAACATGATCCCATATGTGCTCGTGGGTAGAGGGATGTTAGTGCGAGTGGATGTAATTGTGGGTGAGCATGTCCATCTATTTTAGCCCATGGTGATAATGAAGGCCATGTGTATAGTTTTGTTGAGGGATATTGATGAGCCTTGCGTAGAGGTGGAGTGGGTGATATAGGATATGGGAGGGGGTGGCCTAGCCCAGGATGTGTTTACATGATATGTGGAGCTCCAAGTATGATTTGCAGAGTTGGTGATAGAGAATTACGTATTGTGGAGCCAGCTAGAGAGACACAGAGCCCAAGATCGACAATGTAGGGTTAACAATGAAGCTACAAGTTTTAGAACTCCCAAAATTATAGATAGTGATAGTGATCGGGACATATTATGTATTATATATGATGTATTGAGGCATGGGGATTGCCCTCAAGTAATGGATTATCGGTGTTGATGTCTACTATGTACTATGTGATGTGTTTGTTGCACTAACAATGATTGTATATTTTGTTGGTTTTGTTTTAGACACCTAAAATTAGCACCGCTAATCGTCGTGTTCTGCGTCGTTATCACCCATTTGTTATCACATCACCGTACTATTTATCCATTAAATACCTATCCTAAGTCTTATTTCTCCCCTCTATATTTACTCCACATAAATATTATTTGACATCTGTAAAATCCTATTTTATCCTCTCCTAAACCACTCAAACCACTTACAAACCAAAATAAAATAAAACAAAACAAAATAAACATCCTTTCAAACCATTTAACAACATTCCTAACCCACATAACCTATTCCCAACATACATCCTCGTCACAAAACAAACAAATGCCTCAATTTGGGAAGTTGTTTAAAATATTTTCCCGTACTTGCCAGTTAGATTTGCGATTCTAACGAATCACCGACGAATCTCCTTTGTTGACATAAAATATATACAAACGTGTTCCAGGACTTCATTCAGGGTTAGCTGGTAGTCATCCAGACTTGGCTTGTAACATGACATTGCTTAAGGCATTCACATTGTAATCTTATTATATCATAGTCCTCCTCATCACAATAATATTTAACATATATCTTCTTCAACTCTTGGAGGTCATTCATACATCTAGGAATTCAACTCAACAAACCTTCTGACATATACAATATTCTTCTCT
Source organism: Taxus wallichiana var. yunnanensis (assembly GCA_018340775.1). Lineage (NCBI taxonomy): Eukaryota > Viridiplantae > Streptophyta > Pinopsida > Cupressales > Taxaceae > Taxus > Taxus wallichiana. The sequence goes on along the minus strand of CM031234.1, from coordinate 123,922,779 downwards.
TTGGTAATGTCATCCTCTCAACTTTATTCATCATCTGGAACAAGGTAAGTGCCTTCCCTTTTACATTATCATCCCATTTATTTATCATTTGATAGCTTGAATCAATTTTATCTCATTTATTATCAACCTGCACACTTCTTCAAAGAATCACCGACGACTCAACAATTCATCCCAATTGCTAGTGATCGGTCTCAATCATCAACAATTCCCATTTGTTAGACCATTTAACACATCGATTTTCCTTCTGGCATCCAGATCTCAATCTTGATCACCAATCTACCTTTGTAAGTATCTTTCTAGTCATATCAAGCTCCTTTGAGCCATCTCTAATATTTTATCAATTATCTTAATCAAATCTATCATCCTGCTCACCTTTGTGAGTGCACAACTATCTACATCCTTGCTTTTTTGAGCTATTTTGTGATCCCTAGACTCCCTTTAGATCAAGTATCACCATCAGACCATCATATAGCCATGTATAATGTCAATTCCTTTACCTTTGCATTGTTGTTTATATCATTTGTTTTATAAATTTATCTTATCATTCTCAGATTGATTTCTTGAACGTGGATTTCCATCCTTGAAAGTAAGTCCATTGAATTGTGAGGACTAGCCTTTGCTAGCCAATCCACCATATATCTATCCAATCCCATATTTTTCTTAGTGTCTCAGGCATTTCGGGTAGCTTATTCCATTGGAAATAAGGTGTACACACACTTGGATCCATTGATGCCATTCATCCATCAAATATCAACATCCATCTCTATAAGTATCAGTAAACCCCACATCTTCGAGGTCGGTTTTGTTTTTATTATTTCACTTCATTAATTTAAGTAAAAGGTAAAAACTTCATTGAACATTTGTATATATAGTTGGCATTGTTGTTTTGATAGATAATGTTGATTTTTGAAATTTGTGATGATGCGTAAATAATTATACAATGTTAATTGTTGGGTTAAATAAGATTTACATTTGAATAAAAATGAAGATAAGATCATATAGTAGATAGCTATATATATGTGATGAAATGTAGCAATGAGTAGCAAATAGATAGAAATTTTTATGTGATGAGATAATGATATATATAGTTTAGAGTATAATAAGTACAATTGTATATGAATGTAGGATGATAAAATAATGATGCAATGATAATTGTATGATAATGAGATGCGTAACAATGAAGATAATTGAATGTGATGAGGATGGAGGGGGAAGAGGATGATTTCCCCCCAACGTGAGAGTAAGGTTCATTTAAGTAACAATTCCCTCAACAATCATGTATGAACCTTGAGAACACAAGTGCGTCATTGGGTAATGATATGGAGATGGGGATCGTATAACAAATGTTAAGATGATGAAGATGCACATTAGGAACATGCGGAATAACGGGATCATGCGTTTAGGTTCAAATTATATGTCAAAGGAAACTGTGCCAAAAGTGGGAGGAGTGATGGTGGGAGATGCAGAAGTGGGATACTTAGGAATCCATTATGGTGTAATAAAAATAGGGTTGGGTTGATAGGATGTGGGAAAACTAGAGGAGGTGGATGAATGCTGACTTTAGGAGGGCAACGAATAATGACCTTAGGAGGTGGTGAATGAGATAAGCTAATAGTTGTAGAGGATCACCTATGTGGAAGAGGAGAGATAGAGAGTGATCATGAGGGTGGGTGCGGAAGGCAATGAAACCCCTATCTTATAATTTTTGGATTCTATCATGAAGGGAATAACAATAATTTTCATGGTGACCATTAATGCGGTGGAAATTACAAAAGGGGCCATCATAATGATGGTGCAATTTGGTGAGGGGGATGATGTTGGTTAGAAGGTAAACGAATAATTTTCTCATCAAGTAAAGTACATAAGATATCATGTGGTCTAGTAACATGTGAGAAGTATAATGGTCCCCAAGTCGAGGTGGGAAAATCTAGGTAGATGTCAATGCGCTAGTGGATGGGAAGGATGCTTATGTGGAGGAGGAGATTGTGACCATGAAGGGGGTAGAATAGATGGGAGAGGAGTAGAAGATGTAGATACAAGTACTATAACAAGATCCACAAGTAAGTCTTTTTCTAATTCAATAACTTTATAACAAAGAGTAATAAAGGAATCACATGTATCATATAACAAATTTTATTTTAAAGGAGGAATTAAGCCATGACAAAAGATATATTGCATTTCTAGATTAATAGAATGAAAAAGTAAATGGTGCATGCAAGAATTAAAGCGTAAAATATAATCTAGAATTGGTTATGTCTTTCCTTGATGTAAATAAGGTAAGCATTCATATGTAACTTTAGGCCCATTATTAGAAATGAAACGTCTAAGGAATACATCCTCCATATCATAATAAGTGCTAATAGATCCACTAGGTAAATGAGTATACCATTGAAGAGAAATATCCACAAGGCTATGACAGAAATTTTTAGTAAAAACCTATCATTGGAATATGAAGCCATGGCTAATCAAAAATCTTTAAGATGTAAGTAAGGATTTCCCATGCCATCGAAACGTGAGAAAGTAGGCATAGTGAAACCCTTAGGAAAATGGAATTGTGAATTTTATTAGGGATGGGATTTCCAGGAAGGGTATTATTTTCAATAGAATAGGTAAGGGTATGAAATTTTCTTTGCAAATCACAAAAACATGCATGAGAGAAAGGATGTCTTGTAGAGGAATGGTTTGGGAAGTGAGAGGAATGTTGAGGGGTTGGGTCTTGCCATTATGAGTGATCATAGGGACTTGAGGAGGGGAATGGGATGTGGAAGAAGGGGATGTATGTGGAGGCTCTAGAGGTGTAGTATGTGAGGAGTCAATTGGTGTATGATCATCATGAATAATAGGAGATGCACTAGGATTAGCATTGGTTTCAACATGGAAATCATTGGAAACAATTTTAGAAGTAAAAGAGATATGAGGTATAGATTCACATTCAACAATATTAATGCAAGAAACATCATCATTAACATGTGCATCATCATTATCATAATCATAGTCACTATCATCCATATTTTCATAGGAAATAAGTTCATTAAGAAAATCATCATCATGCAAAGAATCTACATTAGTGCTATCATTTACCATAGTATAAGGAGGAGAGGATGGAGCAACATTCATGTTTGCAGTGGGTGGAAGAGAATATTCATCAAGTTTTTGAATGGGGGAGACAAAGAAAGAGTCAGGACTTGGGAGGTCATTAGGATCAGATGCTTGGAATGAAAGGAGGTGTTGGATGACATGGGGTTGATACTTAGTATTTTGGATGAAATCATGAAATTCAGATTCTACGCAGTGTGGGAAAGAAGTGGATCAATGTTCATAAAGTTCTTAGGGTGATATGGGGATGGGTACCATTTTTTATCCATGAGGGATGTAGATCCTAGGGTAAGGAGTTTGATCAAGGAGTGGGGTTCACCAAATGATTTAATCTAATTTGAATTAAATCTTATTTCATAGTAAATATTATTAAAAATGATATTCAGGTGATTACATACAACAATATTCAATTTAAAATTCTTTAAAATTGATTAACCCTAGGTAAATGCAAAGGAGATAGAGACTTATCTAATTTCAACTACTTTAGAAGTGATCGT